>CM038674.1:294818365-295515157 GCA_021605145.1 Aegilops bicornis
TATGCGTGTTAAAGGGGGTGCCCGAGCATCGCGACTCGGAGGCTCCTACCGGCTCTCCGGCCCTCACCCTCCGGGCTTGTCCATGGCATCGCGACACGGCTTGCCAGCTGACGGTAGAGGCCAGCCCGAGAGCCGGGACCAAGACGAGAGCACCGGCATCTAGCCATTTTGCAGAACACACTCGAAGATAAGGCAAAGAGCCAAAGAACCCGCCTTGAGGTAGGGCCTCGTGAGTCCCGCTGGCTCACGGGTTCCCAGATACACCTCGCCTAGCCCTACCGTACTGCCCACGTGTCGTGGTGGGTCAGATACGCCTGGGCTCCTCCCGGAGGGGAGCCCCCTCCCACGTTCCAGTGGAAGCACCATGCTCCGCGATGGCTGACGACACTGCCGAGGAGCGGCTATTCCCATACGCATGCGTAAGCGCTATGCTCCGCGTTGGTGATAAACAACCGAGGGTGGCCTCCGGGTCGCGTCAACCTCAGGGAGCCCAGAGCTCAGTGTCTGGCCTCGTCGCAACGCCTCCTCTCGAGAGTGCCGCGCGAGGGGGTTGGGCACGGGGGCTGCGCCTGGGTCACGCCCAGATGCACGCCACCCAGCCAGGCCCCTCGGGCCTGGTTCGTCGCACGCCACTCCCGGCGGAGCCAAGGTACGCATGCCATTTGAGCGTCAAGGGGGACTCGAGCATCGCGACTCAGAGCCTAATCGCCACGTAGCCCCTCACCCCTTAGTTCCAAAAAGGCTAACGGCGGTTGGGGTATGCGTGGGGCAGACCTGCAAACGAGAACGGTGGATACGCCACGCCTCACCTCCCTACTTGTTGTTCGTGGCGCTAAGGGGACTCCTCGAGCATCGCGACTCAGAGCCTAACTTGTCACGTAGCCCCTCACTCCCTTGGTCCCGTCACTGGTTTCCGGGCTAACAGTGGCTGAGGTATCTGTGAGGCAGGGCTCTGCGGCGTAGAACATAAGCAAGTAGGAAGCACAAATTTCAAGGAATTCAAAAGCAAATATTACAGTCCACATGTTATCGCAGTACCAAACGCAAGTTTAAACGCCTCCCCGAGGCATGATACATGTGCAGGAATTACAAGCAAGGCAGGAGCCGCAGCGGAGTCACTTGTCGGCGGTGGAGCAGCGCGGAGTGGGCGCGCCTCGTGAAGCAGCAGGGCCGGCAACGCCTCGCCTTGGTTTGCGTCAAGGCCTAGAACTTCCCCAATGAGCCTCACGACCCTTCACAGCCTCGGCGGCAGCGGCAGCTGCGTGCTCGCCATTCGCCCGGCTCCAAAGAGGCTGTCCATGTCGACGCCTGGGTCGCGAAGATAGATGTGGGTGAGGATCCGCGTCGATGCCGAGAAGACAAGACCAAGACCTCGGCCTCAGCCGTGGGGCCAAGACCAAGGGAGACATCTTCAAGAGCGCGGATCAGGAAGGGAAGCAGCTTGGCGGGGCCGTCCTCCGCGCCGGCTAGTGGGCTCTCCAGGCCGCTGTCATAAAGCTCCCTCAGCATGACTCGAGCCTTCACCTCCATATCCATGAAGGCCACGCGGTCTTCAGCCAGAACCCCTGCCTTTGCGTCCAGCTCGACCTTCCTCGCCTCCGGTTCCTGCCCCAACGCGTCAAGACCGTCGCGGCGCTTCTTCAGCTTGGCCTCCCGGTCCTTGATGGCCGCCTCGCGAGCCTTCATGCCTTCCTCCTGCTCCTGGCGGAGGCGAGCCTCCTCGGCGAGCTGGTTCTGCAAGCCCTTCAACTCATCCTCCAGCGTCTCGCAGCGACCTCGGATGCTTTGGCTGCCTCCCCGAGGCAGCATCGCTGAGCTACCTTCGCCTCGCGAACAGCACCTTCTCCTCGTCCAGCCGTCGAAGCTCTGGACCAGCGCCGCCGAATCAAGCGTCGGCACGAATCCAGCCAGAGGCCCGCTTCCAGCGCCCGGCCACTGGCGAGGGTCGGCGCCCGGAAGATCTCTGCCGCAAATGGTCCGGTCAGTTCAGCAAAGAAGCGCGTCCAGACCGCTGGAGGAGTCGAGAGACAGCAGAGGGCGGAGTAGGAGGAGTTGGCGGCGGCGTAACCACCGCGCCTCGAGGCGGAACCAGCGCCACGACGACGGTGGAGGCTGCGCCAGAAGGCCGCCTCGGGAGTCGCTTGGGACAAGGGCTGAAGCTTCGCCCAATGAGCTCGGCCGAGCCTCGCGAGGACGCCCGGGCAAGAGAGGCCTGGGCGTCGGGGTCGTCTTCCTTTTCGGGCAGAGGCACCACCACGAATGGGGCCTCAGGAGCCCCCTTCAGCTTCTTCGTCGCAGGCGCCAGCCTGACCGAAGAGCATGGACATCAGATCTCGTCAAGAAAGCAATAATCAAGACAGGAGGCGGGCACTTACAGGTCGTCTCTGGTGGACTCGAGCAGCCTCCGACCATACTTGAAGCCCGAGAGCCGGCTGCAGGGACCAGGAGCGGCAGGCGCGTCCACGGATTGCCCTGGGGCCGGGGCGGACCCGCGGGGGACCAGCCCAGTCCGGTCCTTCTCCGGGATCGGGGGCAGGCTTTTGCCTCCCCGCTCATCCTTATCTTCGTCGTCTCACTTTTGGGGAGGCGGAGAACGCGGGGCCTGCGCCGCAGGGAGGGAGCCCTTGACTCCGCCCCCGAATCAACCCCCTCTCCTGGCTCCCTTTCCTCCAATTCTTCGCTGGAGTCGGAAGAGGGCACGTCCACCAGGTCCTCCGGAGCCTCATGGGCACGAGCCCGTCCCCATTGAAGGCGGGCATGGACCCCACAAACCGCCTCCCAATCCTCGCTAAGAAACAGGCGCGGGGCGATCTCGGTCTCGCCCGCCACATCGCCTCCTACCAAGGACTGGAGGACCGTCACCAGATCCTCGCTGGCCGGGGCCACGGGCTCGGGTTAGGCCTCCACATCGAAGCGAGCATCTTGGCGGAGCCAGCTTGGTGCTCCAGAACTCCCTCAAAGAACGACAAGACCGGTCAGCCTCGCGCCAGATCGTCTGCTTCAGATCTGCGTCCATCCTCTCAAAGACTAGCCTGACTTGAGGTCCCAAGATTCGCCCGGGACCAGTCGTCGGAGCTCTCAGCGGGCTCCGTGGGCAGGATCAGTCGAGGGTGGATCCGCCCGGCATCCACCAAGACCCACTTGCTCCTGAAGCCCTCAATCTGCTTCCAAGTGTTTGAAATGGCAATAGCTCTGCCGTACGCGACGAAGCTCGTGCACGCGGAGACGGGACCACGGGAGAATCGGAGGAAGAAGTAGTGGTGCAGCAAGGCCACCGAGGTCTTCACCCCAACACGGGCCTCACAATAGTAGGTGAAGATTGCCAGGAGAAGGACAGAGTTGGGATGGAGGTGCAGAGCGTGAATGTTGTAATGGCGAAGGACAGAGAAGAAGAACTCAGAGAAGGGAGGCGACAGACCAGCAATAACGGTGCCCGCGAAGAACGGGTAGAAGGTACTCCCCCGACCCTCAGGGGCGGAGGAGCCGGCCTTGAACACCGCTGCTCCGGCTGACGCCCTGCGCCTCCGCCCATGGGCGCATCAGGCCCGACACATTCGGCGGGTCAAAGGCGGAGAGTACCAGGCTCGGCGGGTTTGACGAGGAGCCATGATCGGCTAGGGCACCAAGGCAGAGTGGATCTGAAAGTCGTGGAAGCAGGAAGGAGAGGCGCAAGAAAGGGGATCTGAGCAGCAACTGGAGAAAGTAAAGGAGGCAAGCAAGATGCCGCTCTATTATCAACCAGCAGCTGCTGCGTAAGCGCCCACGCCCAATCAACCGCCACGCTGGCGCCCAAGGCCACAGTGTTAGGTCCCACAATGCTTCGCTTGCCCTTTCGCCTCTCTGCACGGCCAAGTCCGGCGTCGTGGCCCCGGGGGCTACTGTCGGCGTTCTGGGAACGGGGGTCCCCAGACTTGCCTGCCTGCGGCCTGCGGCGTGGCTCAAAGGAGGCCCAGGACGGCCCATCTTCATCAACACAAGCTCAAGACCCTCGCGAGGGGCCAAGCCTCGCGGGGCGGACGACCAAGAGCTTCCTCAGGTGCGGCCTCGTCAGGCTGGCTCATGAGGAGGTGGAGAACTCAAGGCGGGATACCTCGCGAGGTGCCCGTGACGTAAGCCATGACGACCAAGGGCACCAGTCGGGCGCCAGCCCGCGCAGCGTCCTCCTTTCCTCTTTGGTGCAAAGGGGCAAGCGCAGGCAAGAGCAGCAAGCAAAGGCAACCATTTCGGTGCAACAAGACCAAGACCAGCCCCAACGGCTGGAATGCAGTCATCGTGGAGCCCAAGCAGGCGTCATCACCAGAGCCTTTGGCAGGCGAGGACCAACTTTAGTCAGGATAAGTGTACCCGCTGTTCCCCTTCAAAATGGCCAATTATTGGCGCCCTTCCCGCTCAATATTTGGGAAGAGGCCTAGGGCCTTCGCCTATAAATAGGGGTAGCCACACTCAAAGGGACAAAGGACGATAGGATCGAGCATTCGGAATCCAGAGAGAGAGATAGAAACCCGTTCCTCAAGCTAGAGCGACGGGGCACCACTTAGCAGTTCATCACACCCACCAAGAACAGACCCTCGCGAGGCTGTTCTTCCCCTATCTTGTTCTTCGTCGGCCCAGAGGCAATCCACACACCACAAACTAGAGTAGGGTATTACACCACAACGGTGGCCCGAACTAGTATAAATCTTGCGTCTCTCGTGTTGTTCTTGTTAGTAGTTTAGGTCCCTGCGATTCGGCGAGGTACGAGACGGTGGAGGGTTGGATCTCCGTGCGCACCCCAGAGTTCGAACCTTAAGGGTCTGCCGGAACCCGTGATCCGACAGCGGCATCACGAGCTATTCACCGTGCCTCCTCAGAATAATGCTTCGTATTGTTTTGCATGTCGATCTAATGCCAGTGATTTGCTTGTTAAGAAGATCATCCTCTTCTGTTGTTTCCGTCGTAAGGAGTTCATCGTCCGATGTTTGAGCCTGTTTATTTCCAATACGTCACCTGACTTATAAGTCAGGTGACTTAAAACCAGTGACTTATAAGTCACGCCTGTTTGGTTGTCACCTGACTTATAAGTCACCTAACACACCTTCCCACACCAATCAACATCAGACTTATAAGTTGGGACCCACGCAAA
The DNA here is from genome assembly GCA_021605145.1 of Aegilops bicornis. Lineage (NCBI taxonomy): Eukaryota > Viridiplantae > Streptophyta > Magnoliopsida > Poales > Poaceae > Aegilops > Aegilops bicornis. The sequence goes on from CM038674.1 coordinate 294,823,488, forward strand.
AGGGGATGACTTATAAGTTTTAAGTTGGGTTGGAGCAACTTATGACTTATAAGTTGAGGTGACTTATAAGTCGGGTCTGTTTGGCAAAATAAGTCACTTCTTTCACTTTTCGACTTATAAGTTGGTGACTTATTTGGAACCAAACAGGCCCTCATTCATAGCCTCTACGACATGTCGGGTAGGTTAGACGTGAAACCATATGATCTTCCGACCAACTCATGATATTAGGCCGTGATTGGATCGTCGTTTTCCAACCAAAACCGCTTGTAAAACTGACGCTTGTAAATTAAAGCAGATGGTCTCGGGCGAAGGCGCTTGGTTGGTCGATTTCGACTAGTAAAATATCGTAAGTACTTCACACACGATAAAAACGTTGAATGACACTCGGACGATTGCTAATCCAGCTGTTAGCTGCTGTTTCAGCCTTGCCCATGGATGGCATGATACGCACGTCGTGCATGTATCGTCTGGCAATGTCGTCCATATAGCAGTGCTCGCAAAATATACACTGGTCTTTCAAATTACACGCGTAACCCACCAGTTTTACTTACAGACCTCGGGCCTTCTGATGAAGAGTAAATTACACTTGTATGTTAATACAGGTTTGAAATAAACCATAGCTCCCAAGCGCGGCCTTACCGTTTCATGTCGTCTTAGTTTCTCGATGGCGCTCATAGGTGTCTGATGATCCTAGCTTCCTGAATGAGCAGCGGTATTTATGTCAGAACCTCCGTAGGGCCGCAAGGCCCTCTCCGTTGTCCTTCGAAGTTGTTGCGCCGCCGTGGCGCCGAGCATTGTTAACATGGTCAACGAACATGAGGATTCAGGAGATGACTTTATTTTGACTGGATGACACTAGGGACCCACTAGGGCCATAGCCGTACGTACGCAAGTGCCTCCTTATTATGTACAACTATTTGTTTCCTTTCTCCTGGTTTCCTGACATCACGGTCCCACACCATTGTCAACCTATGTAGTCAATATAAATGAGAGAATTGCACAAGGTGCGGCCGATAGCTGGGACCAAGCAGCTCGAGCAGTAGTTGTGTTTTTGAGGCGTGAGCACTGCATAGTATTTCTCGCCGATGATTTCGTTGTTGTTCAGAGGAGAGCAGGGTATTAACTGGGCAGGCTGTGGCCCGTCTAGCCCAGGCCAGATATCCAGCCCAGATACTACTTTTTTGAAGATGAAAATGGCTAGCCCAGCTATACGTCTTTTTGAGGAATACCCAGGCAAGGTCAACTTGTTATTCTCCGCCCTGTTGGGCTGCAAATCTTTCCTAGGAGGGATGCATTAGGTTTAACAGGAAAATGGGCTTTAAAAATAATAAATGGGATGTAATTATAAAAACTGGGCAGTAACTATAAAAAAATGCACCAAACATGAAATTAGTTTATAAAATATTATTTATGGATTTTGAAAATCTTAAATTTTCATTGTTACTTGTGTATAATGTTTCGTTGGATTTTTACGTAATACAAATTTATATTTAATCTGACTAGAAATTTTGGGATAAAAATATTTCGGATCCCATCAAAAAGTGGGAAATTTTATTAAATTATATCTTCAACGGTTGGTTGAAATTATTAATCACTGTCCTAGCTAGAAAATGGGTTGTACTTTTAACAAACTGTAAATGGGCTGTTGTAAATTCCATTAGAATTCAAAAATGGGCTTTACATTCTTACAAAACGCAAATGGGCTATAAGTTCTCTACCACACACTTGTGGGCCTACTAAGTAATGGCGTCCCCTAAAAAATAAGTTGACGCGTATGCAAGGCTTTGTCAAATTATTATAATGAACACACGGTTCTAGCGGCGATGGCCGTTGGATGTCTATCCAACGGATGTCGTGCTTCTTCTTCAATCTCGGATATTCTTAGCTTCGGCCGCCCAAAAAATGATTCCTCCCCCTGACATCTAGGGCGCACCGTTTTGGAGGCTGACATGTGGGCCTACTAAGTTGGAGCGTACCAAGGGCTTTGTCAACTTAGTCAATATAAACGATTCTAGCTTCAGTGACCGTACGATGTCCATCCAACAGTCGTCGTGCTTCTTCAACCTCTGGTCTTCTTGGTCCAGTCGCCCAAAGCAGCGCCGGTCGTGCCGCCTGCTCCTACCTCCCGTGGCCGGATGTACTGCCGCAGAGGCGTCACCACCACCATACTACTCCCACCGCTGGCCAGGCCATCCCTCCACTCACCCACACCCCCTGTTATTCTGCCGCGACGGCAGCCTCACACCGCAGTCGAACCAGTGAACCCTCGTACTCCTCTCTGTGTGGGCTTCCACTGCGGCGTCTTCCCCGGCTCCGCGTCGTCCCCTTCCTAGGCGTCGCCGTCGTCCACCGCCCTGGTGCTCTCGGCGTGGCGTGGTCAACATGGTCAACGACCGACTTCCATTGGAAAAGTACTGTACATGGAGAGGCTGACAGCTGGGTCCATGGTGGCTGCAAGGAAGTGCCTCCTTATTACGCGCAAAATAATTATTCCTCCACCTGACAGCCCACCGGACGGGCCACCTTATTTCGCGAAAAAAACGTTTCCCCGCTGACTGCTGGGACCCACCGTACGGGCCACCGTATTTCGCGAAAAAACGTTCCCCCCCTGTCAGCTCGGGCCCACCGGAAGTGCCTCTTTATTACGCACAAAAAAATGAATACTCCCCCTGCTAGCTGGGACTCACCTTGGTGGGAAGCTGACTTGTGGGCCTACTAAGTTGACGGGGACGGAGGGCTTTGTCAACTTAGTCAATATGAACGATTCTAGCTCCAGTGACCGTATGATGTCCATCCAACGGCTGTAGTGCTTCTTCAACCTCTGGTCTTCTTGCTCCAGCCGCCCAAAGCAGCGCCGGTCGTGCCGCCTGCTCCTGCCTCCCGTGGCCGGCTGTGCTGCCGAGGAGGCCTCACCGCCCCCTACTATTCCCACCTTAGGCTAGGCCCTGCGGCGACGGCAGCCTCACACCGCAGCCAAACGAGTGAATACTCATACTCCTCTCCGCGTGGGCATCCACTGCCGCATCTTCACCGGCTCCGCGTCGTCCTCTTCCTAGGCCTCGACGTCGTCCACCGCCCTGGTGCTCTCGGTGCAGCGTAGTCAATGTGGTCAAGGAACGACTTCCATCGAACGTGGACTGTACGTCAAGAGGCTGACAGCTGGGTCCACGGTCGCAGCAAGGAACTGCCTCCTTATTACGCGGAAAATTATGATTCCTCCACCTGACAGCAGGGACCCACCGGGCGGGCCACCGTATTTCGCGAAAAAAATGTTTCCCTCCTGACTGCTGGGACCCACCAGCTACATCTTCGCACGCAAGGAAGTGCATCCGGGCAAGAAAACAAAACGATTCGCCCCCTGACTGCTAGGACCCACCAGCTACATCTTCGCAGGCAAGGAAGTGCACGGCGATCGGGACCAACCTGGTCGGGCGTGCGTGGCGTTGTCATTCTAGTCGCGAACGTATGCGTACATACTGGTCGATGTAGAGCGCGCGCGTGTCGTAGTAGAGGCGCCGCCGCGTGTCGATGTAGAGGCGCCGACGTAGCATGTACACGCGTCGTCTGGCGGCAAGGGTGCAAGAAAGAAAATCTGACCACGTGTCATTACATACTGGCAGGGTCTCGAGCGCCTACTCGGCGCATACGTACATGGCTGGGTCGGAACGGAGAAACAGCGCCGTCGTCGTGTTCATGGGGAGCCAACCGGCTCGATCGGAACGGAATGCGTGCTCGTGTTCGCCGGAGAGCTTGGGCCGGAACAGGCGATGGAAGCGAGGCTGGCGTATCGCGCTGGCGGAGGAAACGGACCTCCTACGTTCAAAACGGGGTCCTGTTCATCGAGAGGGGTGTGGCGTACCGCAAATCGGAGGAAACGGACCTCCTACGGTTGAAACGGGGTTCCTGTTGATCGGGAAGGGTGTGGCGTACCACAAAACAGAGGAAACGGACCTCCTACGGTCGAAACGGGGGTTCTGTTGATCGGGAGGGGTGTGGCGTTCCGCAAAACGGACGAAACGGACTTGTGTTGGAGCGCTTCTGGTAGAAAGCAGGTCTTGTTCGCCGAGAGGGTGTGGCGTGCCGCCAGCAGGACTCCACGGGATACTGTTCATCTCCACCGTCGACCTCCTCCGGCCTCCACGGGCTACCGTCGACCTCCTCCAGCCTCCACGGGCTCCTGTTCAACTAGCCTCCACCGCTACTCCACCACTCTTGTTCAACCACCCCTCCACGGCCACCCCTCCACCGTCTCATCGCTCATCCAGCCCTCCACACCACGGGGTCCTGTTCAACCACCCTCCACGGCCACCCCTCCACCGTCATCGCTCATCCAGCCCTCCACACCACGTGGTCCTGTTCATCCGAGGCAACGCCACCACTCCTTTATTCATCCAAACCCCCCCGCAACGCTCACTGTTCATCCAATCGATCGGCTTCAGTTAGCAGCAGTAGCGAAGGAATCGCTCGATCGGGTTCAGTTAACAGCCATCGATCGATCGCTCGGGTTCAGTAATGCGTAGCCTGCAGTGCAATCGCTCGGGTTCAGTTAGAGCCCAACGCCTCGCTTCGAGTTCGATTAGAGCCAACGCCTACGCACGTGTCTGAGAAACGCACATCGCTCGGCCCCTGACCTCCCACCATAATCGGCAACTCCCCGAAATTTTCCTCCCCCTCGCTTCTAACACGGTTTTTTCCGTCATGGACGGCCCAAAGAATGTCATGCAGCTGCGTCTCCGGCCCGCCCAGGACGAAAAGCCCATTTTGTCATGATTTTTTGTCATAGAAGTAGGAGCCCACCACATCTATGATGATACCGGGTTTGGTCACAATTATCGTCATAGAAGTGTCATATGTATGACAGGAAAAAAATTCGTTCCCCCCAAAATGTCACGGATGTGTCTTTTTTTTGTAGTGAAAAGTAGTACAACATTGGTAAAAAATAGATTCTTTGTGACAGCAGGGCAGATGGAAACTTGATAATTCAAATTCCATTTGCTTAAATCAGATCTTTCTAGCTTAGAATCTGGCTAGCACAAAACAAATCTGAAGCGGTCGGCCTAGCCCCACCCCCAACAAAACTAATTCCACCAGAAGAGCAATTTGCAACCTACATGCCTTCGCCCAACCAAGATCTAAGCAGTCCTCACACAGGATCCAGGCACAGGACCAAGAAGTGTGAGGAGGGGCTCGTCTGGTGGCGTATCAAGGAGAGATTGCGGTGGCACGGTGAGGCCGTGATGTGGGCGTCCCTGAACTGATGTGAATTTTCTTGCCGAACTGTTGTGCAATGGTGCAATGAGTGAGCTACCATATATTATAAAGTCGAGCTCCCTCTAAGGAACATCAAAATATTTTTTACAGTTGTTCTTTATGAACTAATGAAAAAATACACATTCAACCAATAATAATTTATTATTTTTCCATATAGGAAACATGTTCTTCTCCACATGAACTGATACTCTAACACAGAGAGAATTGTTTCCCTGCTTTTCTATTAACAGGGGACAATATAAATAGTGTTTTTCCAGGGTCTCATTGCAACCTTGCTCCCTATTTAATTAAGGATTCATGTGACACTTTCTTCCCATTTCATCAGTACTTGTACCATTCAACAATAAGTTCAGAACTGTAGACTGATACGTCTCCATCGTATCTACTTTTCCAAACACTTTTGACCTTGTTTTGGACTCTAACTTGCATGATTTGAATGGAACTAACCCAGACTGACGCTGTTTTCACCAGAATTGCCATGGTGTTATTTTGTGGAGAAATAAATGTTCTCGGAATGACCTGAAACTTCACGGAGAATATTTTTGGAATTAATAAAAAATACCGGCGAAAGAATCAGCACCAGGGGGCCCACACTCTATCCACGAGGGTGGAGGGCGCGCCCACCCCCCTGGGGCGCGCCCCCTAAGGCTCCACCGAAGTCAACTCCAACTCTATATATTCACGTTCGGGGAGAAAAAAAATAAGAGAGAAGGATTCATCGCGTTTTACGATATGGAGCCGCCGCCAAGCCCTAATCTCTCTCTGGAGGGCTGATCTGGAGTCCGTTCGGGGCTCCGGAGAGGGGAATCCATCGTCGTCGTCATCATCAACCTTCCTCCATCACCAATTTCATGATGCTCACCGCCGTGCATGAGTAATTCCATCGTAGGCTTGCTGGACGGTGATGGGTTGGATGAGATTTATCATGTAATCGAGTTAGTTTTGTTAGGGTTTGATCCCTAGTTTCCATATTGTTCTGAGATTGATGTTGCTATGACTTTGCTATGCTTAATGCTTGTCACTAGGGCTCGAGTGCCATGATTTCAGATCTGAACCTATTATGTTTTCATGAATATATGTGATTTCTTGATCCTATCTTGCACGTCAATAGTCACCTACTATGTGTTATGATCCGGTAACCCCGAAGTGACAATAATCGGGACCACTCCCGGACCATAGTTTGAGGAGTTCATTTATTCACTAAGTGTTAATACTTTGGTCCGGTACTCTATTAAAAGTTGGCCTTAATATACCTTAGTTTCCAATAGGACCCCGCTGCCAAGGGAGGGTAGGACAAAAGATGCCATGCAAGTTCTTTTCATAAGCACGTATGACTATATTCGGAATACATGCCTACATTACATTGATGAACTGGAGCTAGTTCTGTGTCACCCTATGTTATAAATGTTGCATGAGGAATCGCATCTGACATAATTATCCATCATTGATCCATTTCCTGCGAGCTTTTCACATATTAATCTTTGCTTAGTTACTTTACCGTTGCCGCTATTATAATTACTACAAAACTGTTAATGTTACTTTTGCCACTGTTACCGTTACTTCCATACTACTTTGCTGCTAAATACTTTGCTGCAGATATTAAGTCATTCAGGTGTGGTTGAATTGACAACTCAACTGCTAATACTTGAGAATATTCTTTGGCTCCCCTTGTGTCGAATCAATAAATTTGGGTTGAATACTCTACCCTCGAAAACTGTTGCGATCCCCTATACTTGTGGGTTATCAAGACTATTTTCTAGCACCGTTTCCGGGTAGCATAGCTCTATTCTTTGAGTCACCTGGGATTTATATCTGTTGATCACTATGAGGAACTTGAAAGACGAAAAAACCAAGATTTATCCCTCAACTATGTGGGGAGGTAAGGAACTGCCATCTAGCTCTCCACTTGATTCACCTTCTGTTTTGAGTAAACTTGCGACACCTAAAACTACTCCTGCTATTGATTCTGATATGTCGCATGTTATTGATGATGCCACTTCTGCTATGCATGATACTGTCGGTGTACTAAAGTAGGGGTACCTTAGTACCCCGAACTTGTGCACGGGCAGTCGCAGCGTCCCCGCGACAAGCCTCGCCGGGCGTCCACCAAGACCCTCCACGGCCATTCAGAAGGACAAGGCCCCGACAAGAGGAGTTTGTCGGGAAGGCCACTCCAGGCACGCAAAAGACAAGGCCCCGGCAAGAGGAGCTTGCCGGGAAGGCCCGGAGCGCGACAAGTCTCCGGGCGCGACAAGATCCGGGCGCGGCAAAGGCGCTTGCCGCGGCATGCAGCTCCTCTCCGTCTCCGCTCCAGCTCACCCAGCGATGATGTGTCGCCACGGGACCGTTCCATGGGCGGCGTGTCGAGCAAGCTGGGCAGCCAGCGGAGAGCGATGATAATGGCGGCGGCGAGCTTCGCCATCATGGCGGCGGAGGCGCACTGACGGTCTCTGTTACCTGCTGTTTGGCGACAACGACAGTCATTTATTGCTTTTGTCCCTTGCCGTCAGAGTTAGGTATTTTTGCACTGTACACTGTTCAAGTAGGTGTACCAACCCCTGTTTTTACATTTGTACCCCCGCCTCTGTTGCCACCTGTCGGAGACCCCTTTAGCATATAAAAGGAGGCCCGAGTGCAACGTAGAAAGGGTTCGGCGGTTGGCCAAGTTTCGATGCATTCGACCCACCGCAGGCTAGCCACACTCATGCTAGGTTTTGTAGCTCGCATTGCTCCCTAGCAAGAACAAAATAGATCAAACAGGCATCAGTAGGAGTTTTATCTCTCCGGAGAGCTCCGAAGCTGGGTAAACCGCCCATGTGCATCGCCTCGATCCGCTCTTCGTGCGACCTCCGCCCCCCTCCGAACCACAAAGGGACCCGCTCCGCCGGGCCCCATAGGTGTCCGTGGGTACGATCAGCCTCCCCGACATCTCTGGCGCGCCAGGTAGGGGGCGTCGAGGCCATGTGAATCCGATTCCGGTGTTCACGCGGGCAGAGTCATCAACATCTCCCTCAACATGCCACCGAAGAAGAAGGCTTCGGCGGCAGCAGAGCCGTCCGCGTCGTGCCCACCCTCACCGCAGCAAACGGGTGGTGAGGCAAACGCTGGCGGAAGAGCGGGCGCCGGCGAAGGTGCTCGCGACGTTGCCAAGTCCAAGGACAAGGCACCGCAGACCTCGGCGTCCGCGCACCCCCCGCGCCCATCTCAGGAGACGCGGGACCAACAACGCCGTGGCGTTCACAACGCCATACGTTCGTTGGATCGAGACCCTCAAGAACAGCATACGCGCCAACATGCCGGGCGCTTAGTGAGATACGATGCGCCGGATGGGCGCTCCTTCTAACGCAGCTTAGAAGTCCGGCGTGTCCCGCCTCGCGCCGTTCTCCAATGCCACCTACTACTCCAGCGAAGCTTCGGCGAGAGCTCAATCGCTCTCGACTACCCTCCAACGGCCGACAAAGGTCGGCGAGTGGAGGGCCACTATCGAGCCTCGCCGGCTTTGCCAGCGGCGACGCTCGCGGCAACCAACGCCATCGTTACGCGGCGAGACGACAAGGCACGAGCGGTGGCGGCAGACTGTCGGAGGTGCGACCACCGTGCACTCTCCGCCAAGAAAACCAAGATCGCCGAGCCAACGGATCCATCTCGGCAAGCGACTCCGCTGCGTCGTCGGATCCGCGCACTCGCCGCGATCAGCGCCAAGTTCTTCATGAGCGACAACAAGAGGACGCTCGAACTCGCATCGAGCGCCGAAGAGAAGCGCGACATCAGTCTGACAAGCGCGCTGGGCCTCCTGTTGACATGCACGCGCCGGAGGGGCCAGGCGACCTGCCGTACGCGGTAGGTTGCCCTGCGTTCACTCGTGAGCTGCGGCAAGTCCAGTGGCCCAGCCAGAAAAACTTCAAACCAGACGTGCCGGAGAAGTACGATGGCAGGACGCATCCGTCGGAGTTCCTCGGCATCTACACCATCGCGGTGCAGGCTGCGGGGACGGGGCGACAAGATCCTCACCAACTACTTCCCGCCGTGCTCAAGCCCAACGTCAGATCTTGGCTCATGCACTTGAAGGACAGCTCCAGATCCTCTTGGGCAGATCTGTGCCATCAGATTGTTGGCGCCTTCACAGGTGGCCACAAACCTCATGGCCAAGAGAGTGACCTTCACTTGCTCGCCCAGAAGGAAGGAGAGTCCCTGCGCAAGTTCATTCAGAGATTCAGCCGTATGCACTACAACATCCGAGACGTCCACCCTGCCGCGGTGATCAGCGCATTTCATCAGAATGTGCGGAACCGCAGGATAAGGGAGGAGATGGCGATGAGCAAAGTCAAGGACGTCAGTGAGCTGTACGCCTTGGCCGACAAGTGTGCATCGCTACCGAGGAAGGGAGGAGACTCGGGAGAGGATGCGTAAGCAGGATCGACAGTGATGACACCGCCCCGGCGAAGAAGGGCCGGCGGCGAGGCAACAGGAAGAAGAAAAGCAGAGAAGTGCTAGCTGTCGATCAGTCTGGCAATGGAGGTGGCGACAAGAATGCCAAGGCTGGTGTCTCCGGCAAGGAGGTTGCCGCTGACGCCAACCACCATTCGGTGGCGGCCGCCGACAAGTAGGACAGCTCCGGCAAGCAGTACTGCAAGATCCACCGCACCAAGGGCCACGATCTCCAGAGCTGCAAGAAGGTCGAGCAGCTCGTCGAGCAGCAGAGACCTGAGTCTGAGCGGCGTGACAAGGAGAAGGCCCAGGAAGGTCTTTGGGGAGCGAGAAAGCGTCCGGCGGGGAGGAGGCCGCGGCAAAGTCAAGCAGCGACAAGGAGATCGGCCTCCCCGCGGCCGCGACAAGGATGAAGATGATGATGACGACGAAGATATGGAAGACGACGACGCTGACGAGCAGGAGTTTCAAAAAGCCACAGAGGTTCTTTGCGTTGACGGAGGTGCTTCCCTGCATACCTCCCACCGCCAACTCAAGCAATGGATGCGGGAGGCCAATGCAGCGGAACCATCCATAGAGTCACGCAGGCCTCTGAAGTGGTCCAGCGCGCCTATCATTTTTGATATTGAGGACCACCCTGATCGCATAACTGCGGTCGGGTGCTTGCCGATGTTGGTCTCTCCAACCATCCGCAACCTCAAGGTCACAAAATGTTAGTTGACGGTGGGGCCGGCTTGAATCTGATCTCCTCCGCGGTGCTCCGAAGCTTCAAATCCACGACAATGAGCTCGAAGAGACCGGAACCTTCCAAGGAATCAATCCGGGAAGGAGCAAGCGAAGGGAAGATTACGTTGCGGTCACATTTGGCGGCGAGCTGAACTTCAGGACTGAGAGGGTTACATTTGGCGTTGCCGATTTCCCATTGCCTTACAATGGGATACTTGGCCGTCCGGCACTCGCCAAGTTCATGGCGGCCTCTCACTACGCCTACAACCTTCTCAAGATGCCAGGCCCGATAAGCGTCATCTCTGTCCATGGCGACAAGAAGGATGCCCTTATCTGTGCCGACAAGATCTTCTGGGACGCAGCAGCCGCAATAGATTGCCAGACACTTGCCAATGAAGCTCCCGGGGGGAAGAAGACCAAGTCCAGGTCCGGCAAGGGCTCTGATGCTCACTCCGGCAAGCGCACCTCTTCGGAGTGTTGCGCTACCGTCGAGGACGCACCATCAAGCTCCACCGACAAGTGTAAGAAGATGGTGGCTCCGCCGAAGACCAAGAAGGTGCCCGCCAAGGAGGACGGCGCCGGTGGTACCTTCACCATCAGTGCCTCTCTCGACCCCAAATAGGAAGGCGCTCGTCGCTTTCTGGGCGAATGTCGGCGTGTTTGCATGGCAACCGTCGATATCCCCGTGTTCCCGGAAAGTGATTGAGCACCGCTGGCCGTTTGCCCTCATCTTGCGACCCGTCAAGCAAAGAGTCAAGAAGCAAGCGGTGGGCGCCAAGAATTCATAGTGAAGAGATCAAGAAACTGGAGGCAGCAGGCCTTGTCGAGGAGTACTCCATCCCTCGTGGTTGGCCAATCCTGTAGTCGTGCGCAAAGCAAATGGGAAATGGAGGCTTTGTATTGACTTCACGGATGTTAATAAAGCTTGTCCCAAAGATCCATTTCCCTTGCCGTGCATTGACCAGATTGTTGACTCCACGGCCGGATGTGATTTGCTCTCGTTTCTTGATGCCTACTCAGGATACCACCAAATCTTCATGGCTGAAGAAGATGAGGAGAAGACCGCATTCATCACACCATGTGGCACATACTGTTTCATACGGATGCCTTTCGGTTTGAAGAATGCCGGTTCAACATTTGCAAGGGTAGTCCATGACGCTTTTGAGCCGCAAATGCACAGAAATGTAGAAGCCTACATGGATGACATAGTGGTCAAGAGCAGAGACAAAGCGACTCTGGTTCAAGATCTGGACGAGACCTTTGCAAATCTGCACAAGATAAACCTCAAGCTCAACCCCGAGAAGTGCGTGTTTGGAGTCCCTTCCGGCAAGCTTCTCGGGTTCTTTCGTGTCTCGGCGAGGATTGAGGCAAATCCGACAAGATCAAGGCCATTGAGCAGATTGAAGCACCAAAGCACGTCAAGGATGTACGAAGACTTGCGGTTGCGTGGCTGCTCTCAAAGAGGTTTATTTCTAGGTCTGCTGAGCGCCTCGCCATTTTTCAAGATTATGAAAAAGGCGGGTCCAGTAAAATGGACTCCCGAGCGGAGGCTGCGCTGCAGGACTTAAAGAGATACCTGTCCTCTACTCCAACACTTGTCGCACCTAGGCCACAAGAGAAGTTGCTGCTATATATAGCGGCAACCAATCAAGTGGTTAGCGCTGCGTTAGTGGCGGAGAGGGAGGCGGATGACGAGCCAAAGAATCGGCAAGCACATCCAGCGACAAGCAGGGGGCTTCGCCGACAAGCTCTGGTCCCGACAAGGACGAGTCCACGAAGACACAAGAACATATACAGAAAAGGATGGTGCAGCGCCTAGTTTACTTTGTCAGTTCCCTCCTGCAGGGGGCTAGGTCAAGGTACTCTGGTGTGCAAAAACTGCTTTTCGGCCTCCTCATGGCCTCGAGAAAGCTGCGCCATTACTTCCAAGCACATGAGATCACAGTTGTCACTCGCTTTCCCCTCAAGAGGATACTGCAGAATCCAGAAGCGACAGGCAGGATTGTCGAGTGGGCACTGGAGCTGTCAAGCTTTGGTCTTAAGTTTGAAAGCACATCAACTATCCAAAGCAGAGCCTTGGCAGAGTTCATAGCAGAATGGACTCCAACGCCAGATGAAGAGATTCCGGAGACGAGCATTCCCGTCAAAGAAGCAAGCAAAGAGTGGCTGATGTACTTTGATGGTGCCTTCTCGCTGCAAGGCGCCGGTGCCGGCGTGCTGCTTATTGTTGGGTAACGTAGTAATTTCAAAAAAATTCCTACGCACACGTAAGATCATGGTGATGTGTAGCAACGAGAGGGGAGAGTGTTGTCTACGTACCCTCGTAGACCGAAGCGGAAGCAATCACAACGTAGAGGAAGTAGTCGTACGTTCTCCTCGCGATCCAACCGATCCAAGCACCGTTACTCCGGCACCTCCGAGTTCTTGGCACACGTACAGCTCGGTGGCGCTCCTCGGGCTCCGATCCAGCAAAGCTCCGGGAGAGAGAGTTCCACAAGACGACGGCGTGGTGACGATCTTGATGTTCTACCGACGCAGGGCTTCGCCTAAGCACCGCTACGATATGACCGAGGTGGAATATGGTGGAGGGGGGCACCGCACATGGCTAAGGAACAATCTCAAGGATCAACTTGTGTGTCCTAGGGTGCCCCCTGCCCTCGTATATAAAGGAGCAAGGGGGAGGGCCGGCCGGCCCTAGGAGGTGCGCCAAGGGAGGGGGGAGTCCTCCTCCTAGTGGGAGTAGGACTCCCCTTTCCTAGTCCAACTAGGAAGGAGGAAGGGGAAGGAAAGAGAGGGAGAGGGAGAGGGAAAGGGGCCGCCCCCTCCTTGTCCAATTCGGACTCCCCATGGGGGCGCCACCTCCTGGCGCAGCCCTCTCTCTCCCTCTTGGCCCAATAAGGCCCATTACTTCCCAGGGGTTCCGGTAACCCATCCGGCACTCCGTCTTTCTCCGGAAACTTCCGGAACCTTTCCGGTGTCCGAATATAGCCATCCAATATATCAATCTTTATGTCTCGATCATTTCGAGACTCCTCGTCATGTCCGTGATCACATCCGGGACTCCGAACTCCTTTGGTACATCAAAATACACAAACTCATAATATAACCGTCATCGAAACCTTAAGCGTGCGGACCCTACGGTTCGTGAACAATGTAGGCATGACCGAAATACATCTTCGGTCAATAACCAATAGCGGGACCTGGATGCCCATATTGGTTCCTACATTTTCTACGAAGATCTTTATCGGTCAGACCGCATAACAACATACGTTGTTCCCTTTGTCATCGGTATGTTACTTGCCCGAGATTCGATCGTCGGTATCCAATACCTAGTTCAATCTCGTTATTGGCAAGTCTCTTTACTCGTTCCGTAATGCATCATTCCGTAACTAACTCATTAGCCACATTGCTTGCAAGGCTTATAGTGATGTGCATTACCGAGATGGCCCAGAGATACCTCTTCGACAATCGGAGTGACAAAACCTAATCTTGATTCATGCCAACTCAACATATACTTTTGGAGACATCTGTAGAGCACCTTTATAATCACCCAGTTACGTTGTGACGTTTGGTAGCACACAAAATGTTCCTCCGGTAAACGAGAGTTGCATAATCTCATAGTTGCAGGAACTTTGTATAAGTCATGAAGAAAGCATAAGCAACATACTAAACGATCAAGTGCTAAGCTAACGGAATGGGTCAAGTCAATCACATCATTCTCCTAATGATGTGATCACGTTAATCAAATGACAACTCATGTCTATGGTTAGGAAACATAACCATCTTCGATTAACGAGCTAGTCAAGTAGAGGCATACTAGTGACACTCTGTTTGTCTATGTATTCACACATGTATTATGTTTCCGGTTAATACAATTCTAGCATGAATAATAAACATTTATCATGATATAAGGAAATAAATAATAACTTTATTATTGCCTCTAGGGCATATTTCCTTCAGTCTCCCACTTGCACTAGAGTCAATAATCTAGTTCACATCGCCATGTGATTTAAATTCACATCTATATGTGGTTAACACCCATAGTTCACATCGACATGTGACCAACACCCAAAGGGTTTACTAGAGTCAGTAATCTAGTTCACATCGCTATGTGATTAACACCCAAAGAGTACTAAGGTGTGATCATGTTTTGCTTGTGAGATAATTTTAGTCAACGGGTCTGTTACATTCAGAGCCGTGAGTATTTTGCAAATATATATCTACAATGCTCTGCACGGAGCTACTCTAGCTAATTGCTCCCACTTTCAATATGTATCCAGATTGAGACTTAGAGTCATCTGGATCGGTGTAAAAGCTTGCATCGATGTAACTCTTTACGACGGGCTCTTTTATCACCTCCATAATCGAGAAATATTTCCTTAGTCCTCACTAAGGATGTTCTTGACCAATGTCCGATGATCTACTCCTAGATCACTATTGTACTCCTTTCCAAATTCAGAGCAAGGTATACAATAGGTCTGGTACATAGCATAGCATACTTTATAGAACCTATGACTGAGGTATAGGAAATGACTTTCATTCTCTTTTCTATTTTCTGCCGTGGTCGGGACTTGAGTCTTTACTCAATTTCACACCTTTGCAACACAGGCAAGAACTCTTTCTTTGACTGTTCCATTTTGAACTATTTCTAAATCTTTGACAAGGTATGTACTTATTGAAAAACTTATCAAGCGTCTTGATCTATCTCAATAGATCTTGATGCTCAATATGTAAGCAGCTTCACCGAGGTCCTTCTTTTGAAAAACTCCTTTCAAATACTCCTTTATGCTTTGCAGGATAATTCTACATTATTTCTGATCAACAATATGTCATTCACATATACTTATCAGAAATGCTGTAGTGCTCCCACTCACTTTCTTGTAAATACAGTCTTCTCCAAAAGTGCAGATAAAACTATATGCTATGATCAACTTATCAAAGCATGTATTCCAACTCTGAGATGCTTGCACCAGTCCATAGATGGATCACTGAAGCTTGCATATTTTGTTAGCTCCTTTAGGATTGACGAAAACTTCTGGTTGCATCATATGCAACTCTTCTTTAATAAATCCATTAAAGAATGTAGTTTTGACATCCATTTGCCAGATTTCATAAAATGTGGCAATTGCTAACATGATTCGGACAGACTTAAGAATCGCTTCTGAGAGAAAATCTCATTGTAGTCAACACCTTGAACTTGTCAAAAACCTTTTGTGACAAGTCGAGTTTTGTAGATAGTAACACTACTATCGGTGTCCGTCTTCCTCTTGAAGATCCATTTATTTAACATGGCTTGCTGATCATCGAGCAAGTCAATCAAAGTCCATACTTTGTTCTCATACATGGATCCTATCTCAGATTTCATGGCCTCAAGCCATTTCATGAATCTGGGCTCATCATCGCTTCCTCATAGTTCATAGGTTCATCATGGTCTAGTAACATGACTTCTAGAATAGGATTACCGTACCACTGCAGTGCGGATCTTACTCTGGAAGACCTACGAGGTTTGGTAGCAACTTGATCTGAAGTTTCATGATCATCATCATTAACTTCCTCACTAATTGGTGTAGGAATCATGGAACTGATTCTCGTGATGAACTACTTCCAAATAAGGGAGAAGGTACAATTACCTCATCAAGTTCTACTTTCCTCCCACTCACTTCTTTCGAGAGAAACTTCTTCTCTAGAAAGGATCCATCTTAGCAACGAAAAACTTGCCTTCGGATCTGTGATAGAAGGTGTACCCAATAGTTACCTTTGGGTTATTCTATGAAGACGCACTTCTCCGATTTGGGTTTGAGCTTATCAGGTGAAAACTTTTTCACATAAGCATCGCGGACCCAAACTTTAAGAAACGTCAACTTGGGTTTCTTGCTAAACCACAGTTCATATGTTGTCATCTCAACGGATTTAGATGGTGCCCTTTTAAACGTGAATGCAGCTGTCTCTAATGCATAACCCCAAAATGATAGTGGTAAACCGATAAGAGACATCATAGATCGCACCATATCAAATAAAGTGCGGTTCTGACGTTCGGACACACCATAACATTGTGGTGTTCGGTGGCGTGAGCTGTGAAACTATTCCACATCATTTTAATTGAAGAACAAACTCGTAACTCAATTATTCGTCTTTGCGATTAGATCGCAGAAACTTTATTTTCTTGTTACGATGATTTTTCCACTTCAATCTGAAATTCTTTGAACATTTCAACTATTTCAGACTTATGTTTCATCAATTAGATATTCCCTTATCTGCTCAAATCATCTTGTGAAAGTCGGAAAATAACGATACTTGCCACGAGCATCAACACTCATTGGATCGCATACATCGGTATGTATTATTTCCAATAAGTCAGTAGCTTGTTCCATTGTTCCGGAGAACGGAGTTTTAGTCATCTTGCCCAAATGGCACGGTTCGCAAGCATCAAATGATTCATAATCAAGTGATTCCAAAAGTCCATCAGCATGGATTTTTCTTCATGCGCTTTACACCAATATGACCTAAACGGCAGTGCCACAAATAATTTGCACTATCATTATTAACTTTGCATCTTTTGGTTTCAATATTATGAATATGTGTATCACTATGATCGAGATCCAATGAACCATTTTCATTGGGTGTGTAACCATATAAGGTTTTATTCATGTAAATGTAACAACAATTTATTCTCTTACTTAAATGAATAACCGTATTGCAATAAACATGATCAAATCATATTCATGCTCAACACCAAATAACACTTATTTAGGTTCCACACTAATCCCGAAAGTATAGGGAGTGTGCGATGATGATCATATCAATCTTGGAACTACTTCCAACACTCATCGTCACTTCCCCTTCAACTAGTTTCTGTTCATTCTGCAACTCCCGTTTCAAGTTACTACTCTTAGCAACTGAACCAGTATCAAATACCGAGGGGTTGCTACGAACACTAGTAAAATACTCATCAATAATCTATATATCAAATATACCTTTGTTCACTTTGCCATCCTTCTTATCCGCCAAATACTTGGGGTAGTTCCACTTCTAGTGACCAGTTCCATTGCAGCAAAGCACTTAGTCTCGGGCTTAGGTCCAGACTTGGGCTTCTTCACTCGGCGACAACTTGCTTGCCGTTCTTCTTGAAGTTCCCTTCTTCCCTTTGCCCTTTTCCTTGAGACTAGTGGTCTTGTCAATCATAAACACTTTATGTACTTTCTTGATTTCTACATTCATCGATATCAAAATCACGAAGACCTCGGGAATCGTATTCGTCATCCCTTGCATACTCTAGTTCATAACGAAGTTCTAGTAACTTAGTGATGGTGACTAGAGAATTCTGTCATTCACTATCTTATCTGGAAGATTAACTCCCACTTGATTCAAGCGATTGAAGTACCCAGACAATATGAGAAAATGCTCACTAGTTGAGCGATTCTCTTCCATCTTTTAGCTATAGAACTTGTTGGAGACTTCATATCTCTCAACTCGGGTATTTGCTTGAAATATTAACTTCAATTCCTGGAACATCTCATATGGTCCATGACGTTCAAAACGTCTTTGAAGTCCCGATTCTAAGCCGTTAAGTATGGTGCACTAAACTATCAAGTAGTCATCATATTGAGCTAGCTAAACGTTCATAACGCCCCGTGCATTTGCTCCTGCAATAGGTCCGTCACCTAGCGGTGCATTAAGGACATAATTCTTACGTGCAGCAATGAGGATAAACCTCAGATCACGGATCCAATCCGCATCATTGCTACTAACATTTTTCAATAAAATTTTCTCTAGGAACACATATAAAACATAGGGAAGCAAAAACATAGGGAAGCAACAACGCGAGCTATTGATCTACAACATAATTTGCAAAATACTACCAGGACTAAGTTCATGATAAATTAAAGTTCAATTAATCATATTACTTAAGAACTCCCACTTAGATAGACATCCCTCTAATCCTCTAAGTGATTACGTGATCCAAATCAACTAAACCATGTCCGATCATCACGTGAGATGGAGTAGTTTCAATGGTGAACATCACTATGTTGATCATATCTACTATATGATTCACGCTCGACCTTTCGGTCTCCGTGTTCCGAGGCCATATCTGCATATGCTAGGCTCGTCAAGTTTAACCTGAGTATTCTGCGTGTGCAAACCTGGCTTGCACCCGTTGTAGATGGACGTAGAGCTTATCACACCCGATCATCACGTGGTGTCTGGGTACTACGAACTTTTAGCAACGGTGCATACTCGAGAGAACACTTCTTGATAATTTTAGTGAGAGATCATCTTAAAATGCTACCGTCAATCAAAGCAAAGTAAGATGCATAAAGGATAAACATCACATGCAATCAATATAAGTGATATGATATGGCCATCATCATCTTGTGCTTGTGATCTCCATCTCCGAAGCACCGTCGTGATCACCATTGTCACCGGCGCGACACCTTGATCTCCATCGTAGCATCGTTGTCGTTTACGCCATCTATTGCTTCTACGACTATAACTACCGCTTAGTGATAAAGTAAAGCAATTACGTATGCGTTTGCATTTCATACAATAAAGCGACAACCATATGGCTCCAGCCGATTGCCGATAACCCGGTTACAAAACATGATCATCTCATACAATAAAATATAGCATCACGTCTTGACCATATCACATCACAACATGCCCTGCAAAAACAAGTTAGACGTCCTCTACTTTGTTGTTGCAAATTTTACGTGGCTGCTACGGGCTTAAGCAGGAACCAATCTCACCCACGCATCAAGACCACAACGATACTTCGTCAAATAGACTCCGTTTAACCTTCTCATGGACCGGCGTAGCCACACTCAGTTCAACTAAAGTGAGAGAGACAGACACCCGCCAGCCACCTTTAAGCACGAGTGCTCGTAGCAGTGAAACCAGTCTCGCGTAAGCGTCTGGCGTAATGTCGGTCCGGGCCGCTTCATCTCACAATACCGCTGAACCAAAGTATGACATGCTGGTAGGCAGTATGACTTGTATCGCCCACAACTCACTTGTGTTCTACTCGTGCAAAACATCAAACCATAAAAACCTAGGCTCGGATGCCACTGTTGGGTAACGTAGTAATTTCAAAAAATTTCCTACGCACACGCAAGATCATGGTGATGTGTAGCAACGAGAGGGGAGAGTGTTGTCTACGTACCCTCGTAGACCGAAGCGGAAGCAATCACAACGTAGAGGAAGT
The DNA here is from genome assembly GCA_021605145.1 of Aegilops bicornis. Taxonomy (NCBI): domain Eukaryota; kingdom Viridiplantae; phylum Streptophyta; class Magnoliopsida; order Poales; family Poaceae; genus Aegilops; species Aegilops bicornis. Next base: position 294,843,112 of record CM038674.1, read on the forward strand.
AGTCGTACGTTCTCCTCGCGATCCAACCGATCCAAGCACCGTTACTCCGGCACCTCCGAGTTCTTGGCACACGTACAGCTCGGTGACGCTCCTCGGGCTCCGATCCAGCAAAGCTCCGGGGAGAGAGAGTTCCGTCAGCACGACGGCGTGGTGACGATCTTGATGTTCTACCGACGCAGGGCTTCGCCTAAGCACCGCTTCTGATATGACCGAGGTGGAATATGGTGGAGGGGCACCGACACGGCTAAGGAACGATCTCAAGGATCAACTTGTGTGTCCTAGGGTGCCCCTGCCCCGTATATAAAGGAGCAAGGGGAGGGCCGGCCGCCCTAGGAGGTGCGCCAAGGGAGGGGAGTCCTCCTCCTAGTGGGAGTAGGGACTCCTTTCCTAGTCCAACTAGGAAGGAGGAAGGGGAAGGAAAGAGAGGAGAGGGAGAGGGAAGGGGCGCGCCCCCTCCTTGTCCAATTCGGACTCCCCATGGGGGCGCGCCACCTCCTGGCGCAGCCCTCTCTCTCCCCTCTTGGCCCAATAAGGCCCATTACTTCCCGGGGTTCCGTAACCCATCCCGGCACTCCGTCTTTCTCCGGAAACTTCCGGAACCTTTCCGTGTCCGAATATAGCCGTCCAATATATCAATCTTTATGTCTCGATCATTTCAAGACTCCTCGTCATGTCCGTGATCACATCCGGACTCCGAACTCCTTGGTACATCAAAATACACAAACTCATAATATAACCGTCCATCGAAACCTTAAGCGTGCGGACCCTACGGTTCGTGAACAATGTAGACATGACCGAGATACATCTTGGTCAATAACCAATAGCGGGACCTGGATGCCCATATTGGTTCCTACATTTTCTACGAAGATCTTTATCGGTCGGACCGCATAACAACATACGTTGTTCCCTTTGTCATCGGTATGTTACTTGCCCGAGATTCGATCGTCGGTATCCAATACCTAGTTCAATCTCATATCGGCAAGTCTCTTTACTCGTTCCGTAATGCATCATTCCGTAACTAACTCATTAGCCACATTGCTTGCAAGGCTTATAGTGATGTGCATTACCGAGATGGCCCAGAGATACCTCTCCGACACTCGGAGTGACAAAACCTAATCTTGATTCATGCCAACTCAACATATACTTTTGGAGACATCTGTAGAGCACCTTTATAATCACCCGATTGGTTGTGACGTTTGGTAGCACACAAAATGTTCCTCCGTAAACGGGAGGTGGATAATCTCATAGTTGCAGGAACTTTGTATAAGTCATGAAGAAAGCATAAGCAACATACTAAACGATCAAGTGCTAAGCTAACAGAATGGGTCAAGTCAATCACATCATTCTCCTAATGATGTGATCACGTTAATCAAATGACAACTCATGTCTATGGTTAGGAAACATAACCATCTTCGATTAACGAGCTAGTCAAGTAGAGGCATACTAGTGACACTCTGTTTGTCTATGTATTCACACATGTATTATGTTTCCGGTTAATACAATTCTAGCATGAATAATAAACATTTATCATGATATAAGGAAATAAATAATAACTTTATTATTGCCTCTAGGGCATATTTCCTTCACTTATCGCACCCACCGGAGAGCACCTCAAGTACGTCGTCCAGATGCACTTTCCCAAGGAGCAAGCGACAAACAATACTGCAGAGTATGAAGGTTTGCTTGCCGGTCTCAGGACCGCCGTGGACCTTGGGATCAAGAAGCTTATTGTGAGGGGTGACTCGCAACTCTTCGTCCGCCAAGTCAACAAAGATTACCAGAGTCCGTTGATGGAAGCCTACGTTGATGAAGTGAGGAAGCTAGAAGAGCACTTTGACGGCCTGCAAATGGAACTTGTTCCAAGAGCTCAGAATGATATTGCTGATGCCCTGTCAAAGTGCGCTGCGCTTTAAGCTACACAATGGAACCAGGGACTTTCGTGCTCAAGCTGACTCAGCCAACCGTAACACCATCGGCCGGACAAAGCAAGAAGAGGAAGTTGGCCTCTGGTGACTACTTTCCGACAGAGCTTCCCGAAGCCGTCGTTGCGAAGGTCCCCAAGATCAACACCAATAGTGCTGAGGAGCAGTCTGCTCCGACAGACCCCAGGGTTTGTTTCGTTGAAGCAAATGCTCCCGACAAGTCTTGCTCCGGCAAGCTTGTCGGGGAGCATCTAGCTCCGGCAGAGCCACCGGCTCTTGCCGTAGAAGCTGATGTTCCCGCAGCAGATGAGCCTTTAGTCCTTGTTGTCGAGCCACAAGCTCCAAAGATGGGCGCAGCGGATTGTCCAATTCCTTGAGACAGGAGAACTTCCGAAGAGCGGGAAGAAGCGGAAAGAGTAGCCCGGCGATCAAGTATGTATCGGTTTGTCGACAAAGATCTTTATGCATGTAAGAAGACTCAATGGTGTGAAATTGAAGTGTATTCCAGGAAGATGGATGAAGCTGTTGGCGAGATACATGGAGGCATATGTGGTCACCACATTGGCGCAAGAGCACTTGCCGGCAAAGCTTTCCGGCAAGGTTTCTTCCGCCGACAGCCCTCCGTGATGCAATCGCACAAGTAACCAAGTGTGAAGCGTGCAGTTCCATTCCAAACAGATACACTGCCACTCAAGCTCTCCAGACGATCCCTTTATCCTGGCCATTTTTGGTGCAGGGGCTCGACATCCTCGGCCCCTTCCCCGAGCTATCGGGGCTTTGAAATACTTATTCGTCGCCATCGACAAGTTCACAAAGTGGCGGAAGTGGAAGCAGTGAGGAAGGTGACAGCGATCGTGATCAAGTTCTTGGTCGATTGTTTGCCGTTTGAATCCCTAACAGGATCATCACCGACAACGGCACACAATTCACGAGTCGCACCTTCATGCGATGCGTCCAAGACCTTGGCGCCCAGTCTGCCGCTTCCGTTGCTCACCCGAGAAGCAACGGTCAAGCGAGAGGGCAAATCTTTGAAGTGCTGCGCGGGCTCAAGACGAGAACTTTTGACAGGCTGCACAAGTGCGGAAGAAACTGGATCGAGGAGCTGCCGGTGGTTCTTTGGTCGATCAGAACGACACCAAATCGAGCCACTGGCCAGGCACCCTTTGCTCTAGTCTATGGAGCAGAGGCAGTTCTCCCCACGGAACTCGTATACGGGTCGCCTCGAGTGCTCGCTTATGATGAGTTTGAGCAAGAGCAGCTGCGACAAGATGACGCTGCTCCTTGAGGAGGATCGTCTTGATTTCTTTGTCACGAGCCGCTCGGTACTAAGCAGGCCCTGCGTCGCTACCATGGCCGCAGGTTAATGCCGAAGTCTCGAGGAAGGCGACCTTGTTCTTCGCCGTTCAATCGCCAAGAATTCAAACAAGTTGGCCTTGAAGTGGGAAGGCCCTTATCGGGTGAAACGAGTCACTAGGCCTGGCGCTGTCCGCCTTGAGACCGAAGATGGCATTCTGGTGAGCAACTCCTGGAACATTGAGCATCTTCGTAAGTTTTACCCATAAGGCGCGGTTGTCGGAACCCGTTCCGGCAACCACCTTTTGTACAAGTCTTGCCGCTGTTGCATGTAATCCTTCGTACAAAGCCGGGCGCAGACCGATGCATCGATAAAGCCCATGTGTTGTGCACAACCCGTCAAGTTCATGCTTTCATCAAATTCTTGCATGTTTTAGCTAACACTTTGTGCAGCAACCACACCCGGTAAGCAGAATCGAGCCACTGGGCTCTATAACGTTATTTCCTCTTCTTTCTCTTGTCGCGAAGAAAGGGAGGCTCCCTCGCGCACAAGTTAACCAGGGAGGAGGAGGAGATAATACTACGGACCAGGCACAGCTCGAGGAAGTTTCGCCTCATCGGGAAGCAAGAAACAGAAAAGCTAAGTTGCCAAAGTTTGAGCAATCAATTTTTAAATTTTCGTTATCTTCCTCGAACGATAGTACTTTGTATGGAAAACACATGCGTAGAGGAACCAAACCGTGACTGGTCGCGCCCTTACTTTGTTTCGAGTCCGCTCAACAACTTAAGTGAGCTGCGGCTAGTCCGCGACAAGGTTGCTTGTCGGTGGCGACCCGCCAAAGAAGCTGCTGAAGTTCCGCACTCGGCGCTCAGCGGCAAGGGTGCCTGCACCGCAAGTTTCTAAATGCGCAGGGCGTAAACGCATAAAGGAAGAAATCAAGTAGAGGAAATAACATTGCATCGATCGATTCAGATCAATAATAAATTTGTAAAGTTATCTTCCTTGTACGACCGCGCTTTGTATGCGACACCCGTGTGCGGAGGAACCAAATCGTGACTGGTCGCTACTTACTTTGTTTCGAGTCCGCTCAACAACTTAAGTGAGCTGCGGCTAGTCCGCGACAAGGTTGCTTGTCGGCAGCGACCCTTGACAGCTCTTTGAAGTCCCTTTTCGGCGCTTCATGGCAAGGGTGCCTGCGCCGGCAAGTTTCCCTGAAAAGCGTAGGGTAATAACATACAAAGCCAAGGGTCGAGTAATGGAAGTAATGTAGCAGATGTTGCCCAGAATAAAGTTATGTTGCGAAGATAACTCATTGCGGCATCAAGCAACGTCGTCCTCGAACTGAAATAACGGTGAAGAGGAGAAGAAGAAGCCTTGGCACCCAAGCCCCGGCAAGCGAGAGTTGCCGGGGGCTGCGGCAAGCCAGAGTTGCCGGGAGCTACGGCAAGCCAGGGTTGCCGGGGGCCGCGGCAAGCCAAAGTTGCCGGGGGCTGAGATATCAGATAAGCCCTTCGCCCTTTTTCAAACGTCCCTTTTTCATTAAAAACATTCTACTCGGATACAGTCCGTGGGGAATGAAAAACATGAAAGAGAGGATTACAAGCTTTAAATGCGGATAAGGCCCAAAGTCTTACAAATTAAAAAGATAAGATGCCCGTAATCCTTTTCCTGTCCCTCTTTCCAGGAGGTAGGTCAAGGAGGCGGGAAGGGCAAAAGAAACGCCTAGACGAGCTACGGGTGCCAGAAGACACCAAGAGAACATCCCGGGAGCTCCCTGAGGGCCTGGCGGAGATGGCGGCGCCGGAAGAGGGGTTCGAAGACAGGGCGGCAGGGTGTCAGCACGCTGTCGAGGGCACTACGCCCTCGTACTCCGACTTGACGGCCTTGTCGCCATCCCTCTTCCCCTTCCGCAGCCTCCCCTCGCCCAGCCGCCCAAGGAGACGACCCCGGGAGTTCAGGAGCCGGGCGACACGGATGATGGGGTCGCGGTGACATGCGAAGGCGCCCGACAACTAGTCGGGCCCGCCAAACCTCGTCGTCAGCTGCCGCTCCCCTCCTCGTCACTCTCGCTCGAAGGGAATCTTTCTTTGTCGGAGGAGCTGTCCACGCAGCACTTCGCCCGAAAGTGCCAAGATCCCGAAGACCTTGACGGAGAGGAGATCACCTGCATTAACTTAAAATGGAGGGTAAACCCGCCCTCAGGCTGTGGATGCGGGTGAACGTCTTCCACCCACGATCGAGATACATCACATTAGGGGCTGGGAATACAACCACGAACTTCGCATGCCGCTGATCCCACAACCCCTCATGTGCAATCTCGGTGTCTCGGGCGGATCCGACTCCATTGCGCTGTAAGCGGAGCTGGAAGCCGGAGGCGGCAACGAGGCGCCCGGCGCGGCTGACGAAGAACTCACAAGGGTCGTCCCGGTATGGACCGCCGCAGGAGGGAACCGCCCGGCGGAGGCGGAGACGCGCACCGCCCGTCCGCCTCTTCCTCGACCTCATCCTCGACCTCGCCTCCCTCTTCCTCTTGGGGCTGGCTCTGCCGCCCGGGCGTAGGGGTTGGGAGGGAGGCGCTGTCTAGCGGCGACCCTCGCGGCCACCGATGAAGAACCAAGGCTCTTTTTATCCATGGCGAACGAGAGAAAGGGGAGCAGAGACTGAAGAAAGGAGGAGAAGGGAGAGTGCGGCCTTCTGCGCTCCCCTTCCGCCCTTTTTAAGGAAGCAAGGTGGGGCTCAACCGCCTGGCCGACGAATCAGGGCATAGGAAGAGCAGGGAATCGGGGCCGACCTGCCGCCTGCCCAAGACGGCCCAGTTCCCACTTCCACCGTCCGTGACCCCAAGAGCATGGGAACCACGTGGCGGGGAGGCAGAGCGGGGCGACGGTGGAGCGACCCGCACGCCGCCCACTTCCCACGACGCCGCCGCAATCGACGTCTTGCGTTCTGAGAGGGGGACGGCCGGATCTGAGTGGGTTTGGTTTGGACCCAGGCAGCGTGCCCGTGCCTGTTTTGGGCCTGGCCCAACAGCGCTTCGGCACCGTGTATGGCCTGCAACCGGGGCTCTGTCGGTGTACTAAAGTAGGGGTACCTTAGTACCCGAACTTGTCTGCACGGAAGTCGCAGCGTCCCGCGACAAGCCTCGCCAAGGCGTCCACCAAGACCCTCCACGGCCATTCAGAAGACAAGGCCCCGACAAGAGGAGCTTGTCGGGAAGGCCACCTGTGCACGCAGAAGACAAGGCCACGGCAAGAGGAGCTTCTTTGGGAAGGCCCGGAGCGCGACAAGTCTCCGGGCGCGACAGGATCCGGGCGCGCCAAGGCGCTTACCCGCGGCATGCAGCTCCTCTCCGTCTGCTCCAGCTCACCCAGCGACGTGTCGCCACGGGACCGTTCCATGGGCGCGTGTCGAGCAGCAGCCAGCCAGCGGAGCAGCGATGAGCGGCGGCCGACAGGCTCGCCATCGTGGCGGCGGAGGCGCACTGACGGTCTCTGTTACCTTTGTTTGGGCGACAACGACAGGCATTTATTGCTTTGTCCCTTGCCGTCGAGTTAGGTATTTTTGCACCGTACACTTGTTCAAGTAGGTGTACCAACCCCTGTTTTTACGTTTGTACCCCCGCCTATGTTGCCACCTGTCGGAGACCCCTTTAGCATATAAAAGGAGGCCCGAGTGCAACGTAGAAAGGGTTCGGCGGTTGGCCAAGTTTCGATTCATTCGACCCACCGCAGGCTAGCCACACTCACGCTAGGTTTTGTAGCTCGCATTGCTCCCTAGCAAGAACGCAATAGATCAAACAGGCAGCAGTAGGAGTTTTATCTCTCCGGAGAGCTCCGAAGCTGGGTAAACCGCCCGTGTGCATCGCCTCGATCCGCTCTTCGTGCGACCTCCGCCCCCCTCCGAACCACAAAGGGACCCGCTCCACCGGGCCCCATAGGTGTCCGTGGGTACGATCAGCCTCCCCGACAGATACTTATGTTGAAACTACATCTATGCTTGATAATACCGTGCCATTAGGTGAATTACTTGATGAACAACTTGCTAGGGTTAGAGAGAATTAAATTATTGAAACTGATAATATTGATGAAAGTGATGATGAAGATTCTCCCCCTAGATATGAATTGCCTGATGTACGTGAGGGTTACGTTATGGATGAAGAAACTGCTAGAGACTTTTTTGCTTGCAAAGATAGATATGATCTTAAGAAACTGTTAGCTAAGCTGAAAGAAAAATCTTTGAATGCTTGAATGAAATATGACCCTCCTTTTGCTACTTCACCTATCTGTATTTCTGATAAGCATTATGATTTCTCTGTCGATCCTGAGTTGATTACTTTGGTTCAATCTGATCCTTTTTATGGCTATATATGAATCTGAAACCGTTGTGGCACATCTTACTAAATTAAATGACATAGCCACCCTATTTACTCATGAGGAAAAAATTCGTTACTCCTATATCCTTAAGTTATTCATGTTCTCATTAAAGGGTGATGCTAAAACATGGTTTAATTCTCTTGCTCCTGGTTGTGTGCGTAGTCCCCGGGATATGATTATTACTTCTCTGGTAAATATTTCCCCGCTCATAAGAAACAAGTTGCTTTAAGGGAAATATATAATTTTGTGCAAATTGAAGAAGAGAGTCTCCCACAAGTTCGGGGGAGGCTTCTCCGATTACTTAATGCTTTACCTGATCATCCTCTCAAGAAAAATGAAATACTTGATATCTTTTATAATGGACTAATTGATGGTTCCAGAGACCACCTGGATAGTTGTGCTGGTTGTGTTTTCAGTGAAAGAACTGTTGATCAAGCTGAATTGGTGTTGAATAATATGTTGAGTAATGATAATAATTGGACACTTCCTGAACCGACTCCTAAATCAACTCCGAAGAAAAGGGGTATTCTATTTCTCAATCCTGAAGATATGCAAGAGGCAAAGAAATCTATGAAGGAAAAGGGTATTAAAGCTGAAGATGTTAAGAATTTACCACCTATTGAAGAAATACATGGTCTTGATAACCCGACACAAGTAGTAAAGGTAAATTCTCTCTATAGATTTGATGAAGGTGATATTCCTCGTTATAAGTCTGCTAGCCAATGCTTAGATGAGTTTGATAATTTTATTGTTAAAAAAAAAACTTCAATGCTTATGTTGGTAGACAATTGAAACGTAATGCTTATATGATTGAACACTTGAGTGATTATATGTCTAGAGTTAAAGGTGAACTTAAACTTATTAGTAAACATGCTTCTATGGTTACCACTCAAGTAGAACAAGTGCTAAATGCACATAATGATTTTCTCAATGAATTAAATAATAAGAAAAATGATAATGATGTTAGAGTTGTTACTAGAGGGGGTTGAATGACTCAGGAACCTTTGTATCCTGAGGGCCACCCTAAGAGAATTGAGCAAGATTCTCAGAGAACTAATGTTGATGCACCTAGTCCTTCTAAGAAGAAGAAAAAGAAAAATGATAGGACTTTGCATGATTCTAGTGCACCTGTTGTTGACACACCTGAGAATCCCAATGATATTTCTATTTCTGATGCTGAAAGACAATCTGGAAATGAACATGAACCTAGTGATAATGTTAATGATGATGTTCATGTTGATGCTCAACCTAGCAATAACAATGATGTAGAGGTTGAACCTACTATTGATCTTGATAACCCACAATCAAAGAATCAACGTTATGATAAGAGAGACTTTTTTTCTAGGAAGCACAGTAAAGAAAGAGAACCATGGGTTCAGAAACCCATGCCTTTTCCTCCTAAACCATCCAAGAAAAAGGATGACGAGGATTTTGAGCACTTTGCTGAAATGATTAGACCTATCTTTTTGCGTATCCGTTTGACTGATATGCTTAAAATAAATCCTAACGCTAAGTATATGAAAGAAATTGTTACAAATAAAAGAAAGATACCGGAAGCTGAAATTTCCACCATGCTTGCTAATTATACTTTTAAGGGTGGAATACCTAAGAAACTTGGAGATCCAGGAGTACAAACTATACCATGCTCCATCAAAAGAAACTATGTTAAAACTGCTTTATGTGATCTTGGAGCCAGTGTTAGTGTTATGCATCTCTCTTTATATCATAAACTTGATTTGAATAAGTTGACACCTACTGAAATATCTCTGCAAATGGCCGATAAATCAACTTCTATACCTGTCGGTATTTGTGAGGATGTGCCTGTTGTGGTTGCAAACATTACTATTTTAACGGACTTTGTTATTCTTGATATTCCCAAGGACGATAGTATGTCGATTATCCTTGGTAGACACTTTTTGAATACTGCAGGAGCTGTTGATTGCAACAAGGTAATGTCACTTTTCATGTTAATAGTAATGAGCATACGGTACATTTTCAGGGGAAAGCACCTCAAGTCCACAATATAAATTCTATTGGAAAAATTTCAACAATCACTATTGGAGGTTTTGAATTTCTTCTTCCTACTGTCAAGAAGAAATATGATATTCTTATTGTTGGGGATGTGTATATCCCCGTTGAGGTAACGTAGTGTTATTCGAAAATTCTCCGGTTTCGTGCGATTCGAAAAGAGTTTATTAACAATACTTGATCAACCTTGTTAGTGGATTCCTTTTGATGAGCATCACATGGATGAAGTTAGAAGGCACAACTCTCGGTACCCTCCTTTTACTTTCTGTTATTTAGATTAAATAAAGCAAAAATAGTATTTTACATGCATTTTACGAAATATCCTTGCATTAAAAAATACCCCGAAAATAAAAGTTCTCCAAACGTCCTGAAAATGAAGTATGATTTTTTGTAGAATATTTAAGAATATCTGGCACTGAAAACACACCAGGGAGAGCCACCACCTGGCCACAAGGGCACAGGGCGCGCCCACCCCCTGGGGCGCGCCCCCTGCCTCGTGGGCCCCACGTGGCCCCCCTCCACTTATTCCAGCACCCACACACTTCTTCTACCTCCAGAAAAAATCCTCCCCTAGCTCAAACCCATGTTCTAGCTCATCTTGCTGTGATTTTCGATCTCCTTGCTCAAAGCTCCACTCACAAAACTGCTTCAGGGCATTGTTCTTCGAGGGAGAGAATGTTGAAGAGATTGTTGAGAGGCTCTTCGAGCTGGAGCTTGAAGGATAAGCAAAGTGAAGAGAATAAGAAGCCCAAATATAATCTTCCTCGCACTGCGGAGGTTCGGCCGTGTGAATGGCCTTGTGATGAGTTCTTGCGAGCCGCCGGAATTTATTAAGATTGTTATTACTTGGCTGAGAATGCCGGCCTCACCAACTTCCTCCATGACCAGCTCGAACAATATCTCCTACTCACTAATATTTTTGTGCAAAATTTTCATTTCCATGCTAGGAGATCACCACCTTTTGGTAGATTTTTATTTATATGATGAGTTTAAGGAGATGTCACTCTATGATTTTTGTGTGGCTTGCAAGTTGGCCTTTGAGGGCAGCGTCGAGGAACCACATCCTAGTGATGTGGCAGAATTTATTGATGAAATTTCTATAGGGGAAAAGAGAAAAGTGTCAGATGCAAGAAGTACTAGTATACATTTTCCTGCTTTATGTTACTATGCAATATTTGCTAGTAGATGTTTAATTGGTCGTGGGAACAGTGGGGGCCTCAGTGTTCCTGACCTCGCCATTTTGCACCATGCTTTACTCTATGACAGAACTTTCAGTTTAGGCGCTATGGTTGCTAAAAGGTTGAGTCTAAACCGTACAAAGGGCCCCATTTTTTGAGGTATCTTTGCTTCGGGTCTTCCTAAATATTTTGATACCTATTAGACGCTATGAGAAAGAAGAAAAGGTGCTGCCCCTATTTTCTTAGACTATAAAAGTATAGTAGCACATGATTTTATTTGCGATGATAAGGAGAAGAGACTCATTTATAACCTGGTATTCACTGAAAATACTTGTCAGATTTTTACCCTGCCTGCACCTTCTTTGTTTAATATTCATTCAGGAACATACATCATCCTGCCCAATGACATTTATGCATATTGGGAGCGAACACGTTCCCTAGAGCCTGAGCCTGAGCCATCTCCTGATCCATATCAGGAGTCTATTTATCAATGGGATCCGCAAGAGCTCACTAACCAGTGGCACCCCGAGGATCCTCCTCAGTACACTGGAGAGGATCACTTTGATCCATGGGCGTAGACCAACTTAGGCCAAAAGCCTAAGCTTGGGGGAGTACGTATTTCTCACCGATATTACATTCATGTTCGCACAGTCATGCTAGTTGTCGGTGCTCATACTTTTCATTGTACTATCCATGCTAGTTTATTTTCTTTTCTAGCCTTCTTCTTGTGTGTTTGAAAAACCATAAGAAAAACAAAAAAAATTAATTATAGCTTTTAGCTAGTTTAGTTTCCATGCCTGTAGTAGTAATAATTAAAAGAAAACCCAAAAAGAATTATCGTTCTTCTTTTGCTTGTTGGGAGCTTTCCCGTGTAAATAGTTTTATTTCCTTTCTTTGGGGTCGAGAGGAGAAGACCATGATGAAACTGTTGAAGTGGCTCTTATATGCATTATTGATGATTTAACCAAGAGCCCATGTTACCTTGTCTTCTCCTGTGAATTAAATGCTTGCAAATTCCAGCTTAGTCCAGTGCACGTCCACTATTAATATTATCCACACCGTTCAGCCGTGCAAGTGAAAGGCAATAATGACAATATATGATGGACTGATTGAGATGAGAGAAGCTGGTATGAACTCGACCTATCTTGTTTTTGTAAATATGATTAGTTCATCGTTCCTGATTCAGCCTATTATGAATGAATCATGTTTGCAATGACAATTAGAGATTATAGTTGCTCATACCATGCTTAATTAGCTAGGAGTTTATAATGGTTTACCTTGCATGCCAACATGCTATTAAAATGGTTGTAATGTGGTATGATAGGGTGGTATCCTCCTTTTAATGATTTGAGTGGCATGACTTGGCACATGTTCACGCATGTAGTTTAAACAAAATCAACATAGCCTCCACGATATTTATGTTCATGATGAATTGTATCCTACTCATGCTTGCACTCAGTGTTGATTAATTTTAATGCATGTTCATGACTGTTGTCGCTCTCTAATTGGTCGCTTCCCACCCTTTTTCTAGCCTTCACTTGTACTAAGCGGGAATACTGCTTGTGCATCCACTTCATAAACCCCAAAGTTATTCCATATGAGTCCACCATACCTTCCTATATGTGGTATCTACCTGACATTCCAAGTAAATTTGTATGTGCCAAACTCTAAACCTTCAAATGAAATTCAGTTTTGTATGCTCGAATAGCTCATTTTTCAACTAGGGTTGTCTGTAACTTCCATGCTAGGTGGGTTATTCTCACGATTAGTGGACTCCGCTCCTCACTCACGAGAAAATGGCCGGTAACCGGGATGCCCAGTCCCATGCTCAAATCAAAATAATTGCAAACAAAACTCCCACAGGACTGTTGTTAGTTGGAGGCACCCGTTGTTTCGGGCAAGCCATGGATTGATGCTTGTTGGTGGTGGGGGAGTATAAACTTTACCATTCTGCTTGGGAACCACCTATAATGTGTGTAGCATGGAAGATATCGAGATCTCTCGGTTGTTATGTTGACAATGAAAGTATGCCGCTCAAAATATTATTTATCTCTATTTCAAAACAGGGCTCTGACACCTATACAAATCCCTGCTTCCCTCTGTGAAGGGCCTATCTATTTACTTTTATGTTGAGTCTTTGTCCTCTTATAAAAAGTACCAGTTGGAGAGCACTGCTGTCATTTGCATGCATTACTATTAGTTTACATTGAGTATGACTATGACTGGATCAATTACAATGTCTTGTCAGTCCTTGATCTTCAGAGGTGCTCTGCGTTTATGTTTTGTGGTCTCAGAAAGGGCTAGCGAGATACCATCTTGTTATATCATATTATGATTGTTTGGAGAAAGTGTTGTCATCCGAGATTTATTATTATTGATCGCTAGTTGATTATGCCATTTATATAAGTAAACATGTGACCTAAGTGTTATTGTGAAGATGGTTAGTTCATAATCTTTGCTGAAAACTTGAATGCTGGCTTTACATATTTACAACAACAAGAGCAAACCGAGTTTGTAAAAGTTTTTGTTTATCACTTTCAGTTTGTCAACTAAATTTCTTGAGGACAAGCAAAGGTTTAAGCTTGGGGAGTTGATACGTCTCCATCGTATCTACTTTTCGGAACACTTTTGCCCTTGTTTTGGACTCTATCTCTCATGATTTGAATGGAACTAACCCGGACTGGCTTTGTTTTCAGCAGAATTGCCATGGTGTTATTTTTGTTCTTGGAATGACCTGAAACTCCACGGAGAATTTTTTTGGAATTAATAAAAAAAACTAGCAAAAGAATCAACACCAGGGGCCCACACCCTGTCCACGAGGATGGAGGGCGCGCCTACCCCCCTAGGGCGTGCCCCCTGCCTCGTGGGCCCCCTGAGGATCCACCGACGTTAACTCCAACACTATATATTCACGTTCAGGGAGAAAAAAATAGAAGAGAAGGATTCACCGCGTTTTACGATACAGAGCCGCTGCCAAGCCCTAATCTCTCTCGAGAAGTCTGATCTGGAGTCCGTTCGGGGCTTCGGAGAGGGGAATCCGTCGTCGTCGTCATCATCAACCTTACTCCATCACCAATTTCATGATGCTCACCGCCATGCGTGAGTAATTCCATCGTAGGCTTGCTGGACGGTGATGGGTTGGATGAGATTTAGCATGTAATCTAGTTAGTTTTGTTAGGGTTTGATCCCTAGTATCCATATTGTTCTGAGATCGATGTTGCTGTGATTTACTATGCTTAATGCTTGTCAGTAGGGCTCGAGTGCCATGATTTCAGATCTGAACCTATTATGTTTTCATGAATATATGTGAGTTCTTGATCCTATCTTGCAAGTCAATAGTCACCTAATATATGTTAAGATCTGGTAACCCCGAAGTGACAATAATCGGGACCACTCCCGGTGATGAAGTGTTAATACTTTGGTCCGGTACTCTATTAAAAGGAGCCCTTAATATCCCATAGTTTCCAATATGACCCCGCTGCCACGGGAGGGTAGGACAAAAGATGCCATGCAAGTTCTTTTCATAAGCACGTATGACTATATTCGGAATACATGCCTACATTACGTGATGAAGTGGAGCTAGTTCTGTGTCACCCTATGTTATAACTGTTGCATGAGGAATCGCATCCGACATAAATATCCATCATTGATCCATTCCCTACGAGATTTTCACATATTGATCTTTGCCTAATTACTTTACCGTTGCCACTGTTACAATTACTACAAAACTGCTACTGTTACTTTCGCCACTGTTACTATTACTTCCTTACTACTTTGCTACTAAATACAATGCTGCAGATATTAATTCTTTCAGGTGTGGTTGAATTGAGAACTCAACTGCTAATACTTGAGAATATTCTTTGGCTCCCCTTGTGTCGAATCAATAAATTTGGGTTGAATACTCTACACTCAAAAACTATTGAGATCCCCTATACTTGTGGGTTATCAAGACTATTTTCTGGCGCTGTTGCTAGGGAGCATAGCTCTATTCCTTGAGTCACTTGGGATTTATATCTGTTGATCACTATGAGGAACTTGAAAGACGAAAAAACCAAGATTTATCCCTCAACTACGAGGGGAGGTAAGGAACTGCCATCTATCTCTGCACTTGATTCACCTTACATTTGAGTAAACTTGCGACACCTAAACCTACTCCTGCTATTGATTCTGATATGCCGCATGTTATTGATGATGCCACTTCCGCTATGCATGATAGTTATGATGAAACTACTTCTGTGCTTGATAATACTGTGCCATTAGGTGAATTACTTGATGAACAACTTGCTAGGGTTAGAGAGAATGAAATTATTTAAACTGATAATAATGCGGAATGCTAGACTTTTTTTCTTGCAAAGATTGATATGATCTTAAGAAACTATTAGCTAAGCTGAAAGAAAAATCTTTGAATGCTAGAATGAAATATGACCCTACTTTTGCTACTTCACCTATCTGTATTTCTGATAAGGATTATGATTTCTCTGTCGATCCTGAGTTGACTACTTTGGTTGAATCTGATCCTTTTTATGGCTATGAATCTCAAACTGTTGTGGCACATTTACTAAATTAAATGAATCTGATCCTGAGGAAAAATTTAACTGATCTATTATGTTTTAACACACATATTGTATTGTTTCTGCAGTTCATTACGAACTGTTGATATAAATACATATTGAACATCTATACTAAAATAAAATTCACTAATAAATAACACTTCTCTGGAGCAATCAAATAAGTGTTGCATGAAATACATCAAATACTGAGAGCAATCTAACAAGTGTCACATGAAAATGGAGGAAAGTGCAAGAACTATTAAAGAAAAAAATACGTTTGAAGTAACCAGGAAGACAACATCAAGAATTGAACTAAAATAATTTTTAGTATTTGAACTGAACAAAAGAAATTGGATGCGTGATGACTCTCACTCTCGTCCATGATCGCATGATAATGTTTTTGAACTGAACTAAGCATCCCCCAGCTGCTACTACATGATAATGTTAGCATGCCTCATTCTCTGTCATAAACACACACAGGGGGACTAATGGGTCTGACTCTCAGTCGTTGGCTAGGTTACCTAGATGATAGGGAGAAAGTTGACCCGAATCCAGGGGCGGAGCTCGGGGGTGGCCTCCACGCAGCTCCTTGAGCGACCAACGGTGAAGCATGTAGTTGGACTATCGAGCTAGAGGTCCTCGATCCAGCGACTCCCCTCCTAGACTCACTGTTTTTCCGCTGAAGCGCAGGGTGTTGGAAAAAAACAGAACAAGGTAGAAACAATCAAACAATCGATGAACCCACAAATAAATTTTGTCAGCGTTGTATGATGTATAGGCCTGAATGTGTTGTATGATGTCAGTGTTGTATGATGTATAAGACACAATGTGCTACCTCATATAACAAGAGCCACACCTAAATGCGGCACAAAAGCTAGCAACATCAGCATACGAGAACTACACGCATAACTTCCAAATAAACTTCAATAGGAAGATCAACTCATCTACTAAACCTGCATTCCCAAAGAACAAATCGATCGAGCGCCACCTCACCTTTCTTAAGCTTTGACATCCCTCCCCGGAATGCGACCGTCGCAGTTCCTCACGCCACCTCCGCCTCCCCTTGTAGTTTCAGTGGCGGTGCGCTGCTACTGCTGAAGCAGCGGCCTTCCCTGCTGATGCAGCTCGTACTGCAGCGGGGATAGGAGGTTGGCGACGTTGGCGGACGGGCTCGTCACTGACGCGTGGAGGAGAGGGAAGGAGGTGGCTTGGGGCATGGCGGCGGGGGAGGAAGGCGGCCGTGGCGAAGGAGGGGAAGGTGGCCGGCGCACAGGGACGAGTGGGTCGGCGCTGGAGACGGAGGACGCAGCTCGACCGTGCTTACCGCTAGGAAATGGGAGACAGACGGCAGCCGCGTGCTGGGGGAGGGAGACGGGCGGAGGCGACGCGTCGGGGGAACGAATACGGACGGCGGCCGCGTGATGGGGGATTGAGCCGAGGGGCAGCGACGCGATGGGGGAGGGAGCCGGGCGGCGGCGGCGCGACGGGGGAGGGAGCCAGGCGGCGGCGGCGATGGGTGGTGGGGAAGGATGATCGGGTTCAGGAGACGGGGCAGTGGGGTGGGTGTTCTTTTTTCGTTTTTCTTTGGGCCAGGAAGGATTGGGTTCTCTTTTTTGTAGTTTAGCAGATTCGGATCTGATCTATTCTATATAGGGCACGGGTAACAGAATATTATTCTGTTACTAGTAACAGAATAGTCCAGCCCTATATGATAATAGGACAAATGTTTTCTACAAGCAGTGGTAGTTACCACCACTTGCGTTTGTATGCTATACATAGTATCTGTCGAAACCGAGAGTATGTACGCGTAGTATATAAAAATGTTTACATAATATATATACTAATTTTTAGGTAGTATGTATCATATTTTGAGTATGCTCTTTTTTACGTACAAATATGCATGTATTTCACAAATATAACAAAAACTATGGGCTCATATGTAATTTTTTTCTTGTAACTTGCTTTGAAATATCTTAGATATAATATATAAACATATTTAAAATAATAAAATAGTATATATAGCACCACATGGTAGTATATATGAGACATGTGGGGTAACTACCCCTGGGTGGTAGGATGTATTTTCCTTATATATACTATTATATATATATATATACATAAACACTATTCTTATCACGGGATCAGAATAATATTTTGATCACAATTTGAACTGCCTAAGTAACGCGCCTGAACTTCCCTCTGTACGAACCCGACCTTCCCCCGCCAATTATTCTGGTTAGTTGTTTTCTATATGAGGTTAGTGTAATCTAAAAACGTTTTTAGCAACTAAATACCGGTTTTAAAAAGGAATCTCGCTCGTTGGCAGGTTTTGCTCTCGGGTCGTGATGAAATTGCGTTTTTGCAATTTTACTGCCTGATTTGTTCGACCTGAACTTCTCCTAGTGCTAGCTTGAACTTCCGCCAACATTGCCCAAATGGGGCTTGCGATATACCGTTGGAAAGCTATTGACACCGGTATCATGACCCAAGTTAAAATTTTGGCAAAATGTAGCGGTTTAAGAGCAGTTTTGAAAACCGTTTTTTCTTCATACAAAAAACGTGAATTGTATTTTTGATCGCATTTTTAAACCGTTTATCGGAATGAGGCAAATAATATGGCGTTAGAAAGCTGCTGCAAAACCGCTCCTTCCACATGTTGAAAGATTTCTCTAATTCCCTACGGTTAAAGAGTAATTTGGAAAATCGTAAAATTTCACAAACCGAACAACCGAGTTCATATTTTCGATGTCATTTCTAAGCGGCTAATCCAATTGAGGAAAATGATACGATGTTGGAAAGCTTATGAAAATGCACTACTTTTTCATTTTAAAAGTTTTTTTTTCTAATTTTGAACGGTTTAAAAGTGATTTATAAAACGGTTCAAGTTGCACCGAGTTCGTATTTTCGAGCTATTTTTTTAACCATACGTCCGAATGTAGCAAATGATATGGCGTTGGAAAACTTTTTGGTATATATTGTTTCTCCCAATTCTTTACTGCGTTAAGTCAATTTTGAAAATGGCTAAAATCGTATTTTTTTCCGTAATTTCTACAAACGTTATCGGAATGGGGCAAATAATATACCATTGAAAAGTTAAGGGAAATGCGAAACTTTTTCATGTTGATGGTTTTCTCTGATTCCTAGCTATTTTCAAGTAATTTTGAAAATGGCGGCATCATTCTTTTGGCCTTTATCGCGAAACATATTTTTCAAAAATGCACCGCGTGAAGAACCTGAACGTCTGGGCACGTGTACTTGAACTTCACTCTGTTTTTCACGTGTTTTTTTGCTCGTAGCTCTCCATCCACTCACCGGAATTGAACAAGTAATATACCGATGGAAAACTGCCGTAACACGCAACTTTCCCGTGAAAAAAATTCATACTCATGACGGTTTTAAAAAAATTCACCTCAAATTCATACAGTTTAGCAGTTGAACTTCCTACTCTTTCAAGGCGAACTTCTGTGACGTATTTTTCATCAGTGTTACACCAATAATATTCTTTTTGTACAAACATCTCTCAATATTTTTTTTTTACTTTCTTCGACCGAGGACTTGAACTTATAAGAACAACAAAATTGGAGCTTGCCTTTTTATTCGTTTTTCTCATATTAAACATATACCATGTAGAACATGAAATTTTTCCATCTTTATAATTTGATATTTTATTTTCTTTTTGAAATCAAATTGCTCCCAAAAAAATTCTGAACTTCTTCAAGGTGAACCTCAAAAAAAAAATCTTGTGTTTTTGAACATGGAAATACAAGGTGAACCTCTCTCGCAAGAATTTTTTAACTTCCCCAGATATAGCACGTGAACTTCTTGCAACAACCTTTTAAGCTTTTTGTTTTCTACTCTTATTTTCTTATCTGAAACGCATTCCGTGTTGTAGTTGAACTTCCCGCTATTTTCACCTTGAACTTCTGTCACGTATTTTTGTTCAACCTCTCTCACAAGAATTTTTAAACTTCATCGGGCACATCAATTGAACTTCTAGAAAGAAAAATTATAGACTTTGCCATTTTTATACTTCTTTTCTTGTATGAAATAAACACCATGTAGTACGTGAACTTCTGGTTGTTATTACTTTGAACTACTCTCTGTTTTTTGCCATAACTCATAAAGCGTTCATCAAAATTACGCATGTAAACCCTATTTTTTTTACAAACTCTTAACCTATCTGTTTTTTTAAATTTGAACTTCTTAGTTTTATTTTTAGGAAAGAAAAAATGATTTGTAACTAAACATCGAACACCTTTTTTTGAAACTTGATACTTTTTTTGGCCTAGGAACAAGAAGATTTTGAGTAATTTTGTATACATCAAACTTATCCTTCTTTCTTTAGTTTGAACTTCGTGACTTTTTAAATAGAACTACTCCATTTTAAAAAAATGAAAAACGACGTTACCCTTTATCAATGAAAAAATATGATTTTTATAGACATCAAACCGCTCTATTTTTTTCAACTTGAACCTTTTTGTGTATTTTTAGAAATGAGAAAATTTGGATTTTTGTAATAAATATCAAACTTCTTCGTTATTTAAAATTGAGCTTCTTGGATATTCGTTAGTAAGTGGAAAAATTTGAGTGTTGTAATAAATATCTATTTGCTTCGTTTTAATAAATTGAACTTCTTGGTTTTATTATCTAGTAACGCGGAAAATATGAGTTTTTCATATACATTGAACTACTCAAGTTTTTTTCAATTGAAATTTTTGTTTTTTTAAAGTTGGACTTCTTTGGTTTTGTAATAAACATTGAACTTCTCTGTTGTTAAATTTCAACCTTTATGTTTTTTTAGAAATGGGAATAATTCATTTTTTATACAATGAACTTCTCTGTTTTTTAAATTTGAACTTCTGGGTTATTTTTCAGTTTTGGCGGCCTGGATGTATGAACTTCTTGGACGAATGGTTCTTTTCCATGCTTTTTTTGGACAGGATGTGCAGTCCTAAACAGAACATATGAAATTCTAAAAAAGATTATGTATTTCTTATAAAAACTTGAAGACCACACAAACATAAAATAAAACAAGCGCATGACATGAAATCAATAAAGAACACATACATAAACTTGTGTATTTTATTTTGTAAGATCATAAAAGTGACCCATTTCTCTTTTAGAAATTTGGAAATGACAGTGCAGTTGTATGTAAATACCTTATTCGGTTAGAAGTTGTCGGCTGCTGCTGCTTCAACAACAATACTTACTACTCCACCTGATCTTGCCTAATTAATTTAGTGGTGCATAGTAGTTGATAGCAACAATAGTACAAAGTTAGAATGCCACCAGATCTTGTCTAATTAACAAAAAAAGTAGTACTGAGTAGTAGGGTATTGTGAGTTGTGTCCATACACCACTTCAATTTCTGCAAGATTCATGCAACTCGCGACAATATTTTCACGGAACCAACAATCTAAACTGGTGCAAGCTTGCAACAATCACAAACACAACATCTACCATACTATTGTTTTTATTCTTTCTTCTCTAATATACATTGAACTGCTGGAAAAAATAGAAGAATTGTACACTGCTAGGCATCGTCGCGTTGGTGGCTGAAGCGCGGGAGCAGGTGACCAAGCAGGAGACCCGGGATGGCAAGATGCAGTGGCAAGGTTTGGAAAAATGAAGCTCTTCCATTCACATCAAAGTGAGAGAAGACGACTAACCATTTTTTGATCTGCCTCTCGAACCATTTCTTGGATGTCTTTGAAGAGTGTATTTCTGAACATTAACATCTGAAATCGTTCCCTGCAAGAGTCACGAGATAAACTAGAGTTCACAATAATATTCTTTTTTGTTTGGACGGTGCCTGCAACCCAATGTGGACTTCAGCGGGCTGCATGGAGCACTCCAGATTTTTGACTGCAGGTTGCACCGGCACGACAAGAACAGAGGTATATTACGGGCGCGGCAATAGAGGGCTAGTGGACGGCGTATGAGGCGGACGAGGATGGGCATGTCTCTGGATAAGGCGGTCGCCGACGAGAGGCCATGTTGATTGTGGTGCAAAAGCTCGTCGTCGTTCTCGGCAACGAGCAGTGGCAGGGACGGCCTTCAACGGTAGCAATTGAGCTCGCAGGAGCGAGGGGCAATGAGTTTTTTGAGCTCGCCAAGTGCTCCCCGAACTGCTCTTCGTACATCCTGACGTCCAAATCACCCTCGCCGTGAAGGAGGGGGCGGGGGCGTGCTAGGAGAAGGTTGGAGCGGCGGCCTCGATCCGGTAGTAGTTGGAGGCGGCGGCGGGCCAAGAGGAGGCGATCGCGGCCTCGCGCTGGAAAGACGCAGGGTCGTCGGTGCACTAGGACTAGGCGAGGGCGGGGGCGAGCCGGAACGAGGCGGGGGCAACGACGAGCTGGAAGGAGACGGGGGCGGGAGGCGCGCCGGAGCTGAGTGGCGCAGTTGCTGGGTCACAGCGGCCGACGGGGTTGGTGCCTGGATCCACGCGACGGCAGCAGGATCCACGCGGCGGCGACGGGTTCTCACGGCGGAGGTCCAGGAAGGCAGCGAGAGGGGGGGAGTGAGGGAGTCCTGGATTAGGGGGTTTCCGGACAGCCGGACAATATCCTTTAGCCGGACTGATTGACTATGAGATACAAGATTGAAGACTTCATCCCATGTATGGACGGGACTCTCCTTGGGGTGGAAGGCAAGCTTGGATATACGGATATGTAGATCTCCTTCCTTGTAACCGACTCTGTGTAACCCTAGCCCCCTCCGGTGTCTATATAAACCGGAGGGTTTTTGTCTGTAGGACAACAACAATCATACCATAGGCTAGCTTCTAGGGTTTAGCCTCTACGATCTCGTGGTAGATCAACTCTTGTAATACTCATATCATCAA
Source organism: Aegilops bicornis (assembly GCA_021605145.1). Classification (NCBI taxonomy): domain Eukaryota; kingdom Viridiplantae; phylum Streptophyta; class Magnoliopsida; order Poales; family Poaceae; genus Aegilops; species Aegilops bicornis. The sequence continues at coordinate 294,865,301 of CM038674.1, forward strand.
GATCAATCAAGCAGGAAGTAGGGTATTACCTCCATCGAGAGGGCCGAACCTAGGTAAACATCGTGTCCCCTGACGCACAGTTCAGGACCCCCTACCTGAGATCTGCCGGTTTTGACACCGACATTGGTGCTTTCATTGAGAGTTCCACTGTGCTGTCACCGTAAGGCTTGATGGCTCCTTCAATCATCGGTAACGATGCGGTCAAGGGTGAGGTCTTCCTCCCCGAATAGATCTTTGTATTCGGCGACTTCGCACTGCGGGCCAACTCGCTTGGCCATCTGGAGCAGATCGAGAGCTACGCCCCTGGCCACCAGGTCAGGTTCGGAAACTTGAATTACACTGCTGACATCCGCGGAGACTTGATCTTCGACGGATTCGAACCCATGTCAGGTGCGCCGCGTGATCACGACGAGCATGATTTAGCTCTGCCGTCGGACAGTCTTCGGGAGATCGCACCTGCAACTACTCTGGCCCCCGATCCAAAGAAAATTGCGCCATCTGAGGACGGGTGGATAGACCCCGCCCTGGAGGCTGCACTCTCAGCGACGATTGAGCCGAATACTGACTTTACCCCTCACAAGAGTTGTGCTGCTGAACCATTGGATTCATCCCCGGACACGGGCTCCGAACCGCCTGCGTCTGTGCCTGTCAAATCCGATTGGGCACCGATCATGGAATTTACCTCCGTGGATATCTTTCAGCACTCACCCTTCGGCTCGTTAAAGTCTCTCTCCTTGTCAGGAGAATCTTGGCCGAACTATGTCCGGCTAGAATGGGATGCCGGCGGCGAAGAAATTCGCTGCCCACCCACCACCCACTTAGTAGCCACTGTCGATTTAACCGACATGCTCGACTTCGACTCCAAAGACATCGACGGTATGGACGACGATGCAAGAGACGAACAGGAACCACCGCCCACAGGGCGCTAGACCTCCACTTCATCACATGACATATACATGGTGGATACACCCAAATAAAACAACAACGAGGAAAGGAGAGAAGCAACGAAGAACAGCTCCATCGAGAAGAAAACAAAGCGTCGACGTAGGCGCCGCGCTAAACCCCGCCTCGGCAAAAACAGGGATAACAGCGAAAAAGAAAACAACACCTCGATCGACTCCAGGGGAAACGACGACCACACTGACCCAGCGGCAGAGCACAATGAAGGCGCAAACAGCGAACATAGTACGGATCGGATGTCCGAACACAGCGACGCCGAGGATAAAACCCACCAACCTCCCTCCGAGGAGGAAAGCAGTCCGGACGAAGATGGACAGATCATCCCGGAAAGGCACTTGGAACAAGAGAACCTCTGCAGAAGGCTTATTGCCACAGCGAGGAGTCTAAAGGAGCAGAAGCAAAGGCTTAAGGCCGTGCAAAATACGCTCAACAGTAGATGGAACAAAGTGCTCGACAACGAAGAAAAGTATGGTGGAAGTTACCACACAAAGAGATATCCAAAGCGCAAGCTATTGCCCGAATTCGACGACGAGGCCATAGAGTCCACACAGCCGAAAAATAAAACGGCCAACTGGTCGGATCAACCACCTCGTGGCCGCGATAGAGCGGCTAACAAGGCCACACATAAGTCAACACATGATATACGTGAGGACTTGCGCCAAAAATCTAGTATGACCAGATCCATCTATGGATCTAGAAAGCGCGCTACGGCACAATATCAAAACCGAATACCACAACCGTCCGAACGACTTGATACATCTAAATACAGGGGTGCCGCACACCCCCTATGTTTGACCGATGAAATGCTGGACCACGAATTTTCAGAAGGATTTAAACCAGTGAACATAGAGGCGTATGATGGGACCACAGACCCTGGGGTCTGGATTGAGGACTTTATCCTCCATATTCATATGGCTCGCGGAGACGATCTCCACGCCATCAAGTACTTGCCCCTCAAGCTCAAAGGACCAGCTCGGCACTGGCTCAAAAGCATCCCCGAAAACTCAATTGGAAGTTGGGAGGAGCTTGAGGATGCTTTTCGGGCTAATCTTCAAGGGACTTATGTCCGACCTCCAGATGTAGACGATTTAAGTCATACAGTTCAACAGCCCAGAGAGTTAGCCCGAAAACTTTGGAACAGGTTCCTCACTAAGAGGAACCAAATCGTCGACTGCCCGGACGCCGAAGCCTTAGCAGCTTTTGCACACAGCGTCCGAGACGAATGGCTCACCAGACACCTCAACCAAGAAAAACCGAGAACAATGGCAGCCCTAACAAGCCTTATGACCCGCTTTTGCACGGGCGAGGATAGCTGGTAAGCCCGCAGTAGCACCAGCGACCCAAGCACATCCGTAGTCAGGGATGGCAATGGAAAACAACGACGCAGTAAAAGCAAGCGTCGAAATACAGAATATAGCCCAAACAATACGGCGGTAAACGCCGGATTCAGGGGCTCTCGACCAGGTCAAAGGAAGAAGCCTTGTAAAGGCAGCAGAGATGGACTGTCCGGCCTAAACAAGATTCTAGACAAACTATGTCAGATTCATGGCACCCCCGAAAAACCTTCAAATCACACCCACGAAGAATGTTGGGTCTTCAAGCAGGCCGGTAAGCTAAACGCCGAACACAAGGGGAGGGAGACACCAAGTGAAGAAGAGGACGAGCCTCGCCAGCAAAGCACTGGGGGACAGAAAAAATTCCCACCAGAGGTTAAAACAGTAAACATGGTACATGTGACGAAGAGGAGAAGCAAACTTGCACTCCGAGACACACACGCCCTAGAGCCCAACACCACTAAGTTCAACCCCTGGTTGGCCTACCCGATCACTTTTGATCGCAGGGATCACCCGACAAGTATCCGGCACGAAGGATTGTCTGCCTTGGTGTTAGACCCAATAATAAATGTATACCATCTCACAATAGTCCTCATGGACGGCGGAAGTGGTGTAAACCTGATATATCATGACACAGTCCGCAAAATGGGGATAGACCCAACAAAGATCAGCCACAGTAATACTATCTTCAAGGGTGTAATACCAGGCCCAGAGGCCCGCTCTACGGGTTCTATAATACTAGAAGTCGTATTCGGTTCACCCGACAACTACCGAAGTGAAAATTTACACTTCGACATTGCTCCATTCTGAAGCAGCTATCAAGCACTACTCGGACGAACAGCTTTCGCTCATTTCAACGCTATACCGCATTACGCTTCTCTCGAGCTTAAGATGCCGGGCCCGCACGACACCATCACAGTTAATGGAAATATTGAGCGTTCCTTACGCGCGGAAGAACGTGCAGCTGCTTTAACAGCCGAACACTAGACGGCCTCACCAACCAGAACAAATGACCGGTCCGTAAGACCACAGACACGGTTAGACGAGTCCGGCGCATCATTAGATATACTTGAGATTGGTTTATACCCTTATAGACGGTACCAGGGGCTTCCCGCTTGTAAACAGGGCTTGGTCGGCTCAACCTTACTTATCTTAAATTTTAAATGGTTTATTTAGAATAACCAATTTTTTGCACGACAACCTTCAACTAAGTTCCTCTCTTTTACAGATGACAATCGTGCTACACCCGTCCAGGATACGGCACAACGGAGACACAGGCGCAGACGTGCAGCAGGGACCCGCTCAAAGGTTTCTTTTTAGATTAAGACCCTCCGTAAACCTTTTTTACTGTCTCTTGTTGTTCACATCCTCCGGATTCTCAGTACAACCGGGAAGGATGCTGAGGTTATTGGCACTTGGCCACGTCAGAATAGTGCACGTACATGGACACTCGGGGTTCATTATCAAGGGCGTTGTTCAGCCCGGCATACGTTATAAAGACCGAATACCTTAGGGAGTGTTCGGCGTCGCGAGTTTGGCCTTATATGCATCAGCTCCGAATCATGTCTTTGGTCAAATGTTGGGTTTGCCCGGCTCCTATGTTTTGCTACCTTACGTTCCGCTCTATCGGCTAAGGTGGCACCAGGAGAACTACTGCGATTGTGCCCTGGTTCATCCGGACGAGCACCTCAGTAGAGAAAGCCGAAAACTGACTGTCATGATAAAGCGCGAGACTGGTCAACCACTCGATGACTTAGCAGAATCTTCGTGATTCCTCCGCATTAATGAAGGGTCGTTTCCCGGCCCGGCATGTATGTGCCCCGTATTCGGACGAGCGCGGAGCCACCAGGGGCTATATAGTAGCCCCACCATCAAACTCCTATGGCTAAGTGAAAGTGTTAAAGCACTATAGTCTGATTGCCTAGTTCACTGCGCTATCACCTCCTTAATGGACCAAGACGTTGGATCAAGTGTGAACACGCATCTTCTGCGAACACCCCCGCATTATATGCGTGGGCTGAAGCCGACGACTGCAAACTTTCAGGTTATATTCATATATACATAAACGGCTGCACAGAAGGCATCATAATACTTTCAGGCAAAAGTATAAACACAACCTTTATAACTCAATAAAACATTGTTTTCACAATGGGAATACATGTTATTAGAACATAATATTCTTCGAGCACTGAGCCCATATTAAACGAGCGCCTTCAAGGACTTCTTCAAAGTAGTGCTCGACAGCTATTCGGCCCGCAGCCGAACCCTGGGTTGCAATAGCGGTGGCCTCCATCTCTGCCCAATATGTCTTGACACGGGCAAGTGCCATCCGCGCACCCTCTATGCACGCCGACCTCTTCATAGCATCGATGCGTGGCACAACACCAAGGAATTGTTGCACCAAACGAAAATAACTGTTTGGCCTTGGCCCTTCCGGCCACAGATGATCGACAACAGACCTCATGGCAAGCCCGGACAACCTATAGAGCTCGGCCCCCTCGGCCATTCTCTCGTTCAACCGAAGCGGACACGCTGGAGCATTGAATTGTGACCAAAACAGCTTTTCCGCTTCACGATCTTTTTGATCTTTGAAGTATTCGGCTGCGTCAGCAGCACTTACTGCCAAATCCAGATACGCGTCTGCAGAACTCCATAGCCGATCAAGAGGAGCGTACGTAGGATCTCCGAACTTCATCCGCAGCATAAAGGTCTTCCCAGCCGCGATATCTCCGGCTTAGCGCAACTCCTCCTTCATCGCTCTGATTGTAGAGCGGGCATGCTTGGCAGCCACCGTGGCCTTCTCCAGGTCCGTTACCTTTGCTCGACTTTCACCTTCAAGAAGCTCGTAACGGTCAGCGGCTGCCTTCAATTCCACAGCCATCTTGGCTCTTTCATCCATGCTTCGGCAATGTGCAGCCTGTTCGGCTCTCAGCTCTTCGGCCGCCTTTCGAGCGGCCGCATCACTTTTTCTGGCTTGTTCCTTGGCTCGGGCAAGTTCTGCCCGAAGGGTCTCCACGGCGACAGCTCCATCTGCAGTCACAAACATATTAAAGATACTAGCATCATGCTCCTCTTACCATGTGTTGATCACAGGAGAAATCACATACCCTGTGCCTCGAAGAGCCGTTCATTCACAAGCATGATATCGGCATCCGCCGCATCAAGTTGCCACTTTAGCTCGGCAAACTCACCAGTCCGGCTAGCCACCGGACCTCCCACCACCTGCATATGAAGGCGGCCTGATTATTACCTGGGACTATGATCCTCTGTTTGCCGCCGTTCTCGACAGCAACCAGAGTCTCAGGGGCTACTATCTGCACAGGGCACACCTAACGTGTGTGGTACTGTCAAAAACATACACTATTTTACGTACCTCAAAGCCTTTCAGCAGACTCATAAAAGCTTCATGCAACCCGCTTTCGGTGGATTAAATCCTCTCAATCACCGTACCCATTAGCGTACGATGCGCTTCTGAAATAGCCGCTTGCTCTAGCAGATCCTTCAGTGCGTCCGACCGCACGCCGGACGGTGCCGGACTCTTTTGGTTGCTCTCTTTAGGAGCCGAATACTGAGGACTTCGGGTGGCCGAAGGATTACCCTCTAGCTTTGCCGGATCAGGAGAAACCCTCCGCGACGACACTTCAGGGTCGCCCGCCTCATGAGGCGGGGTGGCATGGGGAGGTGTTTCGCTCCCCATCATCTTCGGAAGAAGATCCCCCGAAGACGAACTCCGTCGAAAAGGGCTACGATCCGAACTACAAGATATATGTTTAGGTTATTGTCCTCAGAGGTAAAGCGGGATATTTTTACTATTAAGCACTTTTTGTTTACTTACAGCTCGGTGGGAGGCTGATCCCCTTGCAGACACTGTGCGGCAAGGATACCCCCCGAGGCAGGACCCTCTGGTGAAGATTTCTTCCCCCGTTTGGAAACCATTGTTTCCGGATCTTCAGAGGTGGTCCTCTTCCTCCCTTGGGGAGAGGGAATTTCAGATTCTTCTCCCCGATTATCCTCCTTCGCGGAGGCGCTAACTCCCCTGGTTTGGATGAACAGTGAGCGAGGTCCGCTTTCAGCCTCTTTATTCCCCCCTTTATCTTCCCCTGAGGGCGCTTGATAAGGCGCAAGCTCCAAAGATCCTGGCTAGTACAGGATCCGGTGAGACCTCAGGAAGGGGGGCCGGACACCTGATCATCTTCGCCTTTGTTACCTAGTCCTGGTCAAAGAGTGACTTTTCAGAATGATGTTGTGATAAATAAAAAGACGGCTACGGGACTACTTACTTGGGTATCTGGACGATTGCAGCTCAGACCCGCATCCTCGGTGGTGTCGACACATTATTTGTGGTCCGAAGAAAAATTTGTACATCTCTTCGAGCGTCATGCCGAGGAAGTGCTGAATAGCTCGCGGTCTTTCCGGGTTGAACTCCCACAGGCGGAGAGGTCGACGTTTGCAGGGCAGGACTCGACGAACTAACATGACTTGCATTACCGTGGCCAGAACGACGTCTCTCTCGAGGAGATCTCGGATGCGGCTCTGCAATGTCGGCACGTCCTTTACTGGCCCCCAGTCCAGCCCCTTGTTCATCCATGACGTCAGCCGTGGTGGGGGGGGGGCGAGCGAAAGGTAGGGCGGCCAACTACTTGGTGCCCCAGGGAGCTGTGATATAAAACCACTCCCGTTGCCATAAGCTAGACACCTCCTGGAAGGAACCCTCCGGCCAATGGGCATTGGCGCTTTTGCTTATTACAACACCTTCGCACTCTGCGTGTCGTCCCTCAATCATCTTCGGCTTCACATTGAAAGTCTTAAGCCACATGCCGAAGTGAGGGGTAATGCGGAGGAAGGCCTCACAAACAACGATGAACGACGAGATGTGAAGGACTGAATCTGGGGCCAGGTCATGGAAATCCAGCATGTAATAGTACATGAGCCCCCTGACAAAAGGATCTAAAGCGAGGCCTAGTCCTCGGAGGAAGTGAGAGATGAATACAACGCTCTCGCCGGGTTCGGGAGTGCGAATGACCTGCCCTTGAGCAGGCAGCCTGTGCGAGATCTCGCCGGTCAGAAACCTGGCCTCTCTTAGCTTCTTGACGTCCTCCTCCGTGAGAGAGGAAGGCATCCACCGACCTTGAAGGTTGGATCCGGACATGGTTGAAGGTCCGAAGCGCCTGACCTAAGCCTCGGGTGTTGGAACTCGAGGCGGGGGGGGGGGGAGGATTCGATTGAGTTCGAGAAGAAAAAAGGATAGGCCTTGGTCTCTTTGTAAAGAGGGTGAATGCCAAGCGTCCTCCTCGTGACCGTTTGGGACATGCCTACAATCGGGGAGTCATACCAACGGGCACAATTGTGTTATCCACGTTCGTGTTGATGAGAATCCCGCAATAAGGGGCACACGATCTTTGCTCCGACAAGATGTGCCAATAAAATCGCCTCGCGAAGCGTGTGGTGGCAGGCTGATTGGGAAAAACGGTTCATGTAAAGAACATGCAATGGCATGATGTCACATTATGAAGGGTCGTCAGCAGATTAGATTTGTTTAAATATTATTCTCTCCGCGGTGGTATGTGGAACTTGTTTTGCAGAGCCGGACACTATCCTTGTGTTCAAAATCTTCTACGGAGTATTCGGAGGAGGAACCCGCCTTTGCAACGCCGAAGACAAACTGCCCGCCGGACTCATCGTCATTGAAGCCTGGTTCAGGGGCTACTGAGGGAGTCCTGGATTAGGGGGTATCCGGACAGCCGGACTATATCCTTTGGCCAGACTGATGGACTATGAAGATACAAGATTGAAGACTTCGTCCAGTGTCCGGATGGGACTCTCCTTGGCGTGGAAGGCAAGCTTGGCTATACGGATATGTAGATATCCTTCCTTGTAACCAACTCTGTGCAACCCTAGCCCCTTCCTGTGTCTATATAAACCGGAGGGTTTTAGTCCGTAGGACAACAAAAATCATATTGTAGGCTGGCTTCTAGGGTTTAGCCTCTACGATCTCGTGGTAGATCAACTCTTGTAATACTCATATCATCAAGATCAATCAAGCAGGAAGTAGGGTATTACCTCCATCGAGAGGGCCCGAACCTAGGTAAACATCGTGTCCTCTGCCTCCTGTTACCATCCGCCTTAGACGCACAGTTCAGGACCCCCTACCCGAGATCCGCCGGTTTTGACACCGACAGGGAGGTTCGGGGCGGGGCTCGGCACTGATGGCGGGGGGTCCGGGGTGGGGCACCGGAGGCGAGTTGGTCGAGGGGCGGGGGCTCAGCGGAGATGGACCGGGGGTCGAGGGAGGGGCCTTTTTTTAGACGATGCTGGTGCGGCGGTTCGAGTCCGGGAGGAGCTCGTTGGTCCCTATATAGGGCGCGGCATGATGAGAATAGCTATTCTGATCCCAGGATCGGAATAGTGCTACTATATATATATATATATATATATATATATATATATATATATATACACACACACACACATATACATAAACACTATTCTGATCACCACATGAACTTCCCGAGTAACGCGCCTGACCTTCCCCGAGTACTAGGTTGAACTTCTGCTAAAAGGTGTCCAAATGGGGCTTGCGATATATCATTGGAAAGCTATGGACACCAGTATCATGACCCAAGTTAAATTGTTGGCAAAATGTAAGCGGTTTAAGAGCAGTTTTGAAAATCGTTTTTTCTTCATACAAAAAACGTGAATCGTATTTTTGATCGCATTTCTAAACCATTTATCAGAATGAGGTAAATAATATTGCGTTGGAAAGCTGCTGCAAAACCTCTCATTCAACATGTTGAAAGTTTTCTCTAATTCCCTATGGATAAAGAGTAATTTGGAAAATCGTAAAATTTCTCAAACCAAAGAGTCGAGGCAGTATTTTCAATATAGTTTCTAAACGGCTAATCCAATTAAGGCAAATAATGTCGTGTTGGAAAGCTTGTGAAAATGCGCTACTTTTTCATGTTGAATTTTTTTCTAATTTTAAACGGTTTAAAAGTAATTTAGAAAACAGTATAGGTTCCACCGAGTTTGTATTTTCAAGCTAATTTTTTAACGGTACGTCCGAATGCAACAAACGATACTGCGTTGGAAAGCTTGTGGAAATGTGAAACTTTTTTGTATATATTGTTTCTTTCAATACCTTAGTGTTTTATGTCTATTTTGAAAATGGCTAAAAACGTATTTTTGCCATAATTTCTACAAACTTTATCGGAATGGGGCAAATAATATACCGCTGAAAAGCTACGGAAAATGCAAAAACTTTTTCATGTTGACGGTTTTCTCTGATTCCTAGATGTTTTTAAGTAATTTCGAAAACAGTGAGATCATGCGTTCTGCCTTTATCGCGAAACGAGTTATTCGAAAATGCACCGCGTGAAGAACTCGAACTTCTTGGCATGTCTACCTGAACTTCACTCTGTTTTCACGTGTTTTGTTTTGCTCTTAGATCTCCATCCACTGCTCGTAGCTCTCCATGCATTCACCGGAATTGAGCAGGTGATATACCGATGGAAAGCTGCTGTAAACACGCAAATTTCCCGTGTTGATTATTTTTTCATACTCGTGGCGGTTTAAAAAAATTTCATCTGAAATTCAGTTAGTGTAGTAGTTGAACTTCCTGCTGTTTTCACGTTGAACTTCTATGACGTATTTTTTGTTTGTAATTTTCTTATCCATTTTGTCGGTGTTACACGAATGATATTCCTTTTGTACAAACCTCTCTCACAATATATTTTTTAACTTTCCTCAACCGAGGACTTGAACTTATGACAAAAAATTGGGACCTTGCCTTTTAATTCATTTTTCTCATATCAAACACACACCATGCACTACATGAACTTTTTCCATTTTTATAATTTAAATTTTTTATTTCTTTTTGAAATCAAATTGCTCCCAAATAGTAATTGAACTTCTTTGTGTATTGAGAGAATTATTTTAAAACATAGAAAAACAATTTTTTTTGTGTTTTCAAACATGGAAATACAAGGTGAACCTCTCTCGCAAGAATTTTTGAACTTCCATGGACAGAACACTTGAACTTCTTGCAACAAACCTTTTAAGCCTTTTGTTTTCTATTCTTATATTCTTATATGAAACGTATTCCATGTGGTAGTTGAACTTCTTGCTCTTTTCACCTTGAACTTCTGTCACCTTTTTTTGTTCAACCTCTCTCACACGAATTTTTGAATTTTCTCGGGTTGAGCACTCGAAATTGTAGCAACAAAACTTTCAGCCTTTGCTTTTTTCATTCTTTTTTTAATACAAAAAGCACACCGTGTAGTACGTGAACTTCTGGCAGTTATCAGTATGAACTTCTCTCGGTTACGTGAATATATTTGAGTATTCTTATGAATTTTTAATCTTATTTTTTTAATTCCTTTTTATGAATATTGAAGCGCTCTATCTTTAAAAGTTGAACTTCTTGTTATTTATTTTTTGAACTTCTTGTTTCCATTCTTTAATAAGGAGGAAAAATCTGAGTTATCTATAATCATCGAAATTCCCCATCTATTTAATATGGACTTCAACGGTTTATTTCTTAATCTTTTTTAGGAAATTTTGAAGCCCTCTATTTTTAAAAGTTGAACTTCTTGTTTTTTGTTTTTGAACTACTTGTTTCCATTCTTTAATAACGATGAAAAATTTGAGTTTTCTATAATCATCGAACTTCCCACTGTTTTCACCTTGAACTTCTGTCACATTTTTTTGTTCAACCTCTCCCACGAATTTTTCTGAATTTCTCAGGCCAAGCACTTGAACTTATAGCAACAAAAACTTCTTGCTCAATTGTTTGTCAAATTCCACATTTTTAGAATATCAACATCCTCATAAGTTTTTTAACCTCTATTTATTAATCCAATGTAATATTGCACTTTTCATATTATATTTTAATTTTTTACTTGCTTATTTATTTAAATTTCAACTTCTTCATTTTATTTTTTTAGTAACGAGAAAAAATCTGAGTACTTTATTCACACCGAACTTCACCATCTTTTAAATTTGGACTTCTTGTTTTTTAGTAATGGGAATAAACCTACTTTTTAGTAAAATCGAACCGCTCTCTTATTTTAATTTGAACTTTGAGACTTTTTTATTTAGAAACGGTGAAAATCCTTTATACTTTAGTTTTTCAAATTGAACTTCATACTTACTTCTTCATGAAATGAAAAGAATCTGATTTTTTTTGTATACATTGGACCCTCCGTTTCTTTAAAGTGAAAGTCTTGGCTTTATTATTTGGTACAAGAAATTGTTTTTGTATATAACCATAGACCCACTTCAATTTATAAATTTGAACTTCTAAGTTTTTCATAGAAACGGAGAATTTTTTTTATAAAATATTTTTGAATTGCTATGTTATTTTAATTTTACCTTCTGAGTGTTATTTAAAACCATGAAAAAAATGTTTTCTATTACATATATTGAACGGCTTTGTTATTTTAATTTGAACTTTTTGGTAATCATTTTTCAATAATGGGAAAATTAATGGGAATTCTTTTAGTACAATGATAACATTTTCTTCCAAATCTCTATTTTTATCAAATTTGAACTCCCCAAGTTAACACTATTATAGTTGAAGCTTTGTTTTTCTTCATGGTATATAACCGTCGAACTTCTGTGTTATCTTAAATTGAACTTCTTGGTTTTTATTTTTTAGGAACTAAAGAAATCCAAATTTTATTATAATACTGAACCACTCTGGTATTTTGATTGAACTTCTAGGTGTTTTAGCAATGGGAATATTTTGCTTTTTGAAAAAACTTTTTAAACTGCACTATATTTTTAGTTTCACCTTCCCAACTTTCTAATGAATGTTGGACTTCTCCATTATTTAAAATTGAACCTCTAGGTGTTTTTGGAAATGAGAAAATTGGACTACAAGGTCGTAACACAAGGAGTTGCAGCCAAGTGCCTTCCATTTCTACAAATTTGAACAATGAACACAATTTTGGCCTGCTAAAAATCAACACATTGGACTACAACCATACTAATTACTCATAGAAAAATTGATCGTAACACAAGAAATTTGTGGCCATGCAAAATGCTTTTGGGAACGGTTAACCTTCTGTGAAGAAGAACAGGGACATAAAGAGTACGACACACACACGAAGCACTCACAAAGTGAGCGCACACACACATGAAAGACATAAGACGTAGCACGGACGCAGTAGGACATAACACTATTTTTTATTTTTGAACTTCTGCTTAAGTCTACTTTGAACTTCTAAATATCCTTTTACAAGCTTGAGCCATCAGGTTCCAATGACCCAAAATACATTTATCTAAACTCTGAAGAATAATATGGCAACTCTTTAGGATCTTCTACCAGTCATCCATGCGTATTTTTGCGGCCATAACGGATATGCATAGCATTTCAAACAAATATAAATGATATGATGCTCTGTAGGTATTTAAAAGAAAACTTTGTGTCTACTACTAGCAAAGTTCCCCGAAGATCATGTTTCCCAAGTAGAATAGCACAAAAGTCACCAATGTTGAAATTTATGACAAACATGTCCAAGAATTATCAAAAGAAGTTGATTAGTCTCAAAAGGAAGCAGACTGGGTGTGTTACTTGTCCTGAAACAAACAATAACAGAGCAAAGTAAGCCGATCAAGTTCGTACCTGCAGAGTAAAAGAGTTAAATTTGTGTGATTTGCTCTCTGGTTCAGAGGTAACACAATATGGTGAAAGAATAGCCGTACTTTTTCAGACTGAACCCAACGCTTTTGCTTTCTCAATGGAACGCGTACGCTACAAACAGGGTATTTTCGACTATAAGTTAACTGTAGTCAACGTCGAAACTGCCACAATTCACCTCATAGCACCAACACAGAAACACTTCAGAAATTATAGTAGAATCTGTAGCCAAATTGAGCACCCGCACCGCATAGTTGTAGTCCATGGTGGAGTGGCTACAGGTTAGGGTGAGATACATGATGCAATTTGTCCAGCAGATGCCTACATCCGCGGCAGCAACGTCAAACACCCCGTCCATTTCTTCTGCAGAAGGTAGCAGTAAAAATTAATGGCAGTTAAGCTGGCAGTAGAGAGATTTGATGAACTAGAGAGGCATTTAGACTATGCACCTTTTATTAGGCTGCTTTGAATATTCCTCGTGCCAATCACGGTGAAGAGCGACGTCCCATCTCCTAAGAGGCCCAATTTTGCACCATCATCCATTTAAACCAGGCTGCACGTACGCCCAGGAAACAAGTGTAAGAGAAATATAGGTAAATCAATGAAGTAGAAGGTCAACATCACACGGGCGCACAGGTCAGAGGGAAGGTGGTTGATGCTGCAGTTGGTAGGATTGAGGGATACCGACCTACGAAGTGAACACACACTAATCGAACTGAATCGGTTGGCCATGCCTAACTTCACAGGCAGTAGCAGGCGGTGCGGCCATAGATGGAACAGGGAGGAAGCGCGTGCTAGCGCAGTGCGTGCAGTGGTTGCACGGCAGCGGTGGGGATGCAGGGACGCGGGGCCGCTGCCCGCGGCGACCTTCAATTCGAGCCGGCCGGAGCAGGGAGGAAACATGCGGCATTGGCAGAAAGGTACACCGGGCAGGTCGGTCGCGGCGGAGCACGCCGGCGGGATCCGGGAAGGGAGGCGGTGGGATACATGAAGGAGGGGCGATGAACAAGCACCTGGATGGTCTTCACCTTTGGCAGCGAGCAACGCCGGTGGATGGTGGAGCGACGCGTGGGGGTGCAGGGTTACTGGTGGCGCGTGGGGATCCAAGGGAGGGAGGCTGGTCGCATCGGCGGGAGGAGGCTGGCCGCGGCGGCCAGAGGTAGGTCGACGTAGGCGTGGGATGGAGGCCGGCTGCGGCGGCGGGGGGAGGCTCGGCGCGGCGGCGGGACGATGGTTGGCCGTAGCGGGGAGGAAGGTTCGCCGCGTCGGCGAGAGGAGGCTGGGCACGGCGAGGGAGGCTGCTGGCCGTATCGGGGGAGGACGGCTGGCCATAGCGGCCGGAGGTAGGTTGGCTCGACCGGCGTGGGATGGAGGCCGGCCGCTGCGGTGGGTGGATTGGTCGATGTGGTGGAGGAGAAGTTTGTGGGTTAGATGAAGGGTCGTTCCGGAGTGTATGGTGGGCTGGTCGGTTCCTGTGTTTCTGTCTATTACGATCTCGGGAGCATCTGATCGCCCTATATATAGACGCGCCATGATCCAAATAACTATTCTGATCCCGGGATCAGAATAGTGCTACTCTATACTATATATATAGGGTGGGTCTATTCTAATAACACCCTTCAGAGTCTTATTCTGCACACCAAACCGCTTATTCTGCTAACACCCGAACCAGCCCCCCGCGTCAACTCCACCGAACTGCAACCAAAGAAAACAACCCCAGCCCCACGTCAAACCTTATCTATCCCCGCCCCTCCTCCTCCCCCTGTCCAGCAGCTCCCCGCCTCCTCCTCCCGCTCGGAGCCGCCCCGCCTCCTCCTCCTCCCGTCCGGCGGCGCCCCACCTCCTCCCCCTCCCACCCGTAACCGCCCCGCCTCCTACTCCTCCCGTCTGGCGTCCCCTGCCTCCCTGGCGCCACCTTACTCTCCCCAACCCTGCGGCCTCCTCCCCAGCACCGCCATCTTCTCCCCCGTCCCCGATCACCACGGCGCCCCTCCCCACCACCCCCTCTCACTCCCGCTCGGGCGGGCCTCCCTCCCCAACCACCCCACGCCGCCCGCCACCGGCCACCACCCTGCACCGCCCGCCCCGGCCACCACCTGCCCCGCCTCGGCCACCACGAGCCGGAGCTGGATCCAGGCCGTGGCAGGCCCCCGCGACGTCCTGGCGCTGGATCCAGGCCGCGGTAGGCCCCCACGATGTCCCAGTGCCGGATCCAGGTCACGACGCGACGGAGCCAGGCCGCGCCGGCCTCCGCCGTGCACCGCATCGATGTGGGAGGACACCAGTCCGGGGCAGCCCTCCATGCCGCTCCAAGCTCGCAAGGATGGGCGCGCGGCTGGATTCATGCCTCCACGGCCACCCCGCCGCTACCTTTCTCCCATCCGGCCGCCCAGCCCCGCCCCAGTGGCACGCCGCACCACCTCCCTGGATCCATCTCCTACACCACTTCACGCCGGACCCGCGGTAGTGCTCTCCGTCGGCCAAGAGGACCACGACTTCGCCCCCTGAACTCCCCCTTTTTCTCTCGCCATTGTTACCAGCGAAGAGCTGTTGCATAGTGCTCATTGCTCGTCGCCAACGATCCAGCGGTCCACAACTGCAGCTCTGGATAGTGAATAGATGTGGTGCCGCTAACATTGCAGTGCGGTGTTTTTGGTGCAGGTTTGGGTGTTGTTGACGCAGTGCAGAGTCCTCTCGACGCAGTCCATAGCATTTATTTTTTATTTTTTCAGGTTTGGCCTTGTGTTTTATCGGCAGTTTATTGAAGTGGAGTTTCTAGCAGATTACTTTGATGCAGTTTTGGTCACAATAATGACCAGCCTTAGATTCCAAAACCGTGCTCCAGATCGCCAGGAGCGTGCTGTCCCTCCTCCCATTGCAGTCCGGGCGTCCGCTGACTTGAAGTCTTGGCGTGGTATGTCTGATTCGTCGGCGCGTGGCCATCCTCTTCGCCCTCTGTTTTGGTGCAGAATGCCGCGTGATTGCAGTGCAGTCTGCTGGTGTTTGTGGTTTTTTTGTGTGTCATCGAATGTATCTGGTTGCGATATGATGAATTTTTTGTAAAAAATATTTGTTGATAAGTTCATTTCAAAAAGCATTAAAATGGGTCACTTTTCAAGAGAAAAAAATGGATGGATGCAGCCCACTTCGAGGAGTCTTGTGGTTCGCTACATTTAGCAAAAAACACGGTGGTGAATAAAAAAACAGGGTGGTTCACTCAGCTTGTCCTAGCGGTTCACTCGCCTCGTCCTAGAAGTGTGAAAGAATTTCTAAAACTAAAAAGAAAACAAAAAATGTGTGTGTTTCATTTTGCACTACGTTTGGTCCTCAGATGTGGTTCACTTTTGAGAGTGATGCTGTTCACTTGCCCCCAACATGAAAATGCAAAAAAATAGTGAAACAACATGATGGTAATGCCGTTCACTTTGATTATGTCGCAGCTCACTTGCCCTTGTCTTTGCGGTCCACTCTCCTTCATAAAAGAAAGTTGGAAAAAAGACAACAAAAACGAAAACTTGTATGGGAAAATTTACGTTGCACAAAAAAGAAATCATGCAGTGCACTCGTCGGTCTGATGCAGTGCGGTTTTCGGTATGAAGCTATGCGTTTTCTGTCCGATGCAGCTCCCTTCATCGATTTTGGGTCCGTGAAAGACAGAGTGTCCGCATTTCCGTAAAATCAAAAATGCTCTTAAACCGTAAAGAATTAGAGAGAGTGTTCTATACGAAAAAGTTGCGCCTCGTCGAAACCTTTCCAACGGCGTACCGTTTGAATCATTCCGAGCAGCGGTTTCTAAAAAATTCGCGAAAAACAGCAGCTGCCACTCGTCGTCCGCCACACGATTTTCAAAATTAACTTAAAACCGTAAGGAATCTCCAAAACATTTCAACATACGGAAGTTGCGCCTAGTCCATAGCTTTTCAACGATATATTACACGTCTCGTTTTGACAAACGGTTAAAAAACTAGAGCGAAAACAGTACCGAAAATTTAAATTTTTTTGAAAAACAGAATTCCGCGATTTAGTAAATTTGAAACTGCTCTTAGACCGTAAAGAATTGGAGAAAAACTTATATATGAAAAAGATGCGCCTCGACGATATCTATCCAACGGCGTGTTGTTTGCTTCATTCCGACAAGCGGTTTAGAAGAAATCGCGAAAAAACGCTCGCTGCCACTCGTCATGGGCCGCACCATTTTCAAAACTGCTCTTAAACCGTGTGGAATCTCGGAAAGTGTTCAACATGTCAAAATTGTGCTTAATCCATAGCTTTTCAACGGTATATTACACGCCTCATTCCGATAAACGGTTAAAAAATTAGAGTGAAAAACAGTACCAAAAAAATAACGCGTGCAGTTTTTTCCGACGAGAAGTTCACTCGTGTGAGTACTACAGCACACTTGGTTCAAAGAATGACGTGCACTTGCGTTCAACGTGCAGTGCGGAAGTGGTGTGCAGAATAGTTATTCTGTTAATATTAGCAGAATAGACCGTCTGTATATATATAGAACGCAAGTGCACTGCACCTTCTTGACGACGAGCACTGCAATATAGACTAGTGAACTTCGCGTCGGAAAAAACTTCACGCAGTGTTTTTCGGTATTGTTTTCGCTCTAATTTTTTGATTGTTTATAGGAAAGAGGCGTATAATATACCATTGAAAAGCTATGGATTAGGCGCAACTTCGCTATGTTGAACACTTTTTGAGATTCCTCGCGGTTTAAGAGCAGTTTCAAAAACGGCGCGGCGGATGACGAGTACCAGCGAACGTATTTTCGTGATTTTTTCTAAACCGCTCATCGGAATAAAGCAAATGATACGCCGTTGGAAAGATATCGTCAAGGCACATCTTTTTCATATCTATTATGTTTTCTAATTCGTTACGTTTTAAGAGCAGTTTCAAATTTACTAAATCGCGGAATTACGTTTTTTTGAAATTTTTGCAATTTTCGGTACTTTTTTCGCTCTAGTTTTTGAACTGTTTGTCGAAACGAGGCGTGTAATACGTCGTTGGAAATCTATGGACAAGGCGCAACTTTCATATGTAGAAATGGTTTTGAGATTCCTTACGGTTTTTAGTTAATTTTGAAAATCGTGCGGCTGACTACGAGAGGCAGCGACCTTTTTTGAGAAATTTTTACAAACCGCTGGTCGAAATGATTCAAATTGTACCCTGTTGCAAAGATATCATCGAGACACAACTTTTTCATGTAGAACGCTCCCTCTAATTCCTTACGGTTTAAGAGCAATTTTAAAATTACGGAAGTGCGGACACTCTGTTTTTTTGTGACACCCAAATCAATGAGTGTATCGTCATCCGGCGAAAACCGCCTTTGCATCGGACAAAGACCACACTGCATCAGACAGGCAAGTGAACTTCATGATTTCTTTTGTCAAACGTAAATTTTTCTCAGACGAGTTTTTGTTGTCTTTTTTCCAGCTTTTTTATGAACGAGAGTGGACCGCAGAGATGGGGCAAGTGAACCATGACATATATCGAAGTGAACCACTTTACTATTGTTGTTTTGCTAATTTTTTCGCATTTTCATTTTGGGCACAAGTGAACCCTATCACTCTCAAAAGTGAACCACATCGGGGGGCCAAACACACTGCAGCGTTGCATTTGATATAGTGAACAATGGAGGAGTTTTATTATAGTGAACCACGTGGGAGAATGAAGTGAGCTTCAAAACATATAGTCTATATCTTTTCATTATATTTAAACAGCCACACACACAACCATTCAATGGTGGACCGCGAAGTTTCACTATAGGTGAGTTTTTGTTGCTGTTTTCTTAGGCAAGTTTTTGTTGCCTTTTTCTTCTAACTTTTTTTTATGAATCTGAGTGGACCGCGGGAGATGAGGGCAAGTGAACCACATGAAGTGGAAAAGTGATTTGTGACAGAGTCTAAGGGGAAAAGTGAAACTTCTAAGGCAGTGTGGTTTTGTCTTTTAAAAAGTTCTTTGAAATTTACCTTGACTACATGGTCAATGGTAATGAGTTGCATCAAAATTTATATTCTTACAAAGTGGACCACTTAGCAATTCACAGTGAGCTGCGTCACATCGCTTTTTAACTAGCAAAATACCAAGCCACTTCAAATATACAAACATTGTTGTTTTTTGTACAAAGAGAACCACCGGACCCCTAGCGAACTGCAATGATTTTCAACAAGTTTTCTCTATACAAGATAAAGAAGTGAATCGTGGTAGCGTAACCGGCAACGGAATGCAAAAATTTTGCGTCTGTCGTCCCGGGGCTGCACTGCAACGTCTTTGCCTCCGAACAGCAGAAAACAAAAATTGAAAGAACAGGAGGAACACTCCGGCCACGCTGGCGGACTACACGCATGTGCCTGCTGCACT
Organism: Aegilops bicornis; assembly: GCA_021605145.1. Taxonomy (NCBI): domain Eukaryota; kingdom Viridiplantae; phylum Streptophyta; class Magnoliopsida; order Poales; family Poaceae; genus Aegilops; species Aegilops bicornis. The sequence goes on from CM038674.1 coordinate 294,884,600, forward strand.
GCATCCGAGCACGCCACAAACTGCAGAGAGCACCGAAGTGAGCTACAAACCATTCGATTGCCTACTGCACTGCATCCGAGCACGCCACAAACTGTAGAGAGCGCCGAAGTGAGCTGCAAAGGGAGAATGGTGAGCACGGGGCGTCGATGTGTGCTGCTCCCGTCCATGGGGAGGGGTAATGGAAAGGAGCGCATCGCACCGGGTCTATGGGCTAAACTACTCTACCTAGGAGTGAACTCCCTGATTACAGTGACACGGAAATTTCAAAAGAGGAACACAGAGAATAAAGAAATGGCATGCCCGCTGCATCGCAGCGACCACCAGAGTGCACCGGCCGGCGAGGGAGATGGCACATGGGTGACCGCCATCCACCCCGTGGTAGCCGTCGTGTGGAGGGGGAGACCGCTCCTGGTAGGCAGAGTGGCAGCGTGGGGCACCGGATCTGGCGGCGCAGCGTTGTGTGGGGGCCGCCGTGGCTTTGGATCCGTTTGTGGGGGGCCACCGCGGCCTGCATCTGGTGCCTCCTCGTGCTGGGAGTTCACTCCTAGGTAGAGTAGTTTAGCCCATAGACCAGTGCAGTTCACTCCGTTCCATTACCCCTCCCCATGGACGGGAGCAGCACACATCGACGCCCCGTGCTCACCATTCTCCCTTTGCAGCTCACTTCGGCGCTCTCTACAGTTTGTGGCGTGCTCGGATGCGGGCAAGAGGGCAATCGAATGGTTTGTAGCTCACTTGTGCTCTCTGCAGTTTGTGGCGTGCTCGGATGCAAAGGCAGCAGTACATGCGTGTAGTCCGCCGTGGCCGGAGTGTTCCTCCTGTTCTTTCAATTTTGTTTTCTCGCTGTTCGAGGCAAAGACGCGTTGCAGCAGCCCCGGACGATGTGACGCAAAATTTTTGCATTCCGCTGTTTGCCTCTGCTACCACGATTCACTTCTTTATATCAGATAGAGAAAACTTGTTGAAAATCATTGCAGTTCGCTAGGGGTCCCGGTGGTTCTCTTTGTACAAAAAACAACAATGTTTGTATATTTGAAGTGGCTTGGTAGTTTGCTAGTTAAAAAGCGATGTGACGCAGCTCACTGTGAATTGCTAAGTGGTCCACTTAGTAAGAATATAAATTTTGATGCAACTCATTACCATTGACCATGTAGTCGAGGTAAATTTCAAAGAACTTTTTAAAAGACAAAACCACACTGCCTTAGAAGTTTCACTTTTCCCCTTAGACTCTGTCACAAATCACTTTTCCACTTCATGTGGTTCACTTGCCCTCATCTCCCGCGGTCCACTCAGATTCATAAAAAAAAGTTAGAAGAAAAAGGCAACAAAAACTTGCCTAAGAAAACAGCAACAAAAACTCACCTATAGTGAAACTTCGCGGTCCACCATTGAATGGTTGTGTGTGTGGCTGTTTAAATATAATGAAAAGATATAGACTATATGTTTTGAAGCTCACTTTGTTCTCCCACGTGGTTCACTATAATAAAACTCCTACATTGTTCACTATATCAAATGCAACGCTGCAGTGTGTTTGGCCCCCCGACGTGGTTCACTTTTGAGAGTGATAGTGTTCACTTGTGCCCAAAATGAAAATGCGAAAATATTAGCAAAACAACAATAGTAAAGTGGTTCACTTCGATATATGTCATGGTTCACTTGCCCCATCTCTGCGGTCCACTCTCGTTCATAAAAAAGCTGGAAAAAGACAACAAAACTGTTCGAGAAAAATTTACGTTTGACAAAAGAAATCATGAAGTTCACTTGCCTGTCTGATGCAGTGTGGTTTTTGTCCGATGCAGTGCGGTTTTCTGTCGGATGACGTACACTCGCTGATTTGGGTGTCACAAAAAAACAGAGTGTCCGCACTTCCGTAATTTTAAAATTGCTCTTAAACCGTAAGGAATTAGAGGGAGCGTTCTACATGAAAAAGTTGTGTCTCGATGATATCTTTGCAACAGGTACAATTTGAATCATTTCGACCAGCGGTTTGTAAAATTTCTCAAAAAGCGGCCGCCTCGTAATCGGACGATTTTCAAAATTAACTAAAAACCGTAAGGAATCTCAAAACCATTTCTACATATGAAAGTTGCGCCTTGTCCATAGATTTCCAACGACGTATTACACGCCTCGTTTCGACAAACAGTTCAAAAACTAGAGCGAAAAAAGTACCGAAAATTGCAAAAATTTCAAAAAAACGTAATTCCGCGATTTAGTAAATTTGAAACTGCTCTTAAACCGTAACGAATTAGAAAACATAATAGATATGAAAAAGATGCGCCTTGACGATATCTTTCCAACGGAGTATCATTTGCTTTATTCCGATGAGCGGTTTAGAAAAAATCACGAAAATACGTTCGCTGGCACTCGTCATCCGCCGCGCCGTTTTTGAAACTGCTCTTAAACCGCGAGGAATCTCAAAAAGTGTTCAACATAGCGAAGTTGCGCCTAATCCATAGCTTTTCAATGGTATATTATACGCCTCGTTCCTATAGACAATCAAAAAATTAGAGCGAAAATAATACCGAAAAACACTGCGTGCAGTTTTTTCCGACGCGAAGTTCACTAGTCTATATTGCAGTGCTCGTCGTCAAGAAGGTGCAGTGCACTTGCGTTCTATATATACATACGGTCTATTCTGCTAATATTAACAGAATAACTATTCTGCGACACCACTTCAAGACCGCACGCTGAACGCAAGTGCACGCCATTCTTTGAACCAAGTGTGTCGTAGTACTCACACGCAGTGAACTTCGTCGGAAAAAACTGCACGCGTTATTTTTTTGGTACTGTTTTTCACTCTAATTTTTTAACCGTTTATCGGAATGAGGCGTGTAATATACCGTTGAAAAGCTATGGATTAAGCACAATTTTGACATGTTGAACACTTTCCGAGATTCCACACGGTTTAAGAGCAGTTTTGAAAATGGTGCGGCCCATGACGAGTGGCAGCGAGCGTTTTTTCGCGATTTCTTCTAAACCGCTTGTCGGAATGAAGCAAACAATACGCCGTTGGATAGATATCGTCGAGGCGTATCTTTTTCATATATATATGTTTTTCTCCAATTCTTTATGGTTTAAGAGTAGTTTCAAATTTACTGAATTGCGGAATTCTGTTTTTCAAATTTTTTTATATTTTCGGTACTGTTTTCGCTCTAGTTTTTTAACCGTTTTTCGAAACGAGGCGTGTAATATATCGTTGAAAAGCTATGGACGAGGCGCAACTTCCGTATGTTGAAATGTTTTGGAGATTCCTTACGGTTTTAAGTTAATTTTGAAAATCGTGTGGCGGACGACGAGTGGCAGCTGCTGTTTTTCGCGAATTTTTTAGAAACCGCTGCTCGAATGATTCAAACGGTACGCCGTTGGAAAGGTTTCGACGAGGCAACTTTTTCGTATAGAACACTCTCTAATTCTTTACGGTTTAAGAGCATTTTTGATTTTACGGAAATGCGGACACTCTGTCTTTCACGGACCCAAAATCGATATAGGGAACTGCATCGGACAGAAAACGCATAGCTTCATACCGAAAACCGCATCGCATCGTAATCGACGAGTGCACCGCATGATTTCTTTTTTGTGCAACGTAAATTTTCCCATAAAAGTTTTCGTTTTTGTTGTCTTTTTTCCAACTTTCTTTTATGAAGGAGAGTGGACCGCAAAGACAAGGGCAAGTGAGCTGCGACATAATCAAAGTGAATAAGATATCATCATGTTGTTTCACTATTTTTTTGCATTTTCATGTTGGGGGCAAGTGAACAGCATCACTCTCAAAAGTGAACCACATCTGAGGACCAAACGTACTGCAAAATGAAACACACACATTTTTTGTTTTCTTTTTAGTTTTAGAAATTCTTTCACACTTCTAGGACGAGGCGAGTGAACCGCTAGGACAAGGCGAGTGAACCAATTCTGTTTTTTTATTCACCACCGTGTTTTTGCTAAATGTAGCGAACCACAAGACTCCTCAAGTGGGCTGCATCCATCCATTTTTTTCTCTTGAAAAGTGACCCATTTTAATGCTTTTTGAAATGAACTTATCAACAAATATTTTTTACAAAAAATTCATCATATCACAACCAGATACATTCGATGACACACAAAAAAACCACAAACACCAGCAGATCAAGACCAATCACGCCGCATTCTCGCACCAAAACAGAGGGCGAAGAGGATGGCCACGCCGACGAACGCATTGCCGCTACCATCGCACTTCAAGTCAGCGGACGCCCGGACTGCAATGGGAGGAGGGATGACGCCTCCTGGCGATCCGAGCACGGTTTTGGAATCTAAGGCTGGTCATTATTGTGACCAAAACTGCATCAAAGTAATCTGCTAGAAACTCCACTTCAATAAACCGCCGATAAAACACAAGGCCAAACCTGAAAAAATAAAAATAAATGGTATGGATCAAGCGAGAGGACTCTCGTGACCTGCGTCAACAACACCCAAACCTGCACTAAAACACCGCATCGCAATGTTAGCCGCAGACCGCATCTATTCACTATCCAGAGCTGCAGCAGGATCACTGGATCGCTATGGCGAGCCATGAGCACTATGCAGCAGCTCTTCGCTGGTAATAGTTTCGAGAAAAAGGGGAGTTCAGGGGGCGAAGTCCTGGTCCTCTTGGCCGACGGAGAGCACTACCGCGGGTCCGGCGTGAAGTAGTGCAGGAGATGGATCCAGGGAGGTGGTGCGGCGTGCCACTGGGGCGGGGCTGGGCGGCCGGATGGGAGAAAGGTAGCGGCGGGGTGGCCGTGGAGGCATGAATCCAGCCGCGCGCCCATCCTTCGGCCCTATAAGGGCGTGAGGCGCAGGCCACAGCAGAAACTCCCCGACCCGAACCCAACCTAACCCGCTTCCTACCGCCGGAGGCAGCCCGCGGCGCCGTGACGGGTCGCTCCTCCGACCCACACGCTGCCGCCAGCCGTCTGTCTGCACGCCACCCGCCCGGCAGGTTTCACGGCCGCTCCCCGCGCCTTCGACAGGCGCCGCCCTCCTCACAGATCTCCCCATCGACGGGTACCAGATCCTCCTCAAGCGCCTCCCCTTCGACGAAGCTCGCTGGCCGTCCCGCCTCGGCTGCGGCTCGCCCGTCCAGCCTCCCTCCGCCAAGACCGCCATCACCGCCAAGGCCGCCACCCGAAGCCTCTCCGCTGCACTGTCGCCCCGCCTTTATGCAAGATCATACCGACGGACCAACACGATCGAATCCAGCCACGCTCCCGAGCTTCATCTTCTTCCTCGCCGAGACACGCGACAGCCACCCCAGTGTGGGCGTAGTAATTACCTCAAGACGAGTTAAAACGGTGGTACGTTCGGAATAAAGGAAATGACCGAAATTCAAATTGTAAAAATTCAAGCAAAAAAAGAAACCCCATGAAAATCCTGCTTAGTAAGTACCTCAGTACAAGTCGTAAAATGAGAGAATCAGAACATCATTGTCAAAAAAATGTTGACTTCAAAAAAAAAGATACAAAACAAAACATTTTCTTTTTAAATAAAATATCATTCAGTTCGATGATACAAACCATGCAAGTACAGGGGCGACGATACAGTAAAAACCGTTGAAAATTTACGGGCAAAAATATTACCCACAAACAGAGCAATGTCTAGTTAGTGAAAAATGCTTAGTACAAACCCATGCAAACATCAGTACAAGTACTCTTTTTTCAGAATAATTTAAATTACTATACAAAAAATAGCTCAGTACAAACATACACATATATCAAGACGCAGTACTTTGTTTATCGACAGAAAACAACAGGATGTGTCTAGCCGTATTGAAAACTTTTTAAATTAATACAAAGTAAAGTCTAGTATGTGGAAACACGCTCGGTACAAAATCATATAGACATCCGTTCAAGTACTTTTTTTAGAACCATTCAAAACTGCTATAAAAAATACCTCAGTACAAACACACAAATATATCAGTACAAGTACTCTGTTTTTTTGAAGGAAAAACACCATGATGGATCTCACCGTAATCCAAATTACTCTTCAACTGCTGCAAATATGAGAAAACGTTCAACATGACTAAATTTCGCATTTTCGATAGCTATCTAACGGTATATTATTTGCCCATTTCGACAAACTTTTAAAAAAATCATGTTCAAAATCAAATTTGACTGTATTCGAATTCGTTTTTAAACCGTAAGGAATTAGAAAAACATTTCAATACGAAAAAGTTGCGCATTTTCCGTAGCTTTCCAACGCCGTATCATTTGTGTCAATCCGACAAACCGTTTGCAAAAAATTGTGAAAATACTTTTCGCCCAGAATTTCACCGTTTTTCAAATTACTTTTAAATTGTATAGAATTAGAAAAAAACAATACATATATGGAAGATGCGGATTTTCACCAGCTTTCCAACGCCATCTTAATTGCTCAATTCCAACAAACCATTTGAAAAGTGAGTCCGAAATACGATTCACGTTTTCGGTTTTGAAAAAAAAACGGTTTTTTTCAAAACTGCTCTTAAACCATAATGATTTTGCAAAAATGTTCAATATACTTGAAATATATATCGTTGGAAAGCTCTTACATCTACATTACAAATATATAGGAATTTTTTGCAAAATCATGATGGTTTAAGAGCAATTTTGATAAAACCGTTTTTTTTTCAAAACCGAAAATGCGAATCGTATTTTGGCCTCAATTTTCAAACGGTTTGTCGGAATTGAGCAAATAAGATGGCGTTGGAAAGCCGGTGAAAATCCGCATCTTCTATATATCTGTTGTTTTTTCTAATTCTTTATGATTTAAAAGTAATTTGAAAAACGGTGAAATTATGGGTGAAATGTATTTTCGCGATTTTTTTGCAAACAGTTTGTCGGATTGACGCAAATGATACGGCGTTGGAAAGCTATGGAAAATATGCAACTTTTTCGTATTGAAATGTTTTTCTAATTCCGAGCGATTTAAAAACGAATTCGAATACGATCAAATTTGATTTTGAACACGATTTTTTTAAAAGTTTTTCGAAATGAGGCAAATAATATACTGTTAGAAAGATATCGAAAATACGAAACTTAGTCATGTTGAACGTTTTCTCAAATTCGCAACCGTTGAAGAGTAATTTGGATTACGGTGAGACCTCTCGTGTTGTTTTTCCGTCAGAAAAAACAAAATACTTGTACTGATCTACGTGTGCGTTTGTTCTGGTGTATTCTTCAGAGAGTAATTTTGAAAAAGGTTCCGACAAAAGAGTAATTGAACTGATGTCCATATGGTTTTGTACTAAGCGTGTTTTAACATACTAGACTTTACTCTGGTTTTTTGGTATGATTTTCCTCGTAGCTTTTCAACAGTTTACGGTATTTGCGTCCCTGAACTTGCATGGTTTATATAGCTAAACTGAATAATACTTTTAACAAAAATAAAATGTTGCGGGTTTCTTTTTTTTTGGACTCAACTTTGTTTTGCGATGATGTTCTGGACTTCTCTTATTTTACAACTTGAACTTGACTTTTTTTAATTTTGTGTTTTTTAGCATTTTTCCAAAGCCTATGTAGGGCCTCATGTTCTACTTTTTTTTGTACTTATATGAAAGTAATAACAGAAAATTTCTGACACAATTGTTTGTCCATTTGTGGACATCAACCAATATAGGCAGGAGAGCGCACGATCGAACTGACCATTATTTTTTACCGAACTATGTATGTGTTCTTCTTTTTCAAGAACTGATCCTGTAATACATACTGAATGGCCACACATGTATGATATAATAAACTATATGGCCTTAAAAGTGTAATGACAGTACATTTTATAAAGCTCCACAAGATCACATGAAGCCTCTGCCAAATAAAATATACAAAATACTGACAAAAATTCACACTTTTGCACAAAGGGCATACTTCTGAACATGCTCGATGACACCCACTGAACTTGCACAATTGGCTTGTGGGAGCAAGCAGCAACTTTGAAGTATGCAAAGGCATCTTGTTTTTCCAGAAAAAAAAAGCAGGGGCGCATCTCCATATCAATAAATAGTTGTTGATCCATCAGTGAGGATGCATCACAAAGAAAATGTTGAAAGAAAAACCGAGTGGACCGGATGGACCAACTACACCTCCTCCTCTGGACTGATTGCTACAGCGAGGTGGAGCTGATGGAGGCGGAGATCACGAGCGGCAGCGGGATTTGGCCATTGCAGGGAATTCCAGTGACTACCAATTCATCCTTGATGTACTAAATATGGTGATGTATTTTGTACTGCCCAAAACACCTGCAAGATTAACTGAAGGGGATCCCATCACCTACAAGATGAACTGAAAGTGCCGGCTAAGGGGACCTGAAGAATCACCAAATGTTGAACTGAATATACACAAGTGTAGGAGCATGAACGTACACGGTAACTCTATGTTACACAACAATAACAGACCATATATGTATATAAGTTGAAGGGTAACAGACCTCAAGATAGCAATGGACTTCCAATATTCATCTATTTGAGCTACTGCCTTTTATTTTATTTTTTGACGCATCCTGCAAAAAGAAAATTGACCGAAATTCCAAAGATGAACCGAAAAAGACTAACATAATTCAGTAGAGATGGATGTGAAAAATGATGAGCATCCCAAATACTATAATGATTGAGGCTGTGGTAATTACATCATCCTTTACATACTGATGTACTAGTAGTAGTCTACTAAGTTGTACTTACGTGCATCCATTTTTGGAGTTCACAGTAAGAAGTATTAGCTGAAACAAAAGAGTACTCATTTCAAGTAGGGAGTCATGTTCTTGCGCCTACATATTACAATCTTATTTTCTTACTCTAGATTCTAGTATCAGAATCCAATGATGAACAAGGCTTTATATACTACAGTGCATTTCATACTTCTTTGAAGTTTTATTTAGAATGTCCTAGGTCAAGGCTCTGGGCAAATCTATAGTTTCAGAATGAGCTTATATATATATAAATATATATATATATATATTGTTATATATATTGTTATATATAAAGGTATGAAAGGAATAGTATGAAGACGAGAATAATGGGGAGAAACCTACATGTGACATACATAACAAAATGTTCAGAACTAGCATCGCAGCATAATAATATGTGAGTACAAGTGTTCAGCACAACAACGCAATTGTACAAGTGATACCAGGACACAAGTTATCTACATTCCATTGGTTAAACTACTCTGACTAGAATTTAGTAACTAACACTAGACTCCTATCAAGATAACCTGGTTCAGTCCAGCTCCAAAACATTTCACTTTATTAAGATTAGAAGGAATAGGAAACTCAAGCGTACTATCAGTTAAGAGAAGTGCAAGCATTTGGTAAAACCAGACGCAACATAAAACAATGACTAGCTCCACACGGAATGAAAAATTGTCGAACTGACAAGCTCCACACAAATTGAAAAACTGTCAAACTGAAGAGCTCTAGATCAATATTTCTGTGGTGAGAATCTTCTTTACCTATAGTTGAACTTTTCCTAAATGCATTACATGAAAAGGGAAAGGGAGAGGAGTCACCAAACCTGTAACATCCCAAAATTCTAAATTTTGGAATGTTATAAACACATAGATAGTTTTGATTGTTTGATAGATTGACTGAAAGTGAGTGAATTCGAAACTTTTTTGAAAGTTAAATGAGAGGGAATAAAAGGACTTTCCCAAACTTTCATTTTCTTTTCTGATCTTCATGAATTCAAATTCTTTTCACCACAAAACCCTGGAGAGAAGATGACATGACTTCTTCCATTTATTTAAATGACAAGGGGTGTTGAAAATATTTGAATTTCATTTGGAAAATATTTCCAATTCTGGAACTTTATGCAACTCAATGATTTTCACGAGCGCAGATAAAATGACTTCTTCAAAACATATGAAATATGATTTGGGAGTTTCAAAGAATTAAATTCAATGTTCTTTTGAATTTATTTGGAGTTATTTGGGTTTTATTCAAATTATTTTTCTCCAAAAATAAAATATATGGAAATTAGGGTAACATGATTCCCTCACGAGAAAATTGGAGAGAAATAAATTTGAATTAATTTTGGTATTTTTAAAATGATTTTATTGGGTTTTAAATAGGTCAGTAGCACTGTTTCAATTATTAGAATTATTTTGGATTTTATCTTAAGCTAGAATAATGTTCATGCTGTAGGAATTTTTTTTGAAAATTTGGATATATTATATGCCTATATAATATATTTATTTATTCTTGTTTTATTTCTGTTTTGTTTGTCCTCCGCCGCCAAACTAGGCCGGCCCAACAGGGCGCCAGCCCAGCCCAGCGCGCCGCCCCTCTCCTTCCCCGAGGGGAGTCCCGCTCGGGCACGCCGTCCGCCGCCGCCGTGGCCGACCTGACCACCTCCGCGCCGCCTTGCCTCGCCCTCCTCCAAGTCTCCTCCTCCCTTATATAGCCGGACCACGGCCCGTTTCCCTCGAAACCGGAGCCACCTTAGTCCGCAGCCGCCGCCACTCCCTCGCCGGAGTTGCCACCGCCGCCGAGCCTAGCCGCCGTCGCCCCGCTCCACCCCGCCACTCCCGACCGACGCCGTCCACTCCATCCTCACCGCCGCGCCACGCCGAGCGCCCCGATGCCCTCGCCGACGCCGTAGACACACCGGAGCCGCCGCCCCGTCCATAGCCACTGCCGACGCCGCCGTCTTCTCCGCCGTCGGCGACTCCAACCGCCGCGGTAACCACCGCCCCTCCTCGTCCGTCTGATCTGGATCTAAGGATCCAGATCCATTTGTTTTTTTTCTCTCTAAGCCTTTTTATTATTATTTAGAGAGCGTTCGTTAGCTTAGGCTCTGGAGCGAACGGTTTTCGTTCGTTAGCGCTCGGTAGCAAACGTTCGTTCGGTATAGTTTTTCTTTTTATTTTTATTTTTCTGCTAGGGACCTAGATGTAGTTGTTTTATTTTACTGTTTAGTCCCTGTTCTTCAAACCCTCACAACTTTTCACTCGTTTATCCAAATCCAACGAAACCAACGCCCACTTCTTCGTTATGATCCCCTCTATCCAGTAATCCAACTTAAACATGTTTTTGAAAGTTTAAAATTTTGAATTAGATCAGATTTGAATTTGAACTTCGTTTGACCATAACTTGAGTTTCATAAATCCGATTTAGTTGATTCTTTTTGCAAATCGAAGCTCTTGACCTAAACTTTCTGATAAGGCCAAATTCACATAAATTTGGTACTGTTAGAAATTGTTTTATGTTGCAAGAGTTATTTGCTTGGTTTTGATGTTTTCCGAATTGTTTTCTTCGTTCTTTCCGATCTTTTGAGTGATTGCTTATGTGTGGTTACTATTGCTTGCTTACGATAGAATGACCGGAGTGTGACGAGTAGAACTATCAAGTGTTTTGAGTGCGAATCATCTTCATCAACATTGCAGGCAAGTTCACACTTTGATCATACCCTTTTCATACCCAGTTTTTATGCATTAGATCAATCCTCAAACATTGCATGATTAGGATCTAATTAAAGTGTGGGTTTTGGGAAGTAGTTTGAGGTAGTACCTATTTCCCTGTTATTATCAAACCCTTGGGAGTTACTTATACGTTTGCTTATTATGCCATGCTATGCTCGTAGACATGGATTGGGTTTGAGTGAATATCCATGACAGATGTGAGATTGTTAATAAATGGTTTATCTAAGGTGGCAACTTAATACACATCTGGGTGGATTGAGGTACCTGGTTATTCCAGGATTTGCCTATCTAGGCACCTGGGTAGATCAGGATTGCCTGTTTTTTATGGACCGCCACCCAGGCTCAAAGGGATCAAAAGATAATTCATGCTAGAAACTTCCGTGTGCAGCCACATGCTACTATGGGCTCTAGCATAGTTGATTAAGTCGTGCGAACTCTTACAATGGTAGACTAGCTGATGTAGGGGTTGTAGGTTGGTACGGTCTACCCATTCGTAAGGTGCTAGCGCTTCTGAAAGACTATGTCTCGGTCATCCGTTTCTCAAACATCATGTAGTGCGAGAAATCAGACGGAGGAGATCGAGTCTTGTGGGAAAAGTGCACAAACCTATACAGAGTGTATAAACTAATCATGGTTAGCCGTGTCCCCGGTTATGGACATCTTGAGTATCAGGTACTTGGATTATCCTGTTGATCTCATCATGTTACTTTAAATAATTTTTTTGGGTTAATTATGATTACATTAATTGGGATTGAGGATGCTGTCAACCATTCTCAATGTTTAACAACCACCATGATAGTTAAATAAAATTTATTCCTTTGCAGTAGGGAAAAATTGGCTTTTCGCAAAACCCTTATAACCATAGAGCTATTCCACCAGCCGTATATGCATGTAGTGATAGCCATATTTCAGCATTGCTCTACAGTGTGAATTTACCAGTACATTCAATGTACTGACCCTTTGTGGCTGCAACGTCTCATGTTGCAGGATCTTACGACGAGTAAGTGATATGTTAGGGTTACGATTTCTACACTCAACTTTGTTGTTGGTGTTGATGGGAATCCACAACCTTGTTACTTCCGCTATTTGGATTGAGGTAATAGTATTTATGTTACTTTATACATGTGATTTACCTCTGTTATAAATCCTCGAGTACTGTGTGTCAGCATACCGATCTAGGGATGACACTTAAGCACAGAGACTTGACCCATTCGGGTCGGGTCGCTACAAGATGGTATCAGAGCACATGTTGACTGTAGGACGTGACCCTAGAAACTGGCAAGCCCATAGGAAGGATTTTCTCTAAAATTTTCTTTTTCAAAAAGATCTTTTACCTCTCTTCTTTTCTGAGCTTATTCAAATATTCCCTTTTAGAGAGACTATACCCCTTTCCCTTTTGACAACACGAAGATTCGACTGATGAGACCACTCCAAAAAGTACAAGATATCAGGACAACCACGACCACTATGGAATGAAGGAGATTTTTACCGTGCTTTACAATGACGGAAACTACAACGGTGAAGACTCCGAAGACTAGGAGAATTTGAAGGCTTTGAAGAATTTTCAGATTGGTATGACCTAGGAAGGCTACCCTTATGGAATCTGGCAGACTATGGAAGCTGTCAATACCCAGATCAAGGTGTATCGGAGAAAGACCGGAATATGGAGCGTTAGAACTCAAAAATTTTGTCAGGAAACCCAAGACATGAGAGATCAATTATGGAATTAAAGCTCATGGCAGTAACATGGGCATAGACATGACTAACCATGGTGTTATTGCCCGCCTATGCTATTGTCACCATGCGGAGTTAGGTGTGCAGATGCATGGAAAAATTGGATGGTAGAAGGCTGAAGGAGCATCTGTTAGTGTGGATGCAGTTTTAACCTTAGCCGGTGTATCACCAGGATCTGGAGTGTTACATCAAGAAGTTAAGATGGACCTACAAGTAGCAGTATTTGATAAGGAAGCGTTTCGTGAAGAACTCAGGATCCAGAAATTGAAAGTATCCAAGCTGGAGGAGCAAAACCTCGAAATACCGGAGATTTTTCAGGAACTGAAGGACAGTAGGATCATGGTTCATGTCGAGGTTGATGAAATCCAGAAGTTGGAACGTAACTCCAGAAATATTGAAGGACGCCACGAGAGACTTTGCAACAACAGAGATGATCTGGCAAAAGAACTTGAGAAGGACAAGCACGATGGGAAGAAGCCATCGGAGACATGAACACAACTTGAAGAGTTTGATGACTTTGAAGATTTATTGACCATTAGAAGCACAAACCCCTATTAAATACCTGCGTTAGATGCGACGATTGTGAGCTGTCATTTGTTTGATGTTTTTTCGACAGCCACAAATAAAATCTGTCTTTTCAAAACTCTTGTTTGTATTGTGTGTATCCCTCTCTATCTCTCTTATCCCACCCCAAAACCCATGGACCCCATAGAGGATGAATGGAGATGAGCTTGTATTGTCTGGACCAATGAGTCAATTGGAGACAGACCAATGGATTCAGAACATGGAGGATCACATGAAGAATAACCCTATAGTCAGAAAGGATATGGCCCAGCATGCTCTTCCATTCTTTGAAAGAGGTGCTGCTACCTGGTGGAGGATGTACCAAACCATCAATGGATGGCAAGGAGTAACCGTTTGGGAAGAATTTAAGTTGACTCTGCTAAAGACTCGACTTGTGTCCTAGAAGTCGAAGCCTTATGGAAATGATATGGAGAAATTGCATGCAAGCTTTGTGGAGAAATAGGACACAAACATAATGAACACCAGGATGAATACCCTCATAAGTGGGGGATTACCAAAGGAGTTAGCCGAGGATCTCAGGGAACTTCGGTTGGAGATTGTTCCAAAAGGTTTTGTTGCAGCAATGGAAGTTCAGTCTACATTATTGGGAAAGATCCGTGAAGCTCAGAAGGATGACAAAGAGATTTCTGAGGTAAAAGAGAGGATGAGCAAAGGAAAGGCCAAAGGTTTTTGTAAGGATGAGCACGACACCTTATGGTTCGAGGACCGTGTATATGTGCCCAATAATGCAAAGATCAGGAAGTTAATACTTCAGGAGGCTCGACTCACCATACTCGATTCGCCCTGGAAACACCAAGATGTATTTGGATTTGAAGGAGCGTTTCTGGTGGACTGGTATGAAGAAGGATATTGCGGAGTATGTAGTCGTAGGTGATGTATGCCAGAGAGAGTAAGAGCAGAGCATCAGAAGCCAGCAGGATTAATACAGCCTATGACAATACCCGAATGGAAGTGGGATAAGCTTGGCATGGACTTCATTACCGGATTTTCCAGAACCCGAATGGGATATGATTCTATCTGGGTAGTAGTTGATTTGCTTGACCACAGTGGCTCACTTTATCCCAGTGAAAACCACCTATACAAGTGCGAAGTTGGCCAAGATATATATGACCAGGATCGTATGTCTGCATGGAGTTCCCAGGACCATCGTATCAGATAGAGGAACACAGTTTACCTCAAAGTTGGAATCATCTGCACCAGACTTTGGGTACTAGGATAGAGTTCAGTACAGCCTTTCATCCGCAGACAGATGGATAAATCAAGAGAGTCAATCAGATTCTGGAGGACATGTTGAGAGCGTGTGCGCTAGATTATGGATCTAGTAGGGATGATAATCTACCTTACGTGGAGTTCTCATTCAACAACAGCTACCAAGTTAGTTTGAAGATGGCCCCTTTTGAAGCTTTGTATGGGAGAAGGAGCCAGACACCATTAATGTGGGATGAAGTTGGAGACAGTCAGTTGTTTGGACTAAATATGCTCAAGGAGTCAGAAGAGAATGTTAAGTTTATTCGAGATAGACTGAAGGTAGCTCAGTCCTGGCAGAAGCGTTATGCACACTCAAAAAAAACGCAAGGAGGTAGTCTATGAAATTGGAGACAGAGCATGTCTTCGTGTGTCCCCTCTGCGAGGATTTAAGCCATTTGGAGTTAAGGGAAAGTTAGCCCTGAGATTTGTAGGACCATACCGTGTTTTGGAGCGTATGGGAGCAGTGGCCAACAAGTTGGAGGCACCCGAAGGACTGTTAGAAGTTCATGATGAGTTTCACATTTCCCAGTTGAAGAAGTGCCATGCAGAGATGGCCAATACTCCCCTGTAAGGACGCTTGACCCTGGAAAGGATAATGATGTTCCACGAAGTGGAGTATGGACTTCATAAGTATAAGTTTTTATCTCGGTATGTGGGACATCCCACGAGGATGAAGAGATGAATTACTATTGGATATAAAGGAGGTATGCTGTTGGAAATATGGATCAATGGAAATTCCATGATGATTCTGAGTAATCATGTCCTAGTTTGGTGCCAATAGAAGGAAGGAAGACAGTACAATTGGATGGATTTAAGAATACTAGGAAGTTGGAAGTTGGAATAATGATCAGAAGCCCGAGGATAAGTTCAAGGACTACAAGTGATGAGATGGGCCATAACCCACAGGCCCCAGGACCTGCCAAGAAGCAAGCACATTCTTGCTGAAGGAAAAACCCTGGAAGAAGTTACGATTTTATCGACAGACGATCTTATAGGAGTTTACGCAAAACCTGAGAGTTGTGAAGAAACGATAGATGTTTGTTTGGCTTGCAGAATCAATGGATTTTCCGAACTTGGTTCTTCGACAAGAGAAATTCTGCAATGCTTGTGAGGATGACCGAGTGTTAGAATGCGAGATTCGCTAAACCATGTACAAGATAATGATTTGGGTGCGGGATGGATTGATCACCATACTGACTTACTCTTATTATTCGCTTTGCTATATGGGATGGTAAATCTGAGTGACCTACCTATAGTAGAGTGACGATGATATTAAACCTTGTTGAACCTTAGAATGGTATAAGCATGTTTTCCCTTGTACACGGCAGTTGTTGCCAACCGTAGGTTATACGGTGAGGTTCAATCCAGACCCATTTCCTGCACGAAAAAAAACCATAAATTGATGACCACCATGAGATATCGATAGTTGTTAGTATTGGCGCCAGACCCGCCAGCTAAGAAGACCCAGTTTCGGGATAACCTTACCAAGATGAAAGGACAGAGGAATTGAGGAAAGGGTTATGCCACCACCGGAAAAGCCCAGAGAAGGAATTTTCCCGAGAATCTGAGAAGACCGACCCTGTCAACAAAAGGATGGAGTATATGAGTTTTGATGGAACCGTAACCATGTTTCTAAGGGTGGTAGCACCCCAGACCTCCGGAGACGGTGGATGGATTTTGAGAAGACCCCGACCCTAACCTATTTTCTTTCTAGCCTCTCCGAATCTCGAGGACGAGATTCATTTTAAGGGTGGTAGGTTTGTAACATCCCAAAATTCTAAATTTTGGAATGTTATAAACACATCGATAGTTTTGATTGTTTGATTGATTGACTGAAAGTGAGTGAATTCGAAACTTTTTTGAAATTTAAATGAGAGGGAATAAAAGGACTTTCCCAAAATTTCATTTTCTTTTCTGATCTTCATGAATTCAAATTCTTTTCACCACAAAACCCTGGAGAGAAGATGACATGACTTCTTCCATTTATTTAAATGATAAGGGGTGTTGAAAACATTTGAATTTCATTTGGAAAATATTTCCAATTCTGGAACTTTATGCAACTCAATGATTTTCACGAGCGAAGATAAAATGACTTCTTCAAAACATATGAAATATGAGTTGGGAGTTTCAAAGAATTAAATTCAATGTTCTTTTGAATTTATTTGGAGTTATTTGGGTTTTATTCAAATTATTTTTCTCCAAAAATAAAATATATGGAAATTAGGGTAACATGATTCCCTACAGTAGAAAATTGGAGAGAAATAAATTTGAATTAATTTTGGTATTTTTAAAATGATTTTAATGGGTTTTAAATATGTTAGTAGCACTATTTGAATTATTAGAATTATCGTGGATTTTATCTTAAGCTAGAATAATGTTCATGCTGTAGGAAATCTTTTTCTGAAAATTAGGATATATTATATGCCTATATAATATATTTATTTATTTTTGTTTTATTTCTGTTTTGTTTGTCTGAAAATGTTTTTTTAATAAAAAATATTATCCTCCGCCGCCAAACTGGGCCGGCCCAACAGGGCGCCAGCCCAGCCCAGTGCGCCGCCCCTCTCCTTCCCCGAGCGGAGTCTCGCTCGGGCACGCCGTCCGCCGCCGCCGTGGCCGACCCTGCCACCTCCGCGCCGCCATGCCTCGCCCCCTCCTCCAAGTCTCCTCCTCCCCCTATATAGCCCGGACCCCGGCCCCGTTTCCCTCGAAACCGGAGCCAACGGAGTCCGCAGCCGCCGCCACTCCCTCGCCGGAGTTGCCACCGCCGCTGAGCCTCACCGCCGTCGCCCCGCTCCACCCCGCCACTCCCGACCGACGCCGTCCACTCCATCCTCACCGCCGCGCCGCACTGAGCGCCACGATGCCCTCGCCGACGCCGGAGACACACCGGAGCCGCCGCCCCGTCCGTAGCCGCCGCCGATGCCGCCGTCTGCTCCGCCGCCGGCGACTCCAACCGCCGTGGTAACCACCGCCCCTCCTCGTCCGTCCGGTCTGGATCTAAGGATCCAGATCCATTTGTTTTTTTCTCTCTATGCGTTTTTTTATTATTAAGAGAGCGTTCATTAGCTTAGGCTCTGGAGCGAACGGTTTTCGTTCGTTAGCGTTCGGTAGCGAACGTTCGTTCGGTATAGCTTTTCTTTTTCTTTTTATTTTTATTTAGAGAACGTTCGTTTGTTTTATTTTACAGTTTAGTCCATGTTCTTCAAACCCTCACAACTTTTCACTCGTTTATCCAAATCCAACGAAACCAACGCCCACTTCTTCGTTATGATCCCCTCTATCCAGTAATCCAAATCAAACATGTTTTTGAAAGTTTAAAATTTTGAATTAGATCAGATTTGAATTTGAACTTTGTTTGATCATAACTTGAGTTTCATAACTCCGATTTAGTTGATTCTTTTTGCAAATCGAGGCTCTTGACCTAAACTTTCTGATAAGGCCAAATTCACATAATTTTGGTACTGTTAGAAATTGTTTTATGTTGCAAGAGTTATTTGCTTGGTTTTGATGTTTTCCGAATTGTTTTCTTCGTTATTTCTGAACTTTTGAGTGATTGCTTATGTGTGGTTACTATTGCTTGCTTACGATAGATTGACCGGAGTGTGAAGAGTAGAACTATCAAGAGTTTTGAGTGCGAATCATCTTCATCAACATTGCAGGCAAGTTCACACTTTCGTCATACCCTTTTCATACCCAGTTTTTATGCATTAGATCAATCCTCAAATATTGCATGATTAGGATCTAATTAAAGTGTGGGTTTTGGGAAGTAGTTTGAGGTAGTACCTATTGCCCTGTTATTATCAAACCCTGGGGAGTTACTTCTACGTTTGCTTATTATGCCATGCTATGCTCGTAGATGTGGATTGGGTTTGAGTGAATATCCATGACAGATGTGAGATTGTTAATAAATGGTTTATCTAAGGTGGCAACTTAATACACATCTGGGTGGATTGAGGTACCTGGTTATTCCAGGATTTGCCTATCTAGGCACCTGGGTAGACCTGGATTGCCTGTTTTTTTATGGACCGCCACCCAGGCTCAAAGGGATCATAAGATTATTCATGCTAGAAACTTCCATGTGCAGCCACATGCTACTATAGGCTCTAGCATAGTTGATTAAGTCGTGCGAACTCTTACAGTGGTAGACTAGCTAATGTAGGGGTTGTAAGTTGGTACGGTCTACCCATTCGTAAGGTGCTAGCGCTTCTGAAAGACTATGTCTCGGTCATCCGTTTCTCAAACATCATGTAGTGCGAGAAATCAAATGGAGGACATCGAGTCTTGTGGGAAAAGTGCACAAACCTCTGCAGAGTGTATAAACTAATCATGGTTAGCCGTGTCCCCGGTTATGGACATCTTGAGTATCTAGTACTTGGATTATCCTGTTGATCTCATCATGTTACTTTAAATAATTTTGTTGGGTTAATGATGATTACATTAATTGGGATTGAGGATGCTGTCAACCATTCTCAATGTTTAACAACCACCATGATAGTTAAATAAAATTTATTCCTTTGCAGTAGGGAAAAATTGGCTTTTCGCAAAACCCTTATAACCATAGAGCTTTTCCAACAGCCATATATGCATGTTGTGATAGCCTATTTTAGCATTGCTCTACAGTGTGAATTTGCCAGTACATTCAATGTACTGACCCTTTGTGGCTGCAACGTCTCATATTGCAGGATCTTACGACGAGTAAGTGATACGTTAGGGTTACGATTTCTACACTCAACTTTGCAGTTGGTGTTGATGGGAATCCACAACCTTGTTACTTCCGCTATTTGGATTGAGGTAATAGTATTTACGTTACTTTATACACGTGATTTACCTCTGTTACAAATCCTCGAGTACTGTGTGTGTCAGCATACCGATCCAGGGATGACACTTAAGCACAGAGACTTGACCCATTCGGGTCGGGTCGCTACAAAACCCGACAAAACTTCAAATAGATTGAGCCGTGGAGCATTTACTGAGTAGACAATGGAGTTTGCTAGAGCATTGATGCAAACCTGAATGTACGGGACAAGGGCATCTATCCTTCTGTGCAGGAAAGACTGAACTGATACAAACTTCTTTTTGCCTAGCTACTATTTTTTTTTATATAGCCAGCTATTTTTTTTGCTCCCAGCCTCCTGCATATATATTTTTGAACTGATGTTTTTCTTTCATTGGGCTAATATAATTTTTTCTGTAGTTCAACTCCTGTGGCATTGCCCGACTTGCCGACCTCCAGCTCTGTGTACACCACCCTGTCATCACCGATAGCAACAAAATATTATTTTGATTCTAGAAACATATTATTCTGTTTTTAATTCAAACCGGCCATTTTCTTTAAGTCGAACTGATCATTGTTTTTAATTTGAACTGACCATTGCTTCAAATTCAAATCAATTTTTCATCAAACTATCATGTACATTTTCTTTGTTATGAATCGATGATGGAATACATTTTAGACTGCTATACCTACTCTATTCCCAAGCACAAAACAAAGCAGCAATGGAATGAGCAAAGAACAAACCAGTGCATGAATTGCCTCAATTCCATGCACCAGTTGGGCGTTTAATAACAACTATGTTCATCATAGAAACAAGTAGGCTTAATTTCTCCAAGTTCTGAAGTTGAACAAACGAATCATACAAAACACTGTCCAAAAATCACACTTTTCACGAAACCAAAATTCTGAACTTGCCATAAAACGCCTTTTGAATTTGTCATGCAGTACTCTTTGAACTTGTGCAATTCATTGGTGGTAGCAAGCAGCAACTAGAAGTATATAATTGTCATACAACATCCTAAACACTGACTATATCTATAGAAGGACTTGTCAGGTTCTCAGGAATCAACTAAATTTTCCACTCAAGTCTATATTCATTAGTACTAGTAGGACTCAAATGTGAGCTAATTTTCAATACAGATTCACTAAAATGGCTTCTAATTTTTTTAAACATCTAGCTTCTAATTTTTTTTTCAATTTGAACTTGCTTGTTTTTCTATTCTTTAGCAATGTGAAATGAAGCAGTAAACAAGAGACCGGACGGGGGTGAGTACCTGGTGGTGCCGGCGGAGAAGCGCGCTGGTATTGCTAGCGAACATGGGGCTAGCAATGACGTGAATAACACCAAGTTGGACTGCCGAGCTGGACAACCTCGACCCTTAGCGGTTCCTCAGGTTGCACTTTTTCTCCA
The DNA here is from genome assembly GCA_021605145.1 of Aegilops bicornis. Classification (NCBI taxonomy): domain Eukaryota; kingdom Viridiplantae; phylum Streptophyta; class Magnoliopsida; order Poales; family Poaceae; genus Aegilops; species Aegilops bicornis. The sequence continues at coordinate 294,905,754 of CM038674.1, forward strand.
CTGAAGCGCAGGCGATGGAGTTGGAGTGGGCACGCCCACGGCGGCGAGACTGAACGGCCTGGCATTGCGGCGTTGAACTGCTTGTACGCACCGGGGGAGCGACAATGGCGCATTGATCCAGTGCGCGCGACTAATTGCTCATGCACTATTATTTTTGTTTCTGTTTTTCAATTAACTTATAGGGTTATATAGTTTGAACTTATAGATATTTTTTGTTGAAAGTATGAAAACAACATAACGGCAGCGTCCTCAGCCAAAGAACACATCCATTAAACAAAGGCACCAGTCACCTATCATAGAATAGCCCATGCAGTTCAAGATTAACTATTGATGCATGCCTTAGTAAGCAAGAGCAACAGTACAACATTAGCATAATAGTAGGTAAGAATAATAGTACAGGGTTAGCTATCGATGCATGCCTTACTAGGCACTGTGATTTTGGATGGGCGACGGCGGCGGCACATGTCACGTGGCCAGCGGCGTGCGTTTGTGAATGGGAGAGGCCTATGAACTTTTCCGCGGTTCTCAACTCTGAACTTTTTTGTATTCTTGTACTTGATCCTCCCCAATATTATTCAAAACTTTTTTAGTGGCTTTTTGTTGGTGAGCCCTTCTGTTTCCCTGAACCTTCACCAGGTTGCTTCTCAGTATAAAGAAAACAAGAAATAAGTGTTCTGTTCACATAGGCATTAGAACAAACACCTAGCAAGCATCATTTGTGTAAACCAGGTAAACATGACGTTTGCTTCTTTTTGCACAAATAAGTTTTTCAAAAGGAAATTTTTTATGCAAGAGTAGTGTCACTAGTACATCCATGTAAGGAATAAACTCACATTTTAAGATCACTACCTGCTAGCATATGTGTCTGTGTGATTTAATCATTCAATGAAGATGGACAACATCCTGAATGCCTGATATTGCGGTTTATGCGACAGAAGTCCAGCTTTAACAAATGTGAGTGGCTTGGGGGTTGATACATGGGGCAGAATTCAGAAATTTATGCTTGAGTTCAAAAAAGTAACTAGTAGTACTAACCATCGAGTGGTGCTCAGCAACGTACTCTCATCCACTGTCGCTATGGTTGTACATGATTAACCTCCCATAAAGTTCAGATGATGCTCATCGTTCAGTTCAACATCACGCTCACTCACCAAGTAGATAGCCATCGATCCACGGAAGGAGGAGGTAGCGACCTGCAGTAGGAGGAGACAACGACCTCCAGGTGGAAGAGGCCGCAAACTGCGGCTGAGGTTGGAGGCAGACACGCTGGCCACCTGGAAGGCGAACATCAGGAGGCGGTCGCGGCTGTCTGTACTTTGGGCGGTGGCGGTAGCAAGGGCCAGTGTGAAGTGCGAGGGGGGAAGCGTTGTGGCGCGTCGCCGGGGTCGGCGGTGTGGGAAGGTGGGGAGTGGCGACCGGAGCCGAGGGAGAAGGTGGGGGCAGGGCGGCGCGCTGGGGAAGAGGGAAGGCCACAACGGTGCACCGTGGGAGGAGGGGCCGGGGTGGTGCCCTGGGGGAGGGGGAATCACCGGCGGCGCGCTGTGGGAGGAGAGGTTGCGGTCGCGGGCTGGTGTTGTGGATCAGGTCGGGGGACAAGGCAGTTTAGGTGTCAATCCCTCCGATCGCTCCTTATAGGGCCGAGCGGTAATAGAATATTATTCTTTTATGGGTAACAGAATAGTCCAGTCCTATATATATATATATATATATATAAACATATATATATATATATATAGTGATGCTATTCATCACCCAGGGTGCAGAATAACTTATTCTTCACCCGAGGTAATCTTACGATCATTTCATAATTAAATTATGTTTGGAATTCAAATAGTTACATTCATATTCATTCACTATGTAATATTTGACATAAGAAAATAAAAATATAGGTCATAAGACAAGAAAATTTACAGTTTATGTGTATTTTACACTATGTTTTTACGTTTGTAATTTTACATAACATAAAATATTTTTTACGACGATTATATATTTTCTTACGGTCTCTTTTTATGTCGAAAATAAGACAAAACTTACGAAACGTAAAATTATGGTGCATTGATGGTAAAAAAGAGGGGTGAAGAATAACTATTCCTCACCTGTGGTGACGAATAGACAATCCCTATATATATATATATATGTATGTATGTATGTATGTATATATATATATATATATATATATATATATATATATATATATATATATATATATATATATATATATATATATATATATATATACAGTCTATTCTGCTAATATTAGCAGAATAACTGTTCTGATAACACTTTCGCACTGCACACTCAACAAGAGAGCAATGCACTCTCTGTAGCAGGGGTACTGCAATACAGAGAATAGTGAACTTCGTTTCGGGAAAAACTGCACGCAGTGTTTTCTGGTACTGTTTTCGCTCTAGTTTTTAATCTTTTGTTGGAACGATGAGTGTAATATACCGTTGAGAAGCTATGGATTAGGCACAACTTCTCCATGTTGAGCACTTTTCGAGATTCATCATAGTTTAAGAGCAGTTTAAAAAATTGTGCAGCTCACGACCAATGCTAGCTAGTGTTTTTTTGCGTTTTCTTCTAAACTGCTCGTCGGAATGAGGCAAATGATATACCGTTGGAAATATATCATCGAGGCGCATGTTTATTGTATCTATTATTTTCTCTAATTCTTTACGGTTTAATAGCTGTTTCAAATTTACTAAATCACAGAGTTGTGTTTTTTAAACTTTTTTTGAATTTTTTGATATTGTTTTCTCTCTAGTTTTTTAACCGTTTGTCGAAACGAGGTGTGTGATACGTCATTGGAAAGCTACGGACGTGGTGTAACTTTCATATTTCAAAATATTTTTGAGATTCCTTACGGTTTTAAGCTAATTTTGAAAATCGTGCGGCTGTCGACGAGTGGCAGCGGCCGTTCTTCACAAAAAATTTACAAAACGCTGATTGAAATGATTCAAATTATACGTTGTTGGAAAGATATCGATGAGGCGTAACCTTTTCATGTAGAATGCGCTCTCCAATTCCTTATGGTTTAAGAGCAATTTTGAATTTATCAAAATGCGGACACTCGATCTTTCGCGCCACCAAAATCGACAGTGAACCGCACCTCACAAAAAACGCACTGCTTCGAACTGGAAACCACACCCCATTAGATGGGCAAGCGAACTTCTTGATTTCTTTTATTTACACGTAAATTTTCTCATGCGAGGAAGTGGACGGGTTTTCATATCGGGCGTAAGTGAACCCCAAAAGCATGGAGAAGTAAACCGCATTACTTTATTTGTCGTTTCAGTAACATTTTTCCTTGCACTTACAAGATGAACAACATCAGACACCCGACCGCACTGCTTCAGTTAAGAAACCGCACTTTATCAAATGGTCACTTACAGTATGAACAACATCAGACACCCGACCACACCGCTTCAGTTAGAAAACCGCACTGCATCAAATAGTCAAGTGAACGACATTACTTTTTTTTGTCGTTTCTCTACTTTTTTCATTTAACACATCTTTGCACTTCATTTCCTTCTTTCTTTTTTCTGTTTGGAGTTTTCGGTTTCCACATTGGCGAGTTGAACATGTGCAAAGAAGCAAACCGCATGGTCGAGGGAAATGAGCCGCAACACAATTATGAATTGAACTTCTTTGGTAAACAATTTTCAAACGAGTCCATATAACTTTTATACATAAAATCATCAAACAAGGAAAAATGGTTGCACTACATGTCCACATGGTCGAAACTGCGTGCTCATGTCTGAACATCACCATGTTTCGCTGCAATCAAATGAGTCCCTATAATCTTTACACAAAAGAATCCACAAACACAAAAGCAGCGTCTGCACTGCATGTGTAGATACTCCAAACTGCAATTTCTGAACACATACAAATAAAGTCCCAACAACAGGGCGAGCTGCATACAAAAATCAACCTTTTTAAAAAAATCTTCTAAATTTTCTGGACTTGGCAACATAGTGGACTGCTGGGAGAGTGAAGATCACTTCGGCGATCAAACAAGTGAGCTGCACTTCAAATAAAGTATTGTTGTTTTCTTCTATACATTTCTGCGCTAGGAGACATGGCGAATCCACAACACAAACACATACAAATTATAATGACATGGGACATTAAAAATAAATCCTAAATTTTTTCGGTGAAATGCAAGTCGGTTGTCGGCGCACTGCATGTCCATCCCCCACAGCACTGCACCTGTGTGCCCATGGGACTACAAGCAAAATCTGAAATTGCAAAAACTGCAACCCCCACAGCACTTCATGTCCAAAAAAAGACAGTGAACCGCTAGCTTTTTTTGATGTAAATAAAATGTGACCCGTGAACAAAAGCGCACGCGACACAAAACACATAATCGTGCTGCCGAACTACAACGAGGGTCTTCGGGAAACTGTAGCTGCTTTGGGGGGGGGGACCAGAAACGCTGGCGAGCTGCACAATCACATCGCGGGGACTGCACGGCGGCTGCAAAGGTAGAGCGCGACGACGCTGCATGATTCAGCTACCAACGTGGTAGATGGAGATGGATGGACAGCACGGACATGAGCCGCACCACCTCAGCCACCCATTCCCGACCTCCTCCTATGGAGGGCCAGGCAGCCAGCGCGACGGGATCCCTTCTTGCCTCCTCCCGCGGGCACTAGGCTGCCTGGATCCAGCGACGAGAGTGAAAGAGAGGTGCGGCGGCTGTGGGTAGCCGGCGGCGCAGGGCTCCGGGGTGGGGCGACGCTGGGAGGTAGGTGAGAGAGAGAAGGTTGTGGGGTGGTTGGGCGGCGTCGGCAGCCTCATCTAGCACGGGGGAGGACCTGTGGCTAGAGGAGATGGCGTCGGTGTAGGGGCCGCTGATACGTCTCCAACGTATCTATAATTTTTGATTGTTCCATGCTATTATATTATCAATCTTGGATGTTTTATATGCATTTATATGCTATTTTATATGATTTTTAGGACTAACCTATTAATCTAGAGCCCAGTGCCAGTTTCTGTTTTTCCTTGTTTTTGAGTTTTACAGAAAAGGAATACCAAACAGAGTCCAATTGACGTGCCATTTTTTATGATTTTTTATGGACCAAAAGAAGCCCCCGGAGTAAAAGAGTTGGGCCAGAAGAGTCGCGGGCTGCCCATAAGGGTGGGGGCATGCCCTACCCCCCTGGGCGCGCCCCCCTATCTCGTGGACGGCTCGTAGAGCCCCCTGACGTGAGACCTACGCCAGAAATTCCTGTAATACAGAAACCTCCAGAAATAAACCTAGATCGGGAGTTCCGCCGCCGCAAACCTCTGTAGCCACCAAAAACCAATCGGGACCCTGTTCCGGCACCCTGCCGGAGGGGGGATCCCTCACCGGTGGCCATCTTCATCATCCCGGCGCTCTCCATGACGAGGATGGAGTAGTTCACCCTCGGGGCTGAGTGTATGTACCAGTAGCTATGTGTTTGATCTCTCTCTCTCTCTCTCGAGTTCTTGATTTGGCACGATCTTAATGTATCACGAGTGTCGGGGATATACCCTGCGGTGTAACCCGGCCGGAAGTATAACCTGGCCGGACTTGGCGACTCACTTATGACCCGCCCTGACTGGACGACACACTAAGTGACCCGCCCGATCCTGGCGACTTATGGGTGACCTGGCAAGCGGATCAGAAGAGCGACAAGACCCGGGGGCCCAGGAGGCTCAAGGCCCATAAGGCCGGCTTATGTTATGATAGGCCGGCTTAACAGGAAAGGCGTGAGGACTATCTCCCTTACAAGGAATCAAGACCCGGACTTGTATCCGGCTTGTAGTACAAGATAGGCTAGTCCTAATCCTATTTGGACTCCACATGTAACCCTCCCCTCTAACTTGTATAAGGAGGGGCAGGGCTCCCCAAAGAGGGACAAGCAACAAGAAACAATATCTAGGGCTAGACACAAAGGGGGAGCCGGCTGATGCGACAACTCCCTCATGAGCATAATGAGACCTAGCCACAAAATGCATGTAGGGCTATTTCGGATGATGTTTCCCGGGGCCTGAAGCTGTCTAAATCCTTGTATTGTGTGTTGCGTTTTCTCGTCCCGATCAACCCCTCTCAACCTACCACATAGATGCGTTGGCCTCGCGACTAAATCCTGGCACTAAGGACATCTGCCGTGATAAATCCACGACAGTTGGCGCCCACCGTGGGGCATGCGCATGGTGGTGTTGAGTTCTTGGAGGGATTTCTCTCAGGGATCAAGAGGTTCGCAATTTTTCGTATGAAGAGAAGCCGGTCTGGAAGAATATGCATCAACGGGCAGTCGAGCAGCACGAGCAAGATTGGGGCGAGATTTAGGGTTGCGTGTCTGTACGCCATCGCAAGTCGCCTAAACAACGGAAGTTTTCTTTGCGGATTTGATCCAAACCCGCCGCTCGTATCCGGATCAGAATCGGTGACATCTGTTTCGGTCGGAAGCCCAAGTCGCCGTAACCAATGTTAACACGGATTTGATCTGCTTGGTCATTGCTAATTGCCAAAGTTCCGCAGGACACAGCCGCTCGTGTCCGATCCGCTGAAGTTCTGTCTGTTGTCTTTTGCAGTCTACAAACTCAAACTTGAGGCGAATAAGATTACTACCGTATTAAGCATCAGACCGGAGTTCAAGTGCTACCTTTCTCCATCACGTCAAGCATCAAGTTTGATCAAAAAAACAGGGGAAGCCACGACCTAAAGAGACAGACGTGGAGAGCTAAGCTAGCCGTAATCAGGAGGCGGACCTGGAAGTGGATTGGATTCAGGTTTCCTCCACAGCCACGCCTACGAGTCGTTCCGCCGCCTTGGGCAGCCGCCGTCGAGCCTACCTTCACTACCACCTTGGCTCACTTCATCCACTGGGTTGACCCGCCTTGCCTCTGCTACCGCGGTCTTCCGCGCAGTCTCAGTCCACCGGCCGCCTTCGAAGTTGACCCGCCACCGCGGCAATACGCCTTTGCAAGCCGCCACGGCCCCTGATGAATCCACCTCGTCCTCAAGTCGCCCGGCCAACGTCTCCGCCTCACCGGGGTTTGTACAGCCGCGTTATGTGTCGACACCTCTCCGGCCTGCGGCGCCGTTTCTTCCACCACAGTGGCTGGCGTCCAGCCGCCCAGCCTTGCAGCCGCCTCTACTTAAAGACGGAGGCGCCCACTATCTGCTTTAAGTCACCGTCACCTCACCTTGGTTGCTTCGAGTTGCCGCAGCTCCGAGCGCGACCTGGACTGTTGATGCCAATCCTTCCGTCGCTACGGTCGCTTCCATGACTCGCCTCGCTCCTATTATGCCACGATGAGCAGTTTCCAAGTCGCCGACACACCCGTGCTAACCCGCCTTCTGCCTTAGGTACCTGAAGTCGTCTCCTGAGATTGGATCAGTCAACATGAAAAATCAGCATGCCAGGACGACGCTACCGGTGCAACACGGACACACATGCGGAGCCTTGACAAGCAGGGTCACTATTTAGATGCTGGATGAAAAAGCACCTCCGGGAGAGCCCCGGTAGGGTCAGCAGTGGCTCATGATCTGCCACTGCTGCAGGTCCATCATGAAGAGCCAAGCAACAAATTTAGAAGGACCGGGAGATCAAATCAGATCATATATCATTGAGCATCAGTGCAAGTACATGGGAGTTTAAACAAAAATACGAGAGATGCTCAAATCGGGCGTCAGTACTTCTCATGGGCGATTTACATACCAGATGCTCAAATCAGGATTCAGAAAGAGAAGCGGTCGCCTGGTGACACACCAAGTACTTTGCATCAGATTCGCTGAACAAGACGAAGCCGGGCCAGCATCTCCACCATGCCTGGAGTTGAGTTGCGCCGGGGATTGCATTCTCTGCGTCAGAGCCACACTGCCTCGAGCGCCCGAACACCTAACCCGCGGAGCCTCTCCGCAATGCGCCGGCTCAGCCTGTGCCTCCCTCGGCAGCAGCGCAGGGTTCAGGCTGACCCGTCCAGCCTTCTTCACTGACAAGGACCAGCCTCGAGCCACCGACTCTCTCGAACCTTCCGTTGTAAGCCCCCATCATATCTCCATCGACTCGCCTCGCCCATCCGCCTCGCCCGTCATTGGCCACTGTCCATGAGCTCTGTCGGCGTTCAGGAGCAGGGGTCCCCAGGCTTGCACACTGCGGCTGCGGTGTGGCTCAAAGGAGGCCCAGGACAGCCCATCTTCATCAACACAAACTCAAGACCCTCTCGAGGGGCCAAGCCTCGCGGGGCGGACGACTAGGAGCTTCCTCAGGCACGGCCTCGTCAGGCTGGCTCACGAGGAGGCAGAGAGTTCAAGGCAGGGTACCTCGCGAGGTGCCCGTGACACAAGCCATGACGACCAAGGGCGCCAGTCGGGCGCCAGGCGCGCAGCGTCCTCCTTTCCTCTTTGGTGCAAAGGGAGCAAGCGCAGGCGAGAGCATCAAGCAAAGGCATCCGTTTCGGTGCAACAAGAACAAGACCAGCCCCAACGGCTGGAAGGGGTCATCGTGGATCCCAAGCAGGCGTCATCACCAGAGCCTTTGGCAGGCGAGGACCAACTTTAGTCAGGATAAGTGTACCCGCTGTTCCCCTTCATAATGGCCATTTTTTGGCGCCCTTCCCGCTCAATATTTGGGAAGTGGCCCAGGGCATTCGTCTATATAAGTAGAGCTAGCCACCTTAGTAGAGGGACGTTCGGATAGAGGCAGATCCGGCACTTGGTATCCAGAGAGAGAGACCCGATCCTCAAGCTAGAGCGACGGATACCACTTAGCGATTCATCACACCCACCAAGAACAGACCCTCGCGAGGCTGTTCTTCCCTGTCTTATTCTTCATCAGCCCAGGGCAATCCACCACACCACAAACTAGAGTAGGGTATTACACCACAACGGTGGCCGAACTAGTATAAATCTCGTGTCTCTTGTGCTGTTCTTGCGAGTAGTTTAGGTTCCTGCGATTGGCGAGGTGCGAGGCGGTGGAGGGTTGGATCTCCGCGTGCACCCGAGTTCGAACCTCAAAGGGTCTGCGGAACCCGAAATCCGAAATTTAGCGCGCCCGGTAAGGTGCGCTGAATCTGCCTTTCGTTGCCTCGTTCTTCCCCGACCACCGCAACCATGTTCGCCGGGCCCGCGCCGAGCGCCGAGCCGCCCTCGCTTCCCATGTCGCCCAGACAGCTCCCGTCAGCGGGCGTCCTCGTCGTTCCCCGTCATCTGCTGTCAACGCCGCCACCGGCCCGGCGAGGAACGAGCAGCAAGCGTCGTCCCAGCACCTGTCCATGAGGCGGGACGGCCGCACCGCCACGCCTTCGCTCACCCCCGCTGGCTCTTCGTCGCGCGCGCCCCGCGCGGCCATGGAGGCCCGAGCTGCACTCATCGCGGCCAACGAGCTCCTGCGCTACCGCCCCGTCGGCAGCGTCTCTGAAGAATGGCTCGACCCGCGTCGCCGAGCTCGTCAGGCCCGAGGCGTCCCGCTGTCCGTCTCATTGCACCGCACCCGCCTCGTCGCGGCGATGAAGCTCCCGGGCGCCTCGGCCTCCTCCTCAAGACGGAGCCACAGCCCCAAAGCGCGCGGCCTGGCGGAACCCATTCCGCCAGCGCGCAGCGCAGCAAGCAGAGCTCCCAAGAAGTTCCTCGCCCTCAAGAAGGCTGCCGGCGCTCCCGCTCCAAAGACGTAAGACCACATGCTGCCCCCGGCCTTGGCCAGGAGGCCTGCAAGACCAAGCTCTCTGCCGCCCAAGGCCCCCCGCGGCCACGGCGGGCTGCCGCGCCTTCACCACCGAGCTGCGCAGCGTCGTGTGGCCCGCCAAGTTTAAGCCAGACCTGCCTCCACGCTACGACGACACGGTCGACCCCACGGAGTTCGTCCAGCTCTACGAGCTGGGCATCGAGGCTGCCAACGGGGATGAAAAGGTCATGGCGAACTGGTTTCCCATGGCACTCAAGGATGGAGCCCGCTCCTGGCTCCTGAATCTGGCTCCAGGCACGATCTCTTCCTGGGCCGAGATGCGCACCCGCTTCATCGCCAACTTCCAAGGTACTCGCGACCGGCCACCTGCCGTGAGCGACATGCGCCGGATCAAGCAGCAGCCAGGGGAAACCCTGCAAAAGTACATCCAGCGCTTCAACAACGCACGCCTCAAGATCCCTGTGGTAACGGAGGAGGCCATCATCTCTGCCTTCTCCGGCCAGGCGTCTTGCGACGTCAAGATGAAGGAGGAGCTTGCGATGCATGAAATCTGTGCACCTCCCTGGAGCTGTTCAACTTGGCGACCAAGTGCGCCAGGGCTGAGGAGGGGCGCCTCTCCCTCCTCGAGCTGCCTGCCGCATATCCTAAAGAGAAGAAGTCCAAGGCCAAGGACGTGAAGCGCAAGGGGGCTGCCGTGCTCGCGGCCGAACCAGACACCAAGCGAGGCAAAGATCAGCTCGAGTCCTCTAAGGGCAGCCGGTACTGCGTGTACCACGACCTCCACAACCACAACACCAACGAATGTCAAGAGCTCCGGGCCGTGCGCGAAGGAAGGGTCGGCAGACGCCTGAAGAGCGGCCGGGCTACGCCCGAGGAGGAGGAAGGAATGCAGGACGCTGGGAAGACCGCGGCCCGCGCCAAGGGTGGCGCGACCAACCTCGCGAGGACCGCTGGCAAGACCCACCTCGTGAGGGGGGCTGGAGGGATCAGCCTCGTGAGGATCGTCCGCAAGGGAACGCAGGCCTCCCTCCGTTGCCGCCGCCACCAAGGAGAGTCGAAGACTGTCATCAGGACGAGGGGGTTGGGGGCTTCCAGGAAGCGCGTGCGATCGCCTGCATCCTGGGCGGAGCTCAAGCCCCAGCCTCTCACCGCATCTTCAAGCAGTTTGGCCGTGAAGTGAATGCAGTCCTCCCCAAGCTCGAGTCCACGCGCCCTCTCAGGTGGTCTGCGTGCGCCATCATGTTCAGCTCAGCGGATCATCTCAAGTGCGCAGCCACAGCCGGAGTTCTTCCGATGCTTTGCTCCCCAATCATCAGCAATGTGCTAGTCACCAAGACCCTCATCGACGGCGGAGCAGGGCTCAACGTCCTGTCCGTGGAGACATTCAACAATCTCCAAGTGCCTTACAGTCAGCTCCAGCCAACCAAGCCATTCTCCGGAGTCACCGACGGCTCCACGGTCCCGATCGGGCAGGTCCGCCTTCCTGTCACCTTCGGGGCCCGCGACAACTACCACACCGAGCTCATCGACTTCGACGTCGCCCACATCCGCCTACCGTACAACGCCATCGTCGGGTACCCAGCGTTGGCCAAATTCATGGCCGTAACCCACCATGGCTACAACATCCTCAAGATGCCAGGAAGCGGCGGGGTCATCACGGTGCCCTGTGAAGAGAGAGATGCGATGTGCTCCACAGGCGAGCTTTTCGAGCCGCATCATTTGGAAGACCTGCACCACAGCAGCAGGATGCCTCCCGAGGCAGCACCCAAGAAGAAGAAGACATCAATCGGCCCGACTCTTCAAGAGACAGGCCCCTCAGGGCCCGCACCGGGCCAGGGGGAGCCTCCTTCCATCGCATAGGAAAGCGCGCCCGGCGCCCTCCTCAGGCAGGGCTCGGGGGCTCTCCCCTGGAGGGCCGCTGACCTCACCAAGGTCTCGAGGGAGGCACTTGGGCAGCACGTGGAGGCGTGTTTCGAAGCACGTTTCCTGCAAGTAGGAGCAGGACCAGGAGGACAGAACCCTCAAGAGTTCATCAGCAAGGCCATTCAGGAACTACAAGAGTCAAGGGTCATGAGGGTCAGCCGCCGCCTACCCGCTGTGGCCCCCCATCCAGGCGAGGATGGTGGGCTGCGCGTCTGCATCGACATACCAGGGCTCAACCAAGCCGCATCTCAAGAGCGCCTATGGCCCTCGCGAGTGGGACGTTGCGAGGGTCCGCCCCACAGCTATGTATGCATGCCGTATGGCCTGCCAAACGCGGCTGCTGCGTACCAGTGTCTCATGAGGACCATCCTGGAGGCTCAAGGGTCAGGCACGCCGCAGCCCTGGCGGAGATGGAGCTGGCCCATGAGGAGCCGCCAGCGCTTCTGGAGCCTCCCGAGGCCCCTGGGCCTGGGGGCTCGTGAGGATCGGCTCCCGCAGCCCACCGAGTCTGCTACATCAACAACCCTTCATCCCCAACATCACCAGGTGACATCTTTAAGTTTTATTTCCGGTGGAGGCGCCTTGAGCCGCATTATTCCCAGGCCGCGTGGGTCCGTCCCTGCGGCATGTATCCCTTTTATTTCATGTCTTTATCTTATCCTGTTGGGGGCGCCCCTCGGGCTGCATCATCCCCAAGACACTCGGGCCAGTCCCAGCGGCATGTGTCCTTCATGCGTTTTCCTTAGGATTATGCTCTTGTTCCACCATGCTTTTTATTTGGTGCCTTTTCCTGGGTGGCGAAATCTTGCACATTAAAGGGGGGTGCCTAAGCATCGCGACTCAGGGCTCCTACCGGCTCTCCGGCCCTCACCCTCTGGTCTTGTCCATGGCATCGCGACCTGGCTTGCCAGCGACGGTAGAGACCAGCCCGAGAGCCGGGACCCGAGGACGTAGAGTTTCGCCATTCAACCCATCTTGCGCGTTAAATGGGGGGTGCCTGAGCATCGCGACTCAAGGCTCCTACCGGCTCTCCCGCCCTCACCCTCTGGTCTCGTCCATGGCATCGCGACCTGGCTTGCCAGCGACGGCTGAGACCAGCCCGAGAGTGGGGACCCGAAGACGTAGAGCACCGGCATCTGGCCAAATTTGCAGGAACACACTCGAAGATAAGGCCCAGAGCCAGGCGCAACCTGCCTTGAGGTAGGGCCTCGTGAGTCCCGCACTGGCTCACGGGTGCCCCAGCACACCTCGTGAGGCCTCTCGCGCCTCTCCAAAGCAACTAACGGCAGGACTAACAATTGCCACGGCGAGCTCTTGTTCCTTTTGTGGTGAACCTGCAGGGTCCCTCCAAGGAGCATGGAACGACCTCGCCATGCAATCTCTCGCCGGCCAAGGCACGGACCTGGCGCCGCACCAGGAAGCATTGTCCTGACCCTCGAGATAAGTCACCCTCCGGACACACTAATCATCGCTACACCATCCCCACACTCAATGCAACTCCGTGTTAGCAACATCGCTCTCCTTTCTCACCGAATGATGGCTACTTGAGCGCCAAGGGGGTCCCCCTGAGCATCGCGACTTAGAGGCTCTTACCGGACCTCGGGCCGCTCACCTCATGGCCTTGACCACGGCATCGCGACCTGGCATACCAGCGACGGCTGAAGCCGCCTTTGGGATCGGGACTGTCGGCAGAGCACCAAGCCCTCACGAGGTCTGAAAGGAAGAAACTGAGCTAGAACGGAATGAGCATCCCGCATTGCCTCATAATAAGGACCATATTGACAAACGAAGCTACAAATATCTTACAAGACCCGTGGGGTACATTCTTGGCTCCTCGCAGGAACAAAAGACGCGAATCCTAAAGAGTCCTATCTACAGGGACCACCGCGGCAGACGCCATCATCAACAGTGGGCCACCCGGTCCGGAGCCAACCCCATCCGGATCAGGCGGCGGCGACGACTGACAGCTTCGCCCTGCTCGGAGGCGGCGCAGGCTCGAGGCTCGTGGTTGTCGTCGCTCGTCTCCGGCGCCGCGAAGAGCTCGGCGGAGTCGCTGGATCCTCCGGCGCCTTCGTCGCCTGAGAAGCTGCCAAGGGTGTGGTCGGTCGGCCTCCGTCTCACCACAGAAGGGCCCCGACCGCCCCTCTTGGGGCAGCACTCCAGCCGGCGACCCTCCGCGTCGAAGATCTTGAAGGATATCACCGAAGCGCCGTCATACTCCAGGTGGATCGTGAGGGCGCCCCTCGTCCTGCAGACTCGGGCGACCTCATCCCAGCCTTGAGTCATGAAGACCTCGCCCGGGGCAACTACTGCGACCTCTGCCCCGGTCACGGGGGTGCCGCAGCCGGCGTGCTGCAGCCAGAGTCCCAGGGGCTTCCCCTGCCGGATGGCGGAGGCGAAGAAAGAAGGAAGGCGAACCCAAGACTTAGGAGGCATCGCGACACGAAGCACGAACTCCCGGCAGGAGCCCTCGGCGTGGACTCCAGGGGGGAAGACGCACACCTTCGTGACCCGCCGGCGTCATCGGCGGCGCCGCTCGTGGCGCCCGGCGCCACCTCCTTCAGGGCCACCAAGTTGCGCGTACAAGGGAAGAGGAAACCCTGGTGGCGGCCGCACGCACCAGGGCACGGGCGCCTCCTTGCTCGTGCTCCTGCCCTGACACCAGAGGGCAAGCCGCTTCTTTGGGGGGAGCGGGTCAGGATCGTCTTGAGGAGCCTTTCCCTTCTCTTCCCTGGAGAACCGGCGGATCGGAGCCATGGCAGCCAGACGAGACGAGGAAGAGGAGAAGTAGAAGGATAGGCGGAAGGGCGACGCCGTTCCGTGCCTTTATAGCCGGCGGAGGCCAACCGTCGGCCTCCACGATCACCGGTCATCATGCCTAGCTCTGCATGCAGGGACCTGTCGAATCCGGGCGGTTACCAAGGCGTCGTGGGGGAGCAGGCCCCCACGTCCAATCAACCGCCACGCGGCGCCCAAGGCCGCAGGCTGTTAGGGCCCACGATGCTTCGCACTTGCCCTTTCGCCTCTCTGCACGGCCAAGTTCGGGCGCGCCGTGGGCCCGGGGGCTACTGTCGGCGTTCTGGGAACGGGGGTCCCCAGACTTGCCTGCCTGCGGCCTGCGGCGTGGCTCAAAGGAGGCCCAGGACAGCCCATCTTCATCAACACAAACTCAAGACCCTCGCCAGGAGCCAAGCCTCGCGGGGCGGACGACCAGGAGCTTCCTCGAGCACGGCCTCGTCGGTGGCTCACGAGGAGGCGGAGAGTTCAAGGCAGGGTACCTCGCGAGGTTCCCGTGGCGCAAGCCATGACGACCAAGGGCGCCCGGGCGCCAGCCGCGCGTCCTCCTTTCCTCTTTGGTGCAAAGGGAGCAAGCGCAGGCGAGAGCATCGAGCAAAGGCATCCGTTTGGTGCAACAAGACCAAGACCAGCCCCAACGGCTGGAAGGGATTCATCGTGGAGCCCAAGCGGGCGTCATCACCAGAGCCTTTGGCAGGCGAGGACCAACTTTAGTCAGGATAAGTGTACTCGCTGTTCCCCTTCAAAATGGCCAATTGTTGGGGCCCTTCCCGCTCAATATTTGGGAAGAGGCCCAGGGCCTTCGTCTATATAAGTACAACTAGCCACCATAGTAGAGGGACGATCGGATAGAGGCAGATCCGGCACTTGGAATCCAGAGAGAGAGAGACCCGATCCTCAAGCTAGAGCGACGGGATACCACTTAGCAGTTCATCACACCCACCAAGAACAGACCCTCGCGAGGCTGTTCTTCCCTGTACTGTTCTTCATCAGCCCTAGAGGCAATCCACCACACCACAAACTAGAGTAGGGTATTACACCACAACGGTGACCCGAACTAGTATAAATCTCGTGTCTCTTGTGCTGTTCTTGCGAGTAGTTTAGGTTCCTACGATTCGCCGAGGTACGAGACGGTGGAGGGTTGGATCTCCGCGCGCACCCCAGAGTTCGAACCTCAAGGGTCTGCCGGAACCCGAAATCCGACAGGCTCACTCTGAGTCGCCGCCTTCGAATTTCCCCTGAGGCCTCACTCGCCTGAGCTACCTCGCCTCGACCTAGATTCCCGCCTCGGTTATGGCTCGTCGGCCGGCCTGACTGCTTCAAAACCACCGCCGCGGGCTATCCTCTGAGCCACCCAGCTCCGGCCTGGCTATCTCAAGCCACCGCCATGGTATTGACCGGCACCTGCCTGGCCCGTCCTTGCTTCGCTCCAAACTGCTGCTCTGCCGGAGCTCCGCCCTCACCGCAGCGCCTCTAAGCCGGTTCTTTAGGCCGCCATGGTTGCTCTGCGGTTTTACGTGAGCCGCCGTCAACGCCTTGAGTCGCCGCCACAGAAGAGCCGCCACGTGCCTCTATTAAACCGCCACTTCCGTGGGGTCGACAAGCTGCCCCCGCTTCTACGGCCAGGGGCATTATCTTCAAGTCGCCTCCGCCGGCTCAGTCGCCGGCCTCTACTGTGAGTTGCCGTTGCGCTGGCCTGTCCTCCATCACTGAAGCCTCGCCTCGAGCTAGCTCTGCTGCTCCCCTGTACCAGGGTTTCCTGAAAACACAAAGTGATCAGGCGTTTAAAAAAAAGGAGGCAAAGCGCGTGGAACCTCAATCATGCTGGGCGCTCAAAGACAAGAGCTAGTATTATTAGTACTCATCTTCAACAGTACACATCAGATCAATTCTTTGGCAAAAAGGCAAAGCACCATGGTGCATTATCAAGCACCGGCGTCTGCGTTCATCCGATAAAATACCAGGACAATTATTCACAACATACGTGGTTTATACCACTGGTACGGAGCACGCACTAGCAACCTTTGCACCCAGTGTTTGTCCATGCCACATTACCCGGCGAGTAGACGCGTACAAGTCGCCGCCCTTGCGGCCCGGTATACATCAATTTACCGGAACCGCGCCTACTCGTTGTTCAACGAACATATGCAAGTCGCCTCCCTTGTGGTCGACTCGCCCGATTATGAAAGCTTACAACACCGCAGCCGACTAATCTGTCTGCTACTGCGGCCGGCTCACCCGTAAGTGATTTCAGTTTCACTTAGGGATCATCAACTTCATGGCGGATTATTCCTAAACAAATCAGGTGGTATCCATCCAAGTTTGTTTTATTATCACATGTTGTTTTTGTCAAAGAACAAGTTTATCTTTGCCTTGGTCTGCAATATTGTTTATGCAGGGCAATTATTTATGACAAAAAATGATATTATACCACAGAATTGGAGGCACGCCAACATCTTTTGGCACAGGGGGTCGTCGTTACTCAACGGACTCCCACACCGGCTTACAACGCTGTGGCCGTTTCTCGCGACCACACCGGCTTACAACGCTGTGGCCATCTCTCGCGACCGCGCCGGCTTACAATGCTGTGGCCGTCTCTTACGACCACGCCGGCTTACAACAAGGAGGACAACTTACCCGCCCGCACCGGTTTACATCACCACGGTTGATTCATCTGTCTGAGCCGCCTTTGATGTTGCGGTCGTTTTTACGGTCCGTCTCTCGCGGCCTGGTCTAGATCAACACACCGGGCCGCATTTTTCTGGATGAGCTGTTTATTGAGTATGAGATAGTCACTACTTGGGAAGCCCGGTTTCTCTTCCAACAAATTGGAGGCAAATTATCATATATTATCAACCGCCGTCTGCACTGGATGGCTCAATGGATAGGTGCTCAAGTCGCCGGCACTACGATTTAGTTAACTTCAAACAGCCAGTTGGAAGGAACCATTGGCGAGTTCTTTGACACGGCTCATACGGGATCATTTATAACCCGCCATGATCACCTCAACCTTACGTGGATAATCACTAGCCTAACATATCGGTGAAATCCATCCAATATATTTTATATTACATATTATTTTCTTCAAAAGAGCAATTACTTTGGTTTGCAAGTTGTCCCATGCAGGATTCAAACCAGTCTATATCACTATTAATTATGGAGAATCTCAAGCCAACTCCTCAAGTCGTCTTGAGACTCAGGGGCTACAATGATATGCCTCGGCAAAATTAGCTGGTTTCAATAAATTCAAGATCATTGAAAGGAAAAATAACCCGGCCACGGAGATTACTGCTAGATCGATGAAAATTTAAAAGTAGTCAGAAGGTTTCCGGCTCAAAATAAGGATTCTAGTTTAAAATCCGGCTCAAGAGACATCTTTCTCCCACAAAGCACTGAATCTTTCAAAATTCGGTTCCAAATCCGGCTTAAGGTAAATTTGTCCCTTACAAATTTTTGAAGCTTTCAAATCCGGTTTAAAGTTCCGGTTCAAAAAGCATTAATCTCTCGCAAGTTCGAGTTCTCAGAAAAATTAAAGGTTGCCAAAAGAACTTGCTGCCATGATGCGCGGTTCAAAATTGGGTATCCTGCCTTACGGCTTATCTTATTATGATCACTTGGGGGCTTCCTGCTCATCGAGCATAGCTATCAAGTACCCTCTTGATCGGCGCAATACCAAAACTTATATGATCACTTGGGGGCTTCCTGTTCAAACATAGGTCGTATTCGAACCAAAGAGAACATAGCTATCGATACCCTCTTGATCAGCATACTACCAAACCCACTAGGGGGCTTCTTGATCATATCTGAATCATAGCTTAACCCCTTTGGGTCTGGCGTGGGTCGTATTCGAACCAGCGTCATTAAACAACTCTTATGGTCACTTGGGGCTTCTGTTCAAACATAGGTCGATTCGAACCAAAGAGAACATAGTTGTCGATACCTACTTGATCGGCATCGCCAAAGCCAGCAGGGGCTATATGATCGTATTCGAATCTTAGCTTAACCCCTTTGGAGCGGTTTCTTGATCGTATCCGAACGAAGCCTCAAAAGTTTTATTCTATCTACGGTAAAGTTTATTGCAGCCACAATTACTTAACTTGAGACCTTTTGGGGATTATATCTCAAATGTATATAAGTGTTTTATGATTAACCCGGCTTGACTTTTGACTATAAGTCGCCAGCTTATGACAACCATCATTTATATGGAATCATTGGCTTCTAAGGATTTGGTTATCACCCTTACTACACAGGTCATGTAAACCGGCTGTACAAATTCAATATCACAGTGGCTATATGTGAGGTATTATGACCCGCCCTGCGGTAAACCGCCAAGGGTTCTTGTGATCTACTTCTGTGCAGGGCAAGACTACATTTGGGTGGTTACCCGCCCTGGCTTTTGACGTTAATTCGCCAGGGCGTATGTTGTTTAAACTCTGTGCAGGATTTTCAGAACTATGACTTATATAAATGCTCCAGTCCAAAGCTCATCATTGAAATTGGTGTCTCAAAAGGGTTATCAATTATTGATTTTCTCAAGGGCTATAGGCCACCGGGTTACAAAAATTCCGGCTTACAATGAATGCGCATTAAGTTGTCATCGGCCAAGAGCCGCCAGCCAACATGGCTGGATTCTTATTATGGTTATCAATAGCCAATATTATGATGGAGGTCTTCAAAGTCGCTTCAGCGCAATGGCTATTATTTTGTTAATGGAGATGATTTATTCTACAATGGAAGGAATAGTCCCAAGTTGCTGCAGGCTTACGACTCGGCACTTGGGGGCTATATTATTCAAATTGAGGTTACATAGAATATGCAAGTCTCATGTCGGTGCAAGCATGCACCATGACACTTGGGGGCTAATACAAAGTCATTTTTGCTCACCTCATTGGAGACCCGACTCATCACATCATAATAAGTCGGCCCTTGGGGGCTAGCAATTGCTCCTGTCATCAATTTAAGGTACACAAGTCTTAATCCATTATATTGAAAGTTCCACTATTCAGTTGGTAGAGTAAAAAGCTCTTAACCTTATGGACGTGGGTTCGAGCCCCATGGTGAGGGTTACATCATATGATATTATTTTCAATGAAGTATATATAAAGTCCCAGCTCAATATTATCTTACTAAGCCGGCCCTTGGGGACTACATGATGTTGTTCAAGTCTACATGATAATATTTATGAAGTCCCTACTCATTATTGCATAATGGCCCGGCCCTTGGGGGCTACACTGGTTGAAATTTTACGAGCATAAGGCAATTACAAGTCCCGAGGTTCTTTGCAAGCATGACAACCCGACACTTGGGGCTACATATGTGGAATATTCAGTTTTATGACTAATGATGGAGATGAATAACCGGATTTCTTCAAAGTTGCAACACTTATATTGAAGCAAGTCTTAAGTTATCACTATGTTCTCCTCTTAAGACTTGGGGGCTACAGGTGTATTATGCATATAAAGAGGAACATCTTCAAAGTTCTCAGCTTTGAGTAAATCAGAAGATCAATTACATGACCCGGTGTCAACAACAATTATGACTCGACATCATCAGTCTTTTATAACCCGGAGATTTTGGAAATTATAACTCGGCAAGATCTACATCTTTAAGTCGGTTGAAAATCAGATGAGTATATCAAGACCTATATTTTTAAGCCGGTGCTTTGGAAGCCGACTCAAATGGAGTATTTGTTTATAATATTTCTTCTACAAGAAAATTGATTGTGAAGCTAGTCTATTGACCCGGATTTTCTAGAAGAAGGAAATGACAAGGACTTAAGGATGTTCAGGTGCCGGTTTACAATAATTCTTAACCCGGAGCACAACCTGTCAAATTTGTTCTTGTGTTTATTTTGCAGCATAAGTTTACCATGGATAAATCCAAGCTAAACTTGGGGGCTAATGTCGGGGATATACCCCGCGGTGCAACCCGGCCGGAAGTATAACCTTGCCGGACTTGGCGACTCGCTAATGACCCACCCTGATTGGACGACACACTAAGTGACCCGCCCGATCCTGGCGACTTATGGGTGACCTGGCAAGCGGATCAGAAGAGCGACAAGACCCGGGGGCCCAGGAGGCTCAAGGCCCATAAGGCCGACTTACATTATGATAGGCCGGCTTAACAGGAAAGGCGTGAGGACTATCTCCCTTACAAGGAATCAAGACCCGGACTTGTATCCGGCTTGTAGTACAAGATAGGCTAGTCCTAATCCTATTTGGACTCCACATGTAACCTGCCCCTCTAACTTATATAAGGAGGGGCAAGGCTCCCCAAAGAGGGACAAGCAACAAGAAACAATATCTAGGGCTAGACACAAAGGGGGAGCCGGCTGATGCGACAACTCCCTCATGAGCATAATGAGACCTAGCCACAAACAGCATGTAGGGCTATTCCGGATGATGTTTCCCAGGGCCTGAAGCTGTCTAAATCCTTGCCTTGTGTGTTGCGTTTTCTCGTCCCGATCAACCCCTCTCAAGCTACCACATAGATGCGTTGGCCTCACGACTAAGTCCTGGCACTAAGGATATCTGCCGTGACAAATCCACGACAATGAGCTTTGCTACTATAGTTGGATCTTATGATGTTTCTCCCCCTCTACTCTCTTGTAATGGATTGAGTTTTCCCTTTGAAATTATCTTATCGGATTGAGTCTTTAAGGATTTGAGAACACTTGATGTATATCTTGCATGTGCTTATCTGTGGTGACAATGGGATATTCACGTGATCCACTTGATGTATGTTTTGGTGATCAATTTGCGAGTTCCGTGACCTTGTGAACTTATGCATAGGGGTTGGCACACGTTTTCGTCTTGACTCTCTAGTAGAAACTTTGGGGCACTCTTTGTAGTTCTTTGTGTTGGTTGAATAGATGAATCTGAGATTGTGTGATGCATATCGTATAATCATACCCCCAGATACTTGAGGTGACATTGGAGTAGCTAGGTGACATTAGGGTTTTGGTTGATTTGTGTCTTAAGGTGTTATTCTAGTATGATATCTAGGATAGATCGAATGGAAAGAAAGCTTCATGTTATTTTACTACGGACTCTTGAAAAGATCGATCAGAAAGGATAACTTTCAGGTGGTTTTGTACCCTACCATAATCTCTTCGTTTGTTCTCCAGTATTAGTGACTTTGGAGTGACTCTTGATATGTCTCCATCGTATCTATAATTTTTTATTGTTCCATGCCAATATTATGCAACTTTCATATACTTTTGGCAACTCTTTATACTATTTTGGACTAACATATTGATCCAGTGCCCAGTGCCAGTTCATGTTTGTTGCATATTTTTGTTTCGCATAAATCCCATATCAAACGGAGTCCAAACGGGAGAAAAACGGACGGAGAATAATTTTGGAATATTTGGGAAATATGGGAAGAAGAATCCCCTTGGGCGCGCCCCTGACCCTCGTGGGCCCCCTATAAGGCAGTTGCTGCTCTTCTTTGGCTGCAAGAAATCTAATTTTTGGAGAAAAATCTGGGCGAAGGTTTCAATCCAATCGGAGTTACGGATCTCCAGATTTATAAGAAATGGTGAAAGGGTAGAATCCTAGAACGCAAAAACAGAGAGAGACAGAGAGATAGATCAAATCTCGGAGGGGCTCTCGCCACTCCCATGCCGTGGAGACCAAGGACCAGAGGGGAAACCCTTCTCCCATCTAGGGAGAAGGTCAAGGAAGAAGATGAAGGGGGGCCATCATCATCACCGCAATCTACACCAACACCTCCGCCATCTTCACCAACATCCCGTCACCTTCCCCCTCTATCTACAGTGGCCCACTCTCCCGCAACCCGTTGTACCCTCTACTTGAACATGGGGCTTTATGCTTCATATTATTATCCAATGATGTGTTGCCATCCTATGATGTCTGAGTAGATTTTCGTTTTCCTATCGGTGATTGGTGAATTACTATGATTGTTTTAATTTGCTTGTGGTTATGTTGTTGTCCTTTGGTGCCCATCATATGAGCGTGTGCTTGGATCACACCATAGGGTTAGTTGTATGTTGATAGGACAATGTATTGGAGAGCAAGAGTGACAGAAGCTTCAACCTAGCATAGAAATTGACGCATATAGGATTGAAGGGGGACCAATATATCTTAATGCTATGGTTGGGTTTTACCTTAATGAACGTTAGTAGTTGCGGACGCTTGCTAATAGTTCCAATCATAAGTGCATAGAATTCCAAGTCAGGGATGACATGCTAGCAGCGACCTCTCCCACATAAAACTTGCTATCGGTCTACTAAAGTAGTCAATTGCTTAGGGACAATTTCGCAAATCCTACCACCACTTTTCCACACTCGCTATACTAACTTTATTGTGTCTTTATTTAAACAGCCCCTAGTTTTTATTTACGTGCTCTTTATATTCTTGCAAACCTATCCCATTACACCTACAAAGTACTTCTAGTTTCATACTTGTTTTAGGTAATGCGAACATTAAGCATGCGTAGAGTTGTATCGGTGGTCGATATAACTTGAGGGAATATTTGGTCTACCTTTAGATCCTCGTTGGGTTCGACACTCTTACTTATAGAAAGAGGCTACAATTGATCCCCTATACTTGTGGGTTATCAAGACCTTTTTAAAGCGCCGTTCGGGAGTCATAGCGTGGGGTGAATATTCTCGTGTGTGCTTGTTTGCTTTATCACTAAGTAGTTTTTATTTACTGTTCTTAATTGTTCTTTATCTTTAGTTATGGATATGGAACAGGAAATACCAAAAAAGTTAGGTTTACTTGCTACTAATGGAGATGGGGAACCTCGTAAAACCCTCGATGCATGTTATGTGATGGATATTATGTACTACTTTGATAGTCCTGAGAAAACCCCATTCAATCTGGTAATGGGAGACACGTTGGATCAACGTGAATACTTTAGGGATTATCGCTTGTTTCAAAAAGGGAAACTATTGTGGGATCAAATTTATATGTTGAAGTGCTATGCTCGGCAAGTATGCTTGAGTTATGATTATACTTGTTGCTCTAGGATGAAGGCTCCACACCTTCCCTTTTTATGCATATTTAATGATAATAAAACCTTGGCTTCTTATGCTAATGGTATATATGATTACTATGATGTGGAATAAATAGAATTATTTGTTGCTTTTATGGGTGCTTATGAAATTGAATCTTTGTTCAAAGAGAGTGAAAATCTTTATGATGTTGTTTATAGACCTGAAATTTAGCCATCCTTAAATATTTCTATGAGAATTATGAATTCAATTCCAATATTGATGAATTTATTGAGAAAGTCTCTGCTGTCCAAGAAGAGACTAATATTTTGGAGGAGCCTATGGAAGAAGAAATTAATGACACTGTGAGCTCATTAGATGAAAAAGAAGAGGAGGAGAGCGAAGAACAAAAGCAGGAAGAGAGGATTGATCACCCGTGCCCACCTTCTAATGAAAGTAACTCTTCAACTCATACATTGTTTAATTTCCCTTCATGCTTACTGTCGTGGTTTTGTCACGGCAGATGTCCTCATGAAAGGAGTTAGTCGTGGGGCCATCGCTACGGGTTAACTTGAAAGGGGTTAAAGCGGACGCAAAGACACAAGAGTTATACTAGTTCGGCCCCTTCGATGAAGGTAAAAGCCTACGTCTAGTTTGTGATGGGATTGATGTGTTATCGATGACTAGGGAGCAAATAAGCTTCGCCTAGGCCTCGAGTTGTTGTTGTCTGTCTGTCTGTTTCCTTGAACCGCCCCGGGTCGCCCCTTATATACATGGGTAGCGCCCGTCGGTTCAGAGAGTCCCAATCTCCGGTTCATACTCGTATCCGGGTTGGTCTCTCTATATTCCTAACTTACAGTACAAGTTTACATATCAGGCCGGTTTACGGCTACAGGTTCTAAACCGACTACGGGCCTTGGGCCCTTATCTTCATGCTTGGGCTTTTACACCGTTGAACTACTGATGAAGTTAACCCAGCCCGGATAGGCCGGTTTACGCCCAGTAGTAACATCCCCAACATTAGGCCCCAGATTGATTTGAACAGGTTCATGTCAATCCTTGATAAAAAATCTTTAACTTCAATATCTTCTTGTAATTGTTGAACCGCCGTGATATCCCCTTCTCTGGTTGCTGTAAACCGCCGTGACGTCATCTTCGGAGCACCGTAACAGTCCATCTTGACATCACCTCTCCATAAAAAGGATCAAAAAGATTCCCTTCTCATTAATGATTATCCCGAAAATCAAGGCGACAGGTGCGCCCACTCGGCCGCTTCGGACGCCTTGATTCTCGCGCCTGCCTTTCACTCCTTCCCTTATAAATAAAGCCCGAGGGCCCCCTTGTCTCTTCCTCTTCTTCATCTTCTTCTTCCTCGCGAGGACCTCAGCTCAAGCTCCGCGCCGTCCGCGACCTTCGAGAACCGCACCAACCAAGGCCGCTGCATCAACCTGAGTTAGATCAGAGACTCATCGCCCCCCTCCGCCACAATTCTGCAGCGGTAAATTTCTTTTGCTCTTTGCCTTTAGATCTGCATTAAATTTTTGCAAGTTCATCTGCAGTCCTCCATTTTTCCTCTTCTTCCTACCTTCTGCCCTTGTAGTTTTAATACAAATACAGTATATATCTCTTACGGTAGTCATTCCGCATCTGTTTTTAATACTAGCAGCCCTTCCTTTTCTTCTGGTAGAGTATACATCCTTCTCTATTTTTCTTGAACGCCTTTTTAACGAACGCAGTAAAAACTGTCTTATAGATGCGCGGTAGATCCAAATAGATTTTACCATTGTGTGAAACCTGTTTCTGTCAACACTTAGCAGAAAACTTGAATCTGGGCCTTTCTACCTATGGGCGGTTTAATCCTTGATAGCCAATCCGCCATATGTCATTAGCCCTCTCTTAAACCGCCAACTGTACCTTGAATTGTAATTTCACCGGTTTAACACTGAATTTTTCACTTACAAACCGTAGACAGTGAACCGGCACCTGTTTGATTTTCTTTCAGCTCCCCCCTTCCGGAATGGCGAAACAATTTTCTTCTTGCAATTGGGTTCCATCCCGGATCACGGCTACAGCTCAGCAGCTACGTCACCACTGGCGCTTTAGCCTCAAAAAATGTTCTCCACTGGCGTGTTCCAGAATCAGAATGTCCGCCGGAACCTCCAGAAGGAGAGGTGATTGTTTTTATGCAACACCTAGACCGGGGATTCAGCCCGCCCGGATCAAAAAAAATTCGGGATGTCCTCGCAAGCTTCCAACTCCATCCACAAGATATTGGTCCGAACTCTGTGTCCAATATATGCAACTTTCAAGTCTTCTGCGAAGTCTATCTTCAAGAAGAACCAACCGTGGAGTTATTCCGAGATTTCTTTCATTTGAACCGCCGTACAGAGTTCTCGGACGGTCCTAACACAGAACTTGGTGGCGTTTCAATCCAAAAAAGGAAAGAAGTGGACTGTCCTCACGCCAAGCATCATAGCCATCCGAAAGATTGGAATCAAACCTGGTTCTATTGCCGAAACACTGCTCCTAACGGAGAAAATCCCTTGCCGGGTTATCGCCCTCACTGGCTTGGCAACAACCACCCATTGCCTTCAAGGCTTGATCGCCGCAGAGCGGAAGAACTTTGCACCCCAAATTATCAAGCTCCGGCTCGATGGCCAACGGCTTAACTGGTATTGACCTAGTCCGCTGTTGGGTTTCTTGGGGCATCTTGCCATTAAGCCGCCGCCCCGGATTGATGCACGAATACACTGGTGACGTCAAAGATCCTCAACGACATCACGAGCTATCAATAACAGCTTGAAGTTGCCGAGACAGTGAAGAAAATGCTCGATGAACCGATCTCGCGTGCGACCAAACCGGGTTGGCCCCGTTCTGCATCTCCAACAAACCGCCCGCGGTAAGGTTCCTCTCATTGCTTTTACTGATTTTGATTCCATATTGATTGTATTAATCTCTTATTAATTCTCAGGCTAACAGTTCCTTTTGGAAACGAACGATACCGGCCCGGGTTCCTCGTGTAAAGACCAAGACCACCAAGAAAGGCGGCAGAGGAAAACCGCCGAGTCTTGAATCACGGAGGATGAAGAATCAGATGCTGAGGTAGAGCTTGACTTACTTTGTTATTTTTTTCATTTATTTTACTGAGAGTTACAATTCCCAGGATGACGCTGAGGCCAGCCATGCAGAACCTGTTGAGGTAACCCTTCTTTCTTCCGATTCTGATCTTGTAACGGTTAAAAGAACTTGCCGCACAGTCCGGAAAGTGAAACAATCTCACTCTTGTGCTCATTTGAATCCAAAACTTTCTTTGAAGAGACAGCAAACTGAAGAACGCCGTACGACCCGGCATAGCGGTCAACAATGTTCGTCGTCTGGTTTAGGTGACACACCAACCCGGAAAGCGTCGTCCGAGGTGACTTGTTCTCCTGGCGTTATCCTTTGAAAGGTTTCTTCCGATGCCCTCTCAATCCATCTGACCCGAATTATCAGGCTTCTTCCAACTCGTCTGGCGGTTCATCAACCACTCAGCTGCCTCCTCTCAAAGTTGCTGTTGGGTAAGCATATTACTCCTTAATTTGTTCCTTGTATTTGTCGGTTTATCATATTCTAACCCTTGATGTTGTAGCACCAAGGCTCGTCTTAGTAAAAAGGCCAAGACCCTCGACCCTACTATGAATGTTGATCCGGAGAAGACTCCAGAGCATCATGTTGAAAACCCCAAAGTTGCTAAACACAACTCTGTTGGGGTTAATCAAGATGCCAATGCTAATCCGCCAGAGGTTGAACCGGAGGTCCAAGTTGAAACGTATCATCCTCCTGCTCCACCGAGTCCTGTAGCAGAGCAGCGGGACTCAACTGCTGATCCGCCAAGCCCGGGTATGAAAGCGCCAAGCCCAGGTGAAAATGCCAATCCGGCCAGCCCGACCAAAGATGATGATGTCGTGATTCACGGGCACCGCATATACCGCCCCTGGCAATCCGGTTGCTCTATCAAAGCACAGTGGCAAGGAAGAATTTACTGCCATGAGCAAAGGGAAGGAAAAAACTGATCTGTCAGCTTATGACAATCTCTCTACCCAAGATCTTCACTCTGGCTTCCTGAACCGTCTCTACACAAGCCGTGATTTCGAAGCCGGTCTGGTAAATCTTACGAAGGAGCGCTATGAGGTAAACATTTATGCCTTTCTCTTGTACCTTCATTGCATATTAGCCCCCAAGGGCGTGTTTGTAATCTTCTTTCAAGCCGGTACTTGATATAGAACTCAATACTTTCGAGTCCTTTGTTGTAGCCCCCAAGGGCGGTTCAACTTAGTATAGTCAAACCGACTTAACATAAAACTCAATGCTTCAGAATTCACTGATGTAGCCCCCAAGGGCCGGTTCAACTTAGTATAGTTAAACCGGGATTGTAATTTATATCGCCGCAGCAGAACATGTTCGAGCATATAGCCATTAGCCCCCAAGTGCCAAGTTGAATACCTGTATTGAGCTTGGGACTTTGTGATTTTATTTGCAGATGAAGATCAAATATGCATTAGCCCCCAAGTGCCAAGTGTATGACTGGTTATGCGCTTGGGACTTGCAATGAAAATACTAACATGCTCCCTTTTTGTTGCAGAGTGATATACGCCAACAAACCTCACATATCAATGATCTTCAAGAAAATCTGAAATCTCAACAAGCAGAAACCTCCAAGGCCAAGGATGAGCTGAAAACCGCCTTGACTACTATGGAGCAGCTCAAGGAGTGGTTTAAGTCCGAGAGGGCCAACTGGGATACTGAAAAGGCGGGCTTTCTAAAGCGGGCGGAGGATGCTGAAGCAGCTATTAAACCGGTGACAGAAGAGCTCACTGGATTAAAGTACCAAATCAATGCCATGACCTTTGCCATATTCGGTAAACAATGCTTCACCAATGTTGCGATGAATATTTTGTTTTGAAATTTCCTCCGGTTTAACCTGAACTTTCTTAAACCGGTATAGGTAAACGCATTGCTCATCTGGGCTCTGACACGCGGAAGAAACTCAAGGCCGCGTATATACTAATTGAACAACTGTATACCGGCACCCAGCGAGTTATTTGCGCCACTTCTTACGATAATGCAGCTCCGACATTGATCAAGGACACCTTTGGACCGTTTATCTATGATACCAAAGACAGATAGAAGAATTGAAACGATCCGCTGCCGGGCTGGCACCTTATTGGCACTAACTTCGCGCCAAAGCATGGATAGCTTACCTTGATCCGGTGACATAGCCAAAGGCTTCCCAGTGCTCAAGAAAGTGGCGAAGCATTTGATAATGATGCTCTCAAGCGGGTAACTGAGGAGATGCATCCTCTGGCGAAGTCAAGCTGGCGAAGAGGCCAACTGACGGTTCACCGCTCCTTCTCTGACGCGAACAACGTACGGGTTGAAGCTGTTATTCGGAAGTGCAGAACCTTATTCCACCAACCCGTAAGCACACTTATGCCCCGACGTTGATCCGGTGAGCTTATAAGTGAAGAGGCTGTCTTTCAGGCTTTAACCGGATTGATCGACCACCAATGACTTCCGCCATTGGATGGTGAGGAGGAAGAAGTTGAACCGGCGCGGGCGACCCATCTTCTTCACGTCAACCCGGCAATGAAGCTTAATCCGTCAAGCCGGTTGATGCATCAGAAGCTGCCTGTCATGACACCATTCCAAATTTTGGACCTCTGCCTTGTAATAAGATAGCCATCACTTTTGTTTTTAATATGCCTTCATGCAATGGTGCTGACTCCTTTGATTGAATGATCGAAACCTTTAATTTAGATTTCCTGCAGTCACCAAATCTTAAACTGCCACAGCGGTTTGTGCCGCCAGCCGGTTTGTGACATTCATATATATATATGAAATGAAATACTGAGGTATATAATCAAAATTTGTGATACAAAATACCTGCCATCGCTGGGCATGAAGTTGGCTTAGCCAATCTTGAAGCGGAGGTTGTATAAACCATTACTGTCAAAGGAGAACAGCCCCTATGTTCATAATGCCGGTTTACCATGTAAACCGTGCTGGGTCATGACAAGCCCCCTGTTACTCCATGATGGGATGTTAATAGAAAAAGTCAAACCAGAAGAATTATCCCTGGATTAAAAATGGACAGAATTCCGTCAATTGACAGCTTGAACCGGTTTAAAAAACGTTATCGGTTTCAGAAACGCAACAAAGTCAAATAATAGTTATGAAAAACATGGAAGCAAAGGTAATGATAAAACCGTTTGCAAAAAGAGGCTTTTCTTGAGCCGATTAGATGGTGTTACCATGGTCGGACACGACCAAGCTCCCAATAAGGGTATAGTCATGGTTCAAGTCAGCGGGTCCCCAACTGAAACCGTGGCATTATGCCGATCAAGTGGCGTGGCAATGGTTCGGGTTCGACCAAGCCCCCAAGTGACTCTATGGCCTTAGGTCGATCAAGAGGCGTGACTGGTTCAGATTTGACCATGTCCCCAAGTGATCTGGTGGCTCTCGCCTATCAAAAGGTGTTGCATTGGTTCGGACACGACCAAGCCCCCAAGTGATATCATAAAGCTTTTGAAAAGCAAACTCAGGGGGTAAACCGGAGGCTGCTTTAAAACTAAACAACTCCATGTAACCACGCATGATGTAACAGAACAGATACCCCGCTTTAGCTGAGGCTCCGGTTTATTACTTTATTCATAATATATATAGTCATAATATGTACATAAGTAGAGCCGATGGCTCAGGTATAGTAAGGCCGAAGATGAGCTATGTTCCACGGCCTGTTGGTCTCCTCCTCTGACGTGCGTGAGTCTTTATGCTCTCAAACATCGATCATATAGTACGACCCATTGTGCAGATTCTTGCTGACCACGAAAGGCCCCTCCCAAGGTGGGGATAGCTTGTGCATATCAGTCTTGTCTTGGATATGTCGAAGCACCAAATCTCCTTCTTGAAAAGTTCTGGTTCTGACCCGGCGACTATGATAACGATGAAGATCTTGTTGGTAAATCACCGAGCGGGCAGCTGCTATGTCACGCTCTTCATCCAGCCGATCCAAAGCGTCCTGTCGTGCTGTCTCGTTATCCACTTCAACATAAGCTGCCACATGAGGTGAGTCATGACGGATGTCACTGGGGAGAACCGCCTCCGCTCCATAAACCATAAAGAACGGCGTGTATCCCGTGGATTTGTTAGGTGTAGTATTTATACTCCATAACACAGACGGTAGCTCTTCTACCCAACAACCCGGTGTCCTTTGCAAAGGGACCATAAGCCGGGGCTTGATGCCTCTCAAGATCTCTTGATTGGCTCTTTCCGCTTGACCATTGGACTGCGGGTGAGCTACTGAAGAAACATCAAGCCGGATGTGCTCACGTTCGCAGAACTCCTTCATGGCACCTTTGGACAAATTGGTACCATTATCTGTGATGATACTGTGTGGAAAACCAAACCGGAAAATCACCTTTTTGATGAACTGAACCGCCGTGGCTGCATCACACTTGCTAACAGGTTCTGCCTCTACCCACTTTGTAAATTTGTCGACCGCCACCAGCAGGTGGGTCTTCTTGTCCTTGGACCTTTTGAAAGGCCCAACCATATCCAGCCCCCAAGTCACAAATGGCCACGTAATTGGAATCATACTCAATTCTTGGGCCAGTACATGAGCACGTCTGGAAAACTTTTGGCAACCATCACATTGTCTGACCAGATCTTCCGCATCAGCATGGGCGGTTAACCAATAGAAACCGTGGCGGAACGCTTTAGCCACCAAAGATTTTGAACCGGCGTGGTGACCACAATCTCCTTCGTGGATCTCACGCAATATTTCACAGCCTTCCTCAGGGTACACACAGCATTGAAACGCTCCTGACACACTGCAATGATGCAACTCGCCATTAACAATGGTCATAGACTTAGATCGCTGAATTATCTGCCGGGCCAACGTCTCATCTTACGGTAACTTCGCCCGGTTCATGTACGCCCGGATATGGAAGCGTCAATCCGGAATGACGTGCGAGCTGCCACCAATTGAGCCTCCAGATCAGGAATAGCCAAATCCGCTTCACCGGGGAGTTTGGTGACGGGTTGTGCAAAGACGTCAAGAAAAACATTAGGCGGGGCAGTTTTGCGTTGAGAGCCCAACCGGCTTAAAGCGTCCGCCGCTTCATTCTTTCGACGGTCCACGTGGTCCACCTGGTAGCCCTTGAAATGACCTGCGACAACATCCACCTCACGATGATATGCAGCCATGAGTGGGTCCTTTGAATCCCAAGTGCCAGACACCTGTTGAGCCACCAAGTCTGAGTCACCGAAGCACTTAACCCGGCTTAGATTCATCTCCTTAGCCATCCGAAGACCATGGAGCAAGGCTTCATACTCAGCTGCCTTGTTAGTACAAGGGAACATTAAGCAGAGAACGTAACAAAACTTGTCACCTCGTGGGGAAGTTAATACGACTCAGCCCCGAGCCCTCCAACTGCACGGATCCGTCAAAATGGATGGTCCAATATGTATGATCCGGCCTTTCTTGGTAACTTGCAACTCCGTCCAATCATTAATGAAATCCACAAGTGCTTGAGACTTCACCGCCGTCCGATGCACGTACTTCAAACCGTGCGGCCCAAGCTCTATAGCCCACTTTGCAATCCGACCCGATCGCTTCACAGTTACGTATGATATCACCTAAGGGAGCGGAATCACCATCGTGATGGGGTGCCCTTGGAAATACCGCTTGATTTCCGACTTGCCATAAAAACTCCATACACCAGCTTACGCCAATGCGGATACCTTTGCTTAGATTCAATAAGCACCTCGCTGATATAATAAACCGGACGTTGAACCGGATGCTCCTTTCCTGCCTCCTTCCGCTCTACCACAATTGCCACGCTGACCGCCCTGGCGTTAGCAGCAACATATAGCAGAAGCGGCTCCATGTCGATGGGAGCGGCGAGTACAGGTGGGTTAGCCAATTGCCGCTTTAAGTCCTCCAACGCTTCATCAGCGGCTGGACTCTAGACAAACTGATCTGTCTTCTTCAGCATCTGGTACAAAGGGATGGCCTTCTCTCCGAGGCGGCTAATAAACCGGCTCAGTGCGGCAATCCGCCCGTAAACGCTGGACATCATTAATACACTTTGTTTTAGCCAGGAGGTGATAGCCGTAATCTTCTCCGGATTAGCTTCAATCCCCACTGTTGGACACGAAAACCCAATAACTTGCCTGCCGGAACACCAAAAACACATTTGGCGGGTTGAGCATCATCTTGTAAACCCGCAGGTTGTCAAAGGTTTCTTTCAAATCATCAATCGGTGTTTCCTTCTTCCTTGACTTAACCACAATATCATCCACATAGGCATGCACATTACGGCCAATCTGTTTATGCAAGCAATTACATACAACGCTGATAAGTTGCTTGGGCGCTCTTGAGCCCAAAAGGCATAGACACATAGCAGAAGGCTCCAAAGGGAGTGATAAACGTTGTCTTCTCCTGGTCCTTAACTGCCATCTTGATCTGATGATATCCAGAATACGCATCCAAAAAGCTCAAACGCTCACAACCCGCAGTGGCATCAATAATCTGGTCAATGTGGGGGAGGGCAAAAGGATCTACCTGGCAAGCTTTGTTAAGATCATGTAATCCACACACATGCGCCAAGTGCCGTTTTCTTAAGAACCAGCACCAGATTAGCAAGCCACTCGATGGAAAACTTCAACGATAAAGCCAGCCGCTAAGAGTCCGCCACCTCCTCTCAATGGCCTTACGCCTTTCTTCGTTAAACCGGCGGAGGAACTGTTTCAACGGTTTGTACTTGGGATCAACATTAGGAGTGTGCTCAGCGAGTTCCCTCGGTACACCTGGCATGTCAGAAGGCTTCCATGCAAAAATGTCCCGGTTCTCACGGATGAACTCGATGAGCGCGCTTTCCTATTTCGGATCCAAGTTGGCGCGATCTTTGAACTGCTTAGAGCGAATCGCCAGCACAAAGTCAACAAGCTTAGTCTCGGTGCCGATTTGAATTTCAGGGCCGGATCATGCTATGTAGTTGGCTTCTTCAATGGAGTCATATCCGCCGGATCGACATTGTCTTTATAATACTTCAGCTCCTCGGTGGCACAAACCGACTCTGCGTAAGCCGCATCTCCTTCTTCACACTCCAAAGTGATCTTGCGGCTCCCGTGAACCGTTATTGTCCCCTTGTGACCCGGCATCTTGAGCTGCAAATAGATATAACAAGACCGTGCCATGAATTTGGCATAAGCCGGCTGCCCAAACAGGGCGTGATATGGACTTTGGATTTTCACCACTTCAAACGTCAATGTTTCCGATTTGGAATCATATTCATCTGCGAAGGCCACCTCCAAAGCTATCTTACCAACCGGATATGCTGACTTGCCAGGTACCACACCATGGAACACTGTATTGGATGGTTTGAGATGTTTATCTGTTAACCCCATACGACGGAAGGTCTCATAGTATAGGATGTTGATGCTGCTCCTCCATCCATAAGCACCTTGGTGAACTTATAACCTCCCACCTGAGGTGCCACCACCAGGGCTAGCTGACCCGGATTGTCAACCCGGGGAGGATGATCCTCTCTACTCCATATAATGGGCTGCTCTGACCAGCGTAAGTAATGAGGCACGACCAGTTCAACAGCGTTGACTGCCCGCTTCTGAAGCTTCCGGTCTCGCTTGTCTAAGCTAGTGGTGAAAACGTGGTACTGCCCATTATTCAACTGCTTTGGGTTGCTCTGATACCCCGACTACTGGTGCTGCTGATTGTAACCACCTTGGTTATTTTGATTAGTCTGATTGTTCGGATTACCATTAAATCCTGAACCGGAATTTCCTCCACCGTAACCCGGCCGGTATCCTGAACCGCCACCGGAGCCTTGATCATACCGGCAAGCATTAGAACTTTTGAACTCCTGCATAATGTAACAATCCTTCTAGAGGTGATTTGCTGGCGCCTCCTTCGTCCCATGCTTCGGACAGGGTTGATTCAACAGATAGTTCAAGCGGTCCGGATTAGGATTAGGTGCACCACCTCGATTCGGTTGTTTACCTCTGCGCCGCTGACCCTTGTCCTGCACATTGGTGTTGGCTACAAAATCCATGTTGCCATTCGCTTTACGCTTGCCTCCACCGTTACCTGCCGGGTGATGTTGCTAGCCCTTGGAGTTGTTGTTCTTCTTTCCCTTCCCTGTCTCGTCATCATCAGACTCGGGATCCTTGGTACTATCAGAATTAGCATATTTCACTAAAGCGCCCATGAGAGTGCCCATGTCATTACAAAACCGCTTCATACGCCCCAACTTCAACTTCAAAGGCTTAAACCGGCACTTACCCTCTAGGGTCAAGATTGCAGAATCAGCGTTGATCCGGTCTGACGAGTGCAAGATTTCCGAAACGCGACGCACCCAATGGGTTGTTGACTCCCCTTCACCTTGGACACAAGCCACCAAGTCCACTACGGACATGGGCTGCTTACAGGTATCTTTGAAATTCTGGATAAACCGGGTCCGCAACTGGGCCAATGAACTGATAGAATTTGGTGGTAAGCTCTTCAACCATGTACGGGCCGTGCCTTCGAGCATCATGGTGAAGTACTTTGCACACGCAGCCTCATCCACATCCAGCATCTCCATGGACATCTCATAACTTTCTATCCATGCTTCGAGCCAAATCGGCGGTGTAATTTGGCACCTTGCGGACCCTTGAAATCCTTGGGCAAGCGTACATTGCGTAAAGCGGGTACGAGACAAGGCTCCCCCAAAGAGCTAGAGGTAACCCCAGGTTCAAAGATGGTCGGACGAACCGGCGTAAGCTGATAATCCGGATGATGCGCTGCTAACTCGGCCTCCCTGCGTGCCCGGGCCCGGTCCACCACCTCCTAAGCGTTGTCGAAACCACCTACCCGGTTGTTGCCATGCTGCGCACCAAGCCGTGCATTACTTGATACGGCCGGTTCATCCACGTGCCTGCTATAGCTTCGGCTTGGGCGGGGGGTAGAGTGGATCCGGTCGCGGCTGAATGAATACGCTTCCTGTTGGACCAAAGCTGTCCTAGGGAGCTCCTAGACCCGGCGCGTCTCTACTGCCTGTGGTGAATCGCCTTCAATTGGAATTGCCTCCAGTCGTGCCGCAGCTGCGCCAAGGTTATCCATCGTGTTGGAGTAGTGTCCTGGAGGCGTTTGCACAGCCTGAGGCATGCTGGCATTATGGCGAGGTAGATCTATTATGCGGGGCTGAACTGGCGCGCCCGTCCCAGGTGCTTCCGCCCGTTTTACCACCGGCGGATTACTGGTCCCCGCTCACGGGGTGTTGAAGAGATCTCTTCCCTCAAGGTGAAGGCAAACGGGATCTGTATTTCCTCTTCATGACTTCATGCGACGCGCTCTGATCCAGCATGAGCCTATAAGCCTGTGCATCCAAAGCGGCCCGCTCTGCCACCATCCTGGCGTCTGCAGCTGCCAGATCCGCTTTAGCAATCTCCACGTTATGAACGTCCTGGTCCGCCGGGTTAACCTCTGCCATGAGCACAGCCAACGTATCGAATAGTTCTGATAAAACTTGAGCCGGCGGGCGACAGGCCTCCTGCCGCTGCCGCTGTTGCTGTTGAACCGGCAACCATTGTCGCAGATGGTTGAAGAGTGAAGTATTGCTTGTGTACCGCCATGAATATTCCAACCCGGTTGGGCAGATCGGAGGGGTCCGAATCATCGTCACCGTCGGAACAGCCCCCAATCCGGCCATCTTGTAGCTGATATAGAGACTCAGTTTCTCTGGTCGACGACTAGTCATCAGAGTAGACGACGGTTTCGCCACCAGATTCTGGTCCGTCCTCATAACTTCCTCCGTGGATGACTCCCACGAAGGCACGCTTTACGGCCGGTTTAGCCTGGGCAGGTCTCGCACGCTGAGCTGTCTCGACGAGGTCGGTGCAGATGTCCGGCTCAGGCCCTGGCTCACCGATCTTGCTGATGAAAACGTGTATGCCACCAAAGGGGACCTGGTATCCGTACTCAATCGAGTCGGCCTTAGGGCCCCAGCCTGCATCGTCGATGTAGAGCTTGCCGCGACAACTCTTGGTCATCCGGCCCACAGTGTAGCCTTCGAGTCCTTCGATCTTGCCCTCCAAGATCATCAAACCATCGAGTGATAGCCCCACGGTGGGCGCCAACTGTCGTGGTTTTGTCACGGCAGATGTCCTCATGAAAGGACTTAGTCGTGGGGCCATCGCTACGGGTTAACTTGAAAGGGGTTAAAGCGGACGCAAAGACACAAGAGTTATACTAGTTCGGCCCCTTCGATGAAGGGAAAAGCCTACATCTAGTTTGTGATGGGATTGATGTGGTCTCAATGACTAGGGAGCAAATAAGCTTCGCCTAGGCCTCGAGTTGTTGTTATGCATGCATGCATCTCCTTGAACCGCCCCGGGTCGTCCCCTTATATACATGGGTGGCGCCCGTCGGTTCAGAGAGTCCCAATCTCCGGTTCATACTCGTATCTGGGTTGGTCTCTCTATATTCCTAACTTACAGTACAAGTTTACATATCAGGCCGGTTTACGGCTATAGGTTCTAAACCGACTACGGGCCTTGGGCCCTTATCTTCATGCTTGGGATTTTACACCGTTGAACTACTGATGAAGTTAACCCGGCCCGGATAGGCCGGTTTACGCCCAGTAGTAACATCCCCAACACATACCGAAGGATGATTGCTATGATAATTGTTATGATCCCGATGATTCTCTTGAAATATCCCTTTTTGATGATGCTTGCTATGCTTGTGGCCAAGATGCCAATATGAATTATGCTTATGGAGATGAACTTGCTATAGTTCCTTATGTTAAACATGAAATTGTTGCTATTGCACCCACACATGATAGTCCTATTATCTTTTTGTATTCTCCCGACTACACTATATCAGAGAAGTTTCCTTTATTAAGGATTATATTGATGGGTTGCATTTTACTATTACACATGATGATTTTGATAGATATAATATGCATGTGCTTGCTGATCCTACTTGCAATTATTATGAGAGAGGAACTATATCTCCGCCTCTTTATGTTTCCAACACGATAGAATTGCAAGAAACTGCGTATGCTATGTATTGGCCTTTACTTTGTGTGCATGAATTGTTCTTTTATGACATGCCGATGCATAGGAAGAGATTTAGACTTCGTTATTGCTTGATATATGTTACTTTGTGCTCACTACTAAATGCTAAATCATTGTTAATTAAAATTGGCTTTGATATACCTTCGGATCCGGGTGGATCCATTACTTGAGCACTATATGCCTAGCTTAATGGCTTTAAAGAAAGCGCTGCCAGGGAGACAACCCGGAAGTTTTAGAGAGTCATTTATTTCTGTTGTGTGCCTTTACAAAGTTTAAAACAAAAAAAGAAAGAGGGAAAAGTGAAAGTGAGAGAGAGACAAGCATTGTTGAAGTGGGGGAGCTCCTTGAACTTTGTTCATGCTCACGGGAACTTTGTGAATCTTGATTACAGAAGTTTTTCAACAAAAATAATTATCCCGTTGTACAATTCCATTGTATAATAAAAATAATGTGCCAAGGTTTGCCTTTAGGATGTTTACAATGCTTGTTGGTTTGTACGGTGCAGGACAGAAACTTTTTGCACTATATTTATATACCAATTTTTGTATTTTTCCCAATTTTGGAATAATTTTTGGAGGACCATAGGTCTGGTGAATGTTCAGATTATTACAGACTGTTCTATTTTAGAAAGATTCTGTTTTTGATGCATAGTTTGCTTGTTTTGATGAAACTATCGATTCCTATCAGTGGATTAAGCCATGGAAAAGTTATATTACAGTCTCTATAATGCAAAAACAAAATATGAATTGGTTTGCAACAGTACTTAGAGTAGTGATTTGCTTTATTATACTAACGGATCTTACCGAGCTTTCTGTTGAGTTTTGTGTGGATAAAGTGTTCGAAGGTCGAGGATGTCTCGATGTGAGGAGAAGAAGGAGAGGAAAGATCTCAAGCTTGGGGATGCCCAAGCCACCGCAAGAAAATATTAAAGGAGACTCAAGCGTCTAAGCTTGGGGATGCCCCGGAAGGCATCCCATCTTTCTTCAACAAGTATCGGTATGTTTTCGGATTCGTTTCGTTCATGCGATATGTGCAAATCTTGGAGCGTCTTTTGCTTTTAGTTTTCACTTTTATTTTATGAACCATGCTGGTATGAGTTAGTCCATGGTTGATTTATAGAATGCTCTTTCCACTTCACTTATATCTTTTGAGTATGGCTTTATAGAATGCTTCATGTGCTTCACTTATATCATTTGAAGTTTTGATTGCTTGTTTCTCTTCACATAGAAAACCGCCATTTGTAGAATGCTCTTTTGCTTCACTTATATTTGTTAGAGCATGGGCATATCTTTTGTAGAAAGAATTAAACTCTCTTGCTTCACTTATATCTATTTAGAGAGTTGACAGGAATTGGTCATTCACATGGTTAGTCATAAAATCCTACATAAAACTTGTAGATCACTGAATATGATATGTTTGATTCATTGCAATAGTTTTGCGATATAAAGATGGTGATATTAGAGTCGTGCTAGTGGGTAGTTTTGGATTGTAGAAATACTTGTGTTGAGGATTGTGATTCCCGTAGCATGCACGTATTGTGAACCATTATGTAACGAAGTTGGAGCATGATGTATTTATTGATTGTCTTCCTTATGAGTGGCGGTCGGGGACGAGCGATGGTCTTTTCCTACCAATCTACCCCCCTAGGGGCATGCGTAGTAGTACTTTGCTTCGAGGGCTAATAGACTTTTGCAATAAGTATATGAGTTCTTTATGACCTTGAGAGTTGGTGCAAATTTCGCCGGTGCACCCAAACCCCGTGATATGATATGCTCTATCACACATAAGCCTCATTATATGTTCCTCAAAATAGCCACCATACCTACCTATCATGGCATTTCCATAGCCATTCCGAGATATATTGCCATGCAACTTCCATCATCATCATATACATGACTTGAGCATTTATTGTCATACTGCTTTGCATGATCGTAAGATAGCTAGCGTGACGTTTTCATGGCTTGTCCGTTTTTATGTCATTGCTACGCTAGATCATTGCACATCCCGGTACACCGCCAGAGGCATTCATATAGAGTCATATTTTGTTCTAGTATCGAGTTGTAATCATTGAGTTGTAAGTAAATAAAAGTGTGATGATCATCATTATTAGAACATTGTCCCATGTGAGGTTATCAAAATAAAAGTGGTCAAAGAAGCCCCCCAAAAAATAGAGAGGCCAAAGAAGCCTACCAAAAAAAAGAGAGAAAAAGAGAGAAGGGACAATGTTACTATCCTTTTACCACACTTGTGCTTCAGAGTAGCACCATGTTCTTCATATAGAGAGTCTCTTGAGTTATCACTTTCATATACTAGTGGGAATTTTCATTATAGAACTTGGCTTGTATATTCTGATGATGGGCTTCATGAGCAAGCAAGTTGGATGCACACCCACTTAGTTTCCAGTTTGAGCTTTGATACACTTATAGCTATTAGTGCATCCGTTGCATGGCAATCCCTACTCCTCACATTGACATCAATCGATGGGCATCTCCATAGCCTGTTGATTAGCTGAGTCAATGTGAGACTTTCTCATTTTTTGTCTTCTCCACACAACCTCCATCATCATATTCTATTCCACCCATAGTGCTATATCCATGGCTTGGGCTCATGTATTGTGTGAGGGTTGAAAAGGCTGAAGCGCGTTAAAAAGTATGAACCAATTGCTCGGCTTGTCATCGGGGTTGTGCATGATGTGAATATTTTGTGTGGTGAAGATGGAGCATAGCCAGACTGTCGTGGAATTGTCAGGGCAGATGTCCTCTTGCAAGGACTTAGTCGTGGAGCCATCGCAACTAGGAAGCTCAAATGGGTTAATCGGGACAAAGGACACGAGAGGGTTATACTAGTTCAGCCCCTTACGGTGAAGGTAAGGCCTACGTCTAGTTGGGTTGGTATTGCTTGGTGTTTGGATAACCAGGGAGCGAGATATGCTATGCCCGTCTCTCGGTGAGTTGTTTCTTGCCCTAAGCTGCCAGCGGGTCGTCCCCTTGTATAAACGGGTTGACGCCCTGCGGCCTACAGAGTCCTGGCCGGCTTATAGACAATGTCCGGCTCGGTGACTAGTTAATTCTACCTTATAATACAAGTCATGCCATCATGGCGGTTTATCACTATGGGCCTTAAGTCGCCTATGGGCCTTAGACCCTTTATTGAACCGCCATCTTCATGCTTGGTCTTGGGCTTCTTCTGATGAGTCTCTCTTTGCGTAACCCGGCCCCTCCTGGGCGGCTTACACAAATAGTCATATCCCCAACACAGACCGTATGATTTTGTAGGGATAACTTTGTTTGGCAATGTTATTTTTAAAAGACGTGATTGCTTTTTTAGTATGCTTGAAGTATTATTGTCTTAATGTCAAATGATAGACTATTGCTTTGAATCACTCGTGTCTTAATATTCATGACATGATTAGATACATGATCAAGATTATGCTAGGTAGCATTCCACATCAAAAATTATCTTTTTTAGCATTTACCTACTCGAGGATGAGCAGGAATTAAGCTTGGGGATGCTAATACGTCTCCGTCGTATCTATAATTTTTTATTGGTCCATGCCAA
Source organism: Aegilops bicornis (assembly GCA_021605145.1). Taxonomy (NCBI): domain Eukaryota; kingdom Viridiplantae; phylum Streptophyta; class Magnoliopsida; order Poales; family Poaceae; genus Aegilops; species Aegilops bicornis. Next base: position 294,946,767 of record CM038674.1, read on the forward strand.
TATTATACAACTTTCATATACTTTTGGCAACTTTTTATACTATTTTTGTGACTAACATATTGGTCTAGTTCCCAGTGCCAGTTCCTGCTTGTTGCATATTTTTGTTTCGCAGAAACCCCATATCAAACGGAGTCCGAACGGGATAAAAATGGACGGAGGATATTTTTGGAATATTTGGGAAATATGGGAAGAAGAATCAACGCGAGACGGTGCCCGAGGTGGCCACGAGGCAGGGGGTGCGCCTGCCCCTGACCCTCGTGGGCCCCCCGTAAGGCGGTTGCTTCTCTTCGTTGGCCGCAAGAAAGCTAATTTTGAGAGAAAAATCTAGGCAAAGGTTTCAATCCAATCGGAGTTACGGATCTCTAGATATATAAGAAACGGTGAAAGGGCTGAATCCTAGAACGCAAAAACAGAGAGAGACAGAGAGACAGACCCAATCTCGGAGGGGCTCTCACCCCTCCCATGCCATGGAGACCAAGGACCAGAGGGGAAACCCTTCTCCCACTTAGGGAGAAGGTCAAGGAAGAAGAAGAAGAAGGGGGCCCTCTGCCCCCTCTCTTCCTGTGGCGCCGGAACACCGCCGGGCCCATCATCATCATCACCGCAATCTACACCAACACCTCCGCCATCTTCACCAACATCTCCATCACCTTCCCCCCTCTATCTACAGCGGTCCACCCCCACAACCCGCTGTACCCTCTACTTGAACATGGTGCTTTATGCTTCATATCATTATACAATGATGTGTTGCCATCCTATGATGTCTGAGTAGATTTGTTTTGACCTATCGGTGATTGGTGAATTACTATGATTGATTTAATTTGCTTGTGGTTATGTTGCTGTCCTTTGGTGCCCATCATATGAGCGCGCGCGGGGATCACACCATAGGATTTGTTGTATGGTTATACGACTATGTATTGGAGGGCAAGAGTGACAGAAGCTTCAACCTAGCATAGAAATTAACGCATACGAGATTGAAGGGGGACCAATATATCTTAATGCTATGGTTGGGTTTTACCTTAATGAACGTTAGTAGTTGCGGACACTTGCTAATAGTTCCAATCATAAGTACATAGAATTCCAAGTCAGGGATGACATGCTAGCAGTGGCCTCTCCCACATAAAACTTGCTATCGGTCTAGTAAAGTAGTCAATTGCTTAAGGACAATTTCGCAACTCCTACCACCACTTTTCCACACTCGCTATACTAACTTTATTTTGTCTTTATTTAAACAACCCCTAGTTTTTATTTACGTGCTCTTTATATTCTTGCAAACCTGTCCCGTTACACCTACAAAGTACTTCTAGTTTCATACTTGTTTTATGTAAAGCGAACGTTAAGCGTGCGTAGAGTTGTATCTGTGGTTAATAGAACTTGACGGAATATTTGTTCTACCGTTAGCTCCTCGTTGGGTTTGACACTCTTACTTATCAAAAGAGGCTACAATTGATCCCCTATACTTGTGGGTTATCAACTCTTCGTTGCATGTTGAGGGATAGTTATATGATCCTATTATGTTATTATTGTTGAGAGAACTTGCACTAGTGAAAGTATGAACCCTAGGCCTTGTTTCCTAGCATTGCAATATCGTTTACGCTCACTTTTATCGCTTGCTACCTTGTTGTTTTATATTTTCAGATTACAAAAACCTATATCTACCATCCATATTGCACTTGTATCACCATCTCTTCGCCGAACTAGTGCACCTATACAATTTACCATTGTATTGGGTGTGTTGAGGACATAAGAGACTCTTTGTTATTTGGTTGTAGGGTTGTTTGAGAGAGACCATCTTCAACCTACGCCTCCCACGGATTGATAAACCTTAAGTCATCCACTTGAGGGAAATTTGCTACTCTCCTACAAACCTCTTCACTTGGAGGCCCAACAACGTCTACAAGAAGAAGGTTGCGTAGTAGACATCAGCCGCAACACTGGATCCAAACCACAGGGCAGGGGGACAAAGAAGGGGGCTCGGGCAGGGCGAGGGCGCCAGAGCCGTCGGAGAGGCTGATCCGGAAGGGAGGCAGAGGGGCGGCCTGCTCGGGTTGGATCTGCAGGGAGGAGGTGCGGGGAAGGAGGTGGTTCAGTGGCGTGCGAGAGGGTGTGTCACGCCCAGTATGCCACACTATCCTAAAGAGACTCGAAGGTCCCACCAAGGATAGAACCGCATATTGACACGCTTTTGCAAGGTGGATATCATTACATCATACCATTACATAATAGATGAGGATACATACAAGGCATACAAATACCACAAGAATTGTAGCGACCCGACCTCAGACGGTCAAGCCTGCAATGTTCTTTGTGCCATCCTGGATCAAGATCTTTGGCACACACAGTACATCAATGTATATATCAAAGTGCAATCACATGTATAATTAACATAAAACTGATATATACCTCATAAGTCACAGCGGAAACAAATAGTCGGGTGTGGAGTCCCATCAACGCCATCGGCAGGTTGAGTGTAGACCGTAACCTGCACTGTACTCTTACTAAATCGGAAGAAAGTATTTGCAACATGATACGTTGCAGCCATGTAGGTCGATTACATTGAATGTACCGCAAGATCACAACATGAGAAAACAGATGATAAAACTATACTATATGCAATATGGCTTTGTGGCTCAGATTCGAGTTTTGTTTGCGTAAAAGCTGGTTTTATTTTCCCTACATCAAAGGAATAAATGAAGTCTGTACTATGGAGTTTTCTATCATGACATGGTTCCGCCAACCGATGTCTCATAGCCCAAAATCATCATAAGTTGCCCACAATTAAGTTATCAATCCGGTGTTGAGAGTTCCGAGATAGATCCAAGTCCAGAGGCTCAAATTGTCCGTAAACGGGGACACGGCTAATCGATTAGGTTTAAACACTCTGCAGAGGTTTGTACACTTTACCCGCAAGATTCGATCCTCTTTTTACGTTCTCGCACTTCAGGTGTTTGAGAACAAGATTACCGAAACATGTTCTTCCGACGACTTCCACTGACCACTGTCCGGTGCTCATTCAATCCTACCGTAGTTCTACATCTGCTAGCACCGTCCTAGCAAGAGTCACAACTAAGGTCAACCAAGCCAGAGCCCATAGTGACTTGCGGTTGCATAGGTAAGCTTCCAGCATGAAGTATTCTTCCGTCTCTTTGAGTCTGGGTGAAGCTTTCCGCAAGATGTCATGGCGCTTCTCCATGCATCCCGGCCAACCACTGGATTCTCCAGGTGCCCGTCAACAAATCCTTCACCCAGAGTGTGTATTGAATTCTTGTCTCGAGTCTTGAAGTCTTGAGGCCTTGAAAATGCAGTCCTTGCAGATGCCATCATGGAGTTGTCGTCATTGACGTAGAGTCCTCCTTCTTCACACCACTCTCGAGCACTCATACCAACCCCGTCTACTATAGCGTAGCATTAAAATAAATAACGTCCGGGCTTGGTAACAGGTGATGGGTTCCTACCTCGTGCATACTACTCAACTACAAGGATTCAATGTCACTCTTGGAGGGATTGTTGCGAAGATGACACTAGATGCAATAAAACACATAGTTATGAAAAACATGGTCAAAGTGAACTTGCACAGGTATTACTTGATGAAGATAATAACGCTCTCGAATAATGACTTGGTAGAACTATTCGTCACTCCTTTGAAAATCTATATTAAACAGACAATCATATAAGCAATCATCCTAGCAATCAATTCTATCAATCATAACAATACTGAATCAAAATAAAAGCAACAAAGAAAACCAAGTCGAAAATCAAAGGAAAAACTTCGAAAGAAAAATTCAAGGAAAAACTAGTGGTGACCAACTCACACAAATCTTAACATAACATCACTAAATTACTCTAACATTTTTTTCTACAGCAAAGAAAATATAAATCTAATAAAATAACAGAAAATAAATTACTAATTTAATAACTAACAAAAAGAACTAATATAAAACTACTATAACCATCTAGTTAATACTAGAACAAATATAGCAACTAGCAAAACACTAAGACAACTATAACAGCAAATCATTTATTAAAACATTAATAAACTATACTAAATAAATATAACAACTAATGTGTTCACAAATAACAGAAACAAAAACAATATAACTTGAAGTGGAAAAAGAATTACTTTTAAAACTAATAAAACTATTTTTATCCACTATCACTATGAACTAAACAAGCAATTACAAAAACAGTTGCTAAACACTAATAAATAACTACAAAAATTTATCTACTGTAGCTAAACATAAACATATAACAACAAGTGAAAATATAAACCTCAGGAGAGGTCGAGGGCGCGGCGGCGGCGGTGGAGAGGAGATCACGGGACGGTGGAGAGGAGATCATATAAACCTCAGGAGAGGTCGAGGGTGCGGCGGCAGCGGTGGTGTAGGGCGGCGGCGGCGGCGGCAAGTGGCGGCGGCGGCGTTGTGGTGGTCTTTGTCTTTCTTGCTGCTGGAGAGGAGAGGAGAGGAGTTGATTTGATGTGTTGGAGGGAGGGTGCTTGGGTATTTATATTGGGGAGGGAGGGTTTTGCTTGGGGTAGGGGACAAGAAATAGACTAGGATTAGGAATCCTAGGAGTAAAAACTAATAACGAAGCAGGATCAAATCCTACTAGGATTTGTAAAAGAATAGGAAACCTTGGCGGCTCCCTGGCTCCCTTGGTGCGTCGTGCGATGGCCTTGGCCTCGGCCGGCCGGTTGGCTTATGGCTTGGGCCTTTGGCCCAAGGCGCAGATTTTTTAAACATTTGTTTTGTTTTTAAACAGCGACAAATAAAAATAATAAAACTAAATAAATAAAAATATTATATAGGCATATAATATATCAAAGTTTGCAGAAAAAGATTTCCTACATGATGAACATTATTCTAATGTCAAATAAAATTCACACAAATTCAAATAAAGCAAAGAGTGCTTCTGGTCCAATAAAATCCAACAAAAATCATTTTAAAAATATCAAAATGACTTCAAATTAATTTCTCTCCAAATTTTCTGATGTAGGGAATCATATTACCCTATTTTCCATATATTTTGTTTTTGGAGAAAAATATTTTGAATAAAACTCAAATAACTCCAAATTGGAAATAAATTCAAAAGAACTTTGGATTTAATTCTTTTAAAACTCCCAACTCATGTTTCATTTAATTCGAAGAAGTCATTTTATCTTCTCTCGTGAAAATCATTGAGTTGCATAAAGTTTCAGAATTGGAAATATTTTCCAAATGAAATTCAAATATTTTCAACACCCCTTGTCATTTAAATAAATGGAAGAAGTCATGTCATCTTCTCTCGAGGGTTTTGTGATGAAAAGAATTTGAATTCGAAGATCATAAAAGCAAAAATGAAAGTTTGGGAAAGTCCTTTTATTCCCTCTCATTTAACTTTCAAAAGTTTCGAATTCACTCACTTTCAGTCAATCAATCAAACAATCAATCAAAACTATCTATTTGTTTATAACATTCCAAAATTTAGAATTTTGGGATGTTACAAGAATACATCAATACAACATACATAGAACAACATCCGACTACTGATGAATCACAAACAGAAACTAAAACGACATCCACTCTGCTAGCCAGGCTGCCGACTAGGAACCTAACCCAAGGTCGACGAAGAAGAAGAACTACAAACCATGCAAACATCACACTCGCGTCATGATCATCGCGTTACCTGTACCTGCAACTGTTTGTGTAGTAATCTATGAGCCACGAGGACTCAGCAATCCCATTACCATAGGTATCAAGACTAGCAAAGCCTAATGGGTATGGAGAGGATAAGTGTTGAGGTTGCAGCAGCGACTAAGAAATGTATGGTGTCTAACTCACGAGTACAAGAGTAAGATGAGAAATTATGCAAACGGTCATAACTAGTACCAATCAATAAGTGATCCTGAACTACTTACGTTCAAGCATAACCCAACCATGTTCTCCTCTCGAACTTCCCGAAAAGAGTTAATCACGGCTACGCAACACAGTTCATGTATTTTAATTAAGTTTACTTCAAGTCTTCTACAACCGGATATTAACAAATTCCCATCTGCCGCATAACCGCGGGCAAGGCTTTCGAAAGTTTAAACCCTGCAGGGGTGTCCCAACTTAGCCCATGACAAGCTCACGATCCGCGGAGACAATCCTCCATTGCGTGACACCCGATCAGACTAGGAATCCTGGTGCACAAGACATTTCGACAATGGTAAAACTAATCCAGCAAAGCCTCCCGGTGTGTCGACACCCTGATAGAAGTCGCGTGTATCTAGTCTCAGGACATGTCCAGATGGGTCAAGCTACGAGTAAAACCAGATCCTTGGGTTTCCCCATGGTGGCCCCGCAGGTTTCCCGTTTGGGACCAACACCATCAGCACTGGCCCCGCTCTGTATGTAGAAAAAAACCTCGGGTTCGTGACGCCCTATGCAAATTAATTATTAGGTTCAAGTATTAGTATGGCAAAAGTTAAAACCAATGTTGGGCCTTGCTGGAAGAGTTTTATTCAAAGTGAACTGTCAAGAGTGTCCCATACCCTCACCGTGTTAGGGACGCAAAATAAAGGAACATAACACCGGTATGACGGAAACTAGGGCGGCAAGAGTGGAACAAAACACCAGGCATAAGGCCGAGCCTTCCACCCTTTACCAAGTATATAGATGCATTAATTAAATAAGAGATATTGTGATATCCCATGAATACCCATGACATCCACGTCCCAAGATGGAACAACCCGCAACTGCACCTGCCACTAGCAATGCTATAAGAAGGGATGAGCAAAGCGGTAACATAGCCAAACAACGGTTTGCTAGGAAGGGTGAAAAGGTTAGAGGCTATCATGATAATTTGGGAGGCTTGATAAACAAGTTGTAGGTAGCTCAACATAGCGATAGCGTCGAGATAACTAGCATGGCAAAGATAGTAGTGAGATCCAAGGTGACGGTCATCTTGCCTGAAATCCCGCTAGGAAGAAGAACGAGTCCATGAAGAAGACGAAGCCATGTAGTCGAACGAATCCTCACAATCGCAACGAAACAGGAACTATCGAGAAGGAGCACAATGGGAAAGAAGCAAAGAACATGGTAAACACACAACTCATAACAAGACATGATGCTCAACCAAGAATGATGCATGACAAGACTACATGAAGCTACTGATGGCAAGAGATGATGCATAGAAGAGTAACAGATCAAGGCAAGTTTAAAGGCCGGAAACAACATATAACAATTCTGGTAAGTCGCCATATGCAAATTTCGACATTTGTTCAGATCTGATTAGAACACAATGTCGAAGTTGTTAAACATCAAATTAAAGTACACTAAGATGATCTACACAGTTTTCTAGTCAAGTTCCATATAAAGTTCGTTTAATTCGGAGCTACGACCTAGAAGATCTGAGAAAAACAAGTTAAACATGGTACTTATGCAAATGCAAGCAAAACAACATCACAAACACTACAAAACAAGGATTCAACAAGTAACATGAAACTACATGCAAAACTAAGAAACTTTCATGTAGAGCATGCTCAAAACGGAGCGACGGTTCAACACATACACTCAATACAAGTTTCAAACACAATCTGCCGAAAACACAAACTAAGCACTTTGCAATCAAGGAAACAACATGCTACAGGAATCATGAGGACACAAACTTGACATTCACTTAAAGTACAGACAACGTTATTCAAATACCACTTAAGGTTCAGGTAGATAGGCATCAAGAGTAATCCAAGATGAGCAATGCAAAAATCAATGAAAAACAGAGCACACCTGAGCAGAGTTAACATGTTCACATGTTGAAGGCATTAAACAAACATGCTACAGAGCAAGATCATAGCAAACAAAAGCATGTCATTAAATTAGAGTTTAAGCATGGCAAAACATGATTACTAAGCATATCCATATGAGTCCTAGATCAATGGCAATCAACAAGACAAGATTGAATGTTGTAAAAGTTTCAGCAAGTGTAAAACAGCAACATCAACATAGCATGTTTGCAAGCTTGGAAGAGAGGTCATATGAAGTCTCAAATTATAAAACTTAGCATTTGAACCAAGTAATCATAGCATAATTCAATTCATGTAAAAGAAGCATCACCAAAAGAGGCATAGGTTAATCAAAAGCAAGCTCACAACAAGGCATCATGAAGTTAACAGAAAGCTGGAACATTATTTAGGCATGTTCATGGCAATGAAAACATATGCTACATGACATATATGAGGCATCATAATGCATGGCATGATAGAGCATAAAATATACATCAAAACATCTCAAGTAGGAATCTCTAGATTATGCATGGAATAGATGGTAGCTTCAAGTTAACATCAAAATTCACAATGTAACAAATACAGACTTGGCAAAATTCACCGTCTCAGAAATCAGCAACATCAAGTAGCACACTTTTCAAGCTTGATGCACTCACCACAAGGCAGATAAAAATACGCTGATTGCACCACTGTAAATATGGAATGAATATGCTCCCAAAACATGTTGACATGATGCTCATAGGATGCACACACAAATCGTAATGAAAAAGACAATTCAGCAAGTTATAACAATCTTAGCAGGTTAACATCATATAGCACTCTTGCAACGATTATTAGGGCATCAAGATGGACTCAAACAAACATGCATCAGTACACTAACATCAAGAGCATCACGAAATGAACACTTTCATATATCATACATGCAAAACAGACAACCATGCTTAGAGCTATGACACGATGAAGATTCAAACATGAAGTATGAAATCATGGGACTTGGTGAAATTCTACCAGCGCGAAAACGAGATCCAGGTCGGGGGAGATCCATTCCCCGTACAGAGCAACAATGGCGGAAGTCAACGCCGGCGGCGAGGGGGCGTAGGACTCCGACGGACGTCGGGAAGGCCGGGAATGGGTGGATCCGGGCATGGGGCCTCCGGATCTGGTGGCGGACGGGGTCCTCAGAGTCCGGATGGTCGGCGACGAGAGGAGGCAGGGCGGCAGCCTTCGGGCGCAATGGCCGTCAGGGAGGCTATCATGACAATTTGGGAGGCTTGATAAACAAGTGGTAGGTAGCGCGACATAGCGATAGCATCGATACAACTAGCATGGCAAAGATAGTAGTGAGATCCAAGGTGACGGTCATCTTGCCTGAAATCCCGCTAGGAAGAAGAACGAGTCCATGAAGAAGACGAAGCCACGTACTCGAACAAATCCTCACAATCGCAACGAAACAAGAACTATCGAGAAGGAGCACAACGGGAAAGAAGCAAACAACATGGTAAACACACAACACATAACAAGACATGATGCTCAACCAAGAATGATGTATGACAAGACTACATGAATCTACTCATGGCAAGAAATGATGCATACAAGAGGATCACATCAAGGCAAGTTTAAAGGCCGGAAAGAACATATAACAATTTAGGTAAGTCCCCATATGCAAATTTCGAAATTGGTCCAGATCTGATTAGAACACAATGTTGAAGTTGTTAAACATCAAGTTAAAGTACACCAAGATGATCTACACGGTTTTCTAGTCAAGTTGCATATAAAGTTCGTTTAATTCAGAGCTACGGTCTAGAAGATATGAGCAAAACAAGTTAAACATGGCATTGATGCAAATGCAAGAAAAACAACATCACAAACACTACAAAACAAGGATGCAACAAGGTAACATGAAACTACCTGCAAAACTAAGCAAGTTTCATATAGAGCATGCTCAAAACGGAGCAACGGTTGAACACATACAATCAATACAAGTTTCAAACACAATCTGCCCAAAACAGCAACTAATCACTTTGCAATCAAGGAAACAACATGCTACAGTAATCATAAGGACACAAACTTGACATTCACTTAAAGTACAGAGAACATTCTTCAAATACCACTTAAGGTTCAGGTTCATAAGCATCTCATTCTTCAAATACGCCCAATATGCGACACTATCCTAAAGAGACTCGAAGGTCCCACCAAGGATAGAACTGCATATTGACACGCTTTTGCAAGGTGGATATCATTACATCGTTCCATTACATAATAGATGAGGATGCATACAAGGCATACAAATGCCGCAAGAATACATCAATACAACATACATAGAACAACATCTGACTACGGATGAATCACAAACAGAAACTCAAACAACATCCACCCTGCTAGCCCAGGCTGCCGTATAGGAACCTAACCCAAGATCGACGAAGAAGAAGAACTCCAAAACATGCAAACAACGCACTCACGTCATGATCGTCGCATTACCTATACCTGCAACTGTTGGTGTACTAATATGTGAGCCACGAGGACTCAGCAATCCCATTACCATGGGTATCAAGACTAGCAAAGCTTAATGGGTATGGAAAGGATAAGTGTTGAGGTTGCAGCAGCGACTAAGCAATGTATGGTGGCTAACTCACGAGTACAAGAGTAAGATGAGAAACTACGCAAACAGTGGTAACTAGTAACGATCAATAAGTGATCCTAAACTACTTACGTTCAAGCATTACCCAACCGTGTTCTCCTCTCGAACTTCCTAAAAAGGGACAATCACGGCTACGCAACGCGGTTGGTGTATTTCAATTAAGTATACTTCAAGTCTTCTACAACAAGATATTTACAAATCCTCAACTGCCACATAACCGCGGGCATGGCTTTCGGAAGTTTAAACCCTGCAGGGGTGTCCCAACTTAGCCCATGACAAGCGCACAATCCGCGGAGACAATCCTCCATCGCAGGACAACCAATCAGACTCGGAATCCCGGTGCACAAGACATTTCGACAATGGTAAAACTAATCCAGCAAAGCCTCCCGACATGTCGACACCATGATAGTAGCCGCGCGTATCTAGTCTCACGACAAGTTCGGATGGGTCAAGCTACGAGTAAAACCAGATCCTTGGGTTTCCCCATGGTGGCCCCGCAACTTACCCGTTTGGGACCAACACCATCAGCACTTGCCTCGCCCTGTATGTAGAAAAAAACCTCGGGTTCGCGACGCCCTATGCAAATTAATTATTAGGTTCAAGTATTTGTATGGCAAAAGTTAAAACAAATGTTGGGCCTTGCTAGAAGAGTTTTATTCGAAGTGAACTGTCAAGAGGGTCCCATACCCCTCACCGTGTTAGGGACGCAAAATTAAGGAGCATAACACCGGTATGACGGAAACTAGGGCGGCAAGAGTGGTACAAAACTCCAGGCATAAGGCCGCGCCTTCCACCCATTACCAAGTATATAGATGCATTAATTAAATAAGAGATATTGTGATATCCCATGAATATCCATGAAATCCATGTCCCAACATGGAACAACCTGCAACTGCACCTGCAACTAGCAACGCTATAAGAAGGGTTGTGCAAAGTGGTAACATAGCCAAACAACGGTTTGCTAGGAAGGGTGAAAAGGTTAGAGGCTATCATGACAATTTGGAAGGCTTGATAAACAAGTGGTAGGTAGCGCGACATAGCGATAGCATCGAGACAACCGGCATGGCAATGATAGTAGTGAGATCCAAGGTGACGGTCATCTTGCCTGAAATCCCGCTAGGAAGAAGAACGAGTCCATGAAGAAGACGAAGCCTCGTACTCGAACGAATCCTCACAATCGCAACGAAACAGGAACTATCGAGAAGGAGAACAACGGGAAAGAAGCAAAAAACATGGTAAACACACACCACATAACAAGACATGATGCTCGACCAAGAATGATGCATGACAAGACTACATGAAGCTACTCATGGCAAGAAATGATGCATACAAGAGGAACACATCAAGGCAAGTTTAAAGGCCGGAAACAACATACAACAATTTAGGTAAGTCCCCATATGCAAATTTCAAAATTGGTCCAGATCTGATTAGAACACAATATTGATGTTGTTAAATATCAAATTAAAGTACACCAAGATGATGTACACGGTTTTCTAGTCAAGTTGCATATAAAGTTCGTTTAATTCGGACCTACGGTCTAGAAGATATGAGCAAAACAAGTTAAACATGGCATTGATGCAAATGCAAGAAAAACAAAATCACAAACACTACAAAACAAGGATGCAACAAGGTAACATGAAATTACATGCAAAACTAAGCAAGTTTTATATAGAGCATGCTCAAAACGGAGCGACGGCTGAACACATACACTCAATACAAGTTTCAAACACAATCTGCCCAAAACAGTAACTAAGGAAACAACATGCTAAAGTAATCATAAGGACACAAAATTGACATTTACTCAAAGTACAGACAACATTCTTCAAATACCACTTAAGGTTCAGGTTCATAAGTGTCGGGGAGGCTGATCGTACCCACGGACACCTATGGGGCCGGCGGAGCAGGCCCCTTGTGGTTCGAAGGGGGGCGGAGGTCGCACGAAGAGCGGATCGAGGCGGTGCACACAAGCGGTTTACCCAGCTTCGGAGCTCTCCGGAGAGATAAAACTCCTACTGCTGCCTGTTTGATCTATTGTGTTCTTGCTGGGGAGCAACGAGGGCTACAAAACCTAAGCGTGAGTCTATCTCGGCCTCGAGTGGGTCGAATGAACCCAACGAGACCTAACTCGCCAATCGAATCGAACGGAACCCGAACCCTCTTCACGTTGCACTCGGGCCTCCTTTTATATGCTCAAGGGTCTCCGGCAGGTGGCAACATAGGCGGGGTACAAATGTAAAAACAGGAGTTGGTACACCTACTTGAACAATTATGCGATGCAAAATACCTAACTCGACGGCAAGGGACAAAGAAATAAATGCCCGTCGTTGTCGCCCAAACAAAGGTAACAGAGACCTTCAGTGCGCCTCCGCTCACCACGATGGCGAAGCTTGTCGGGCCGCCGCTTATCGCTGCTCTCCGCTGGCTGCACAGCCGCTCGACACGCCCATGGAACGGTCCCATGGCGACACGTCATTGGGTGAGCTGGAGCGGAGACGGAGAGAAGCTGCATGCACGGGCAAAGCGCCTTGCCGCGGCCGAATCCTTGTTGCGCCAGAGACTTGTCGCTCTGAGCCTTCCGGCAAGCTCCTCTTGCCGGGCCTTGTCTTCTGCGTGCACAGGTGGCATTCCCGACAAGCTCCTCTTGTCGGGACCTTGTCTTCTCAATCTAATACTTTGTTCTTGAATGGCTCCAAGGGAGCCACGGAGGAGATTGGCGGTGACGAGGCAAACCTTGCCGCGGGGTGCTGCAACTGTCCGTGCACGAGTACGGGATACTAGGGTACCCCTACTCTAGTACACCGACAGGAGCCCCCGGGCCTGGGCCGTACACGGTGCCGAGCGCTTGTCGGGCCAGGCCCAGGCGTATGCGGACACGCGCGGCCTCGACCACGCCGCAACCCGCCCCGGACCCACCACGATCCCCACTAACGGCACGCACCGGACGTGGCGTCGTGCGAGAGATCGTGGGCGCGGTCGTGGGGGGTTCTTTATTAATATAAGCGGAACGTCCGCCCCCCTCCTCCCCTTTATAAGCGGAGGAAACAGAGGCAGGCCGACCACTCCTGCCATTGCCGTCTTGTCAAGAAACCACCGCCACTCCCCTCGTCTTCTCCGGTGCGAAGAGAGCAGCGCCCCGCCCCCCCCTTTCGCCGCAAGCACACTCACCGCCGTCGACCTCCTCCGCCCTCCTCGCCATGGCTCCGAAAGACGATAAGGAGAGGGGCGTTAAGTCGGCCGAGGCGCAGCGGCTCGCGGCGCTGCGCAAGGAGCGGGCCGTCTTCCCCCCGCAGCTCGGCGCGCGGGAGCTGCGGGACGTCTTCTACCTTTTCTGGTCGACGGAGACTCGTGCGCATCCGCGCACGAGGGTGCTCCCCGCCTCCGCCGCTGATCTGGCCCCAACAGGGTACCCTTTCTTCGCCCTGTTCTTCTATTGCGGTCTTTGCCGCTTTTCCAAGTTCTTTTGCGACATAATGAACACCTTCGCCTCCACCTCCTTGATTTCACCCCCAACGCCATCTCTTGACCATGGGCGTTTCGCACATTTGTGCGAAAACTTTGTCGGGTCCACCCGAACGTGGCACTCTTCCGCCATTTCTTTGTTCCCCGTGCCGAGAGAGGAGAGCCACTTGCCGGAGGAATAGCACGGGTCTCTAGGATCGGCAAAAGGAGGCCTACCTAGAGGGGGAATTCCGGAACAAGTGGGAGGAGTGGAGAGCCAACCGGTGCTGGGTCGTGGAGGAGAACCCACAGCCTTCACCGCCGCGGCGCCAAACCCCAATTCTGCGCAGCAAGGATTGGAGTAACTTGGCGCCGGAGGATGCGGTCAAGATAGCTGTGACCCGAATTCTGCGCCTCGGGCTTGCCGGGTTGATGAGGGAGCAGTTGGCGCAGACTTCATTCGCCGCCGCATCGCTCCCTTGGAGGAAAGGAGGAGGCCTGCTTGGGAGTTCCAGAATGCGGCGGACGTCATGAGGCTGCGCCCGGGCCTGAATTGGAACTTCACCGTCATGGAGCTTGATTCAGTGCTGCTTGAGCTGTACAAGAACGACCCCGAACATCCCGAGTGGTTCAGGTTGCCGCGGGGGGTCGTCCCGTTGTGCAACAACTCGGCGCTCGACCGCATCCGCGCCATGATGCCACCGTGCGACTCCCACGGGATCGTCCCGACCATGCAGGAGCCCCCCGACGAGGTCGTGCAGCAATTCTTTGACGACTTGCAAGAGGTGCCGATCCGCTCCGACGAGCAGAAGAGGCTCACCCGAGACACCACCGAGCAGGAGATGGCGCGGATTGCCGCTAGGTGGAGGAGGCGGCAGCAGCTGCCGCCACTGGAGCCTTCGGGTTCACCGTGGAGGAGGCGGAGGCGGCGAAGGCGGCAAGCCTTGCCGAGCGAGGGAGGTCGCCGGAGAGGACGAGCTTGTCGGGACCGAGGCGGGTCGAGTGGACCTGCCGAGGGCGCTTCTTCTCCTCCGCCAAGCGTCTTGCCGCCTGCGGAGCCCCCGGCTCCGCCGAGGAGGCGTCTCCTCAGGGTTGGAGACGAGTCGGGGCGGCAGACCGGCCCACAGCAGCAGTGCCGCTCGACGCGCTCCACCGCGGCAAGCGAGGTTGCCGCGGGAGCGCCCCAAACTGCAGCGACAACTGGGGAGGAATCTTCTCAGGCCGCCGCCGCCGCCCCCGCCAAGCGGCCAAGAGAGCCCACTCCCCCGCCTCATCGCACCGGAGGCGGGCTGGAGTTTGATTTCTCCGCGCTCAGCTCTGAGGAGGAAGGCGAAGAGTAAGCTTCTCGCGATTGTGCTTGTATTTCTTCAATTTTTATTGCTTCATCTTGAATCTGATTTGCTTTGTTCTGGACTCTTTCCTTTTCGTGACGCTGGCCCGTAGAGCGGCGAAGAGGGCCAAGATCCCGACGGTCGTTGTCGAGGATGATTCTCCCGTGGCGACGGGGGACGCGTCCGAGACTGCCTTGCCGGACCCGGCAACCCTTCCCCAGAGCAGCCCCCAGCACAGCCCCCAGAGTAAGTGTGCAGTTTTTCTCCTTACTACTAGGTGTGCAGGGGTGCCCTTTCTTCGTTGATTTCTGACTGTTTGTTTGTGTAGGAGCGAGCAGCCTCATCAGGAGGGCTCGAAGCCGCCTCCGAGATCCTGCCCGCTGTCACCACGCCGCCAAGGACGAACTCCCGGCAAGGAGCTCCCTCCGACAAGGGAGGCCACCCCGACAAGGAGGCCACTCCGCAAGGAGGCTACCCGGCAAGGGGACGGCGCCATGATCCTCCAGTGGTCGAGGCCATGGCTGCGGATCCCGTTGCAGGTAACTCCCTTACATGGAATTTTCTCTTGGGCTTGCTTTCTTCTGTTTCTCTTTTTGAACATCTGCTTGACTGCCCCTTCTTCGTCCGACGCAGACCCGATGGAGGTCGAGGCCGCGGCGCGAGGAGGAAACGCGCTGCAACACCGACGAGGCCGCCCGTCGAGGAAGAAGAGGTCATCGTCGTGGAGGAAGAGGTTGCCGCCGACGAGCCTGTTGGCGAGGAGGCCACCGAGGCTGCCGACGCAGAGGCCGGCGAGGGGTCGGGCGGTCGTACTGACGGCCCTGAGGCCGCAGGAGCGGCAAGCGCTACACCGACAGCCGATTCCCCCGCCGCTGCCGTGGCGTCAGGCTCCGAGGAGCCCCAGCCCGGCGCCTACCTGAAGGCCGGCGAAGGCGTCTTCATCAAGCTCCCCTGGGAACCGAGTTCAGGCGCCCGGTCGAGGGAGAGACCTTCGACGGCGAAGCTACTCAGCGTCCGCTGGCCGACGCTGGTGGATGCGCCAAGCAGCAAAGCAAGCGAAGTCCGAGGAGGAGCAAAGAAGTTGCTGCCTTCTACCGCACCCGCCAAAGCGTTAGAGACCCGGGAAGCCCTTGTCGCGAGGGCCGGGGCGGACATGCAGAAGCGTGCCGAGGAGCTCCGGAGCGCCAACAAAGAAGCCCTCCGTGACGTGGCGGAAGCGCGGGCGCAGCTTGCAGAAGAGCGCACGGCCTTCATCCTTGAGAAGGCCGCAGCTGATGAGGAGCAGCGGCTGGCTGCCGAGAAGCTCGCCGCGCAGGAAAGCGAGTTGGCGCAGCGGAAGGTCAACCTGGACAGCCACGAGGAGGACCTTGCCGCGCGTGAGGAGTCGCTTGGCGGGGCGCTTCAGGAAGCGAAGGACGCTGCCGCAGCCGTCGAGGCCGCCAAGGAAGAGCTGAAGGCGAAGGTGGCACAGCTGGAGGCCACCCTCAAGAAGAGCGGCGAAGAGCTTGCCGTGCTCAAGCGTGGCCGAGAAGGACGCCCTACACGCTGGGCGAGCTGCAGGTCCGTCTCGCCGACAGGCCAAGGAGATCGACGCCGCCAAGGACTCCAAGGCGGATCTGGAGCTGGCCGACCACTCGACGCAGACGTTGGATGGTGCCAGAGCGGGAGGTAGGCTTGTTGGAGGCGATCAAGGACAAGGAGGAGCTGCCGCGAATGCTGCCTCCGTCCAGAACACCTTGAGGGAGAGCGTGGAGCACTGGACCGAAGGTCTTGTGGACACCGCTGCCGACATCCACAATGAGCTGATGGAGCTGGGGATGGCGGACCTTGCGTACTCCTCTGACGAGCATCTCCAACCCAGCGTCAAGCTCAGCCTGTTCTTCAAAGGCGTGGTGACGGGTCTCCGGCGACTCCGGGAAGAGGTCCCGAAGCAGCTGGCCGAGGAATCGCGCCAAGTTTGTGCGGGGGCCCTCGAGAAGGTGTTGATGAAGGTGGTCTTCCGCAACCCGGGCCTCAACCTTAACGGCGTCCTCAGATCCTTGCCGTCCAAAGCCAACGGGGAGGAGCTCAAAGCCCTTGTCGCACCCATTGTGGACAAGGTGAACAAGATCAAGCGGATCGAGGGCGACCGCGTGGACTAGGCCGCCAACCTTATCTTTCCTTTGTCGCTGATCATGTTTAGAAAACTTTGTTAGATCAGCGAGAAGTTATTCTGTAATATACTCTATCTTAGGTGAATCGATCAATGCAATGTTATTTCCTCTACTTGATTCCTTCCTTTTTACGTTATTGCCCTACGCTTTTCAGGGAAACTTGCCGGTGCAGGCACCCTTGCCCTTGTTGCCGAAAGTGCGCACTTCAAGACTTCTTTGGCGGGTCGCTACCGACAAGCAACCTTGTCATGCGACTAGCCGCAGCTCACTTAAGTTGTTGAGCGGACTCGAAACAAAGTAAGGCGCGACCAGTCACGATTTGGTTCCTCTGCGCACAGGTTTTCCATACAAAGTACTATCGTTCGAGGAAGATAACGAAAATTTAAAAATTGATTGCTCAAACTTTGGCAACTTAGCTTTTCTGTTTCTTGCTTCCCGATGGGGTGAAACTTCCTCGAGCGGTGCCTGGTCCATAGTATTATCTCCTCCTCCCCCCTGGTTAACTTGTCTTGTGAGGGAGCCTTCCTTTCTTTGAGAGAAGAAAAGAAGAGGAAATAACGTTATGGAGCCTAGCGGCTCGATTCTGCTTACCGGGTGTGGTTGCTGCACAAAGTGTTAGCCAAAGCATGCAATAAATTGATGAAAGCATGAACTTGACAAGTCGCGGCGCAACACACGAGCTTTACCGATGCACGGGTTCTCGCGCCCGGCTTTGTCTGAAGGATTACATGCAACAGCGGCAAGACTTGTACAAAAGGTGGTTGCCGGAACGGATTCCGACAACCGCGCCCCTGTGGGTAAAACTTACGAAGATGCTCAATGTTCCGTGAGTTGCTCACGGAATGCCATCTTCGGTCTCAAGCGACAAACGGCGCTGAGCCTAGTGACTCGTTTCACCCGATAAGGGCCTTCCCACTTCGGCATCAACTTGTTTGAATTCTTGGCGGACTGAACGCTACCAAGAACAAGGTCGCCTTCCTCGAGACTTGGCACTAACCTGCGGCTATGGTAGCGACGCAGGCTTGTCGGTAGCGAGCGGCTCGCACAAATGACCGAAGACGATCCTCCTCGAGGAGCAGCGTGTCATCTTGTCGCAGCTGCTCTTGCTCAAGCTCATCATAAGAGAGTACTCGAGGAGATACGATACGAAGTTCCGTGGGGAGAACTGCCTCTGCCCCATAGACTAGAGCAAAGGGTGCCTGGCCAGTGGCTCGATTTGGCGTCGTCCTGATCGACCAAAGAACCACCGGCAGCTCCTCGATCCAGTTTCTTCCGCACTTGTGCAGCCTGTCGAAAGTTCTGGTCTTGAGCCCGCGCAGCACTTCGGCATTTGCCCTCTCTGCTTGACCGTTGCTTCTCGGGTGAGCAACAGAAGCGGGCAGAACTTTGGCGCCAAGGTCTTGGACGTCTTGCATGAAGGTGCGACTCAGAAATTGTGTGCCGTTGTCGGTGATGATCCCGTTAGGGATTCCAAAGCGGCAAACAATCAACCTCAAGAACTTGATCACGATCAGTCTTTGTCACCTTCCTCACCGTTCCACTTCCGGCCACTTTGTGAACTTGTCGATGGCGACGCACAAGTACTCAAAGCCCCGACAACTTCGGGGAAGGGGCCGAGGATGTCGAGCCCCCAGACCGAAAATGGCCAGGATAAAGGGATCGTCTGGAGAGCTTGAGCTAGCTGGTGTATCTGTTTGGAATGGAACTAGCACGCTTCACACTTGGTTACTTGTGCAGTTGCATCCTGGAGGGCTGTCGGCCAGAAGAAACCTTGCCGGAAAGCTTTGCTTCAAGTGCTCTTGCGCCAATGTGGTGACCACATATGCCTCCATGTATCTCTGCCAACAGCTTCTGTCCATCTTCCCTGGGAATACACTTCAATTTCACACCATTGAGTCTTCTTCTGTAGAGTATGCTGTCGACAAACTGGTACATACTTGACTGCCGGGCTACACTTTCCGCTTCTTCCTGCTCTTCGGGAAGTCCTCCTGTCTGAAGGAAATGGACAATCTGCTGCGCCCATGCTGGAGCTTGTGGCTCGACAACAAGGACTAAAGGCACATCTGCTGCTGCGGGAACATCAGCTTCCACGGCGAGAACCTGCGGCCCTGCCGGAGATTGATGCTCCCCGACAAGCTTGCCGGAGCAAGACTTGTCGGGAGCGTCTGCTTCAACGGAACAAACCTCGGGTGCAGCCGAGCAGACCGCTCCTCAAGATCTGTTGGTGTTGATCTTGGGGACCTTTGCAACGACGGCTTGGAAGCTCTGGCGGAAAGTAGTCACCAGAGGCCAACTTCCTCTTCTTGCTCTGTCCAATGATGGTGTTACGGTTGGCTGAGTCGACTTGAGCACGAAAATCCCTGGTTCCATTGTGTAACTTGCGCAGCGCACTTTGACAGTCACGCCAATATCATTACGAGCTCTTGGAACATGTTCCATTTGCAGGCCGTCAAAGTGCTCTTCTAGCTTCCTCACTTCATCAACATAGGCTTCCATCAACGGATTACGGTAATCTTTGTTGACTTGGCGGACGCACGAGTTGCGAGTCACCCACGACAATAAGCTTCTTGATCCCAAGGTCCACTGCGATCCACGAGACCGGCAAGCAAACCTTCATACTCTGCGGTATTGTTTGTCGCTTGCTCCTTGGGAATGTGCATCCGGACGACGACTTGAGGTGCTCTCACGGTGGGTGCGATAAGCAGCACGCCGCAAGACCGGCGCCTTTGCAGCGAGAAGGCACCATCAAAGTACATCAGCCACTCTTTGCTGGCTTCTTTGACGGGAATGCTCGTCTCGGAATCTCTTCATCTGGCGTTGGCGTCCATTCTGCTATGAATTCTGCCAAGGCTCTGCTTTGGATAGTTGATGTGCTTTCAAACTTGAGACCAAAGCTTGACAGCTCCAGTGCCCACTCGACAATCCTGCCTGTCGCTTCTGGATTCTGCAGTATCCTCTCCAGCGGAAAGCGAGTGACAACTGTGATCTCATGTGCTTGGAAGTAATGGCGCAGATTTCTCGAGGCCATGAGGAGGCCGAAAAGCAATTTTTGCACACCAGAGTACCTTGACCTAGCCCCCTGCAGAAGGGAACTGACAAAGTAGACTGGGCGCTGTACCATCCTTTTCTGCATCTGTTCACGTGGTTCTGCGGACTCATCCTTGTCGGGACCAAAGCTTGTCGACGAAGCCCCCGCTTGTCGCTGGATGTGTTTGCCGTGGTTGCCGGCTCATCATCCGCCTCCCTCTCCGCCACTAACGCAGCACTAACCACTTGATTGGTTGCCGCTATATATAGCAAGCAACTTCTCTTGTGGCCTAGGTGCGACAAGTGTTGGAGTGGAGGACAGGTATCTCTTCAAGTCCTGCGGCGCAGCCTCCGCTTCGGGAGTCCATTTCTATCGACCTGCCTTTTTCAAAATCTTGAAAAATGGCGGTATGCTCAGCAGAACCTAGAAATAAACCTCTTTGAGAGCAGCCACGCAACCGCAAGTCTTCGCACATCCTTGACGCGCTTTGGTGCTTCAATCTGCTCAATGGCCTTGATCTTGTCGGGATTAGCTTCAATTCCTCGCTGAGACACGAAGAACCCGAGAAGCTTGCCGGAAGGGACTCCAAACACGCACTTCTCGGGGTTGAGCTTGAGGTTGATCTTGCGGAGATTTGCAAAGGTCTCGTCCAAATCTTGAACCAAAGTTGCTTTGTCCTTGCTCTTGACCACTATGTCATCCATGTAGGCTTCTACATTTCTGTGCATTTGCGGCTCAAAAGCGTCATGGACTACCCTTGCAAATGTCGAACCAGCATTCTTCAAACCG
Source organism: Aegilops bicornis (assembly GCA_021605145.1). NCBI lineage: Eukaryota > Viridiplantae > Streptophyta > Magnoliopsida > Poales > Poaceae > Aegilops > Aegilops bicornis. Next base: position 294,967,885 of record CM038674.1, read on the forward strand.
AAAGGCATCCGTATGAAACAATATATGCCACATGGTGTGATGAATGCGGTCTTCTCTTCATCTTCTTCAGCCATGAAGATCTGATGGTATCCTGAGTATGCATCAAGAAAGGAAAGCAAATCACATCCGGCCGTGGAGTCAACAATCTGGTCAATGCGCGGCAAGGGAAATGGATCTTTGGGACAAGCTTTATTAACATCCGTGAAGTCAATACAAAGTCTCCATTTCCCATTTGCCTTCTTGGCGACCTACAGGATTGGCCAACCACGTAGGATGGAGCACTCCTCGACAAGACCTGCTGCTTCCAGTTCTTGATCTCTTCGGCTATGAATTCTTGGCGCTCCACCGCTTGCTTCCTGACTTTTTGCTTGACGGGCCGCTGAGGAGGATTAAAACGGCCAGCGGTGCTCAATCACTTTCACAGGAACGCCGGGATATCGGGACGGTTGCCATGCAAACACGTCGACATTCGCCCGCAGGAAAGCAACGAGCGCGCCTTCCTATTTGGGGCCGAGAGACGCACTGATGGTGAAGGTACCACCAGCGCCGTCCTCCTTGGCGGGCACCTTCTTGGTCTTCGGCGGAGCCACCATCTTCTTGCACTTGCCGGTGGAGCTCGATGGTGCGTCCTCGACGGTAGCGCAGCACTCCGAAGAGGTGCGCTTGCCGGAGTGAGCATCATGGCCCTTGCCGGACTTGGACTTGGTCTTCTTCCCCCCGGAAGCTTCAGCGGCAAGTGTTGGGCAGTCTGTCGCGGCTGCTGCATCCCGGCAGATCTTGTCGGCACAGATAAGGGCATCCTTCTTGTCGCCATGGACAGAGATGACGCTTATCGGGCCTGGCATCTTGAGTAGGTTGTATGCGTAGTGAGAGGCTGCCATGAACTTGGCGAGTGCTGGACGGCCAATTATCCCATTCTAAGGCAATGGGAAATCGGCAACGTCAAATGTAACCCTCTCGATCTGAAGTTCAGCTCGCTGCCAAATGTGACCGCAACGTAATCTTCCCTTTCGCTTGCTCCTTCCTGGATTGATTCCTTGAAGGTTCCGGTCTCTTCGAGCTCGCTGTCGAGGATTTGAAGCTTCGAGCACCGCGGAGGAGATCAGATTCAACCGGCCCGCCCATCAACTAACATTTTCGTGACCTTGAGGTTGCGGATGGTTGGAGAGACCAACATCGGCAAGCACCCGACCGCAGATTATGCGATCAAGGTGGTCCTCAATATCAAAATGATAGGCGTGCTGGACCACTTCGTAGGCTTTGCGCGACTCTCACGGATGGTTCCGCTGCATTGACCTCCCGCGCCCATTGCTTGAGTTGGCGGTGGGAGGTATGCGAGAAGCACCTCCGTCAATGCAGAGAACCTCTGTGGCTTCTGAAACTCCTGCTCATCGGGCGCCGTCGTCCTCCATATCTTCGTCGTCATCATCATCTTCATCCTTGTCGCAGCCGCGGGGAGGTCGATCTCCTTGTCGCTGCTTGACTTTGCCGCGGCGTCCTCCCCGGCCGGGACATTTCTTGCTTGCTCCCCCAGCACCTTCCTGGGCCTTCTCCTTGTCGCGCCACTCGTACTCAGCTCTCTGCTGCTCGACAAGCTGCTCAACTTTCTTGCAACTCGAGGTCGTGGGCCCTTGGTGCGGTGGATCTTGCAGATCGCTTGCCGGAGCTGTCCGCTTGTCGGCGTCGCCACCGAATGGTGGTTGGCGCCGCAACCTCCTTGCCGGAGACACCAGCCTTGGCGTTCTTGTCGCCGCCTGCATTGCCGGACTGCTCGACAGCTAGCACTTCTCTCGCTTTTCTTTTCCTGTTGCCTCGCCGCCCTTCTTTGCCGGGCGGTGTCGCCACCGCCGATCCTGCTTCAGATTCTCTCCTGGAGTCTCCGCCCGTCCTCAGCGCGCGCACACTTGTCGGCGAAGGCGTACAGCTCGTTGACGTCCTTGACGTTGCACATCGCCATCTCCTCCCTCCTCCTGCGGTTCCGCACCTTATGATGAACTGCGCTGATCACCGCGGCAGGGTGGACGTGCAGGATGTTGTAGTGCACACGGCTGAATCTCTGAATGAACTTGGCGCAGGACTCTCCTTCCTTCCGGGCGAGCAAGTGAAGGTCGCTCTCTTGGCCATGAGGTTTGTGGTCACCGTGAAGGCGCCAACAAACTGATGGCACAGATCTGCCAAGAGGATATGGAGCTGTCCGACAAGTGCATGAGCCAGGATCTCGACGTTGGGCTTGAGCACGAGCGAAGTAGTTGGCGAGGATCTTGTCGTCCCCGCCCCCCGCAGCCTGCACCACGATGGTGTAGATGCCGAGGAACTCCGACGGGTGCGCCCTGCCATCATACTTCTCCCGCACGTCTGGTTTGAAGTTTTTCGCTGGGCCATTGGACTTGCCGCAGCTCACGAAAGTGCACGCAGGGAAACCTACCGCGTCGCTAAGTCGCCTCGCCCCTCCGGCGCGTGCATGTCAACAGAAGGCCCAGCCGCTTGTCGATCGACGTCGCGCTTCTCTTCGGGCGCCGATAAGTAGTTCGAGCGCCCTCTTGTTGCCGCTCATGAAGGATTTGGCGCTGATCGCGGCGAAGCTCATGGATCCGGACGACGTAGTGGAGTCGCTGCCGAGGTGGATCCGGCGAGTCGGCGATCTTGGCCTTCTTGGCGGAGAGTGCACGGTGGTTGCACCTCCGACAAGTCAAGCCGCCACCGGCTCGTGCCTTGTCGCCGCGCCGTGGCAATGATGGCGTTGGTTGCCGCGAGCGCCGCCGCTGGCAAAGCCGGCGAGACTCGATAGTGGCCTCCACTCGCCGACCTTGTCGGCCGTTGGAGGGTAGTCGAGGAGCGCTTGAGCTCTCGCCGTAGCTTCGCTGGAGTAGTGGGCGGCATTGGAGAACGGTGCGAGGAGCGGGACACGCCGACTTCTAACTACGTTAGAAGGAGCAGCGCTTCGTCCGGTGACCAGATCTCACTAGTGCCGCAGGTTGGCGCGCATGCTGGTCTTTGAGGGTCTCGATCCAACGAACATATGGCGCTCAACGCCATGACGTTGTTGGTCCCGCTGCCTCGAGACGGGCGCGGGGATGCGCGGACGCCGAGGTTTGCGGTGCCTTGTCCTTGACTTGGCAACTTCGCTAACACCTTCGCCGGGCGCTTCTTTCCTCCGCTGGCCGCTTCGCCCCACCACCCGCTCGCTATGGTGAGGGTGGGTTCGACGCGACGGCTCTGCTGCCGCCAAGCCTTCTTCTTCGGTGGCATGTCGAGGAAGATGTTGATGACGCTGCTCGTGGTGAACGCCGGATCAGATTCACACGGTCTCGACGCTTCTACCGGGCGCGCCAGAGATGTCGGGGAGGCTGATCGTACCCACGGACACCTATGGGGCCGGCGGAGCAGGCCCCTTGTGGTTCGGAGGGGGGCGGAGGTCGCACGAAGAGCGGATCGAGGCGGTGCACACGAGTGGTTTACCCAGCTTCTGAACTCTCCGGAGAGATAAAACTCCTACTGCTGCCTGTTTGATCTATTGTGTTCTTGCTGGGGAGCAACGAGGGCTACAAAACCTAGTGTGAGTCTATCTGGCCTCGAGTGGGTCGAATGAACCCAACGAGACGAACCTGGCCAACTGAACTGAACGGAACCCGAACCCTCTCTACGTTGCACTCGGGCCTCCTTTTATATGCTCAAGGGTCTCCGGCAGTGGCAACATAGGCGGGGTACAAATGTAAAACAGGAGTTGGTACACCTACTTGAACAGTGTACAAAGGTAAAATACCTAACTCGACGGCAAGGGACAAAAGCAATAAATGCCCGTCGTTGTCGCCCAAACAAAGGTAACAGACCGTCAGGTGCACCTCTCCGCCGCCACGATGGCGAGCCTGTCCGCCGCTTATCGCTGCTCTCCGCTGGCTGCATAGCCGCCGACACGCCGCCCATGGAACGGTCCCATGGCGACACGTCGCCGGGTGAGCTGGAGCGGAGACGGAGAGAAGTTGCATGCCGCGGTAAGCGCCTTTGCCGCGTCGAATCTCTTGTTGCGCCGGAGACTTGTCGCGCCTGAGCCTTCCCGCAAGCTCCTCTTGCCGGGCCTTGTCTTCGCGTGCTGGAGTGGCATTCCCGACAAGCTCCTCTTGTCGGGACCTTGTCTTCTCAATCTAATACTTTGTTCTTGAATGGCTCCAAGGGAGCCATGGAGGAGATTGGCGGTGACGAGGCAAACCTTGCCGCGGGGTGCTGCAACTGTCCGTGCACGAGTACGGGATACTAGGGTACCCCTACTCTAGTACACCGACAATAAGAATCAAGAGTAATCCAAGATGAGCAATGCAAAAAGCAGTGAAAAACACAGCACATCTGAGCAGAGTTAACATGTTGACATGTTGAAGGCATGAAACAAACATGCTACAGAGAAAGATCATAGCAAACAAAAGAATGTCATTAAATTAAATTTTAAGCATCGAAGAACATGATTACTAAGCATATCTATATGAGTCCTAGATCAATGGAAATCAACAAGACAAGATTGAATGTTGTAACAGTTTCAGCAAGTGTAAAACAACAACATCAGCATAGCATGTTTGCAAGCTTGGAAGAGAGGTCATATGAAGTCTCAAATTATCAAACTTAGCATGTGGACAAAGTACTCATAGCATAATTCAATTCATGTCAAAGGAGAATCAACAAAAGAGGCATAGGTTAATCAGAAGCAAGCTCACAACAAGGCATCATGAAGTTAACAGAAAGCTGGAACATTATTTAGGCATGTTCATGGTAATGAAAACATATGCTATAGGACATATATGAGGCATCAGAACACATGGCATGATAGAGCATAAAATAGACATCAAAACATCTCAAGTATGAATCTCCATATTATGCATGTAATAGATGGTAGCTTCAAGTTAACACGACATCACAATGTAACAGTTACAGACTTAGCAAAATTCACCAAGTCTCAAAAATCAGCAACATCAAGTAGCACACTTTTCAAGCTTGATGCACTCACCACAAGGAACATAAAAATACGCTGGTTATACCACTGTAAATATGGCATTAATATGCTCCCAAAACATGTTGACATGATGCTCATAGGATGCACACCCAAAATGCAATGAAAACGACAAGTCAGCAAGTTATTACATTCTCAGCAGGTTAACATCATATAGAAATTTTGCAACAATTATTACGGCATCAAGATGGACTCAAACAAAAATGTCTCAGTACACTAACATGAAGAGCATCACAAAATGAACATTTTCATATATTATACATGCAAAACGGACAACCATGCTCAAAGCTATGACAAGATGAAGATGCACACATGAAGTATGAAATCATGTGACTTGGTGAAATTCTACCAGCGCGAAAACGAGATCCAGGTCGGGGGAGCTCCATTCCCCATACAGAGCAACAATGACGGAAGTCAACGCCGGCGGTGAGGGGGCGTGGGACTCCGACAAACGTCGGGAAGGCCGGGAATGGGTGGATCCGGGCATGGGGCCTCCGGATCTAGTGGCGGACGGGGTCCTCGAAGTTCGGATGGCCGGCGACGAGAGGAGGCAGGTCGGCGGCCTTCCGGCACGGGGAGAGGCTAGGTGTGAGGGAGAGCAGAGGAAGAAGGATAAGAGAGGAAGGGAGAGGGGGACGGTGACCTGGCGGCGGAGGCGGGGCTCTCCGGTGGCCGGCCCGCGGAGGTCGGCGGCGAGGTCCGGCAACCGGTAGGCGGCGGTGACACGGGGACGAGGGAGACGAGCGTGGGCGGTTTTGCTGATCCGGGCCGACGCGGGTCGGCGCTGGGCTTCGGGATGGCCGAGCGGCCTGCAATGCGGCAGTGGTAGGCGCTACATGCGTGGCAGCCGCAGAGTGGGTGCGTGTGGCAGCGTGATGACGTGGCGGCCTCGGATTGGCCGAAGGGACGTGGTGGCGGGGTATGTCTGGCGAGGGTGGACATGTCCGGCGGCGCGAGGAAGAAGAAGGCCAGGGTTTCGCCCGCAAATTTTGATGGGAAGGGATAATTTATAGGTAGAGGGAGCTAGGAGAGTCCAAATGAGGTGCGATTTTTGCCCACACGATCGTGATCCAACGACGGAGAGCATGGAGGTGTTTTAGATGGGCTAGTGGGCTGTTGAGGAGGACTACTGGGCTGCAAAGAGAGAGGGCTTTAACGGTTATCCGGTTAACCGTTGGGGCATGAAACGACCTCCAAATGTAATGAAATTTGACAAGCGGTCTACTGGTGATATATCAAGGACAATCGACAAATCTCGGCCCATTCCGAGAACGTTTTTCTCCTGCTCACAATACAAGATCTGAGGGGTCCAACGGGTGCATGTGAGAGTGTCGAATTCCGAAACGGGCAATGGAGAAAGAGGGCGGATGCAAGTTACGAACATGAATGCAAATGAGATGCACATGATGACATGGCAAAGTGCAACACGCAAGAAAATGACATGGAAAACGAAGAAAATAACTAGAAGACACATGGCGCATCGGACTCAGGGCATTACAGGGAGGTGGGGTGGCGCCGGGGGGGGGGGGGGAGGGTCGTGCGGCGTCGCAGGGGAGAGGGTGGTGCAGCGGCGCATGGCACGAAGGTGGGATGGCGCGTCGGGAGGTGGTGGCCGGCCGTGAGGGGGAAGTGGTGGGCGTGGGGAGGAAGTGGTGGGGGTGGGTGGGGATCGACGGGTGGGTGGCTTTTAGTGTTAAGTTCGGGGCGGGACCGCTGTTATCAGAATGAGGTTTTACTGTTAGCAGAATAAGGTATTAGGTATGTTATTAGAATAGACCCACCCTATATATATATATATATAGAGAGAGAGAGAGAGAGAGATAGGACAACACTATTCTAATCCCAGGATTAGAATAGTTTTTTGGATGAGAGCAGCCCCTATAAGGGCCTGACAGAAGCCCTCCCGAACATCCCTGAACTGCCGACCCGGCCCGACAAGATACACATGACCCCGATCCCGATCCCGAGCTGCCCAAACCCCCTCCTCGCAGCTCCTCCCCTCGATCCCCGACCTCCCCCCATGGTTCGCCGCCGAACTTTGCCGAATCTGGCGCCTCCCCCCCCCCCCCCATCTCCAGATCCAGGCCGACCGAATCCAGCGCCACTCCTCCGTCTCCAGCTCCTGGTCGATCGGATCCGGCGCCACCCCTCCGGCGCCACCTCCTGGACGACCACCGGCGCGGCCGAGCGAGCGACGGCGGACATCGACACGAGGGAGCCCGCGTCGCCTGGATGCGGCAAAGCCGCCACTGATTTTCGGAAGCCTCATCCTCCTTCCATCGTCACCGCCCGATGCCTTGGCAGAGTCGATGACGGCCCCGACGCAAGCTACGGCGAACGGTGCGGCCAACGGAGCAACTATGCGGTGGAGGCGGCATCAGCGGCGCCTTCAAATCCAGCAACGGTACATGAACTTCCTCCCACTTGTTTCCTTCTTCTTCAACCTTTCTTTGCCTGACATTCTTGCTTCGTGCAGATGAACTTCGCACGCTCTGCAAGACATGGATTGCCATGGAATTCCTCTACTACCTCCCCAACGAATTGCTCTCAAGGTGGGCTATCAACTGCTGGAAAAAGGTTGGCCGAACTTCTAGCCAGGGTACGGTTGAACTTCCTTCTGTGTGTCATTTTCTTACAACCATGTGAAGTTCAGGTAGTGTGTGAGCCTCAGTCCAGGCTACAAAAAGCATTTTAAAATTTCCCTGCTTATAGCCATGTGAAGTACATGTAGTGTGTGAGCCTCAGTCCAGGCTACAAAAAGCATTTTAAAATTTTCCTGCTTATAGCCATGTGAAGTCCAGGTAGTGTGTGAGCCCCAGTCCACGCTGCAAAACATTTGGAAATCTTCCTGCATTCACATGTGAAAAGCAATGTAAAGTTCAACTATTAAGTGTGCTAGAGTTCCAGTTGGTATGTACAAGGTTGTGTGCAAAAAATAAAAGGAAAATAGAACATGCATGTGATCACATGAAGGTCTGGTTTGTATGCACTAGTGGTGCAACCATTCAAACTCATGAAGCTTCAGGTTTTTTTAACTGTAGATAGTATTTCCCCTTTGCATGCAAACAAGAAGTTCAGGTTGTGGAGAGTGCTCAGTTCAGGTACATATAAGTAATTAAATACCACAGAATTAACACAATGTAAGGTTCATTCTGTGAAGGGTGCTCAGTTCAGGTATAAAAGTATTGGCAGATGCTCAGCTGAGTGCAGAGTGTGATGCTTGTCCTAGGGAAAAAATATGTACATGGACACCACTTTTTATATGAGAAGTTCAGGCTGTGAATAATGCTCAGTTCAGTTACAAAGGTATAGGCAGATGTAACTTGTGTGCTAATAAACATTTTTTCTTTTATGTCAGCAAGACGAGAGACGCATGAAGAAGCTTAGAAGTTCCCAGCAGCAAGTACACAATCCTAAGCCTGTATGCGTTGCACCACCCCCTCAATGGGTCACACCTTAAATGCACCAACAACATTACCAATCTTCTCTAGGCCAAAAATGGACGGCACCCGAAACACATGAGAATTCCAAGGTGCTGGGTCACAGCCCTATCGACACAACTTTGCGCCTCGACCTAATTGGGTGACGCCGGAAATCCCCTGCGGATTCTTTGTATCCACCAGTAGACTCCCAAGCACCTCGATGGAGGAGGGGGTTTGCTCAAGTCCTGTGTGTAACTCTGGAGGTTATCCTGGTGTGCCCGGTCAATGACAAAGGGAAGCAACTAAACCGGATCCTAGGACAAATCCAACAGGAACACACACACGAAGGAGAGTACTCTGAACACTACCACCTTTGGATCCTGCTGCTGCTGCTACAAGTCAGAATTGTATGGAACATAAGGTAGATGGATCGTTTTACAAAACAAAAGAGCAAACCAAATCCAGGATGGCAATGCCTCCACAACCACCTCAAGCAAAAAGGACGCAAACAGGAGAGAGGCCATCTTCAGCCTTCCTTCCTCCTTGTGATCCACTCCTACATCCTGCTATGCTTACTCCGCCGTGCCACATCCCAGAGGGACAGCAGCAGACTCGGGTGGAGTTGCGATCATACACGCACGAAAGTGAAACAAATATTTAGGTATTTATGTATGCATCTTGTATTATCTGCAAATTTTCTGCTCCCTCCAGGATAACAAGTTCATAAACTACATTTTAACGTGCCGATTGGATTATTTTTTTATTTTTCTGCAGATGTCGGATCTCCCGGATTATCTAATACCAAGACTAAAAATGTGATTCCAAGACATAGAGAAAGCAAGGGAATTTCATAACATATACGCCAAACACGCTAATTTTGGAATCAGGAAAACGGGGGGGGGGGGGGGGGGGGGGGTTGACAACACCAAGTATTTTGTGTGACAGCCTGGTTTTTGCCTTCTCTCTTTTTCCGGACATGGTTTTGCCTTCTCCTTGATTTGAGTTTTGGAATCAATTCAAATGGACTTGTCACTTGGGCATGCCCTTGACTTTCACAAAAGTGACCTATCTACTTCTCCTTCACCCCTAGTTCTCTGAAAAATCCTCATATTAATCAAATGAATATTTTTCATAAAAGGAAAATATTCATTTTTCCATCTAAAACTCATTTCAGAAACTAGTGCTCCAAAGCAACCCCCATTTTTTTGCTCACAAAAATATGAAATAATTCCTAAATATTCTTTGAACCCTGGCCCACCTTCCCAAGCAAAAATATTGCATGACTTTTTGTAATATTTTTGCTACAGAAAATAATTTCTCATCTGGCCCTAATTTTCAGTTTATACAGCAAGTGCATTTTTCCTTGATCCTTTGGCCCTGATTTTTCTTGAGCCTCTTCACCCTCCTAAGTAACCCTTAACCCAAGGAGAAGAGCCCTAATGGCCATCTAGAAGCTATCCAAACGTAGCAGCCAAGTTTCTGCCCAGAAACTTGCCAAGATGGTGAGTCACATCTGGTCGGCCTGGCCTTGAGTCCTCAGCTTTCCTAGACCCAACACTGCAAGGACTTTAGCACAGACAAGGTTTGGCCGATCGTGGGCGTCATTTTGACCATGCTAGGGTGGTGACCGCGTGTGGACACGGGGCCTGGTAGGTGCTCGACGCCCTCTGAGTAGCGCCAACGCCTCTATCCGGGGCGTGCTCGAGCCAGAGCTCGCCGACGACTGCCAGGCCGCGCCACCAGCCTCGACTCATCACTCTTGACCCTCCTCAAGGCCGACGCCGGAGCTGGCCAAGAAGCTGAAGCATGGGCACGTCATGCCAAAAGCCACAGTGCGCTTGTTCCCTTGTCTTCTTCTCCCCTGCCTCCTGTAGTCATCCGCGTGCGTGGAAAGCTCCCGCCCTACTCACTGAGCCCTTGCACCCTCCCTCTAGTGTCTTTCATCGTTGTTCGACGGCCTCCAGAGAACTCTGGTGGCGCCACATAACCCCCTCTCGCTCCGGCTATATATAGAGCCATACCCTCCGCTTCGAAGCCTCACACCGCACCACACAACCTCCACGACCACGTAGAAGAGCCGTAGCCTGGTCGGGCAGGCCTCTGGCCGTCGACCTCGACCAGAGAACGCCGGTGATCCCCGCAGGCCAACCACCCCACTCCCGAGCCCCTCTAGCTCTAGAAACCTCTCGAGTGCGTCGTTGGGGATCCTCTAGTGTCGCCTGGACGCAGCTGAACCCCTGGAGTCGCCCCTCGCCATCGCCTTCTTCCTCTCCAGCAAGCCCCATCTGCCACCGCCGCTAGCTAGCAACTCCGGCCATCCCCCAGCAAGCCACGGGTATGGGCAGGTGCGCCACGACTCCCTCTCCACTTCCATCCCTCTAGTTTTGCCCCAAACCCACTCGTCGCCAGCATAGACTCCGGCGGGGCGTCGCCGCGCTCTGTTTTCCCTCTCCCTCTCTCTCTCTCTCCTGACCGGTGGGGCCCGGTGTCAGCCTTGCCACTCGCACCCCAAAGTGGTACGAGTGGAGGCGTATCCTGGCTTTACACCATCGACGTCACCCCCCCCCCCCAGGTTTTTCTGATTTATTCAAAATAATTGAAATATTTGACCACAACTCTCACCAGTGACATCTCCTAGCCCCTAAGTCCAAATGAGTTTATTCTTTTTGCATTGTGTTTGTTTCAGAAAGCTCTAGCAGCACACCAAAATGTGGTATTTTCCTTGCTGTCTACAATTTCTGGTGATTTTCAGAATGGTTTTTGATATTTTGTTTTGTGGTTTTTAAATATTTTCAGAAGAAGGAACTTGCCTTGAAGACAACCAGGAGGAGTGTGACCCTCCTCTGCACTAAGGCAAGCCACACCTATGGATGGTGTCATTTCAATATCTATGATTTTTCTACTTAAATATGAGTTCTTATATGCAGTTCATAATTTCTTAAATAAATATGTTGGCTTGCTAGATACTTTGTCATGCTAGAAATGCTTGGTTAAGTTACTGGTTCAATGCATGGACTAGTTTGGTCTAGTAGAATAAAATTTTGCCTTAGTATATTTCTATGATAAATAATGATAGTTCCTTTGTTAAGTGAAATTTTCAAATAAGTTATGAGTTAATGAAAATACTGCATGATAATAAAAGTTGATGTAGAACCAGTAAAGTTTAATCATGAGTAGTCCAAGCTAGTTATGTTTAATCATGAGTAGTGCAAGCTAGGTATGTTGATAAGTTTGATCCGTACATGGGAGTTGTATGCTTTGCATGTTGATTAGGTGCATGATCATGGCATCGTATAACCTGGTAGTCTAAATTTCTATTCAAGTTAAACCTGTTAATAAGTCCAACTTGAATATGATGTTGATCAAGTAATGGTGCCACTGAATCAGGTTTTCTCAGTGCGACCACATTTACCTTGTGGGAGGTCTTGATTCGATCCCTTGTTGTGCCTCTCGCCTGTGCCTCAAATGAGGGAAGGTTATGGGCGTGCATGCCCTGGCCCGGTAAGAAGACATAGCCTTGTGTGCCCGTTTGTTTTTATGGTACCTTGTCCCTATTTGGGACCGTTTTGCCACGACGGTGGCCGTTGGTGTCTTTGGTAGACACAGGGCCACCCAGGACAGAGCCCTGAGAGGGAGTTTGTCAGAGTGGCCGGGAGGGTGTCATGACAAGGGGAGGGTATCGTCGGAATGCCGTTGGTTTACCCGAATGGGAGGGTGAGGCTATGGATTCTGAGGTGTGGGTAAAGTGCGCTACCTATACAGAGAGTATTAAATCTATCGATAGCCGCGTCCTTGCTTATGGGCACAACTCAGAAGTAAGTCACACCATGGATCAACTTTTATAATAAATCTTGCACACTAAATAACTGTTGATGGCACTGATGATTCTGGAGATCATGAGCTGATCATGATTGATTTGTTTCACTTGTGATCCGGGTATGATCACCGTTTGGTTACGAGGTAACCCGGTTGGTAAGCAAGTCCATGGGACTTGGTGCACATGTTGGTTTCACCGCATTAGTAGCACTGCTTGCATTGCATTAACCTGATCTATTGTCATGATGTTGTTTGTCATTATGCTTATGTTTGTTGTGAGCTTGCAGGTACATTCAGTGTACTGACCTGGCGTGTCATGCCAGTTTTCAGGCAAGACGTTTCGCATCGGAGAGCTTCCCGCGTCTAGGCCGTGTCCACATCGATGTCCCTGTACTATGAAGTTCCACTTCGTCGTTCTTCCGTTGTCGCGTAGTTCGGGTAGTCGAGGCCCCTTTTTGTTCATTAAATAATGTACATACCGTTCAGCCGCACCGTGTGTGCCGCTTGGCCTCTTGTCTCAATGTAATATCAGACCCTTGTAATCCGCTAGCATCAATAAAGCGGTTGTTTCTGTACCATGTTGTTGTGTGTTGCCAGAAGACTTGATCTCTGGGCTGGCAATGCAAGGTAAACCGGTTGTGTCGGCGTTCTGGGAATGGGGGTCCCCAGACTTGCCTGTTGCGGCCCACAGCGTGGCTATGCTAGCGGGCCTGCACGGCCCATCTTCATCAACAAGGCATTCAAGACCCTCGCGAGGGGCCAAACGACGCAAGACCTCCTCAGGAGCGGCCTGACCATGCTGCCTCGCGAGGAGCGGAGTTATCAAGGCGGGGCAAACCTCGCGAGGCTCTTGTGACGTGAGCCATGACGATCGACACCAGGCGGGCGCAGCGTCCTTGTTTCCTCTTTGGTGCTAAGAAGGCCAGCGCAGGCGCGGAGTACCAAGGCATCAGGAAAAGGTTTCCATATCGGTGCAACGAGACCAAGACCAGCAGGACGGCAAGATGGAGGTCACCATGGATCCCAAGACGGTGTCACCACCAGACCCTTTTGAAGGCGAAGACCACTTTTTTCAGTATAGCTTGTACTAGTTGCCCCCTTTCAAATTATCCCGCTGTTGTTGGCTCTCTTCCCGCTCAATATTTGGGGAGAGGACCAGGCCTATATAAGTAGAACTAGCCACCGCAGTAGAGGCATCTGATAACTCATTCAGAGGCATCTCACCCACACAAGTTAGTCGAGCACAAGAACACCTCAACCTTAGGAGGTTGTTCTTCCCCTTCTACATATCCGTATCGCCAAGCTTGCCTTCCACGCCAAGGAAAGTCCCATCCGAACACGGGACGAAGTCTTCAATCTTGTATTTTCATAGTCCAGGAGTCCGGCCAAAGGTTATAGTCCAGCCATCCGGACACCCCCTAATCCAGACTCCTCAAGAGTCTCGAACCAGGCTTCAATGACGATGAGTCCGCCTGCAGATTGTCTTCGCATTGCAAGGCGGGTTCTTCTCCAAATTCTTTGTACCTGTTGAATAGTGTCCGGATTCTCGTGAATATTGCGCTCCTTGGCTTCCACGCCCAATAATAGCCGTCTTCCACGTGTCAAACGAATGCGAAAAGCTAGGGTGCTTTTACATTTACCCCCCTAGATGCACAAATGAGCTGCCTATAAACGAGACAAGGATTTAGATCCGAATCACACCATCTTCCCTTCGCGAGCATTCATCGGAGTGCATCCGACAGAGATCCATTCCATCATGGCCAGTCGACGCAGCTCCTCCTCTCGCCCTCCCAGCCCTCACTGAGGCCGAGAGATGTTCCGTCCCGCACAAATGTAACTAGTGACGCTCCAAACCAAGGGATTCCTTCCCCCAACCTTCATGGTCCCGGTTCGAGCCGGACTTGCCACCTATAATGGCGGAGAGCAAGCGGAGAGCGTCCCCAGTCCCTCCAAAGGAGAGCAGGTATGCCTTGTCCCTTATCTGATAAGAGGGCTCGGATTTCTAATTCATCCGTTTCTCCGGGGGATCCTGGAGTTCCACGGCCTCCAGTTGCACAATCTTACGCCTGCCTCCATATTGCGGGCTTCGTAGCCCTTTGCGAGCTGTTCTTGGGCATCAACGCTCATTTCACGCTGTGGAAGAAGTTGTTCTGCCTTGTGCCCCGTTCTTAGGAGGGGTCGATATATCAAGTGGGCGGAGCCAAACTATGGCGCATCGCCGGGACCGGATATCTATCCGGAACCCCAAGGAAGGTGTCCTAAGACTGGCCTTCAGAATGGTTTTATACAGAAGACGTCCCCCTGCGGGACCCTGTTCGGATCGGCCTCCCCGAGTTCAATAATACTCCTTTGAAGAAGCGCCTAAGTCAAGGCCCACGGAGCCCTCGTGAGGGAAAATGACAAGGACGCCCTTACCTGATGATCCGAATAAGGTTGTTAGCTCATTTCGGACTGACCATGATCGTGGTCATGGCCACATGCATTATGCGGGGTGCAGCCGCTTCAAAGATAGAGGCCACCCCATGTGGGATTTCAACGGGGAGGATGATGCCACCCGCTGCGGCCATAAGGGGCCGGGATCGGTTGCCGCTCTGACAAAGATCTTGTCCGCATTGTACAAGGGAGAAGAGGAGGAGTTCCTCCGCATCAATCCACAGGGCAGATTTTCTATGTACAATCCTCCAAGCTGGGTAAGCGGACACTTATTTTTGCCCATCCGTTCCATATTCCCATAGTTAAGTACCTTATCTTGTGATTTCGACGCAGGAATTGCGCCGGGCCGTAAAGGATATAAACAGCCCTTCTCCACAACCCGAGGATCCGGAACGGTCCCTCGATCCAGCCTCCCAAGAGGATCCGGACATATCCGTGGAGCTGATCGATGGGGTATTACACCAACTGAGCATCGACAATGCCTTGGTGGCCATTACAGCCGATTATCCTGGACTGCTCCCCGCCTCACAAGTAATCGAGACCGAAGTCCCAATACTTCAAAGATGATCCATCCATGCTTATTTTTTATCACCATATACCAATGATGTTTCGCAGGGGAGGATCCCGAGGCGGAATGTCGAACCTACGGCGACTAGCCAACAGGGGACCGCGAGGGCGGGTAGGCTAAAGAGACACGCAGTCCGGGTCGAGGCACCGGCGCAGCAATAAGGCACGCTGCCTTATTCCAAGGTATTATTCTTACGATGCATACTAACGCCCATGTTCTCCATTTTTTTAGGAAAAAGAGGGCTCGCCGGACTATATCCGGAGAGATTGCCAATCGAGCCTCCACCAGCCAGGCTCCAAAGCCAGGTCCAGAAGCAGAGGCGAACACGGGCGTCAAGGCCGACGCCTCCGACAGAGGATGCATACAGAATGTCCGCCACCAATTCCGATGTGGAGAGGGCCATGAATCACATGATCAGACTGACAGTTCTTCGTGACGATTGTTTCTCCCCAGAGGCATTAGATGCCTTCAATTCGGGATATGCATACCTCCGTGCCGCCAAAATGGTCTAGCCAGAGCCACGAGCAAAGATGTGAAAGACATACGGGTGAGAAAATTTGATGGTTATATATGTCAAGAGTCTCTTAGACTTGAAATAGTTAGAATAACTGATTTAAGGATCATTTGTTATGCAGGATCTTACAAAAAAGAATACCCAACTGTCCCAGGAGCTGGAAAAATGCAAAGCCCAACTTGAGGCCCCACTAGCCGCGACAGGGGAGGCCAAGGAGACCCCCTTTGATAATATACGCTTCGAAAGATAAGTTTGTTGTGAAGTGCGGCGTGTGTGCAAATCTGACAATATCATTGCAGATGGCGCCGGAGTAGATCCGGACAAGCAACAACTCTTGCGCCGGTTAAAGGACGGCGAGAGCGTGCTTACGAGGGTGAGGCAGGAGAAGAATAATCTCCAAGATGCCAACACACAGCTGGGCGAGGAACTAAAGGATGTTCGTGCCCAGCTGTCGGACTCCGTGACGGAGAATCGACGGCTTCGACGCGGCATTTTTAGTAAGTTCTTGAACGAACTTTGGAAAAGAGTTCGGCGAGGAAGTCGACTAACAGAGTTATGTCTGTAGGTATGCTCACAGGTCGTCCTGCAGAGGAAATGCCCGGTTCTACGAGTGACCTTCTTCCCGAGCTCTTTCAATTGCATGAACGAGTTCGGCAGGTGATGAAAGGCGTCGCCCAGGCCTTGTGGCCATCTGTCTCCATGCCCCAAGGCCTTGGAGAGCTTGCAGAGAGGCTTATGAGCAAGCGCGGCGCTCCGATTATGGAAGATATCGGCTTGCCATCAAGGTGCCGGGGAGGCTCGGGCCATGGTGAAGACGCTGGTATACGGTTGTCGACCCAAACCACATGGCCGAGGTCGGACCTGTGGGGGCCGATGGGAAGGAGATCCCTGCGAGCTTAGTGTACGGCCAAGTAGAGTTGGCCGCCAAATATTCCTAACAGGACTGTAAACTAGACAACCTGTTGGATGGTCTTGAAGAGGAATATGCTCACCAAATTGACTATGTAATTTAAGATGACATGTAAAATGCCTTCTAGCCGGATTGTAGATCGCTTGTCATGGCGGACCTTTTCGCTTCAACCTCGGGACCCGATAGTCCGTGTGTGTCCGAATACCTCCCGGTTATGTAAGAACTGGGGCATGCATGGAGAACAAAGCGTAGGGGTCATTAGTGCTTGAATGCATAAGTGCCCAACTAGTTATGTTATATTACATGGTTAGTAAGAAACATCTTCCAGGGAGAATAGTTCCGTTAGGGGTTCCTTTCTCGGGAGGCATGCCCTAAAGTGCATGTCCAGATCATAAAAAGCGTAAAAGCATCCGGGGCAGATAAATAAACAAGTGAGAAATCATCTTTAGTTCACCGAATCAATATTCCCTTAGGAACGCTTAGCTTTCGGCTTCACCCAGTCGAGGCACACATCCAAATTGACCCGGCAGTAATAATTGCAGTGGTGCTCCTTTACCGCCTAGCCGAACAATCGGGAACGAGGGGTAAGCACAGGAGCCGGGCAACCCAGCTTGGCCAAAACTTAAGTCATATCGATGCATATAATGGTGAATAAAAGGTACATGCGGAAGTGTGACACATGTGTTGGGCGTGAAGCCCGCATAAGTAAGCTTCTGTTAAGGAAGCCCCCAGGTATAATGAGCGCGGATAGCGCGTCAATTATGTGCGAACAAGGCGCGAACGAGACCTTAAAGGCTGTAAGAGAAAGGGAGGGAGAAGGAGAGAAATGTAATACAGCTAATGCATAAAAAAAAGACAGAGGAAGGAGACGAACACAGAGTCCGGCGCTAGGCGTAGCTTCTTCGGAGACGGGCTGTGTTCCATGGGTTCGGCTCGAGTCGGTTATCCGATGCATCTCGCAGACGGTACGCTCCACAAGTCAGGACTTGGTCAATAATAAAGGGACCTTCCCATTTGGGCTTGAGTTTGTCCTTTTTCTTGTCCGGTAGGCGTAGAACTAACTCGCCAACATTGTAAGTTTTGGCCCGTACTTCTCTGCTTTGATATCTTCGAGCCTGCTGTTGATAGAATGCGGAACGGGCTTTTTCCACGTCACGCTCCTCCTCCAAGGTGACCAAACTGTCCTGCCGATCGAGTTCGGCTTCTCTTTCTTCGTACATGCGCACGCGAGGTGAGTCATGAATTATGTCACAGGGCAGAACTGCCTCTGCACCATATACCATAAAGAATGGTGTGAATCCGTGGTGCATTCGGCGTGGTCCGCAGCCCCCGTAGTACGGAGTCGAGCTCCTCTACCCAAAGGCGTGTTAGATTCCTAGAGGGACCGCACTAATCTGGGTTCAATGCCGCTCATAATTAGACCATTTGCTCGCCGACTTGACCGTTAGTTTGTGGGTGATAGACTGAAGCATAGTCGAGCTTGATGCCCATGTTTTTGCACCGAGTTTGACCTCGTCGACCGTAAAGTTCGTGGCTGCTATCGGTGATGATGCTGTGGGGACGCCAGAACGGTGTACGACCCTGATATGAAGTCTATCATCGGTCCGGATTCGCCGTCTTAATGTGCTTGGCCTCTATCCATTTGGTGAATTTATCCACCATGACCAGTAGGTATTTTTGCTTGTGGGTTCCTCCTTTAAGGGGTCCAACCATGTCAAGCCCCCAGACCGCAAAGGGCCAGGTGATGGGTATAGTTTGGAGGGCGGTGGGTGGCATGTGGCTTTGGTTAGCAAAGAGCTGCCAGCCGATGCACCGTTGGACTAAGTCCTGAGCATCTGCCCGGGCCGTCGGCCAATAAAATCCTGTACGGAAGGCCTTGCTTACAAGGGCCCGGGCTGCGGCGTGGTGCCCGCCAAGTTCGGCATGAATTTCAGCCAGGAGATTCCGCCCTTCCTCTTCGGAGATACACCTTTGAAGGACTCCGGTGGTGCTTTTCTTACAAAGCTCTCCCTCGTGGACTTTATAGGCTTTAGATCGCCGCACTATGCAGCGTGCCTTGTTTTGGTCCTCGGGAAGTTCCTGCCTGATTAGGTAGGCTAGGAATGGTTCTGGCCACGGGGCAATGACTGCCATTATTATGTGGGCTGAAGATGTTACTTCGTTGGCAGAGCCTCCAGTTGTGTCAGAATGTTCGGTGTCGGGCAGTGCGGATGGGTCCGGGCTGTTATTTCCGGACTCCCCTTCCCATAGTACGGATGTCTTGAACAACCTCTCTAAGAAGATATTGGGGGGGGGACGGCATCGCGCTTTGCACCAATGCGTGCCAAGACGTCTGCTGCCTGATTGTTTTCCCGAGCTATATGGTGAAATTCGAGCCCTTCGAACCGAGCTGACATTTTTAGGACGGCATTGTGATATGCTGCCATTTTTGGATCATTGGCATCAAAGTCTCCATTTATTTGGGATATCGCGAGGTTCGAATCCCCGCGCACCTCTAGGCATTGAATGCCCATGGAGACTGCCATCCGGAGACCATGTAGAAGGGCCTCAGATTCGCCGCGTTGTTGGAGTCCGTATACATTATCTCGAGTACGATTGAATCAGTATCTCCTATTGGGGACGTCAGAACGATGCCAGCCCCTAGACCGGCCAACATTTTGGAGCCATCGAAGTGCATGATCCAGTTGGAATATGTGTCGTACTCTTTAGGGAGTTCGGCTTCAGTCCATTCGGCGACGAAGTCGGCCAAACCTTGCGATTTAATAGCTCACCATGGCTTATATGTTATGTCGAACGGGAGGAGCTCAATGGCCCATTTGGCAATCTGGCCCGTCGCGTCGCAGTTGTTTATAATGTCGTTAAGAGGTACTTCAAAGGCTATTGTTATCGAACACTCTTGAAAGTAGTGTCGCAGCTTCCGGGATGCCATAAACACCGCGTACGGTATCTTTTGATAATGCGGACACCGTGACTTGCATGGAGTGAGGACAGTGGACACGTAGTA
Source organism: Aegilops bicornis (assembly GCA_021605145.1). Classification (NCBI taxonomy): domain Eukaryota; kingdom Viridiplantae; phylum Streptophyta; class Magnoliopsida; order Poales; family Poaceae; genus Aegilops; species Aegilops bicornis. The sequence continues at coordinate 294,987,548 of CM038674.1, forward strand.
AACTGGTTTTTGAAGGGGGAACTTGTGTCCGTCCGTTTCTCGTTCGACAACGAGCACCGCGCTTACAACTTGACGAGTTGCCGCGATGTATAATAGCATTGGTTCGCCCATGTTAGGCGAGGCCATGACCGGGTTTGTTGCCAATATGGCTTTTATTCCTTCTAGTCTGGCCGTGGCGGCATCCGTCCACTCGAAGTGTTCGGTGCGCCGGAGGAGGCGATAAAGGGGTAATGCCTTTTCTCCCAAGCGGGAGATAAAGCGGCTTAGAGCCGCCGCGCATCCAGTCAATTTTTGTATTTGTTTGAGTTCCTTTGGGATATCCAATTGTGAAAGAGCTCGGATCTTGGCTGGGTTTGCTTCAATTCCTCTACCGGATACAATGAAGCCCAAGAGCTTTCCGGCTGGTACACCAAAAACGCATTTTTCCGGGTTAAGCTTGATGTCATATGTTCGGAGGTTATCGAATGTGAGCCTCAAGTCGCATACTAGAGTTTCGACATGCTTGGTTTTGACGACCACATCATCTACGTATGTCTCCACTGTTTTGCCGATCTGGTTTGCCAGACATGTCTGAATCATGCGCTGATATGTTGCGCCGGCATTTTTGAGCCCGAAGGGCATTGTGTTGAAGCAGAATGGGCTGTATGGGGTGATGAATGCCGTTGCGGCTTGGTCAGGCTCTGCCATCTTAATTTGATGGTAGCCGGAGTATGCGTCGAGGAAACACAATGAATCGTGTCCTGCGGTAGCGTCGATAATTTGATCGATGCGGGGGAGGTGGAACGGATCCTTTGGGCAAGCCTTGTTGAGGTCCTTGAAATCGACGCATAGGCGCCAAGATTTGTCCTTTTTTGGTACCATCACCAGGTTTGCTAGCCAGTCCGGATGTTCTATATCTCTGATGAATCCGACCTCCAATAGTTTGGCTAGCTCCTCTCCCATGGCTTGTCTCTTAGGTTCAGAGAAACGCCGAAGAGCCTGCTTGACTGGGTTGAATCCTTTTAGGATGTTTAGGCTATGCTCGGCCAGCCGGCGTGGGATTCCTGGCATGTCTGAAGGGTGCCAGGCAAAAATGTCCCAATTTTCGCGTAGGAATTCTCGTAAGGCGGCGTCTACATAAGGGTTTAATTGCGTCCCGATGGAGGCCGTTTTTGTAGGGTCCGTTGGATGGACTAGGAATTTGACTATTTCGTCTGCCGGTTTAAAGGAGGTGGACTTGGATCTTTTATCGAGTATCACGTCGTCCCTGTTCACCGTGGAGCGCAGTCTTTGCCGGGTTCCTTGGCCTCTAGGGCTTGGATAGTGCCTCAAGGGCCAGTCTTGCTGTCTTATTTTCGGCATGAGTGCTATGTCCGGTCACTAGCAAGAGTGATGATTCTGTTGGGCCGGGCATTTTGAGCTTCATGTACCCGTAATGGGGTATAGCTTGAAAAATTGTGAATGCCTCTCGCCCTAATAGAGCATGGTATCCGCTGCTGAACAGGCCACTTGGAACGTGACCTCCTCGGACCTGTAATTATCCAGATGCCGAACACCACATCCAAAGGTGATTTTTATCAGACAAAGACGCTTCCGACTAGGGATTATTCCTCTAAAGGTTTTGCTGCTTCGCTCAATGCGGCTCCAGTCTATTTCCATTTTTCGAAGGGTTTCCTCGTAAATGAGGTTCAATCCGCTGCCACCGTCCATGAGTACCTTGGTAAGGCGAAAGCTGTCCACTATTGGACTGTGGACCAATGCGGCTAGTGCTCGGGCTGTTCGGAATTTAGGTTCATCACTGGCATTAAAGGTAATAGCCGTGTCATTCCATGGGTTTATCGTTGCTACTTGGTAGACTTCGGGAAGGCTGCGGAGTGTTTGTTTCCGCATATTATTTGATGCGAAAGTCTCGAAGACTATTAATACCGTACTGGTATCCCTGGGCTGGTGCTCTGTGGATTCTGGGGTTAGAAGCTCTTCGCCACTTTTGGCCACCTGCCGGAGTATCCAACATGCTCTAAGGCTATGAGTTGGTGTGGCGCCCTTTGTACTATGAATTTTACAGGGTCCATTGAGCCATCCCTCCAGTACGGTTCCATGCCCTATATGGTTTTTCTGTTTTTTGGTGTTTAACCCGGGTGACTGTCGATAATGCACCCTTTTATTTCGGACTGGGTTTGTATTCAGGGCCGGATTGTCCCAAAATCTTACTTTGGTTTTCCAGGCGCTTTCCATCACACAGTACTTTCGTACTATGGACGCCAAGTCAGCAAAGCATGTAATTTCACGGCGACCTATGGCGTTGAGGATTCCCTTGTCCGTGCCATTATTGTAGAAGAATGAAATTGTGTCTTCCTCGCGGCAGTCGTTTATCCTGTTCATAACCAGGAGGAATCGCCCAAGAATGATGTAATCGCTTTCCTCGGTCTCTTGCCTAATTTTGGATAGATCGCATATGTTCGGGTGGGTGGGTGGAATTAAATCCGAAACCTCACCCAATCTGAGACTCAAGGGCCAAGGAGTTTCCGAACTAGGAAGTTTGGATTCTTGGATGTTTTCCAATGAATCTAGCCCGTTGCCTGACTCTAAGTTTAGGTCTTGAGTGACGTCCTCCCCTCCGCGGGTATCCGGCTTGGAGGGATCGGGAATCCGGACATAGCTAGTCCTTAAGATAGATGAAGGGTCGCCGCATTGTTCCTCCACCACAGCAACATGATGGATGACCTGGGGAGAGTTAATCTCTCTTAGATCGGGTTTAGGACCAATCTGATCGTAGTCTGTAGCGACTCCTAGGGCGGCGATGCGATCCAGGAGCTCGTTTAAGGAAGAGAGCTCCGTCGGATCTAACTGCTCGGCGAGTTCCGAGTTGACGTGAAGATTGCTTTTGATGACCCGAGAAGTCATCGTCGGCGCGGCGGCCGAACAGGCGGTCATAAGAAAACCGCCTAGCCGGAGAGTTTAGCCGATAGCCAAAGCTCCTTTAGCAACAGTACCGTATTTAAAGACGGGATGAGGCATCCTTCCTGATGGCGACGACACAGAGGAACTCTCAATGAAAGCACCAATGTCGGTGTCAAAACCGGCGGATCTCGGGTAGGGGGTCCCGAACTGCGCGTCTAGGCGGATGGTAACAGGAGACAAGGGACACGATGTTTTTACCCAGGTTCGGGCCCTCTCGATGGAGGTAAAACCCTACTCCTGCTTGAGTAATATTGATGATATGGGTAGTACAAGAGCGTGCAGGCGCCGTCCTACTCAAAGTGGATCGTGAGGCGCATTCCGCGCGGCAAACCCGCACAACCTCACCCTAGCCGCGGTTCATCAAGATCTTGCCAGTGGGGACAACTTTGATCTCTTCTCCGGTCGCCGGAGCGTTGCAGTCGGCATGCTGCAGCCAGAGCTCGAGAGGCCCCCTTGGTGGCATCACGTCGGAGTAGAACCACGGGAAGTGGATCCAGGAGCTTGGGGGCATCGGCGCCCATAGCACAAGCTCGCGCGAGGAATAAGAGGCGTGGATTCCAGGGGCGACAGCGCGTGTCTCCATAGCACGGCCACCATGGACGCGGCACGCGTGGCGCCGCTCGTCGTTCCGCTCTCCTGAGCCCTCGGATCGGGCGTACAAGGTAGCGGATACCCTGGAGGAGGCCGCTCGCACCAAGGCCTCGTCACGACCTGCATCGCCGCTTCATGGCGATGATGGACCAACCTCTTCTTTGGCGGGAGCGGCCCCGGATCAACGTGGGGGGCCTTCCCTTTCTCTTCAGCAGAGAACCTTCGGATGGGCGCCATTGCAGCTAGTGGAGGAGCGAGGAGGAAGAAGCAAGTGAACCAAGAAGAGATGGGGGACGGGGGCTCCTCCCCCCTCCCCAATTATGGCGGAAGAAGGCCAACCGGTGCCTCCCACGATGCAGGAAATGATGATTTTCCTTGCATGTCGTAGGGACTTGTCAAATCGAGCAGTTGCCGAGGCAGCGTGGGGAAGTGGAGATGCCCACATCCAATCAACCGCCACGCGTCAACTGAGGCCGCAGGCTTTTGGGGCCAGCGGCGCTCCGTACTTGACCTTTGGCTTCGCCTTGAAGCCAAGCCCGAGCGCGCCTTGGGCCCGGGGGCTACTGTCGGCGTTCTGGGAAGGGGGGTCCCCAGACTTGCCTGCCTGCGGCCCACGGCGTGGCTATGCTAGCGGGCCTGTACGGCCCATCTTCATCAACAAGGCATTCAAGACCCTCACGAGGGGCCAATCCTCGCGAGGCGGATGATGCAAGACCTCCTCACGAGCGGCCTCACCAGGCTGCCTCGCAAGGAGCGGAGTTATCAAGGCGGGGCAAACCTCGCGAGGCTCTTGTGACGTCAGCCATGACGATCGACACCACGCGGGCGCGAGGCGGGCGCCAGCGCGCGCAGCGTCCTTGTTTCCTCTTTGGTGCTAAGAAGGCCAGCGCAGGCGCGGAGTACCGAGGCATCAGGCAAAGGTTTCCATATCTGTGCAACGAGACCAAGACCAGCAGGACGGCAAGACGGAGGTCACCGTGGAGCCCAAGACTGCATCACCACCAGACCCTTTTGCATGCGAAGACCACTTTTGTCAGGATAGCTTGTACTAGTTGTCCCCTTTCAAATTAGCCCGCCGTTGTTGGCTCCCTTCCTGCTCAATATTTGGGGAGAGGACCAGGGCCTATATAAGTAGAACTAGCCACCGTAGTAGAGGCATCTGATAACTCATCCAGAGGCATCTCACCCACACAAGTTAGTCGAGCACAAGAACACTTCAGGAGGTAGTTCTTCCCCTTGTATTGTCCACCATCATCCCAAGAGGCAATCCAACACCACACACTGGAGTAGGTATTACACCACAACGGTGGCCTGAACCAGTATAAATATCGTGTCTTTCTGTGTTGTTAGTTCGTCGAGTTCGTCCTTGAGATCTTAGCGAGCTAGGGCATAGATCGGTAGGAGGGAAAGAACTTCGCGCGCACCCCAGAGTTTGAACCTTAAGGGTTTTGCCGGAAACCCACATCCGGCAGGTTGCTCTGAGCTGGGGTGCCACAACGCTTGGTATTAGAGCCGCACTGATTGTAGGACACGCTAGACCATTAGTGCGTCAGTGGAATGGTAAATAGTTTCGTCTGAGTGCCCGTAGTAATGGAAATTGGTTGCTGCATTTCATGCATGGTTATCTGTTGTTATTACTAACCGTATGATAGTTGTGAGTGTAGATGGCTCCAGTTCCGATCTTGTACCATCCTGAACCAGCTTCGTACACATCGGTGCACCTGCTTCAGAACGTGTGGCGACGACTCTATCCAGAGGGTGCTGATCCAGAGTATCAGGTGTATCGGGAGCATCTGGCCGGAGCATTATATGAGTATTATGCTGAGGTCACTCTGCACCACAGTTCCCCTTCCGGCGCTTACACTCGTTCTACTAAGGGTGGTCTCGCTTCTACGCCATCTCAGGCGGTCCAGTTTGCTGCAATTGAAGCTCTTATAGACTTTCACTACAACGAGGTTCGCATGCACACCCACCCAGGTTTCTTTTACTACCCATCTCTGCACGAGAATGGGCGTATCCGCTTAACTTTGATTAATCTGGCGTGCGATCATCCTACTAGCCAACTTTCCTGTTATATCACTGCCAGTTATCTCCTGAACTACGAGTTAGCTCGGGAGCTAACCCGCGCCCAGATAGCTCTCACTGCTGCTCATAATAGGAACCCTCTCCCCACTGCCAGTTTCACCCCATACGTTCCTCCAGCCTCTGCTACCACTCAGAGTAAACTACCCCTTTGGCAATAACCCCTCGCAGTGCTCCTGCAGCTACTCCTTTGCTACTCCTGCAGCTCCTATGCTTAGATCCCATCCCACACTTGCCCCTGAGGGAGAGTCCTCGAGGCAGCGTCGTCGCGTCTCTCTTAACCAGGAGGTCACCACTATCTGGTCAGGATCTGGGTCCGGCTCAGGAGAAGAGCCCGCAGCAGCACCATCTGAGCAATAGATCGCTAGAGTATCTCCGTCGGCATGAGTATGATGTATGGATGTAGACGCACGTGTTATGATGTGTAGTTCCTTGTATGAGGGTAGTGACCCTGTCATGATGTTTAACTTTCATGTTGAGTCTATGTATAATTATGTTGGAACTCTCTTTTATTCGCCTTGTTTTCTTTCGATGTTTTCTTCTGGATTCGTCACTGGCTTTCCTCCCATTTTTGGATATTTCTCATCATGTTGCTTTGCATTGGGAAAATAAATAATAGGATGCCGCGGGGAGGCAATAGCAGTCAAGCTTGTGCGGATGTCCCTGTTCGTCGCTCAGCAAGAGAGGCATGGCATTCCCCCGAGCCGTATCAGCCACCTCCGCCTCCACCGCCACATCCGCCTTCTACTAGCAAATCATGCGAATGTTTGAAGAAAGAAGGAACAACGATCTGATGGAACTACTCAAAAGTGTGCAAGTTATGGTTGGGCATAATGGACATCAGAATGGTCATTACTCCAAGCTGTCAGATTTTTAGCGAACCAAACCTCCCAGTTTCAGTCAAGTTGTTGATCCATGGGACCCTGATGCTTGGTTAAGGACTATTGAGAAGAAACTGGAAATTTCTCGTACTGAAGAAGGAGACAAGGTTCCGTTTGCAACGCATTATCTTGAAGGAGCTGCCACGATATGGTGGGATAAGGCTAAGGCCATGTGGCCCGTAGACGAGGAAATTACTTGGACTAAATTCAAGGACCATTTCCGCAAGTACCATATTCCCTCCGGAGTTATGAAAATCAAGCAGCGCGAATTCCTCTCTCTCTCACTCAGGGAAGCATATCAGTTGGAGAGTACCTGAATAAATTAAACCATTTGGCCTGATATTCCCTCTATGATGTGGCCACCGAACAACGGAAGGTCGACAGATTTCTTGGAGGACTGAATAATAATCTCAGGTGCACTCTCAGCATGTTTGATTTTCCGGACATCCAAACTCTCGTGAACTAGGCTCTCATCCCAGAACGGGAACACAAGCTCATGCACGACAGCAGTCCAGCTAATAATGACCACAAGCGCAAATTTGAGCCTTAGAAGGGTATGCAACCCATGTAGAAGGCTCGTACGTGGCAACAGACTCAGGTTGAGTACAAACCCAACTGGCAGCAAAATGTCAACAAGACCACCACTCAAGTCAAGAATATTGTGACCAGCCCGGTACGTGAAGATTGTCAGCGCAACAGTTCCTATTTCAGTTGTGGGCAAACCAGAGATTACGCCAGATAGTGCCCTAAGAACGGCAAGCCAACATCTCCATTCCGTCCGCAAGTCAACTATCTAGAGCCATATTCCGGCCCGAGTGCCATCCAAGGGCAAATCCATCATATCTCCGCCGATGTATCCCAAGAAGACCCGGAAGTCGTCTTCGGTATGTTCCCTATTAATAACATACCTGCTATAATTTTATTTGACACTAGGGCTTCCCACTCTATTATTTCGCGGAGTTTTGGTTCCCAAAACAAATTTCCTTGCTCGATTTTGTGAAAGCATATGGTGGTACAATCCCCGGGATCCTAGCTCAGAAGCAATCTGGTCTGCCGTAATCTAGAAATTCATATCAAGGGGATCAAGTTTCCAACATCTCTAATAATTATTGATTCTGACAAATTGGATATTATTCTGGGAATGAATTGGCTAACCCAATACCATGTATGAATCAATTGTGCGACCAGAGAGGTTACCATGGCAAATCAGGAGGACCGCACTACAAGTTTTTATGCACGTAAAAGCATACCTAAGAAGGATATGGTTTTCACTGCCGTGGCTGAAGAGGTGGAATCGATTCCCGTGGTCAGTGAGTATCCCGATGTATTTCCTGAGGAATTACCAGGAATGCCGCCAGACAGAGAACTGGAGTTTGCAATTGACTTGGTGCCTGGAACCACACCGATACACAAGAAATATTATCGGATGCCTTCATCAGAATTGGTGGAATTAAAGAAACAACTGGATGAAATGCTGCAGAAAGGATACATCCGCCCAAGCTCTTCACCGTGGGGATCACCCGCGAAATTCATGGATAAAATGGATGGCAATCTTCGGATGTGTGTAGACTACCGATAGTTGAATGATGTCACTATAAAAAATTAGTATCCGCAACCAAGGATTGATGATTGGTTCGATCAACTCAGTGGGGCCAAAGTATTATCCAAAATTGATTTTAGGACCGGCTATCACCAACTCAAAATAAAGAAGGAAGATATTCCCAAGACCGCGTTCACCACTCGGTATGGTCTCTATGAGTATACCGTTATTTCATTCGGCCTCACCAACGCCCCAGCCTTCTTCATGCATATGATGAATAAGGTGTTTATGGATTTCCTGGACAAATTTGTGGTGGTGTTTATCGATGACATCCTCATTTACTCAAAAAGCAAAGACGAACATAAGGACCACCTTCGAGCAGTTTTGCAGAGACTCCGCGATCATCAGCTTTACGCCAAGTTCAACAAATGTGAGTTTTGGCTCAAACAAGTTAGATTTTTAGGGCAGGTTCTTTCGGCATAAGGAATAGCTGTGGATCCAAGCAAGGTAAAAGATGTGCTTGATTGGTCCGCACCCACGACAGTCTCAGAAATCCGAAGTTTCCTTGGACTAGCCGGATATTATCGCCGTTTTATTGAAGGATTCTCCAAGATTGCCAAGCCCATGACAGAGCTCCTAAACAAAGACAAGAAGTTTGAATGGGCTGAGGACTGCGAACGGAGTTTCCAGGAGCTAAAAACCAGACTGGTGTCAGCACCAGTATTGACTCTTCCTGACATCTACCGCAGTTTTGATGTCTACTGTGACGCCTCCAGAAAAGGCCTTGGATGCGTACTTATGCAATATGTCAAGGTAGTGGCTTATGCATCCCGAAAACTCCGGCCACACGAGGGAAATTATCCCACTCATGATTTGGAATTAGCTGCGGTGGTGCACGCTTTGAAGATTTGGAGACACTATCTTATTGGCAAGAGGTGCCAAATATTTACCGACCACAAGATTCTCAAGTATATATTCACTCAGCCCTATTTAAACCTTCGTCAGTGAAGATGGCTCGAGTTGGTTAAGGATTATGACATCGGTATAAATTATCACCCGGGCAAAGCTAATGTGGTTGCTGACACTCTCAGCTGCAAGCCGGCCAACCTATATACTCTAATGGAATCTTTGCCTCCTGAGCTTTATGAGGAAATTCCCTGGCTTAATTTGGTAATCATGGATGCCAGTCTTGCCAGTATTTTGGAAGTTGCTCCTACCCTCGAAGAATAAATTCGCAACCCTCAAGCAAATGACAAATCATTGCAATTATATGCCAAGCGTATGCAAGAAGGACAGACACATGATTTCTCTAGAGATCAACAAGGTACGCTAAGATTCCGAGGAAGGATTTGCGTACCCAGCCAAGAAAGCCTGAGGAACAAAATATTGACAGAAGCACATGAATCGCCGTACTCAATTCACCCAGGTGGCACTAAAATGAACGAAGACCTTCGTCAGGTATTCTGGTGGAATGGAATGAAGAACGACATCGCTTACTTTGTAGCTTGTTGTGATATCTGCAACAAGGTAAAGGCGGAACACCAAAAACCCGTTGGACTCCTTCAACCGTTACCGGTATCCCAATGGAAATGGGATGATGTCTGCATGGATTTCATCACCGATTTACTAAGGACTCACCGAGGAAATGACGCAATATGGGTCATAGTGGACACCTTAACGAAGGTGGCACATTTTCTTCCCATCCAGAACACCTACCGTGCCGATCAACTTGCACAACTGTATGTGTCCCGAATCATCAGTCTGCATGGGGTACCAAATACTATCACTTCGGATAGAGGATCTCTCTTCACTTCAGCATTTTGGTCCAGACTACATCAAGCCTTGGGAACTGCTCTAAAATACAGCATGGCTTATAATCCCCAGACAGATGGACAAACTGAGTGAGTAAACCAAATACTAGAGGATATGCTCTGGTAATGTGCATTGGCCCAAGGGTCCAAGTGGGAAGACTATCTACCATACGCCAAGTTTTCCTACAACAACAGTTTCCAGACTAGCTTAAAGATGTCACCCTTTGAAGCTCTGTATATCCGTAAGTGCCGCACTCCACTGAATTGGTCTCAAACCGGGGACGGCCATATTTTGGGGATGGATTTGATGATCGAAGCTGAGAAGAAAGTCAAGGAAATACGAGACAGACTGCAGTTGGCCAAATCTCGAAAGAAGAGCTATTATGACTCCAAACACCGTCAGATCAGTTTCAAACCTGGAGAACACGTCTATCTCCGAGTCACCACTATGAAAGGAGTTAAGAGGTTTCAGACCCAAGGAAAATTGGCATCCAGATATATCGGTCCGTTTCCAGTCATGGCCAGAGTCGGAACAGTTGCATATCAATTGGAATTGCCATCCGAACTGTCAGAAGTACACAATGTGTTCCATGTCTCACAGCTAAGGAGATGTATCCCGCCACCAGAGAAAAGGACGGATATGGCAGAGATAGAATTGGCTAAGGATTTGACATATGAGGAAAAGCCAATCAAAATATTGGATGATACAAAAAGAGTCACTCGCAGCAAAGTGATAAGGTTTTACAAGGTTCAGTGGGAACATCACACCGAGGAAGAGGCAACCTGGGAAAGAGAGGAATTTTTAAGGACTGCTTACGCAGAATGGTTTTCCCAAGCAACCGAATATCGAGGACGAGATTCATCCTAAGTGGGGGAGGTTTGTGACAGCCTGGTTTTTCCCTTCTCTATTTTTTTGGACATGGTTTTGCCTTTGCCTTGATTTGAGTTTTGGAATCAATTCAAATGGACTTGTCACTTGGGCATGCCCTTGACTTTCACCCAAGTGACCTATCTACTTCTCCTTCAACCCCAGTTCTCTGAAATATCCTCAAATTAATCAAATGAATATTTTTCATAAAAGGAAAATATTCATTTTTCCCTCTGAAACTCATTTTAGAAACTAGTCCTCCAAAGCAACCCCCATTTTTTTGCTCAAAAAAATCGGAAATAATTCCTGAATATTCTTTGAACCCTTGGCCCACCTTCCAAAAAAATTATTGCATAACTTTTTGTAATATTTTTGCTATAGAAAATAATTTCTCTTCTGGCCCAAAGTTTCAGTTTGTACAACAAATGCATTTTTCCTTGATCCTTTGGCCCTGATTTTTCTTTATCCTCTTCACCCTCCTAAGTAACCCTTAACCCAAGGAGATCAGCCCTAATGGCCATCTAGAAGCTATCCAAACATAGCAGCCAAGTTTCTGTCCTGAAACTTGCCAAGATGGTTGAGTCACAACTGTTCGGCCTGGCCTTGAGTCCTTAGCTTTCCTAGACCCAACACTGCATGGACTTAAGCCCAGACAAGGTTTGGCGGATCGTGGGCATCATTTTGACCATGCCAGGGTGGTGACCGCGTGTGGACACGGGGCCTGGCAGGTGCTCGACGCGCTCTGAGTAGTGCCAAGGGCTCTATTAAGCGCGTGCTCGAGCCAGAGCTCGCTGACGACTGCCGCACCGCGCCACCAGCCTCGACTTATCACCTTTGACCCCTCCCTGGCGCTCGCTGTCAGTGTTTTGGGAACGGGGGTCCCCAGACTTGCCTGCCTGCGGCCCACGGCGTGGCTAGGCCAGCAGGCCGAACGACCCATATTCATCAACAAGGCATTCAAGACCGTCACGAGGGGCCAAGCCTCGCGAGGCGGACGACACAAGATCTCCTCAGGAGTGGCCTAGTCAGGCAGGCTCACGAGAAGAGGATATATCAAGGCGGGCCAAACCTCATGAGGCTCTCGTGACGTGATCCATGACGATCGACACAAGGCGGGCGCCAGGCGGGCGCCAACGCGCGCAGCATCCTCATTCCTCTTTGGTGCTAAGGAAGCAGGTGCAGGCGAGGAGTACCGAGGTATCAGGCAAAGGTTGCCATATCGGTGCAACGAGACCAAGACCAGGAGGACGGCAAGACGGAGGTCAGTGTGGAGCCCAAGACGGTGTCACCACCAGAGCCTTTGCAGGTGAAGACTACTTTTGTTAGGCTAGCTTGTACTAGCTGTCCCCCTTCAAATTCTCCCGCCGTTGTTGGCTCCCTTCCCGCTCAATATTTGGGGAGAGGACCAGGGCTTATATAAGTAAAGATAGCCACCACAGTAGAGGCATCTCATCTTAGCTTGATCCAATCTGGTCGAGAGCCTACCCTAGCCACAAGAACACCTCAACCTCAGGCGGCTGTTCTTTCCTTTGTACTGTTCTTCATCAGCCCAAGAGGCAATCCACCACCACCACACTAGAGTAGGGTATTACACCATAACGGTGGCCGGAACCCCACATCCGACATTTGGCGCGCCAGGTAGGGGTGCGCCGGAGCTCTTCTCCACCAACCTGCGCCCCGCGCCGCCGCACTTCGCCCCCATGGCAGGTGCCCCGCCATCCACCTCTGCGGCCGACATCGACAACGGGGTGTGTGGGTACCAAGCCCTGGCCCCCGCCATACGACGCGGCAGACCTGACACCGTTCCTACTGGCGTACGAGGAGGCTGTCCTCGAAGCCGGAGGCAACGACAAGATGATGGCCAACTGGTTCCCCATGGACCTCGGAGGTGAGTCGCGCGCCTGGCTGCTCGACCTCCCTGGATCCACGGTGGCCTCCTGGGGGGAACTCCGCGACCTCTTCACCGCTCTCTACGCGGTGCCGGCGCACCACGTAGTCGCGGGCTTACTGGGCGGCTCTGAAGCACCGCCTTCGGACCGCCACGTCAAGACGTTCCTCCGTCAGATCGGGGCCACCTCCAAGCGCCCGGGGGCTCCGCCGGGTTGGGCTGCGCCAGAGGCCGACCTCACCTTCGGCTCAGAAGACCACCCCGACTCCGCCGCCGGCTTCGGCATGCTCCCAATGCTCTGCACGCCCACCATTTGCAACGTGGCCGTTACCAAGACCCTCATCGACGGCAGTGTCGGCCTCAACTTGCTCTCCATAGAAGCCTTCAGCCTTCTTCACGTGCCGCTCGAGCAGCTCAGCCTTAGCAAGCCCTTCTCGGGAGTGGGTGGTGAAGCGGCCCGCTCTCTGGGGTAGATCCGCCTCCCTGTCACCTTCAGCACACGCGACAACTACCGCACCGAGCTGGTGGACTTCGACATCGCCCGCATCGGTCTCCCGTACAATGCCAGCCTCGGGTACCCGGTTCTCGCTCAATTCATGGCGGCGACTCACCCGGCCTACAACCTCATGAAGATACCAGGTAGCAAGGGTGTCCTCACCATCAAGGGGGGACACTAAGGAGGCCGTGAAGGCGCTCAGGCTCGCCTTCAAGACCGCGGCAGCAGCACAGCCCGCCAACGCCAGTACCCCCGAGGCCAAGGCGACCGCGCCTACCAAGAAGAAGTAGTTGTTCACCCAAGACAAGGCGGAAACCAAGCAGGTGCCAGTCACGTGGAGAAGAAGAAGCCTTGGTGAGGTTCTTGCGCGCGAACAAGGAGATATTCGCGTGAGAGCCCAATCAGCTAGTAGGGGTCCCGAGGGAGGTGATCCAGCATCATCTTAGGGTATGCCCCAACATACGCCCAGTGAAGCAGCGAGCAAGACGGCAGTCCACTAAGAAGCAGGCCTTCATCGCCCAAGAGACACGCAAGCTAGAGGCGGCGGGCGCCATTCGAGAAGTTCGATATCCCGAATGGCTGGCAAACCCCGTCGTAGTGCCAAAGAAAGGCGGGAAGGAACGGATGTGCGTCGACTTCACCAACCTTAACAAAGCCTGCCCCCAAGATCCGTTCCCGCTCCCGCGCATCGACCAGATTGTCGACTCCACCGCCGAGTGCGACCTGCTGTGCTTCCTGGATGCATTCTCAGGGTATCATCAGATCAAGATGGCGGTGGAAGATGTGGAGAAGACAGCCTTCCTGACACCATGTGGGGTGTACTGCTACACCTGCATGCCCTTCGGGCTGCGCAACACGGGCGCGACCTTTTAGGGGTTGATGCACATCGCCCTGGGGCGGCAGCTCGGGAGAAACACAGAGGCCTACGTCGATGACATAGTGGTAAAGTCTCGCGTGGCGAGGACATTGATTCAAGACTTGGAGGAAACCTTCGAGAGCCTGTGCCAGGTGAACTTGAGGCTTAACCCGGAGAAGTGCGTGTTCGGCGTCCCCTCCGGCAAGTTGCTGGGATTCCTAGTATCCCAAAGAGGGATCGAGGCGAACCTGGAGAAGATCAAGGCCATCGAGCACATGAGGCCACCACAGACCGTCAAAGAGATGCAAAAGCTAGCAGGGCGGGTGACCGCATTAGGGCGTTTCATCTCCAAACTGGGAGAGCGCGCCTTCGCTTCTTCAAGCTCATGAAGAAGAAGGGCCCGTTCGAGTGGACCCCCGAGGCCGACCAGGCCTTCCGAGACCTCAAGAAATACCTTACCAGCCCCCCGGTGATGGTGGCACCACGGCCTCTCGAGCCCCTGGTACTCTACCTTGCCGCCACCCCGTACTCCGCCAGCACGGAGCTGGTGGCGGTTCGGGAGGAGCGCCAAGCCAAAGGCGCGCCACGCCAAGCCGGAGCTGGAGTGGCGCAGGGTCAGGGAGGCGTAGCAAAGGCATCAGTGGTGGAAGACCAAGCTCGGCAGGGCAATGTCGCAGACGCTCCTGAGGACAGCCAGGTCTCAGGAACCCCTCCACCTCAGGATATGCCCCAATTTCTGCAGGACCCGAGCCTCGACAGTGTGCCACCCCTCGTAGAACACCCGGTGTACTTCGTCAGCATCGTACTACGGGACGCGAGGACACGCTACCCCATGCCCTAGAAACTCCTGCTCGCACTCTTGGTGGCATCACGCAAGCTGCGACACTACTTCCAAGGCCACCCCATCAAGGTCGTCTCAGCCTACCCATTGGAGAGGGTGATCAGGAGCCCTAACTCAGCCGGAAGGGTTGCTGAGTGAAACATCGAGTTGCAAGCATTCCAGTTGGAGTTCAGCACTACCAGGGTCATCAAGGGGGCCGTGCTTGCTGACTTTGTGGCAGAATGGACGGATGAAACAACACTTGAGGAAGGAGAAGACCGGTCCACCTCCCGAGGGAGCGAGGCCCCAGACGGCTGGGTCATGTATTTCGATGGCGCCTTCGCGCACCAGGGCGCGGGGGCTGGAGCAGTGCTCATCGCGCCCACTCAGGACAAGCTCTACTATGCCGTGCAACTCTACTTTCAGCACGGCGAGAAGGTCTCCTACAATATCACAGAATACGAAGGCCTCATAGCTGGCCTGAAGGTTGCGGCAGCTCTAGGGGTGAAGCGCCTTACCGTCAGAGGCGACTCGCAACTCCTCGTCAACTTATCTAACAAGGTGCAGCCGAAGGACGAGTGTCGGTGTCAAAACCGGCGGATCTTGGGTAGGGGGTCCCGAACTGTGCGTCTAGGCGGATGGTGACAGGAGACAAGGGACACGATGTTTTTACCCAGGTTCGAGCCCTCTCGATGGAGGTAATACCCTACTCCTGCTTGATTAATATTGATGATATGGGTAGTACAAGAGTAGATCTACCACGAGATCAAGGAGGCTAAACCCTAGAAGCTAGCCTATGGTATGATTGTTGTCCGTCCTCTGGACTAAAACCCTCCGGTTTATATAGACACCGGATAGGTTAGTGTTACCGCAGTCGGTTACAATGGTTGGTGATCTACAAATCCGTATCGCCAAGCTTGCCTTCCACGCCAAGGAAAGTCCCATCCGAACACGGGACAAATTCTTCAATCTTGTATCTTCATAGTCTTGGAGTCCGGCCGTGACGATAGTCCGGCTATCCGGACACCCCCTAGTCCGGGACTCCCTCAGTAGCCCCTGAACCAGGCTTCAATGACGACGAGTCTGGCGCGTTGATTGTCTTCGGCATTGTGAGGCGAGTTCCTCCTCCGAATACTTCATAAAAGGTTTTGAACACAAGGATAGTGTCCGGCTCTGCAAAACAAGTTCCACATAAAACCGTAGAGAGAATAATTTTTGCACAGATCTGTTGGCGTATTCATGCGGCTGACATCACACCACGACCGGGCCTTCATACGAATCGTTTTCTTTGTTCCACCTCGGTCGTTTAGCGGCGGTTTCCTTGGCACGTCTTATCAAAGCATAGATCGTGCCCCTTATTACTGAGATTCTCATCAATACGGACGTGGGTAACCAATCCGTGCCATTGATTACGGCGCTTGGGAAATAAGCGAGTTTTACCAGGCTGGTGGGGGACGCATAGCTTCGTCCGTCTATATAAGGGGATAAGGATCCACCTTTTCACCCACGCCTTCTTCCTCCTTTGCTTATTCATTTCCGCGCACTCGAGCTCCAGCGCCCAAGTTCGCACATCCCACCTCAACCTTCTCCAACCATGTCAGGAGCGGGAGGCAGGTGGATGGCCTCCTCCGTCACGGAGGGGCACATCAAAAGACTGCGGGAGGCCGGATACTTGTCCGGCGACATTGCGCATAGGCTGCCCGAAGCGGGGCAGCTTATTCCAACCCCCGGGCCCCATGAGAGGGTAGTGTTTCTCCCCCACTTCCTCCATGAGACTAGGTTTTCCACTTCACCCATTTGTCCAGGGGCTCATGTTCTACTATGGCCTGGACTTCCACGACCTGGCCTGAATTTCATCCTCAACATCTCGGCGTTTATAAATCGTGTGTGAAACTTTCCTCTGCATCCAGCCCCACTTGACTTATGGCTGAAGATCTTCAACATCCGGCGAAGGTAGTGGGGCCGTCAGCCAGTCTTGAGGCGCCATGGTTGGCAAGATGGCCAAGGTCCTATGGCTCGAGGGCGCCTTTGTGCAGACCATAAAGGGGTGGCAATTGGGGTGGTTCTACATCACCGAGCCACGCGACCCCGAATGGGAGGCGGCCCCCGAATTCAGATCTGGCTTCCCCACACGGCTCTCGTCATGGAAGGAGACGGGCACGACATGGGGGATTCGGAAGAGCTATCCGGACTCCAAACATGCGTCCGAAACCTGGTGGACAAGAATCTCAGGCTTGTCGACGTAATCCAGGTGATGCTCATCCGCCGGATTCTCCCATGCCAACAAAGGGCCTTTAACTTGTGGGAGTTCAATCCGGCACATCACCGAACCTTGAGCCGGCTCTTCGACACTACGTACGAAGATGCCTGGAAGGTGCTGTTCAAGGGCGCTGAAGCCCCAACATCCACTAACAAGGATCGTGGATACAGCTCGCGGCGTCCATCCGGCGAGGTAAGTTATTTTACCCTTTACATGACTCTTTTTTCATAGATTGACTCTACGTGGGATCTAAAATTCCCTAATCTTTGAAAGGACTGGCTGAAGACGTCCGAACAGATTAACTGTCCGGCTCCTTTGCCGGAAGACCCAGAGGACGCCCGATTGATGGGGCTGCTGGCTCCGGCACCGCACGTGGTGCCGGAGAAGAAGGCCAAGAAGGAGGCCACGGGAACTCAAAGGAGCTCCCGACGCCAGGTGCCGTCGATTCTCAAGGCGGAATCTTCTCCTGAAGACGAGGAGGAAGAAGAAGAAGCTCCTCCCCCAGCGGGGGAGGAGAAGAAAAGGAAGGCCGCCCCAACTGGGGAGGCTGGAGGGTCCAAGAAGGGAAGAACCCTTCCTCCGGACTTCTCCACCAACGTCAACGACGATGAGGAGGATTGGCCTACAAGGGCCAAGCCCCTGGCGAGATTGTAAGTGTCCGGATACCCATGGTTTTTTATTATTGCAGAGTGTTCTCTAATGTCGAACAACCGTGCAGCCCGCCTAAGGGCGAGTTCGCCGATTCATCGAGCGGGTCCTCAGGCTCGTCGGAAATGGAGAGTACCGCTTCGACCTTTGCCGCCTCACCTACACTGCAGATTACGCCGCGGTGGGGCCCCAAGGGGGGCTTGGTCAAGAGGAGGTAGCGCCGGAGGTGCCACAAGGCAACCTCCCGGACTCCAGGCGCGCGGGGGGCAAGACCCCCAGGGGCTCTAAGCCCGACCCTCGTCCGGACTCCATGCCGGAACCGTCAGCAGTTCCGAAGTCCGGCCAGCGGATCCTTCGCAAGAAGGGTAAGACGCCGGTGTCCTCCGTCCAACCGGAGGCACCGGATAGCTCTGAGGCGCTTAACAGCGCTTCCATCGAGGAGGAGCACCGCACTGTTATGAGTGCGGTGATCCGAACAGTTCGATCCGCCAAGAGCGGATGACTGGCCTGTACCAGCCTTCTAACAGGCTTTGAGTTAAGTTTAGAACATATAAAAATGTTACCGCATAGACAGTAGCCCCTGATGCTTAGTTCGGTGTTCGGAAAGAAAATCCGGACTAAGGATCTAAAAAGATATACGCAGGAGTCTAACATAAGTATGTCAATATGGGAATGCAGGCTGCGCTACTGACCTCTGCCGCACCGATCATGGAGGTCAATGCATTGAAGCAGAACCTCGGCGGTCCGAGAACGAGCTCGGACAAGCCAAGAAGCAGCTTCGAGGACAAAGAAGGTAAGTAATACCTTATTAAAGAAATACCTCATAGAAAAGGTTTTGGTTGCAAAAATAACGAGGATAACTTGGGTACTACAGGGCCACGAACGAGGTGGCGACCACAGAAGGAGGCGGTGTCCGTGGCAAACAAAGCGACCATGAGCGCACCGAGCGAGAGAAGGGGAGGCGCAGCTGGCCACAGACGGCAAGAGCTCCAAGCTCTCGTGGAAAAACACGAGGGTTTGGAGCGTGACTCGAAGACTCGAGAGTCCAAGCTCGCCTCGGCTCTTGAAAGTGCCAAAGCTGCTAAGGCCGAGGCCCAAAAAGCCCTCCAAGAAATTGAGTCGTTGAAGAAGATAGCGGCGGTAAAGCATTATTTATGCAAAGCAAGCATGTGAAAGTGAATTACCTATTACTTACCCGGATTCGGAGCTCTCCAGGAGCATTCGCAGATTTGCCCGTGGTGTCTGATGCTGCCACATTCTACAGCGCCAAGGAGGGGAGCTCGACGGAAAAGGAGTTCTGGTCTCAGTACGCTGAGGCCGAACATTCAGTGCCCTGAGCGACCAAATGAAGCAGTTGGTCGAGCTCCACAAGGTCGCCGAACAGGCCATGAAGGGCCTTATAGCGCCGTGGCCATTGGAGGCCATGCCCGGAGCTACTTCGGCTTGGTGCAGCGGCTGGTGGATGCTCGTCCGCGGCTTGAAGTCATCAAGCGCTCCGTCTCGCATTGAAGGTGTCCGTCGGGCCCTTGCCCGTGCTAATGTGCACCGGGCAAGCTGGATGCGAGAGGCGACAAACGGGCCACCGAAGGGTCATGAGCATCGCCGCCCGAAATGTACTATGAGGGCCTCTCAAGGGTGCCCGCCGAATAGCGGATGAGTGCTCAAAAGATGTAATTTTTGAATAAACTCGCATTTGTTATCCTCAGACGCTGAAAACTTGTTCATATGCGCTTAAGCAACGCTTATTAATTTAAAATATTACCTTCAGGCGGCCGTTTATCAAATTTGAGAGATGGCAAGTCGTTGGCTTCAGCCCCCATGCCACAGTCTTTGGGGTGTTCGGGATAAACTTGAGCACTCTTGTTCCCATTCTTGGGTCCATCTAGGGAGGCGCTCAACACAACGAACAAGGCAACCGGACTTATAATGCTTGAACGCTCTCACTTAGCCATAGAATTCTATAATTTTAAATTTCGGCGAAGCCCCTAGTATTCGGAAGACCGAGTTCGGGGTGCTATCCACGCCTTGGCCGGACAAGTCCGGTTCCTCGCTCTAAGCGGCATAGGTCTTTAGGGACTCAAAAAAACCTCTCGAACAGCGATCGGCTGTCGCCTCTATCATGACGGTCAGTTTAGCTTTCTCCATCGAGGTGCTCTACCCAGCTCAACTGAGGCACAATCGCGATGGTTCTCTCGGTGCTACCTTAGCCGATATAGCGAAACGTAAGGTACCAAAACACGGAGCCAGGCAAACCCAACTATTGACCCAAGACATGATTCGGAGCCAATTCATATAATGCTATAAGTTCGGGGTGCCGCACTTGTGAAAGTGTTCGGACTTATCACACCATAATTTTGGGATACTTAAGCCCCTGGTGTATCGGCCGTATCGAAGTGTACGGTTGCAACATGTCGTGAAATGAACATATGTATATATAAATGACGTAGAGCAATAATAAGCAAAAGCTATGTATTGTTTATTCAAAAAGGTACTGCAATGGAAGCAGAGCGATACAAATAGTGCGATAAGCAAGGGATGAGACTAACTAACATGTCCCCCTCCAGGGGTAAGCTGCGGGATGGTATGTGAAACAGGTATAATGCTCGTAATGGAGACCACCTGAACACTTGACGTGGCTTTCTGCTTCCCTGGCTGTTGCATCGGGAGTTCGGCGACTCTAGTGCCGGACAGGACTGATGAAAGACGGAGTCCTGAAATAAGAAAAAGGAAGAAAAAGGGAAAAAAGAAAAAGAATGACACAATCGGGAGCCCCTGGTGCGGTCGAGCCGCATTCTTGGCGTGCCGTGGTCCTGCCCCTCCCCACATGCCCATGGTATCTCCAGAGCGTAATTATGTACGCGTAATAACTAGCTTCGCAATTTCGTGATGGCGGGGGTTGGGGCCGGATTGCTACGCGTGCTTGAATCGTGCCAGGCGGTCTTGTTGTAGGCTACTCCGGGCGCGCTTGACAGTGTCCGGACG
The DNA here is from genome assembly GCA_021605145.1 of Aegilops bicornis. Lineage (NCBI taxonomy): Eukaryota > Viridiplantae > Streptophyta > Magnoliopsida > Poales > Poaceae > Aegilops > Aegilops bicornis. The sequence continues at coordinate 295,008,211 of CM038674.1, forward strand.
CTTAGTGGCCGGACTCAAGAATTGTTGTGAGAGGCTGCTTTGTACCTCCACCGCGAGGGCCGCCGTGTGCTCCTCCATTCGGAGAGAGCGTTCGGTGATTCCATTGACCGTGATTACTCCTCGAGGGCCTGGCATCTTGAGCTTGAGGTATGCGTAGTGCGGCACCGCATTGAACTTTGCAAATGCGGTTCGTCCGAGCAAATGCATGATAGCCGCTGCAGAATGGGACGATGTTGAAGATTAACTCTTCGCCGGAAGTTATCCGGGATCCAAGACCACTTCGAGTGTAATCGAGCCCGCATAACCGCCTCTACACGGTATGACGCCTTTAAAGGTCGTCTTTGTAGGATTAATCCTTGAGGGTATATGCCCATTTTGTGCAATCATATCCTGATAAAGCAGGTTCAGGCTGCTACCGCCGTCGATCAGGACTCTGGTGAGGTGAAATCCGTCGATAATTGGGTCAAGAACCAATGCGGCGAAGCCGCCGTGACGTATGCTAGTCGGGTGGTCCCTTCGATCAAAGGTGATCGGGCAGGAAGACCATGGGTTGAAATTCGGGGCGACTGGCTCCATCGCATATACGTCCCTTAGTGCACGCTTCTGCTCCCTTTTGGGTATGTGGGTTGCGTATATCATGTTCACAGTCCGCACTTGCGTGGGAAAACCCTTCTGTCCTCTATTGTTCGGCGGCCGGGGCTCTTCCTCATCATCACTATGCAGCCCCTTGTCATTCAGTTCGGCGCTTAACTTGCCTGCTTGCTTGAACACCAACAGAGGGTTGGTTTTTCGGGGGTGCCATGTATCTGGCACAAGCGATCGAGTATTCGGTCCAAGTTGGACGGGCCCTGGGTATTTCTTTTCAATGGCTTCTTCCGTTGACCGGGTTTAGAGCCTCTGAATCCGGCATTGACGGCCGTATCTTCGATGTTGTCGCCGTTAATCACGGCGCTTGTTTTTTGTTGCGACCACGACCTGCCATTGCTGTCCTTGGTATCCGAACTATCGTGATGTTTGGCCAAGTTTTTGCTACGAGCTAGCCAGCTGTCCTCTCCCGCTCAAAAGCGGGTCATGAGCGTTTTGAGGGCTGCCATGGAATTTGGCTTTTCCTGCCCTAGGTGCCAGGCAAGCCACTCGTCGCGGATGTTATGTTTGAAGGCTGCAAGGGCCTCTGCATCCGGACAGCCAATGATTTGATTTTTCTTTGTTAGGAACTGTGTCCAGAATTGTCTGGCCGATTCTTCTGGCTGCTGGATTATGTGGCTAAGGTCATCGGCGTCTGGTGGTCGCACATATGTGCCCTGGAAGTTATCAAGGAATGCGGCTTCCAGGTCCTCCCAACAACCAATTGATTCTGCTAGCAAGTTGTTGAGCGATGTCGAGCCGGTCCTTTAAGCTTGAGTGGGAGGTATTTGATGGCATGTAGATCATCACCGCGGGCCATGTGGATATGGAGGAGATAGTCCTCGATCCAGACCGCAGGATCTGTGGTGCCATCGTATGATTCGATGTTTACAGGCTTGAAGCCCTCGGGGATTTGATGATCCATTACTTCACCTGTGAAGCATAGTGGGTGTGCGGCGCCTCTGTATTGGCCTATATCACGACGTAGCTCATATGAGCTTTGTCTACTGTGTTCGGCCCGGCCGGGTTTCTTTGTATCCGGCGCGACGGTAATCATCCCGCGTCGTTACGCCCACGCCGATCAGTAGATTGATCTTGTATGTTTTGCCTTATCCTCCAATATATCTCGCAAGTCCAACGCGTTTTCCTGTGTCTTGGTACTTTTTGAGCGGCGTCGGGGTGTGGCTTGAGCGGAGGGCCGAGAGGCTTCTCTGTCATGACCCGCAGGGTGGCCGATTCTGCCATGTCGTCTTGTTGGTGACTTGGGTGCTTCCTCCTCTAGTCGAGGCAACGGCCTGCGCTTGGGGTAGCTTTTGAGGGGCGTTCGATTTCATACTCTTCACCGCAAAGACTTCAGTCCATCCGTCACCTAGCGTGTATTGATCAGCTCTAAGCTGTTGCTGCTTTTTCACGAGGCTGCTTGCCGTGGCTATAAGCCTGCGTTTGAAACGCCCTGTTCGGCGGGATCCTCGAGCACGGCAAATTCATCGTCGTCGAGGCTTGCCTCATCTTCGGAGGGAGGCGATAATTATCGCCCTCGACCTCTCTTCTGCCGACCGTCGCGGCGGACTTGTCGCTTCCCTCCTCCCGCGCTGAGTCCTGCCGGAGGGGTTCTTCGCACCTTGTCCGGTGTTATTACCTCCGTGCGGAATCACCGCTTTTATTGTATGGATTTAGAGCGGCGCCACGACGTCGGTGCTTCGCTGTTTCTTGGAGGGTCATCCTCCGTTGTTCCATCGCCGTTCCCATGTTTTGGGATGTCCACCATGTATATGTCATATGACGAGGTGGCCTTCCAGTGCCACAGGCACCTTTGGGTCTTGGTCGCCTCCGCATCGCCGCCCATACCGTCGATGTCTTCGGAGTTGTAGTCTACCATGTCGGTTAAATCATCAACAAGTGGCTACCAAGTGGGTGGTGGGTGGGCGTTGAATTTCTTCGTCGTCGCATCCCAACCTTCCCGTCCGTAGTCCGCCAGGGCTCTCCGGATAAAGAGAGAGACTTTAGTGAATTCAGGATGTCGCCAAAGGGCGAGTGCCGAAGATGTCCGCGGCAGTGAACTCCATGACCGGCGCCCAATCGGATTCGATTGGCGGGGCGCTGGAGGGTTCGGAGTCCGGAGAGGAGTCCGCACCACAGGTCGAGGTCTTCGCAAAGCGACAGGATGGAGTTCGCTCGATCGCCATAGAGATTGTAGCCCTCGAGGCGGTGTCCAACCACTAGTCCTCGATCGGGAATCCGGCTCCGGATTAAGGGTCGAGCGGATATCGTGCAGCCTCCGTGGCACCGCTCGCTGCAGAGCTAGATCATGCCCATCGAGACAGTGCAGCACGCTTGGCTGCGGCTCGAATCCGTCGAAGATCAAGTCTCCGCGGATATCGGCCGTATAGTTCAAACTTCCAAATCTGACCTGATGGCCAGGGGCGTAGCTTTCGATCTGCTCCAGATGGCTGCTTAATTGGCCCACAAAGGCAAAGCCGCCAACACGAAGATCTGTCCGGGAGAAAAGTCTCACCCTGGACCGCGTCGTTGTTGATGATCTAAGGAGCCATCGGGCCTATCGGTGACGACACGTAGGAACTCTCAATGAAAGCACCAATGTCGGTGTCAAAACCGCGGATCTCGGTAGGGGGTCCCGAATCGTGCGTCTAGGTGGATGGTAACAAGAGACAAGGGACACGATGTTTTTACCCAGGTTCGGGCCCTCTCTATGGAGGTAATACCCTACTCCTGCTTGATTAATATTGATGATATGGGTAGTACAAGAGTAGATCTACCACGAGATCAAGGAGGCTAAACCCTAGAAGCTAGCCTATGGTATGATTGTTGTCCGTCCTACGGACTAAAACCCTCCGTTTTATATAGACACCGGATAGGTTAGGGTTACACAGAGTCGATTACAATGGTAGGAGATCTAGATATCCGTATCGCCAAGCTTGCCTTCCACGCCAAGGAAAGTCCCATCCGGACGCGGGACGCAGTCTTCAATCTTGTATCTTCATAGTCTTGGAGTCCGGCCGTGATGATAGTCCGGCTATCCGGACACCCCCTAGTCCGGGACTCCCTCAACGAATATATGGAGGCCTACCTCGCGCAGGTGCGCAAGATGGAAAAACAGTTCTCGGGCCTGGAGCTGCAGCACGTGCCCTGGGGCACCAACAAGGAAGCCGACGACATCGCCAGGAGAGCATCCAAGCAGCGCAAGAGCCCGGTGTCTTTGAGGAGCGTCTCTTCAAGCCATCAGCTACACCGCCTCTCTCAAGCACGACTCAGCCTCGTGAGGAGCTCCCACAGCCTCCAGTCATGGGAGCCCCAGCCTGTGGCCCGACCTCAGGAGCTCGGCTGCTCTTGGCGCTCGAGCCCAGGAGGAATGCTGGACCAAAGAATTCAAGGAGTACCTGATGCACGGGACGCTGCCGGAGAAGGAAGAGGACACGGAGCGTGTGGCTCGGCAAGCCATGACATACTGTATCCAAGACGGCGAGTTATGCAGGAAACGGCCGAACGATGTCACGCTGTGCTGCATGTCCAGTGATCAAGGAAGGGAGTTGCTGATTGACATACACGGCGGGGACTGCGGACACCACTCGTCGTCACGGACCCTCGTCGGCAAGGTGTTCCGCAGTGGATTCTACTGGCCTACAGCACTCAACGACGCAGCCGAGCTGGTGAAGTCCTGCGAAGCTTGCCAATTCCACGCCAAGCAAATCCATCAGCCTGCTCAGGGCCTCCAAACCATCCTGCTCACATGGCCGTTCGCGGTCTGGGGGCTGGACATCTTAGGCCCATTCCCTCGGGCTCCAGGGGGCTACCACTATCTCTACGTCGCCATCGACAAGTTCACCAAGTGGGCGGAAGTGGAAGCCGTCCGTACCATCCCAGTCGGCTCTGCTGTCAAGTTCATCAAGGGCCTCGGGAGCCGCTTCGGGGTCCCCAACTGCATCATCACAGATAAGGGTTCGCAGTTTACTAGCAACCTCTTCAAAACCTACTATGCTAACCTTGGAACGCAGATCTCCTACGCTTCGGTGGCCCACCCCAGGAGTAATGGTCAGGCTGAACGCACAAATGTGGAGGTCCTGAGGGGCCTCAAGACCAGGACCTTCAAGAAGAAGCTGGAGGCCTGCAGCAGGGGCTGGCACGACGAGCTCCAGTCTGTGATGTGGTCCATCCGCACCACCGCCACCAAGCTAATGGGCGAGACTCCATTCTTCCTCGTCTACGGAGCTGAAGCAGTCCTTCCTCACGAGGTCAAGCATCGCTCCGCACGGGTCCTAGTGTTCGACGAAACGCGGCAAGACGCCACGCGGGGGATCGACCTCGTGCTCGGGGAGGAACGTCGCTGCAAAGCTACATTGAGGGCGGCACGGTACCAGCAAGCGCTGCGGCGATACCACTGCAGCAACATACGCTCCAGGACACTCGAGACGGGTGACCTAGTCCTAAGGCTGGTCCTCCCCAGGGAAGGGTTGCATAAGCTTTCACCAATGTGGGAGGGCCCGTTCAAGGTCGCCCACATCTCCAGGCCTGGCGCCATGCGCCTGGAGACACAAGACAGGGTGCCTATCCAAAACGCCTGGAACATCCAGCACCTCCGGAAGTTCTACCCATGAAGCAAGGCCCAAAGCATGTGAAGAAAGGCCCAGAGCCTGTGAAGAAGGCCCGGTGCCTGTGAAGAATCGCCGCTCGTGAGACTCTCACGTAATAATGAGTTGGGGCTGTACACGCCCCAGAGTCTCAGGAGCGCCGGCCTCAGGCCCTGGGGCTCCCGCCCACGCCTAGTGGTAGCACTTAGCTCCGCGCTGGTGAGAAGACTTGAAGACTAGATTAGGTGCCGGACGCGGCTTATCATTCGCTTTCCGTACTTGGCTCGCTTTTCCTTAATTGAAGTTTTCTTTTGGCGTTCCTTGCTGATTTGATTCCCTCGCCTCTCGCCGCATTTTTTCGGCTTGGGTTTTCTCGTGTTCTCTCTCTCGCATACCTCACGAGGGCGCTAGGCAGGCGCCCTCACGATAAATTTTCTCGTCTCTGCCTTCTCGCAAACCACCTTCGTTCGAGCCCAAAAGCTGGCGCACCTCTCCTAGTCCGTGCCCCTCGGGTACCGTGATACAAAGCGCCAGGTCAGGGCCTGGGTGAACGGAAAATCTTTTAACGCAATTCCTAACAAATTTTTGCAGTCCCTGAGCAAATGCAGGACGCCAAGGCAAGATGGACACGAGGAAACAAACACCTCATGAGGAAGGGGGCATCCTAAATATACGAGGTTAAGTTATCTTTGCGCAAAATAACAACACGGCACGGGAACAACACACATAGTGCAATAACCGAGGAACCATAGTTCGGTACACGCCCCCCAGGGCCCATACTGGTTTCATTCTTGATGCAGGAAGAGGAGTAAAACAAAAGTAGCGTTGTAGCAATCCGCAGAGGCAGGCCCTTAGCGGCACCCCGAGCCTAGCCGGATCCTTCCTCGCGCTTCACGGAGGCGCGGCGACGAGATGACCAACTGCTGCCTTCAAAGCGGGCGCGGCGGCGCAGCGGCTGGCCGTAGCCGCCACTGCTGGAGCTGCCGCCGAAGGAAGAGCCACCATAGCTGGACGAGACACGGTCGAGGGCAGGCTCGCCCTCATCCTCATCGCGACCCTCACCAAGGCCGAGCACCTCCTCACCGTCGTTCATCTTGGGGCAGCACCCGGCGCGGGGACAATCTGCCCCAAATACCCTCACATAGAGGGTCGATCCACCATCGTACTTGAAGTGGAGGGTGCACCGCCTGCCCAGGCCATGCGCGCTGGTGAACGTCTGCCAGCCGCAGGCCAGGGCTATGTTGCCCGTGGGGGAAGTCTCGACCGCAACCCAAGAGGCCTTGCTGCAGCAACCATCCACCTGCAACCAGAGTCCGCCTGGACCAGAGGCCGGCAGTTCACCGGTGAAGAAGCGCGGAAGTTGGCGCCAATTGCCGGCCGGGTTCTCCGACCAGACGATAAACTCCGTCGACACCTCCGCCTGTGTGGAAGCATGGACATGAGAGCCGCGCCACCATAGCATGCCTCCCCTCGTCAACTGGACCGCCATGGCTCGAACGATACCCTCCGCATACCACAGCGCCGCTACGATAGTGGGCCATGGCGGGGGTTGCGGCGTGCTTGCGTGGACCGCCGCGTCCGCGCTTGGGCGCCGGGGAATCGGGTCCCTCGCGATGGGCCTTTCCCTTCTCGGTAGCAGAGAACTTCCTTCATGGCGCCATTGGTGGCATGGCAAGCAATGGAGCGAGGAGGAAGAAGCAAGTGGGCAAGGAAGAGATGGGCGACGGGGGCTCCGCCCCCTCCCCATTTATAGCAAGAGAAGGCCAACCGGCGCCTCCCACGATCGCAGGTAATGATGGTTTTCCTTGCATGTCACAGGGACTTGTCAACTCGAGCAGTTGCCGAGGCAGCATGGGGAAGCGGAGACGCCCACGTCCAATCAACCGCCACGCATCAACCGAGGCCGCAGGCTTTTGGGGTCGTGGCGCTCCGAACTTGACCCTTGGCTTCACCGCGAAGCCAAGCCGGAGTGCACCTTGGTCTCGGGGGCTACTGTCGGCGTTCTGGGAACGGGGGTCCCCAGACTTGCCTGCGTGCGGCCCACGGCGTGGCTAGGCCAGCAGGCCGAACGGCCCATCTTCATCAACGAGGCATTCAAGACCCTCGCGAGGGGCCAAGCCTCGCGAGGTGGACGACGCAAGACCTCCTCAAAAGTGGCCTAGTCAGGCAGGCTCACGAGGAGCGGAGATATCAAGTCGGGGCAAACCTCACGAGGCTCTCGTGACGTGAGCCATGACGATCAACACCAGGCGGGCGCCAGCGCATGCAGCGTCCTTGTTTCCTCTTAGGTGCTAAGGAAGCAGGCGCAGGTCAGGAGTACCGAGGCATCAGGCAAAGGTTGCCATATCGGTGCAACGAGACCAAGACCAGGAGGACGGCAAGACGAAGGTCATCGTGGAGCCCAAGACAGCGTCACCACTAGAGCCTTTGCAGGTGAAGACCGCTTTTGTCAGGATAGCTTGTACTAGTTGTCCCCCTTCAAATTCGCCCGCCGTTGTTGGCTCCCTTCCCACTCAATATTTGGGTAGAGGACCAGGGCTTATATAAGTAGAGCTAGCCACCACAGTAGAGGCATCTCATCTTAGCTTGATCCAATCAGATCGAGAGCCTACCCTAGCCACAAGAACAACTCAACCTCAGGAGGCTGTTCTTTCCTTTGTATTGTTCTTCATCAGCCCAAGAGGCAATCCACAACCACCACACTGGAGTAGGGTATTACACCACAACGGTGGCCCGAACCAGTATAAATCTCGTTTCTCTTTGTGTTGTGAGTTCGTCGAGTTCGTCCGTGAGATCTTAGCGAGCTAGGGCGTAGATCGGTAGGAGGGAAAGACTTCAGCGCACCCCAGTGTTCGAACCTTAAGGGTTTGTCGGAACCCCACATCCGACACTTGCCGCCGCCGGAGCAGCCGCAGCAAGCACGATCACGTCGCGGCCAAAAGCCACAGTGCGCTCGTGCCCTTGCCTTCTTCTCCCCTGCCTCCTGTGCTCGTCCGCGAGCATGGACAGCTCCCCGCCTACTCACTGAGCCCTTTCCCCCTCCCACTGGTGTCTTTCGTCGTCGTTCGCCGGCCTCCAGAGAACTCCCGCGGCGCCAGGTACCCCCCCCCCTCTCGCTCCAACTATATATAGAGCCATTCCCTCCGCTTCGAAGCCTCACACCGCACCACACAACCTCCACGACCACGTAGAAGAGCCATAGCCCGGTCGGGTAGGCCTTTGGCCGTCGACCTCGACCAGAGATCGCCGGCGATCCCCGCAGGCCAACCACCCCACTCTCGAGCCCCTATATCTCTAGCAACCTCTCGAGCGTGTCATTGGGGATCCTCTAGTGTCCCCTGGACGCAGCTGAGCCCCTGGAGTCACCCCTCGCCTCGCCTTCTTCCTCTCCGGCAAGCCACGTCCACCACCGCCACTTGCGAGCTTGATTGCGAGCAACTCCGGCCATCCCCCAGCAAGCCATAGGTATGGGCAGGTGCGCCACGACCCCCTCTCCACTTCTATCCCTCTGGTTTTGCCCAAAACCCACTCCTCACCGGCGTAGACTCCGGTAGAGCGTTGTCGCGCTATGTTTCCCCTCTCCCTCTCTCTCTCTCCTGACCGGTGGGGCCCTGTGTCAGCCTCACCACTCGCACCTGAAGCGGTATGAGTGGAGGCGTATCCTGGCTTTACACCATCGACGTCACCCCCCAGGTTTTTCTGATTTATTCAAAATAATTCAAATATTGGACCACAACTTTGACCAGTGCTATCTCCTAGCCCCTAAGTCCAAATGAGTTGACTCTTTTTACATTGTGTTTGTTTCAGAAAGCTCTAGCAGCACACCAAAATGTGAAATTTTCCTTGCTTTCTAGAATTTCTGGTGATTTTCAGAATGGGTTTTGATATTTTGTTTTGTGGTTTTTAAATATTTTCAGAAGAAGGAACTTGCCTTGAAGACAACCAGGAGGAGTGTGACCCTCCTCTGCACTAAGGCAAGCCACACCAGCATTTGGATGGTGTCATTTCAATATCTATGATTTTTCTACTTAAATATGAGTTCTTATATGCAATTAATAATTTGTTAAATAAATATGTTGGCTTGCTAGTTACTTTGTCATGCTAGAAATGCTTGTTTAAGTTACTGGTTGAATGCATGGACTAGTTTGGTCTAGTAGAATAAAAAAATTCCTTAGTATAAATCTACGATAAATAATGATAGTTCTTTTGTTAAGTGAAATTTTCAAATAAGTTATGAGTTAATTAATATATGGCATGATAATAAAAGTTGATGTAGAACCAGTAAAGTTTAATCATGAGTAGTGCAAGCTAGTTATGTTTAATCATGAGTAGTGCAAGCTAGTTATGTTGATAAGTTTGATCCGTACATGGGAGTTGTATGTTTTGCATGTTGATTAGTTGCATGATCATGGCATCGTATGACCTTGTAGTCTAAATTTTTATTCAAGTTAAACCTATTAATAAGTCCAACTTGAATATGACGTTGATCAAGTCATGGTGCCACTGAATCGGGTTTTCTCAGTGCGACCACATTTACCTTGTGGGAGGTCTTGATTTGGTCCCTGATACGTCTCCAACGTAACTATAATTTTTGATTGCTCCATGCTATATTATCTACTTTTTGGACCATATTGGGATTTATTTTACACTTTTATATTACTTTTGGGACTAACCTATTAACCAGAGGCCCAAATTTCGTAATTGTTGTTTTTTGCCTATTTCAGAGTTTCGAAGAAACGGAATATCAAACGGAGTCCAAAGGGAATGAAACCTTCGGGAACGTAATTTTCTCACTGAACATGATCCAGGAGACATGGACCCTATGTTAAGCAGCCATCAGGGAAGGCAAGAGGTAGGGAGGCGCGCCCTCCCCCCCCCCCAGGTGCGCCCTCCACCCTTGTGGTCCCCCTGTTGCTCCACCGACGTACTTCTTCCTCCTATATATACCAACGTATCCCCGAACAATTAAATACGGAGCCAAAAACCTAATTCCACCACTGCAACTTTATGTATCCACGAGATCCAATCATGGGGCCTATTCCGGAGCTCCGCCGGAAGGGGAATCCACCACGGAGGGCTTCTACATCATAATAGCCTCTCCGATGAAGTGTGAGTAGTTTACCTCAGACCTTCGAGTCCATAGTTAGTAGCTAGATGGCTTCTTCTCTCCTTTTGGATCTCAATACAATGTTCTCCCCCTCTCTCATGGATATCTATTCGATGTAATCTTGTTTTTGCGATGTGTTTGTTGAGATCGATGAATTGTGGGTTTATGATCAAGATTATCTATGAGCAATATTTGAATCTTTTCAGAATTCTTTTATGTATGATTGGTTATCATTGCAAGTCTCTTCGAATTACCCGTTTAGTTTGGCCAACTAGATTGGTAGTTCTTTCAATGGGAGAAGTGCTTAGCTTTGGGTTCAATCTTCTGGTGTCCTTTCCTAGTGACAGAAGGGGCAGCAAGGCACGTATTGTATTGTTGCCATCGAGGATAACAAGATGGGGTTTTTATCATATTGCATGAATTTATCCCTCTACATCATGTCATCTTGCTTAAGGCGTTACTCTGTTTTCATTAACTTAATACTCTAGATGCATGCTTGATAACGGTCGATGAGTGGAGTAATAGTAGTAGATGCAGGTGAGTCGGTCTACTTGTCTCGGACGTGATGCCTATATACATGATCATACCTAGATACTCTCATAACTATGCTTAATTCGCCAATTGCTCAACGTAATTGCTCACCCAATCGTAAAATACTTATGCTCTTGAGAGAAGCCACTAGTGAAATCTATGGCCCCGGGTCTATTCTCTATCATATCAATCTTCCATCACTTTATTATTGCTTTGCTTTTTTACTTTGCTTTTTATTTTACTTTGCATCTTTATACCAAAAATATTACCTATCATATCTACCAGATCTCACTCTCGTAAGTAACCGTGAAGGGATTGACAACCCCTAATTGCGTTGGTTGCATTGAGCTATTTGTTTTGTGTAGGTACGAGGGACTTGTGCATGGGCTCCTACTGGATTGATACCTTGGTTCTCAAAAACTGAGGGAAATACTTACGCTACTCTGTTGCATTATCCTCTCCTCTTCGGGGAAATCCAACGCAAGCTCAAGAGATAGCAAGAAGAAATTTTGGCGCCGTTGTCGGGGAGGGCGCGCAAAAGTCAACATACCAAGTACCCATCACAATCCCTTATCTCGCATTACATTATTTGCCATTTGCCTCTCGTTTTGCTCTCCCCCACTTCACCCTTTCCGTTTTATTCGCCCTCTCTTTTCTGTTTGCCTTTCTTTGCGCTCGCTTTTTGTTTGCTCGTGTGTTAGTTTGCTTTCTTGTCACGATGGCTCAAGATAATACCAAATTGTGTGACTTTACCAATACCAACAATAATGATTTCCTTAGCACTCCGATTGCTCCTCCTGCCAATACTGAATCTTGTGAAATTAATACTGCTTTATTGAATCTTTTTATGAAATATCAATTCGCCGGCCTTCCTAGTGAAGATGCCGCTACTCATCTAAATAGCTTCATTGATTTATGTGATGTGCAAAAGAAGAGGGATGTTGACAACGATGTTGTTAAATTGAAGCTATTTCCTTTTTCACTTAGAGATCATGCTAAAGCTTGGTTTTCTTCTTTGCCTAAAAATAGTATTGATTCTTGGAACAAGTGCAAAGATGCTTTTATCTCTACGTATTCTCCTCTCACTAAGATCATCTCTCTTAGAAACGATATTATGAACTTTAAGCAAATTGATCATGAACATGTTGCACAAGCTTGGGAGAGGATGAAATTAATGATACGTTATTGCCCTACTCGTGGTTTGAATTTGTGGATGATTGCCGCAGGAGGCACTTTTATGGAAATCACTTTAGGAGATGCTACTAAACTCCAAGATAATATTATGGTTAATTATTCTCAATGGCACACTGAAAGATCTACTAATAAAAAAGTTCATGTGATAGAAGAAATTAATGTTTTGAGTGGAAAGATGGATGAACTTATGAAATTATTTGCTACTAGGAGTGTTTCTTATGATCCTAATGATATGCCTTTGTCTACTTTGATTGAAAACAATAATGAATCTATGGATGTGAATTTTGTCGGTAGGAATAGTTTTGGTAACAACGCGTATAGAGGGAACTTTAATCCTAGGCCTTCTCCTAGTAATACTTCTAATAATTATGGAAATTCCTACAACAACTCTTATGGAAATTTTAATAAGATGCCCTCTGAATTTGAGACTAGTGTTAAAGAGTTTATGAATTCGCAAAAGTATTTTAATGCTTTGCTTGAGGAAAAATTGCTTAAATTTGATGAATTCGCTAGGAACGTTGATAGAATTTATCTTGATATTGATTCTTTAAAGCTTAGATCTATTCCTCCTAAGCATGATATCAATGAGTCTCTCAAAGCCATGAGAATTTCCATTGATGAGTGCAAGGAAAGAACCGCTAGGATGCGTGCTACGAAAGACGCCTTTATTAAAGCGTGTTCTTCCAATTTCCATGAAAATAAAGATGAAGATCTAAAATTTATTGATGTATCTCCTATAAAATATTTGTTTTGCAATATGAATCTTGATAATGATGGGACTGACTATGATCCACCTTACCTAAAAGGCGTTCTAAAAATTCGGTGTTTTTAGATCTTGATGCTAAAATTGATAAAAGTGGGATTGAAGAAAGTAAAACCCTAGATGTTGCTAAACTTGCTGTTTTGTATTTCAAGGAATTTAATTATGAAATTTGCCCTTTAATTTATTGTATTTCCTTGTTGCAATCCGTGCTAAATTTTCCTCATGCTTATAGTCAAAATAAAGTGTTTACCAAACATATCATTGATGCCTTGATGCAATCTTATGAGGAAAAACTTGAGTTGGAAGTTTCTATCACTAGAAAACTTTATGATGAGTGGGAACCAACTATTAAAATTAAGATTAAGGATCATCAATTTTATGCTTTATGTGATTTAGGTGCTAGTGTTTCCACTATTCCCAAAACTTTGTGTGATTTGCTAGATTTCCGTGATTTTGATGATTGCTCTCTAAACTTGCACCTTGAGGATTCCACTATTAAGAAACCTATGGGAAGAATTAATGATGTTCTTATTGTTGCAAATAGGAATTATGTTCCCATAGATTTTATTGTTCTGGATATAGATTGCAACCTTCATGTCCTATTATTCTTGGTAGACCTTTCTTTAGAACGATTGGTGCAATCATTGATATGAAGGAAGGGAATATTAGATTCCAATTTCCATCAAGTAAAGGCATGGAACACTTCTCTAGAAATAAAATAAAACTACCATATGAATCTATTATGAGAGCCACTTATGGATTGCCTACCAAAGATGGCAATACTTAGATCTATCCTTTCTTTTATGCCTAGCTAGGGGCGTTAAACGATAGCGCTTGTTGGGAGGCAACCCAATTTTATTTTTAGTTTTTTGTTTTTGTTTCTGTTTAAGAATAAATAATCCATCTACCTTCTGTTTAGATGTGGTTTTATGTTTTAATTATTGTTTGTGCCAAGTTAAACCTTAGGATCTTCTTGGATGATAGTTATTTGATCTTGCTGTAATTTCCAGAAACTTTCGGTTCACGAAAACAATTGTTAAAAATCACCAGAACGCGATAAAATAGTGATTCCAATTGCTGATGCTCAATAAACAAATTTCCTAGGTCTTCCTATTTTTTATGAATTTTTGGAGTTTTACAAGTTTGCGTTAGTTACAGATTACTACAGACTGTTCTGATTTTGATAGGTTCTGTTTTTCGTGTGTTGTTTGCTTATTTTGATGAATCTATGGCTAGTAAAATAGTTTATAATCCATAGATAAGTTGGAATACAGTAGGTTTAACAACAATATAAATAAATAATGAGTTCATTACAGTACCTTGAAGTGGTCTTTTGTTTTCTTTCGCTAACGGAGCTCACGAGATTTCTGTTGAGTTTTGTGTTGTGAAGTTTTCAAGTTTTGGGTGATTTTTTTTTATGAATTATGGAACAAGCAGTGGCAAGAGCCTAAGCTTGGGGATGCCCATGGCACCCTAAAGATAATCTAAGCACACCAAAAAGTCGAATCTTGGAGATGCCCCCGGAAGGCATCCGCTCTTTCGTCCACTACCATCGGTAACTTTACTTGGAGCTATATTTTTATTCACCACATAATATGTGTTTTGCTTGGAGCGTCTTGTATTATTTGCGTCTTTTCTTTTTAGTTTACCACAATCATCCTTGTTGTACACACCTTTTGAGGGAGCTATACATGAATTGGAATTTGATAGAATACTCTATGTGCTTCACTTATATCTTTTGAGCTATATAGTTTTGCTCTAGTGCTTCACTTATATCTTTTAGAGTACGGTGGTGGATTTGTTTTATAGAAACCATTGATCTCTCATACTTCACTTGTATTATTTTGAGAGTCTTAAATATCATGGTAATTTGCTTAATAATAATAATACGCTTGGTATTCAAGATTTGTAAAACTTTCTTTTGAGTGCGTTGAATACTAAGAAAAGTTTGATGCTTGATAATTGTTTTGAGATATGGAGGTAGCAATATTAGAGTCATGCTAGTTGAGTAGTTGTGAATTTGAGAAATACTTGTGTTAAAGTTTGTGATTCCTGTAGCATGCACGTATGGTGAACCGTTATGTGATGAAGTCGGAGCATGATTTATTTATTGATTGTCTTCCTTATGAATGGCGGTCGGGGACGAGCGATGGTCTTTTCCTACCAATCTATCCCCCTAGGAGCATGCGCGTAATACTTTGCTTTGATAACTTGTAGATTTTTGCAATAAGTATATGAGTTCTTTATGACTAATGTTGAGTCCATGGATTATACGCACTTTTCTCACCCTTCCACCATTGCTAGCCTTTCTAATACCGCGCACTTTTCGCCGGTATCATGCACCCACCATATACCTTCCTCAAAACAGCCACCATACCTACCTATTATGGCATTTCCATAGCCATTCCGAGATATATTGCCATGCAACTTTCCACCGTTCCATTTATTATGACACGCCCATCATTGTCATATTGCTTAGCATGATCATGTAGTTGACATCGTATTTGTGGCAAAGCCACCATTCATAATTCTTTCATACATGTCACTCATGAATTGCATATCCCTGCACATCACGGAGGCATACACATAGAGTCATATTTTGTTCTAAGTATCGAGTTGTAATTGTTGAGTTGTAAGTAAATAAAAGTGTGATGATCATCATTTTTAGAGCATTGTCCCAAGTGAGGAAAGGATGATGGAGACTATGATTCCCCCATAAGTTGGGATGAGGCTCCGGACAAAAAAAAAAAGAGGCCATAAAAAAAAGAGAGAAAAGGCCCAATATAAAAAATTATGAGAGAAAAAGAGAGAAGGGACAATGTTACTATCCTTTTACCACACTTGTGCTTCAAAGTAGCACCATGATCTTCATAATAGAGAGTCTCTCATTTTGTCACCTTCATATACTAGTGGGAATTTTTCATTATAGAACTTGGCTCGTATATTCCAATGATGGGCTTCCTCAAATTGCCCTAGGTCTTCGTGAGCAAGCGAGTTGGATGCACACCCACTTAGTTTCTTTTGTTGAGCTTTCATATACTTATAGCTCTAGTGCATCTGTTACATGGTAATCCCTACTCACTCACATTGATATCTATTGATGGGCATCTCCATAGCCCGTTGATACGCCTAGTTGATGTGAGACTATCTTCTCCCTTTTTTTGTTCTCTACAACCACCATTCTATTCCACATATAGTGCTATATCCATGGCTCAGGCTCATGTATTGCGTGAAGATTGAATAGTTTTGAGAATGTCAAAAGTACGAAACAATTGTTGGGCTTTTCATCGGGGTTGTGCATGATTTAAATACTTTGTGTGGTGAAGATAGAGCATAGCCAGACTATATGATTTTGTAGGGATAACTTTCTTTGGCCATGTTATTTTGAGAAGACATGATTGCTTTGTTAGTATGCTTGAAGTATTATTATTTTTATGTCAGTATTAAACTTTTGTCTTGAATCTTTCGAATCTGAATATTCATACCACAATTAAGAAGAATTACATTGAAATTATGCCAAGTAGCACTCCGCATAAAAGATTATATTTTTATCATTTACCTAATCGAGGACGAGCAAGAATTAAGCTTGGGGATGCATGATCCGTCTCCAACGTATCTATAATTTTTGATTGCTCCATGCTATATTATCTACTGTTTTGGACCATATTGGGATTTATTTTACACTTTTATATTACTTTTGGGACTAACCTATTAACACAGAAGAAAAATGAAAGGATGATGAGACAAGAACAAGGACAAAACATACCTTCACATCACCAAAATCATCAACAAGCTCATCGCCATCATATGTAGAGAAGAACTTCACGGCAAAGAAACAACAATCATTATTCACTTGCTTTGGAACATCGATAATAGTCGGCCTCTTTGCAATATTCACCCAGTTAGGCTGCTTGCTCACTTTGTACGCAGCCTTTCCGTACACCTCCTCGAGCAACCCAACAAATCTCTTGATCTTCCAGAAATGACAAATAAGATGAAGTCAAAAACATGTTAACCAAACTAGTTAAGTTCAGGTACATAAAAGGGACACTTCCATAAGATCCAGCTAAACAAATACCAGAAGTTCAACTATCAAATGATAGTTAGTTCAAGCAGTATTACCAAAACAGAGACAGAAACATATTTTGTCAACACAAGGCATAATAAACTTCGTGTCAAACAAGCAAATATGAAAGGAGGTTCAGGCTAACAAACACTCACGATATTTTGGCAGTCTCCGTGGAAACTTGTTCGTGACGTTCCCTTATTACTGTAAGGAAGTGAATCAAGGATGTCAATGCTCCCACGATATCTATTCAGCACATACACACTGTAGTGCGCCATTGTGTCAATTGGCTTGAATAGTATCAAAATAACCTGCCAAGTATGAAAGATATGGTGAACACGAACTATAAAGCATAGGTATTGAACAACCAAGATGAACAAAAACTTCTTGACAGACTCAGCAAAAGGATGCACATAAAATGTAAAAAAGGAAGAGTTATTAACAACTAACCAACTTTGCGTTAAGAAGGTCTTCTTCCTTGCGAACAAACATTCGGAGGACATCAGCAGATTTTTTTTTGCATCGAACTTTGGAACGGTTGCACCGAAAAAATCATACTCCAGGAAGTATTGTGCATTCACAAAAATAGAATTAAAACACCTCCCAAATGCCACTACACCAAAACTAGAGCAAAAAAGGGAGATAGGGGTGCAAAGAACTAAAACCTGTATCAAGTAGGGACTAAGTACAACCCTGTCAGCAGAAGAGAATATGTCAAAGGTCTCCAGCTTATCCTTCCACAAGTTTATGAGATAATCCATTATGTCTCCTTCCATCTGCTGCCCTTCACCGAAAAGAGTATAAAGGACACGTCCTGTGAGGTCAATCACATTCCCAGGGATGGTAAACATGCAGTAGCTTGTGATGCAGATTTAAAAGGATGGGAAAAAATATATTAGAAGTTCAGATACAATAACAAACAGAAGTTCAGATAATATAACTCAAAGGCAAGGAGAGATGAACAGAAGTTCAGATACTAACACAGCAAAAGTTCAGACACTATACCTCCAAGGCAAGGGAAATGAACAGAAGTTCACATACTATAACAAAAGAAGTTCAGAACAAAGTAGAATCTCCGGCAGCAACAAAAATAAGAAGAAGAAAACTCACTCGAAATACTTATTCAGACCGTCTTCACTAAGCTCATACTATCTCAACCTCCGGGCCTCGGATAGATGAGGGTAACAGTATTTCTTTAGGGGAGCGACAACAGAATGCCACTTCAAAGGCAATCTTGATGCTCTCCTGGAGGAAGTTATGTTGCCAGACTCAACCGCCGGTTTCCTCCTGGTGATGACAGCATTCTTCCGACCTCTCCTAGCAACAGTACCAGTAGCAGATTTACCATCCTTCGGGTAAGAAATCTTCTCAAAATCATCATCCGATGAAATCACCTCCACTTCGACTGCTTCGACTACACCAACCTTCCTGGAGCAAGGGGTGTTTGGAGCACCACAAATACAAATAGCCTGCTTCCCCAACTTGGAAGGGATAAGGGTTCGAGAGCTATCATCTTCTCTCGGAGCTGTACTCATCGATTCCTCCCTAGGCTGGTATTCCTGTGACTCGAGGAATGAGTAGTGGTAATCGGTCAAGTCCAACGGCTCCACTGTATAAGAAAAGGAAGAGAAAAAAAGACCATTAAATATAACTGAAGTTCAGGTATATCACAATGTGCGGTCCAACTAATATAGATGACATGATTACTACTCAAGCTGGCCTAAAAAATGTGTTGCATTTTAAAAACTAAATGAAGTTCAGGCACAACCCAAGGCACAGTTCAAGATAAACCGATGAACTGGAAAACATTCAACTACAGCTAACAAAAAGCATAGAAAGGCATCATCTCTGAAGTTCAAGTAGAAGAAATGCTCGTATCCAAGTAAGCAATGGAAGGAAAAAAATACTAAAAGTAAATGCACAAGCAAAATAAAAACAGATAAAAATGAATTTCATGTAGAAGAAGTTCAAGTTCAAGAAAAAATGAAGTTCATGTAGAATAAAAGATGCAGTACAGGTAAGAAGTCCAAGTTTCAAGACTTACATGTATAGTAGCCAAACAGAGCTTGGAAGTCTGTCTCAAACAGGTTAGAAGAAGCAATTGAGTACAACCACATCTTCCTGATATCCGCGATATTTTCATGGGAATAATTTGCAGGAACCCCATCATGAAACGAATTAACGTTCGTAAGCATGAAGAATCTGCGGTCGATACTGCCATCAAACACAAAAAAGAAGAGTTTTAGAACAAAAAAGATAGACAACGAATAAAAGACGTCGCAGCCTACGTACAACTACAATTAAACACAAGTGATAAAGAGAAAAGTGGAACTCATACTTGTTATTCTGCTGGGGGACATAAATCCAATCCAAAGGGAAATGGTCGATAGTAAGTGGACTGAAGGGTGTCTCCCTGTCGTTGCTGGCATCGCTCCAAAGCTTCTTGATGTTATGAGTCATCCGCCGAAACAGGCGTACTGCACAATCATTGTCTAGTCCATAGTGCGAAGTCATGAAGCCGAACCTTGAATTCTTGGTCAAGAAATATCGAAACCCAATGACCAACAACACCCATGTGAGCAGGAATTTCAGGCGGGTCAAAAGTGGGGAAAACAACCTGAAGCAACATAAACACATGAATCATTAAAAACTGAAAATTAATATCAAACGGTACAAAGAAAAAATAAAACAATACAAACACAGTGGATCGCAGTGCAAAACTAATACAGAGGCAAAGAACAAGATATTGCATACAAAATCATGTGCATCCATCCTATATGGACCAGTCACCAAGAAGTACTTCCTCACATGGGAATCAAATTGACCTATGAAAATCTTGTCCTAAAATAATGCAGACAACACCACCATATGAAAATACAAAATAAGACAAACAAGCTTAACTAAAATGGTAAGGAACAAAATAGAAAATAAATCACTATATGGTTGACTTACACAAACCCAATATGGCAGGATGAGTTTGTCTGATCCCTGGTACTTCACACGTAGATAGTAGAGTGCAGCCTCAGCCACATTAGATCGAAGCATTCCGCGAGGAGCAAAAGATATTGCGACATCTTCAACGAAAGTTTCACACTCCTTGTTTTGGATCATAATCATTGATCTAAAACAAGCAATAGAAAGTAAAAGAAGTTCAGCATCAAGAACCCAGGAAGTTCATAACACATATAAGCACACAACTTCAGCTACATCAACACCGACAGTACAAAAAGGCTAGAAGTTCAGCACCAGAGAAGTAAAATAGAAGTTTAGCAACATAGAGTAAAGAAGTCCATGTATGAAACCATAGGCAGTTCACAGGGGGTAGATGGATGTAAATATTGACCAGCTACACTCACTTCTTGGAACGATCATTCTTAAGCCTAGTTACACTAAAATAGAAGTCATCAACCTTCTTACGAACGAAAGCAAGGTCACTATCTGCTCAGCAAAAGAAATAGAAATTAAGAGCAACATTCAAGCACATAGATTCACGACAGTTTAATTAAGAGCAACATTCAAGCACAACATTCAAATACAAGCACATCTTAGCTGCTACACCAGAAAAAGATAAAACCATAGGATTATAAACATCACAACCCATGCATTACAAACCTTCCCCCACATAGAAACAGGTTCACTTAACTTTATTTACAAACCACAGGACAAAGCACAAACATGAAGTTCAACTTGCACCACATAGGCAGTTCACAGGGATATCATGGACAAAAACAAACAACAAAAGGGACGGGGATGGGGAAAGAAGAGAGAAGCATGCTCCTCTCTTTATGGATTCTTTCCTAGACCAGTGGCAGCACTAGAATGATCAACCTCCTCTCCATAGCTATCACTTTCAGTCTCTTGATCATCATCTCCAGTAGACATTGCAGCGTCGTCGGGAAGGACCCCAGCAGCAGCTAGAGCAGGTGGGGAATCTGAAAAAACAAAAAATGTTGGTTCTCCTGCACTAGGAAGAGCTGGAGAACCAGCATCAACAGCAACTGATGGCTCTGCTGCAGGAGACTTCTCTGGGCCTGCAGCAGCACTACACTAGTCTCAACAGCAGCCTCGATGGGATCTTTCTCCAAAATGATATCTCCAGCTGTCTTGCCCTACTCAGCATCAGAAACCTCAGTTGTCTTGCCCTGCTCAGCATCAGAAACCTCAGCGCCAATGGACGACTGAGGTTCAGTTGGGTCCACCCCGTCGGAGCAGCCGGTGCCTGACACGGACTTGTCTGCAACCTTCTCTGGAGGAACACTAGCATCATCATTCTGCAGCAAGAACAGGAAGTCATTACAAAGGGCCACATAGTGATAAAATGCACAAACAAGTAAAATAAAAATATGAGACAAATGGACAAGAAAAATGGTACCTTCTTTTCACTGCCATGAACCTCATCAACTAATACATCACTCGCGGGAGCAGGTTCATGCACAGGGGCAGGTTCATGCACAGGAGCATGTTCATGCACAGGTAAAACATCCTCCTCAACCCTAGCACCATCATCAACAGCCTACAAAAAAATCATGTAGAACACAAATACCTAATCAGCAGAAGTTCACATTACATAATGAAAGAAGGTCAGCTATGACAACTGACACATAATGGAAGTCCAAATACAGTAAACATAGCAGGTCAGATATCAAACTACTCTAATACAAAAGGGAACAAAAAGGGCCAGTTATCAAAGTCATAGAAGTTCTGGTGTTGTAGCACTTGAAGTTCAGGTACTATAAACAGAGAAGGTCAACTAGGAAACACTAGTACTAAAAAGAAAAAGTTTAGGAGATATGAAATCAATAAGGGTCACCTATGACTAAAAAAAGTAATAACTGAAAGCTAACAATGAACATTAGTGCAAAGAAATATCAAAAGTCAACATAAACAAACCTCTTCGGTATGCTCCACATGGCCTCCTTCACAACCTAAACAAACAGAATCCTGCCTCTGAATCTGTCTCACAACAACACTTGCCTCATCTTCAAAAGGCTTGCAACGAGCATCCTGCATTTCCTTGAACAGCCCAAAGCTAGCCCAAAGGTGGGAAGTGCTCTGTCGATGCTCTTCAAGAAATCTAGCTTCAATTGACAAAACCTGCTTCGAAGACTCAGCATCAAAACCGTGTCCGGGAGGAAGAATCCCATCAACGCGACTAAGACGCTGAACATTTGACGGAACATGGGCCAACTCCCCACAAACAGTTTCAAGAAGATCGTCAATCCTAGCCAGGGAAACATTGGCAGCATCAAACAAACTCTCGGAAGACACGCCAGATGCAACACTCACACGGGCAGAAGAACCTCCTGGATCTACATGGGGGCACCATTATTAACATCTCGGGAGAATTCAAATCTTGGTGAAGTTCCACTCCCTAGGCCGGTGGCACGAGGCATAGTAAGAACAGGACGTTTGATACGCCTAAAGAACACGACCTCAGCCTGTGTCTTCCACTGCATACAAAAATAAAAGCCAACACGTCAGAAAACAAATGAAGGAACATGGAAACAAAAAATTTAGAAGACAGTACCAGAATTTCAGGTTAAACTACTCAGGAAAGAATGATGCATAGAAACACTCACATGAAGTTTCCCAAACACCCAGTTGGCTAGGTCATCATCACCCTTCTTGACCAAGCCAGCCGCAACAAGCTCAAGAAGCTTGGCCTGATATGAAATTGATGCGAGGGGTTCTCAAGTCAGAATTAGGCGTCTTGCCAATGATAAGGCAGTCCAGATACATAAGAAGCAGCGCGATGGCACAGCCTGTGACCGCTTTTCCTCTACTAGTACGTTGCTAATACCTAACAACAACACTTCGAATATCATCAACAACCAACTGGCAGTAGTCCATATCTCCCATATCCTCAAACACAAGATTCTCAGCCATTGCTACCTCCTTGGACATTCGTGTAGATGTTCCAAGAATAACCACCTTCAAGAAAGCAATTAGGTAAAACACCTGTAGAGCAAGATCATCCTTCGTCTCATCCTTCACAAGTTCCCCGAGGATATTCCGCAGATCCTTTGTCTTGATGTCGTCACTACTAGCATACCCAAGCTCGCCCTTCAGCCTCATAACAGCATCATTAAACCCATCATTCGAGGGCCTAGGAGGGGTACGATTACCTTGAGGGAATCCGAACAGATGGTGAATAGCATCACTTGTAATATGCAAAACCTTGGTCGCCTCACCCATGTCCAGAATCATGGTTGTAGGGTCAATCCTCATGTAGATGTTGCCCATCAAGGGACGAGAAATGTTGGAATCAACCTTCAGGTCAAAAACACAACCCAAACCAGCCTTGATAACCCTCGTCTTGTGCCTAAGTTGTAGCATTTTCGCACACGTCTTGACCTCTTTCAGTGAGCAGCGAACCGTCTTGTTAAAATGTTTCGCCTCATCTCCTCCTTGGCCACCTTCTTCGGGCGCTTTGCCTCCTCTCTTCCTCCTCTCAGGCTGCACCACAAGGTGATACTGAAAAAATACAATGACAAGGAAAAAGGGCAGAACAATGAGATACACAAGCTACACCAAAATTCCACTAATGCCTACATACGCAGTACATTCCAGAAGTCCAACTGTGAGCACAAAGGAAGTACAAACATGTATGACCAGAAGTAAAGTTGCTTTCTAAATGTTCGAAATTTACATAGCAGAAGTTCAACCATGTACACCAAGGCAGTAATAAAACATGTATTTCGGAAGTCCAACTATGTCTATATAGGCAGTACAACCATGTATGACCAGAAATTAACATGCTTTTCAAAATTTTAGAAATTTACATAGCAGAAGTTCAACCATGTACACCAAGGCAGTAATAAAACATGTATACCAACAAGTTAAGCTAATTTTTTCATGTATATATCCAGAAGTCCAACTATGTACACAAAGGCAGTAATACCATATAAGGAAAGCAGTTCAACTAATTTATTCGTATATATGATGCAGAAGGTCAGCTATGTACGCCAAGGCAATGCTAAAAACAAAAAAACTACAAGAATAGCGACAAATGCTCTAAAAGCAGTAAACATGAGACATTCATACCTAATTAGCGGCAGCAGCATCATCATCGTCGTCCTCATCATCAGTGTTGAAATCTGCATCATCCTTGTCCTCTGGATTAACACGAGAACGCTTCTTGTCGCCTTTGTTGAGCTTTGCAGGTGCAACCTTGCGCTTAACGCTGCATTTCTTCCCCTTACCAGATGCACCAGCACCAAGCGAAGAAGGTGTAGGCACGGCAGTGGCAAGCACATGAGGACTATGGCATGGCGTACCACCGAGGACTAGCCCTTCATCTTCAGCAAGTTCTGCAGGCCTTGAAACACGTGGGCTCCTCTAAGGAGTAACATCACCAACCAAATGCTTCCTAGCAGCGGTCTTCCTGATTTTCTTCTTAACAGGGACAACTGTGCCACCAGTGCCACACGCCACGTCTTCCTCAGCAATAGAGCAATGCCCAACAGTGGGCTCAGCAACATCAACAGATTCGGAACATCAGAACCTTTCTGAAGGAGGGCTGCCCTCTTCTTGTCAAAATCTTCTTGCTTCTTCCTCTTGCGTTGGTCCTCTAGAAGAAGTTGAAGAGGCACATCCTCAGGATGTGTGACAGGTTCAGTGCCATCAATAGACTGTGACTGCGTCTCTAACATCTGAAGAGAGCACAAAGGATCTGGAACGGAATCACAATCTTTGACTGACGAAACCCCTTGCTCGGCAGCAGCAGTGTTTTCTGATAAATCCAACTCAGATAGAACATCGTTGATGGTGTTCACAGCTTCCTCCTCTGTGGACACATCAGCAAGAACACAAAAAAGCAAAGCAAAAAATAAAAAAAGTCAGGAACAAAAACAAAAAAACTCGACGGGAACAAGTTAAAAAAACATGGCTCGAGAATTTAAAATGAAAAGAAAAGGTGTTGCACATACAAGGTGAAGCAAGAGCTGTAGAAGCAAGATCCTCGAGGCCTGAATTATTCTCAAGGCTCTAAGCAACCTCAGCAATCAAAGTCAAAGGAATAATGGGTGATTTAGCTGCATCAGATATTGGAGCATCAGTATTAACTTCTGAAGCTCCATCTGGATCGCAGGAATTTTTCCAGAACTATTCAATTCATCACCAACTACAAAAAATGCAAGTAAAAAAGCAGTTGAGTTCTAGTCCGCAATCCTACACCAAAGGGAGTTCTACTTTTCCATCAATGTCCAAAACCCAGAAGTTCAACAATACCTAATAAAGCAGTAAACACAATGAACAATCTACAATTTACATACTAAATATATAACAATCTACACCAGAGGGGCTACTACATATAAGATGAATGTCCAGAAGTTCAACAATATATAACAAAGCAGTAAAACAAATGCGAAGAACAGAAGTTCAACCAAATTTCATTATAAACAAACAATAATTAAAACCAGAAGTTCAACTATGTGACCCAAGCAAGTAGCACATAAAAAAGATGTATCATGAGCAGAAATAATATTTTCACAGGCAAACTCAATATCAATACCTTGAAAATGATCACAAAAAAACAAATATGAAAACATTTGGGAAGTCCAAGAACACTTGGTGACATAGTTCACCAGCAATTCATCAAACAAAAATTAAGCAACACTCTACTAACTTAAACTAAGGGTAAAATGCATACACATGACCTTTGTTAGAAGTTCACACTTTTAAGAAAGGGTAGTCCAACAAGACAATTAAGTGAAGATATGGGCAGACATATATAAGAAAACTGCTATTTAAAATACAAGATCCAACTACAATAAAATACTTGGAGAAGGTTTTGAAGCCATGACAACACAACCCCTTGATGAATGGAACTCCAAACCCTAGAACAACCTACTAAAAACATGGGATAGATTGCATATAGTTAGCAAGTAGAAAATCATACAACAAACACAAAAAGCAACTAAATCAAACCCTAGGATGAAACAAACTAGAACATATCAACAAGTATGAAAAGATGAACAGTAGCAAATCTAGGCAAGCACAACAAAAAAGTATCCATAGACTAACTAGCATGTGACAGACACAATCTAGACTTCGAAATCAACAACACTAAGACAATTAGATACATCAGATCCAGCAGCAACCAGTACATGCAACAAACTTGTAACAGTCCCGTGTTCATCACCGCCCAAGAGCAAATCCGCCAACGAGCTAGATTCTGAATCAAAACAAGCATTTAGATTCTAAAAAATGTGTCCACATTACACTTACATCGCAAACAACATGAATGATTAGAAAAACTTGCGGTAGAAGGCACGGTTGTGAAGATAGCCCAAAGGTCGGGTTCGTACAGAGGGAAGTTCAAGCTAGTTATTCTGGCAGTTCAGGCTGTGATCAGAATAGTGTTTATGTGTATATATATATATATATAGGGAAAATCCATCCTACCACCTGGTGGTAGTTACCCCACATGTCTCATATACTACCATGTGGTACTATATATACTATTTTATTATTTTAAATATGTTACATGAAAAAATTGCATATGAGCCCATAGTTTTTGTTATATATGTAAAATACGTACGTATTTGTACGTAAAAATGAGAATACTCAAAAAATGGTACATACTACCTAAAAATTAGTATATATACTACCTAATCATTGTTATAAACTACATACTACACATACATACTCTCGGTTCCAACAGATACTACATACAACATACAAAATGCAAGTGGTGGTAACTACCACTGCTTGTAGGAAACATTTGTCCTATATATATGACCTTGCTTAAAAGTTCACTTCAGAAAATGGATATTACATGGCTTACCTCGAAGCCCGTCAGGAGGCCGCCGAAAGCTTCCTTCAGTCTGCTATTAACGGACCAAATACTTTGTAAAATCATGCCCATCAGGGCATGGTGTTCCGCAACGACGGAAGAGCTATACAAAGCATCCTCCATCATGTCTGGCCACCCATCCGTGACCGGCTCTCCGGTGGTTGGCGCTGGTGGCGGGACCCCGGCTCCCTCTTAAGCGGAGGGCGGGATGGACGACTCCGAGGGCCTTCGGAGCTCCGGAAGCGTCTTCGGGGAGGGCTCGAATTGACCGAGCACACCCTCTTTGTGCACCAGGAGGGATCTCCCTCCTGTTGTTCAGTGACAGAGGTTAACACCTCGGCCATGACATCATCACCCTCGCCTCCTGTGTTCGGGTCGGGAGGGGTATTCCAGAACAACACCTCCCCGGTCTCCTCGATGAACGGTGGAGGCATAGAGGGCGACGCAGTCCCACTCTCCGCAAGCTCAGCGGGCAGAGAGTTCCCCTCTAAGATCTGGTCAGTGGGGAGATCGCGCGGCATGCTACAATAAGAAAAAAGTACATATGATTAGTAATGAGCCTTAGGGAAAATGCCCGGAGAGTCTTCAGATTTGTACCTTTGGGAAAGGGGCTTGACCCCGGGGTTCCTCTAAGGAACCTCTACTGAAGCCTCGGACTCCTCAGCGGAGACCAGGCTGTCATCGGAGAGGACCAAATTGTCCCTGCGCTGCCTCTTCGGAGCATGACGAGGTTGGTCCTCCTTAGCTTTCTCCGATGCCTCCCTCTTCCTGGTTCGGTAGGAGTCACTCTCCTCCCCTTCATCTTCCTGTTCTCCCTCATGAGCGGAGGGGGCTTGGGTTTCCCTGGACTTGGAGTCCGGATGCCCTCTTGGGCGGAAGCAGTCTCGGGCCGCCCTCGTGCTGACCTTCTTCTTCTCTTTCTTCCCCAGCACCTTATATGGCGCCACGGTCAGCATTTCCTGCAACAGAGCCGACCTGGGACCCTTAGGTAGAGGGGCTGGAAAGTCAATCTTCGTGCTTTTGCCAACTAGCTCTGCAAATGTGTGAAGGAACGGATCAAGTTATTTGTTAAAAGGCAAGAATCCAAACATACACTACTGGAATCCGCTACTTTGCCATCTGCCAGATCTTTGCCGTCCGCTAGCGGACGGCAAAGAAGCTCTTTGCCATCAGCTACCGTAAAGCGGACGGCAAAAAAACGGCAGACGGCAAAGAACCTCTTTTCCATGCGCCATTTCGTTGCCGTCCGCCGGCTGACGGCAAAGAATCTTTGCCGTCGGCCAGCTGATGGCAAAGAGGGAGGTGGCCCCCACCCACCCGCCCGTTTTAAAAAAACTTAACACCCCCACCTATTTGCCGTCAGCTAGCGGACGGCAAAGAGAGATAACGGCGGACGGCAAAGAGTGGCTGACGGCAAAGAGCCGAGTAACTAACGGACGCCACCCCCCGCTCGTTACTTTCCCTTCTCTTCCTCTATCCTCCCGCTAGATCCACCGCTGCCCGGCGCCGCCTCGCCCCGCTGGGTCTGTCAGCGCCACCACCCTCCGCCCCCACTCCCACCCGCCGACGCCTGTCACGCCCCACCACCCTCTCGCCACCGCCGCCTCGGGCGCCCGCCTTACCCTTGGCCCGTCGCCCACCACCCTCCGCCCCACCCCACTGCCGCCCGACGCCGCCTCACGCCCGAGGCCGCCTCACGCCTGCCTGCCCCCACCTCTCACGACCGTCCCATTGCTCCGGTGAGGGACTACTACTTTTTTTTTCAGTTTTTTCATTTTTTTGCTGTTTAATTGTTAGTGCTAGATTGTGTTAGTGTTAGTGTTAGAAAAGAATTAGAAGAAGTAGAAGAAGTAGAAGTAGTAGAAATATGGAAAAAGAAGAAGAAGAAAAGAAGTAGAAGAAGAAGAAGAAAAGAAGAAATGAAAAGAAGTAAAAAAGTAGAAAAAAGATGAAAGAAGAAGAAGAAGAAAGGAAAGAAGAAGAAGAAGAGAAAGAAAGAAGAAGAAGGATAGAAGGAAACACCCCGACCCCCTGACCCCCCTGACCCCGACACACCGACCCCCTGACCCCTGACCCCGGCACCCCGACCCCGACACCACACCCCGACAATGACACGACACCCAGACACCCCGACACCCGACCCCCTGAGGCCGACAGGGTCTTATATTTGTGAATTATTAGTTAGGTCATGTATTTTTCGATTTTGTTATGAAAAACATCATATATAATTGTGTTGATCGGGTTGATTTAAATGTGCAGTTGTTTCACCGCTGCGAGGTTTGGTGTTCGACGACCTCACCGTGAGTTTGACGAGCTCTGCCCCTTCGTTCGTGGGTGAGCACAAATGACATGTCCTCCTCCCCCATTAATTATTTTCTCTGTTCCGGTGTTCGTGCCGATGAAACTTGACAGCTAGCTATATATGTGTCTTGAATCATCAGTATGCGGCAATATGTGTATCCCGTTCGAAAGCGTCATAGTTATAAATATGCATGCATTTGCATATTTATAACCTTGATTCTTTCGAATTGTCCAACGCTATCCATGGACAACCCGAGTATGTGTAGATTGGGTTTGTTTTCCCATATGCTTTGCTCCGGATCCGACGCATAAATTTAAATGTGCCTCCCCTGTTGTTCTCCGGGTACACATCCTCTCTGTTTATTGCAGAGACGTGTAGCGGGAGAACAGCGGGGAGGTGCTGCCGAAATTTTGCGTCGAATCCGGAGCATAGCATGGGAAAATGAACCCAATGTACACATACATGGGTGGGATTAGGACCTATCATTACCTATTAGAGTGTAGGTTGCATGGACGTAATAAAATTGACAAAGTAGATCAACTGATGAATATATACATGGTGAAATATATATATAATTGTTGTGTGTCCAGTAGCTCTGAAAGTCAAGATGAGTGATCGTGCGTGTATGTATACCGTTACACCGGGTCGTAACAAATGGAGCGCTGAATGGTTCACAAAAACCAAGAGGTTTGTGCAAGCCGCATTTGCAAATGGCCAGAGGAAAACTTGGTGCCCTTGTTTCCGATGCGGCAATTGGGAAAAGAGGATAGAGGCTGAAATGGGTAAACACCTGCAGAAGAATGGTTTTACGCCCGATTAAATGGTGTGGACATTTCATGGTGAGTCTGCCCAACGTGACCGAGCTCAAGTGGATCATCGTCGCACCGACGAGCATGGTACCGGGATGGAAAGCATGGTGCAAGACTATGATGATGCTCGGGATTCGGACGAGGTGGAGGAATCTGCAAAGGCCTTCAATGAAATGTTGGAGTCTTCAAAACGTCCGCTCCACGAGCATACTGAGCTTTGTCAGTTGGATGCCATCTCACAAGTAATGGCTTTGAAGGCTCAGTTCAACTTGGGCAGAGAATGCTGTGACGCAATTATGACAAGATTTGGACGCTTTCTACCCAAAGGCCATGTAATGCCTGCAAACCTGTACCGGTCGGACAAAATCCTCCGTGCAATCAAGATGCTCTATGAGAAGATACATGCACAGAGAAAGGATGTGCTTTATTTAGGCTTGACTATGCGGACTTGAACTATTGTCCCATTTGCAAGTCTTCGAGGTATATTGTGGTAGACAACGGTATGGGTGAGAAGACACGCACCAAAATCCTCGTTAGTGGTCTTCGTATATGCCAATCGTACCAAGACTTCAACGTCTTTTCATGGGTGAAGAGACGGCGGACAGATGACATGGCACAAAACAGGCAAAAGAACCGAACTAGATGCGATGGGAATCGATGATGGTACACACATCGGATGGTGTTGCGTGGAAAAAGTTTGATGAATTACATCTTTGACAAAGCGGCGGATCCGAGGCATCCTCGAGTCAAGATCGCACCGATGGGTTCGATGTGTTTGGTATGACGGAAGCCCAATACAGTTGTTGGCCCGTGATTTGTCTTTCCACTCAATCCCCCGGACAGATTATGCAAAAAAGAACATTTTCCCGACGTTGATAATTCTAGGGCCCAACTATCCGGGAAAAATATGAATGTGTACATGCAGCCGCTTAAGGACGAATTGCAAGAAGCACAGGATAATGGGTTCAAGACATCCGACGCCTATAGCAAACGAAACTTCATAATGCGTGTTCCGGTACATGTACTCGACGCATGACTTGCTTGCCAGTATCGCTTATTCATTGGCTGGTGTGTGCATGGAAGGTTCCGTGCCCCACATGCAAGGGAGCTCTTGAGTTTCGTTGGCTTCGGGCGGTCGCAAGTTTTCTTGCTTCGACATGCATAGAGAGTTCCTGGATCCTCGCCATAAGTTCAGGAAAGACAAGAAGAACTTCATCGGAGGTAGAGTTGTAAAAACTCTGCACCACCTGCGTTGTGAATAGCCAGACCACTGGATCGATTAAACGCTCTCGAGCCAGATCCAGGCGTCGTGGTACTTCAAGGGTATAATTCTAAGCACGCTGGACTCAAAAACATGCTTATGGGATCTGCCTTACTTCAAAGACCTCCTTTGCCCACACAACATCGACGTGATGCACATCGAGAAGAATATCGCCGAGGCACTTTTCGCACATTGTTCGCGTAGATGGGAAGTCAAAGGATAATACTAAGGCTAGAGTCGATCTGAGGCGCTATGTGATAGGCCATTACAAAACATGAAAGAACCGAAGGAAAGCAGAATCGGACGAAGCCAAAGGCATGGTTCAATCTTGGAAGGCCAGCTATGAGGGAAATTATCTTGTGGGTGAAAATGCAGTTGATGTTCCCCGATGGGTATGCAGCGAATCTAAAGAGGGGAGCGAGTATTGATAAATTGAAAATATTTGGTCTCAAGAGTCATGATTGGCACATATGGATTGAGCGGGTAATGCCGGTGATGTTGCGTGGCTTCATCCCTGAGGATGAATGGCTAGTACTGGTAGAACTCAGCTATTTCTTCCGTGTTCTTTGTGCGAAAGAACTATCGCCTGGCATGCTAGAAGAAATGGAAGAGTTGGCGCCAGAGTTGATCTGCAAGTTAGAGAAGATCTTTCCACCGGGCTTCTTTAATCCAATGCAGCATTTGATTTTGCATCTCCCGACCGAGGCAAGATTGGGGGGGCCCGTGCAAAATCGTTGGTGCTACCCAACTGAGAGGATGCAGAAGTCGCTTAGAGAAAAATGTAAAAATAAACGTAGAATTGAAGCGTCTATGGCTGAGGCATTCATCACCGAGGAGGCGGCAAACTTCGTGACAAAGCACACTCTGAAACCTAAAATCGCTATTTGCATAATCCAAGCCTCGGTAGAAGAATCTTGTGAGCCTAAAAAGGGTGGATCCAACCTTAGCCTATTCAAAGGGAATCTCGCACCAGCCAGTGTTTCAAATCCAGTATCTTTGGATAACGAAGAATGGTGTACCATTTCGTTGTATATCTTCAACAACCTGATAGAAGTGCGGCCGTACATCGAGTAAGTTCTCGGTACATTGTTTCGCAACTTCTATTTCCTTTGAACTGCTCTTATTCCTGGATATTTCATACAGTCGATACGTCGCCCTATTCTCGTATGGAGCGGTGATCCAAAGGGATTCCGTCGGAGAGTATGAGCTTTTCGCAAAGCAAGGAGGCGGCTATCCCGGTTTCATCTCTTGGTTCAAACAAACGGTAAATTCTATTAGACAATTTCATTTCATTCGCTAATTTGTGAGTAATGCAACAATCCTTTCATATTAAACTTGTAGGCTAATTCAGAGTCTGTGGACGGCGAATTGAGACAAGTCGCTAATGGTTTTGACTATAAGGTCCGTTCATTTGACAAATACGACGTCAACGGGTATCGTTTTCGTACCTATGGCAAAGAGCAATCTATGGCCGATCGAAAGTCTACAAATTGTTGTGTATCTGCTATCGGCGAAGGAGGTACCGAGTATTATGGGAGAGTTGAAGCAATTTATGAACTTCTATTCTATGGTGAAAACCCACCGAATGTCGTAGTCTTCAAATGTTATTGGTTTCAGCCGAAGGAGACTAGAAGGAATCATGAACATATAGGGCTAGTTGAAATCAACTAAAGCACCCATTTAGATGTTCCTGATGTCTATATTACGGCTCAACAGGAGACCCAAGTATTCTATCTACCCTGGGCCTGCCAAACTAATCCAAATCTGAAAGGTTGGGATGTCGTTTATGAAGTGCCGCCACGTGCTAGACTATCTCCCCCAAAGGAAGAGGATTATGAAGACTATAACCCGCACACATATGAAGGAGAATTCTTCCAAGAGACACGTCTTTCCAAAAAGCGTTTCAAGAACCGGTATAGTTCACCCCAAAACATTGAAGTAGACAGCGACAGTGAATCCCACATCACCCCAGAGGAGGAACAAGAAGAGCCGGAACAAGAAGAGGTTACTGCTACAGACGACCTCTCAATGCTTGACCGATTACGTAAAGGTGGCCTTCCACATGTTGATGCCACTGAACCCTATGAGCCCGTCATTGATTATAGTGATGATGATGATTATGCATTTATTGATGATACTGATCGAGATTATTAGTAGTGTCAGGTATTCAATTTTTTATGTTGTACTTGATGATGATACACTTAAAGGGCTCTTCCTGAGACCACAGTGAGTTTAATTTGAATGGACGTTACTTGATAGTCTTAACATTTGAGTGTCATCATGCTAACGAAACATTGGTAATGATCTTTGGTGCAGCGTAACTCTACACAAGCATCACACGATCCTTCTCCAGCTACTGGCATGAGCCAGCCCGCTCCCACACCTCCATGATCAAGGTAAGTTTCTCTAGTTTTTTTCTTAACAAATGCATAAAGACCTAGACTTATCTTTATTTCATCCAATATGCTTACCTTAATGACCTAGAGTTAGCTTCTTTTCCTGCAAAATGACTTAATAAGCTTATCGACCTCCAAAACCAGCCATTTTACCTAAGTTAGCTCTAAAACGATCTATACTTAGCTTTGTTTCCTCCAAAATGACCTAAGTTAGTTATAATATGCTTAGTTAACTAGCTTTGCTCAATAATGACATGTACTTACCTTACTTATGTAAAAAACGGCATAATTAGCTTAGTTAGCTCATAAAAGATCCATTTTACCTACGTTATCTCTAAAATGATGCATTTTACCTAAGTTAGCTCATAAACGATCCATTTCACCTAAGTTACCTCACAAATGATGGCGTGCTTCTTCTTCTAGTCTTCTTCTTCTAGTCACCTTTTCCTAACTTTCTTATTTGCCATTTTGCAGATTTCATTCACTTCTCGGAAGCTAGCTTGCTATGATGGAGTGCTTGTTTTTTATTTCATTCTCTTCTAGTATTCTTCTAGCTTGCTATGATGGAACTTGCTATCTTGATGAAACTTTGCATTGTAATATCTATGTGCAACTTCCTAATGGTTGCAACTTATGTGTATGTGCAACTTGCTATATATGTATGTACGATGAAACTTATGTGCTGTTAAATAGCCCTGTGAAATATATCTATATATGTCATATATATTTGCTGTGAAAATTGTTGGATTTAAAAAAACAGGGAAAAAAGCCAATATGCAGGCTCTTTGCCGTTTGCCACCGACGGCAAAGGGCTCTTTGCCATCAGCAGCGGACGGCAAAGAGGCCATGTGG
This sequence comes from Aegilops bicornis, assembly GCA_021605145.1. Lineage (NCBI taxonomy): Eukaryota > Viridiplantae > Streptophyta > Magnoliopsida > Poales > Poaceae > Aegilops > Aegilops bicornis. The sequence goes on from CM038674.1 coordinate 295,042,498, forward strand.
TAGGCAACATGCTTCTCGGGAGGTCGACCAATTTGGTCGGTTTGCCTCTGATGGTCGACGGCAAAGGCCTTACGAAGTTTGCCGACAAAGAAAGGCTTGCCGTTAACCACCTAACGGATGTAACAACGCATTTATTGCCGCTCGCATTCTTGTTGCCGCTGGCGATGGCAAAGGCCCCTTTGCCGTCAGCCGCCCGAAGCAGACGGCAACGTAGCTCTTAGCCGTCCCATACTTTTCCGTCCAATTTTGCCGTCCGCCATCCATGCCTTTGCCGTCCGCCGTGGCAGATGGCAAAGTAGCTGATTCCTGTAGTGATAAAAGGATAAAACTTCATTACAACCCGAGGAGCGTGTGCGGCATCAAGGCCAATATCTTCCTCCTTGGCCAGCAACTCCTTTGGGGGCTTGAATAGCACCTTCCACAGGTTGTCGTGGGTGGTGCCATAGAATCAGAGCATGGTGGCGGGGTCCTTGGGCTTGTAATCCCACATTGGGGCATCCCGTTGTTGGCAAGGTAGGAGGCGGCAGCAGAGCATTACCTGAACCACATTGGCCAGCTTGGCTCCCGTCTTTTTCATACTGGAGACGTGTTTCTGCAGTGACTCCACCTCCATGGGTGACCCCCAGTCGAGGCCCTTCTTGGTCCATGACTTCAGCCATGCGGGTGGTCCAAATCCAAATTTGGGAGCCGGCGCCCAGACCGCTTTGCGTGGTTTAGTGATATAGAACCACTCTTTTTGCCAGACCTTCAGAATCTCTATGAAGGTACCCTCCGGCCACTCGACACGGGTGAGCTTGCTGATCATCGCCCCTCCACGACAAAAAAAAGACAAATCCGTGACATTTTGGGCCTAACAATTTTTTTTCTGTCATGCTTATGACACTTCTATGACGATAATTGTGAAAAAACCCTGTATCATCATAGATGTGGTGGGCTCCTACTTCTATGAAAAACAATCATGACAGAAAATGGGCTTTTCGTCCTAGGCGGGCCAAAGACTCAGCTGCATGACTTTCTTTGGGCCATCCATGACGGAAAAACCATGATAGAAGCGAGGGCGAGGAAAATATCGAAGAGTTCCCGGTTACGGTGGGAGGTCGGGGCCGAGCGATGCAATGTGGTTTGTGTGTTTCTCTCCTGTACGCGCGTGTGTGCGAGGTGTTGGCTAACTGAACCTGGAGCGATCACACATTACTGAACCCGAGCGATCGATCCCTTGGTTGTTAACTAAACATGAGCGATTCATTCACTGCTGACTGAACCCGAGCATTTCCTTCACTGCTGCTGCTAACTGAGCCCGAGCGATCGATCATTGCTGCTGCTTACTGAAGCCGATCGAGCCCCCGTGCGAGACGTAGCCAACCGATGTTGGGTTGCCTCTCGAACAGTGACCATTGCTACCGTGCATGCGGTACGTAGAACGAGTTGAGACGTGGTGAGTTGAGCTGGTTGGTTGGTTGTGGTTGAATAGTTCCCGGTGTGGGTTGGATGAACAGGACCCCGTGGTAGTAGGTCCTTGTCGCTGGATGAACGGGACTCCGAGGAGGCCACCGCACCCCAGCCGGTTGGGTGTGCATGAACAGGCTCTGTTGGAGGCTCTATGAACAACAGCCACCGGAGGCTAGACGAACAGTAGCCGTGGATGAATAGTTGCCCGTGGAGGCTGGAGGAGGTCGACAGCGGATGAATAGTAGCTCATGGAGGCTGGAGCGAGGCGGTAGTTGGTGGATAAACCGGACCCCATTCCGACCGTAGGCGCTCCAACACAAGTCCATTTCCTCCGTTTTGCGGTACGCCACACCCCTCCCGATCAACGGCACCCGGCACTCGAACACAACTCCGTTTCCTCGGTTTTGTGGTATGCCAGACCCTTCCCGATGAACAGGATCCTGTTTCGACCGTGGCCAATCGAACAGAAGGCCATTTCCTCCGTTCTGCGGTACATCAGACCCCATTTCGGCCGTTCCGTCCAAGCCGGTTGGCTCCCGTTGCACAGGATGCATTCCAACCCAGTCGGCTGCCTCCCGATGAACAGGATGCTATTTCTCTGTTCCGACCCAGCCGGTTCACTGCCCAATGAATAGGATGCCGTTGCTACCGTCCGTTGCCTCTCCATATACACAATCCCTAGCCGTCCGTATATATGCGCGAGTACGCGCTCGAGACCCCGCCTGTATGTACGTATGTGGCTGTGATGCCCCCAATTCAATCGTACACTAATAATGCACGCAAACGTGTAGGATCAAGATCAGGGACACACGGGAAGATATCACAACACAACTCTGAAAACATAAATAAGTCATACAAGCACCATAATACAAGCCAGGGGCCTTGAGGGCTCGAATACAAGTGCTCAATCATAGACGAGTCAGCGGAAGCAACAATATCTGAGTACATACACAAGTTAAACAAGTTTGCCTTAAGAAGGCTAGCACAAACTGGGATGCAGATCGAAAAAGGCGCAGGCCTCCTGCCTGGGATCCTCCGAAACTACTCCTGGTCGTCGGCGGCCTGAACGTAGTAGTAGGCAATCTCGGTGCAGTAGGGGTTGTCGTCGACGGTGGCGTCTGGCTCCTGGGCTCTAGCATATGGTTGCGACAACCGAGAGGAAAGCAAAGGGGGAAAAGAGGGGGGAAAGAAACCGTGAGTACTCATCCAAAGTACTCGCAAGCAAGGATCTACACTACATATGCATGGGTATATGTGTAAAGGGGAAATATTGATTGACTAAACTGCAGAATGCCAGAATAAGAGGGGGATAGCTAGTCCTATCGAAGACTACGCTTCTGGCAGCCTCCATCTTGCAGCATGTAGAAGAGAGTAGATGGTAAGTTCACCAAGTATCATCGCATAGCATAATCCTACCCGACGATCCTCCCCTCGTCGCCCTGTGTGAGAGCGATCACCGGGTTATATCTAGCACTTGGAAGGGTGTGTTTTATTAAGTATCCAGTTCTACTTGTCATAAGTTCAAGGTACAACTCCGGTTCATCCTGTTACCGAGGATCACGACTATTCGAATAGATAAACTTCCCTGCGGGGGTGCACCACATAACCCAACACGCTCGATCCCCTTTGGCCGGACACACTTTTCTGGGTCATGCCCGGCCTCGGAAGATCAACACGTCGCAGCCCCACCTAAGCACAACAGAGAGGTCAGCACGCCGGTCTAAATCCTATGCGCGCAGGGGTCTGGGCCCATCGCCCATTGCACACCTGCATGTTGCGTGGGCGGCCGGAGAGCAGACCTAGCAACCTCCATTACAAAGGAAGTAGCGTTACGCGATCCAACCCGGCGCGCGCCGCTCAGTCGCTGACGTCAAGAAGGCTTCGGCTGATAGCACGACATCGAGTGCCCATAACTTTTCCCGCGTGGTTGGTTAGTGCGTATAGGCAGTGGCTAGACTCAGACCAAATACCAAGATCTCGTTAAGCGTGTTAATAGAAGTATACGCGAACACCGACCAGGACCAGGCCCACCTCTCTCCTAGGTGGTCTCAACCTGCCCTGTCGCTCCGCCACAAAGTAACAGTCGGGGGCCGTCGGGAACCCAGGCCCACCTCTAGCGGGATGGAACCACCTGTCCTTTCAGCCCCCCACATCAGAATCACTTGCAGGTACTCTACGAGCCGACCCGACTTTAGTCACCACCTGTATCACTTATAATGTATATAAGTATATACCCGTGATCACCTCCCAAGTGATCATGGTCCGAGAGTATAGCATGGCAAACAGACAAGAATGTAGGGCCACTGATGGAATACTAGCATCCTGTACTAAGCATTTAGGATTGTAGGTAAAGGTAACAACAGTAGTAGCAAAGACATGCTATGCATCAGAATAGGATTAACGGAAAGCAGTATCATGCTACACTACTCTAATGTAAGAAGTAGAGGGAGAATAGGCGATATCTGGTGATCAAGGGGGGCTTGCCTGGTTGCTCTGGAAAGAAGGAATCATGAACAACGTATTCGATCGGGGCAGCAGCAGCGACGTCAGTCCCGTAGTCTACTAGAGAGAAGAGGGGGGAAGAAACAGTGAATACAATGCAAACATATGCATGACGATGCATGACATGACAAGTAATGGTGCCAGGTGTGATCTAACGCGATAGGAGGTGATACCGGCGAAGGGGGGAAACATTCGGGAAAGTATCCCTGGTTTCTGGCATTTTCGGACAAACGAACCAGAGGGGGATGGTTGCATGTTCGCTATTCTAGGGATGTGTGGTGGACGGACGGACTACGTATTCGGATTCGCCTCATCGTTTTGAGCAACTTTCATCTGCAAAGTATTTTCATCCGAGTTACGGATTATTTAATATGATTTTCTAAAGTTTTAACAACATTTTGAAATTTCCCAATTTAAATTAATTCGAAAATTAAAATACCTAATCTGCTACTGGTACACAGAAGTGTACCCAGTAGTATGTGCAAGTGCATGACAGGTGGGACCTGTTAACTGCTAAGTCAGCAGTCAACAGTCCTAGTTGACTGGTCAAAGTGGACCACTGGGGTCTAGTTGTCATAGACAGTAGTTCAATTGATTTTGACTATTTAGTTTAATTGGTGGTGGGACCCAACTTTCAGCGAGACATTTAGCTAACAAAATTATTTTGAAGTAATCTAAATTTGTGGTGGGGGCCCGCATGTCAGTGGGTGTTAGGGGTAGTTGTTAGTAGGGGGTTAGCACCCAAACTAAACAGGGGGGTTGGCCCCATTAACACGCATAGCCGGCACGGCTGTGCTCAACCATGGCCTCGCGCGAGGTAGAGTAGCAGCCCAGCACGTGAGGCGGTAGCGGGCGTCGGTGAGGCGCGGTGGGGGCGAGCCACGACAACGGTGGGCGGAGCCGGCGCGGCCCGGCGTGCATGGCCGGCCGGAGCAGGCGCGGTGGGGCGGAGCGGAGCTGGGCGGGCGACCAGGGGAGACGCCACGGCAGAGGCCCGAGGCGAGCAGCGGGGGAGAAGGCAACGTGGCGACATCAGAGGGCAAAGCGGGCTGGGGAAGCAGCGGCGAGCGACAAAGGAGGTGGTGTGACGAGCGTGAGCAAGGACAGCGACAGCGGCGGGCATCAGTGGCAGCAGCGGCAGTCAGCAACGAGCAGGGCGCGCGGGCGGCTGCGGGGGTGAGCCATGCCCGGCCGAACGCGGGCTGGTTAGCAGGGGTGAGGGAGCGTGGCCACGGGCAGTGAGATGCGGGCGCTCGGCTACGGCGGAGCTACGGGCGTGGCAGTGAGCGTGCTCGAGCTCGAATCCGAGCTCGATAATAAGCGGGGGGGAAAGGGGAGCTCACAACGGATCGGTAAGGGAGGTCAGATAGCTCGAGGAAGCCCTAGAAGCGACGGATCAACGGCGATGGTGCGGCCATGGCGGAGGAAGGCGCGTCGTTGGCGACGGGGAGGAGCACTCCAGCTTGATCCCATGGTTGTAGTCTAAGGAGTGGAGGCCAGAGTGTCTTCTGGCGAGGTATCACCTGGCGGGGACGACGATGGCCACGGCAAAGAGCTCGGCCATGGCGACGACTACGTCGGGCGTGTCCAGATCGAGACGAGGGGGAACGAGGGGAGGGGCAAAGGCGGCTAGGGTTAGTAGGGTGGTCGACGGGGGCGCTCTATAGGGCGCTGGGGTGCGACGGATGGCCGCCCCGTGGCCATCTACGGCCACGAGCGAACCACGGGCGTCCACCGTGCTCCTGATGAACAAGAGGTAGGAGGAGACCTCCTGGTGGGCTGGGATGGACTGGGCCGGTTGTACTGTGCACTTGGGCCCAAGTGCACAACGCAAGTTTTTATTCTTCTTTATTTTTCTTTTTTCTTTTATTTATTTTTCTTTTCTGTTTTATTTCTTGTTCCCTTTTATTTTAGTTTTATAAAAGATATCACTAGCACCTAAATTAGTATTTATAAATATACTACTGCCCATGTGCACAATGCAAGTTTTTCTTTTTCTTTGTTTTTTGGTTTTTCTTTTATTTATTTTTCTTTTCTGTTTTATTTCTTGGTCCCTTTTATTTTAGTTTTGTAAAAGTTATCACTAGCTCCTAAATTAGTATTTATAAATATACTACTGCCACATTAATTCTTATCCCAAAATAAAATATTTAATATTTTATAAAATTCAAAAGGCATTTTTATAACTGTTTTAACTACTGCTTAATTATTTTAGAGCATTTAATTACTTTATAAAGATGCGGCTTCTCCATCATAATTACTTATGAATTATCTGACACATTTAAAACATTTTAGTTTTAATGTTCGAAAACTTTTAATGTTTGACTTGATTTTGAATTTGAATTTGAATCGGTTTTGAACTAACGCGAAATTAGCAACAGTAATCGAGGTGATGTGGCATCATTAGCAGAGATTTACTGTAGCTTAATTATCCGGGCGTTACAATTCCCCTCCACTACAAGAAATCTCGTCCCGAGATTTAAAGAGTTGGGGCAAGGGGAAGAGTTCTGGTTACGAAATTCTAACGAGTCTTCTTGTCTTAGCTGCTGTTCTTGAAGAAGTTAATCCCTTTCGTTGATGTCTTCAATTCTCTATTCCAATGCATCATGATGAAGTTGTCGTCCTTTCTTCGGGAACTCCATCGCACTTACGGAAAAGATAAGGGGGAAGACTCGGGAAGGATGGAGCTCAACACATGTTAGGTACCTGGGGGCTATCTCAGTGAGCGGAGTATGGAGGCATCTCTCGAGTTGAAATTCAAGAAAGTCATGAGAGCAAAGTAAGAAGGTGCAATAAGAAGTTTCAAGCTGATAGGCGATCGTTCGTTGCCTGAAACAGAGTGTGCAAGGTGTTCAGAGCAATGGGAAGAAGTATTGTGTCTGATACCAGAATAGGTCACTAGGAAGGTGGCTCGTGAATTACATACGAGGTCACGCACGAGGAATAACTATGGAAACAGGGGTGTACAGGAGAGTCAGGTTTCGATCCTGTGGAACTGTGGGTTATGGGCCCACCATGTGGGTTAAAGTAGAAAGGGCGGTGATATTTTGCTCAGTCATGAAAACAAGGCATGTCAGAGGATAGCCTATCAATTATGTCGGCAACGTCGGTACCAAGGGTGAGGGACGAAGAGAACCATCTTCCTGCTTGTTGAACGAGGCAGACCAATAGGTAAAGTTCTTGTCCATCGGTGGTTACCGGAATGTTATCAACAATATTAAAAGGGTCTTACTGACAGAGTGGTACAACGAGGTGCTTGCCTAAGCAGGGAATTCTCACTGCTCAGTTAAGTCAGATTACAAGAAGGGTTAAACAAAACAATGGAAAGGAAAATGTGATCATTAGATTAAACAGAACAATGGAACGGAAAATGTGTTTAAACACATAATTCAGGGGTATATCCTTCCCAAGGACAAACACAGCAAGATATCCATGACAGGATATAACGTAGAAAACCCTTTAGAAAAGGGCAGAGAATTTTCATGACATTACACATACAACAGTGTTTGGATAATTGAGCAAGAAACATTTAGCATTGGGCTTCAAATGTTCTTGTTGAAAATCGGAGTACCACAGACATGCTTCAAGATAGCATTGACATGGTCTTCAAGCAAAGATCGAACTTGGATACACAAAGGATTCATCAGGAACATCATATAGAATAAGTCCTACGATTTCCTCATGGAAGAATGGTTAACCTTGCTAAATAGGAAATTATAACAATAGGTTCTCCGGCCAGGTGTGCTAGGCATGACATCACCTTACCGAGTCATATAAATACCAGTGTTATAACTCTTGGAAATATGTTCCAATCATCATATCTGACCGAGATCCAAATCTGATTGGTGTCAGCATACCTCAGATTCAGGATGCCCGAGAAGAAAAGGTGCAACAACAGTTGATGCATGGACATTTTAAGATTCTCGGGAAATGAACAATGGAAGCAAGTTCTGAAACCAGAGTTCAGCATTAAACCAAGGAGAGGATGAGGAGGTGGCTGATGGACTCAGCGACATATCATCGAGATTTCCAAAAAAGATGGATTTCCACAATTGTGTGAACAAGGAGATAAAATTTGTCATATCAAATGATATAATGATGTATGCTCGAGGAAAAACATACACACTAAAACATTGTTTGAAAGTTGCACCCGAAATATGGGCTTAGGGTGAGAATGGTGATCCAATAACCAATAGTCTAAGAATGAACGGTTGACCATTAACTTGAAATCAATAGGGTCGCTAGAAGTTTTGAATTCACACATCATAGTTAAATTGTCGGTTTTCCGGTTAGAAAGAATACGTGGACCAAGGAATGAACGGATCTGGCAGGAAGTATCACTTGTACCAAGAATGCATAAGAGGTGGTGAAATTATCATGACATTATTGACATAAAAGATGGAAATACTCCAAGGTAAAGAAGAACAATTGTTGGATAGCATGGATCTCAAGGTATAACACGAAACATTAACAATTTTGTGTTGAACGGAAGGCAATAAAGTGGTCGATGATAACACAAATCATCGAGGGCAAGGATGGTATTTCTGTTCATGAATTCAATCGATATCCTGGAAGAGCTCAAAATATTGATGATGATCACGACACAATTATCGAGAGATTTCACGAAGGTGTAATCGATCGGCGAGGACATCAAGTCAAAGGAATGATGAAGCGAAAGGTTATTGGAACCACGACTACGACACAAACTCGAAATCAAGCTTGCTGTTCAAGGCGAAATGATATGACGAGGAAGAGCGACGTAAGCTTAGCTCAACGTCAAAAATTGTGCTCCGGGAAGAAGGACTAGGTAGCATAGTTAAAATTAGCATGATAATGATGTAGCCGATCAGGCTAGGAATGACGTGATGGAGTATTAAACTTCTCAACAAAAAAGTACTGGAAGTACTTAATCACAGTGTTGATTTATTCACAAAGCGGTGTTCTCGGTTGACGACAACCCAGAACCCGTGGAGTGACTATGCCGGGGAAAGGTACTACTTTATCACAAATTCATATGAAGTAGTGTAATGGGTTGATATCCTCGAGATACCAGGGGTAATACGCGAAGGTAGACCAAAATAGAGGTTGGGTAGGTGTATTGACCTACAGAAGGCAAGTACTTCAACTTCTTTGAGAAAAGGATCAAAGATGTTCAATCATGGTCGAAACCACGGTTGCAAAGGACCAATATAGATACAAGATGAACTTATAACAAGGGGACCATTATTAATACAAGAAGCTTCCATATAAATTCCACATCGGGTCCATGGGCATGAACACAAAGTTCAAGGTCGACTCCCACTTCTCCAAAGCACAACCTTACATTCAATTTTTGTTTCAATAATGGCATTAGTGTTGAAAGTTTTACCTGGTGAAATACCAGATGAGTATGGCCCGTGAAATCTTTCGGGTTCACACAAATTTAAGGAAGGCATAGGTTCAACCCATCTGGGTATCGTAGAAACATATACCACAAACTTCAGAGTAAATAACACAAGCTCGATAGTAGAGCATGCTTGAGAAAGCAGAGGATACAATTTACCAAAGGCATTACGTATCCAAGGAAAGGCTCACAAGCTTATTGAATATGAAGGACGTTGTTGGATAAAATCCGACAAAGGGTCTGGTGGTCCACAAGGGACCCGATGTGAGCATCGGCACTCAACCAGAGGAAGAAAGAATGCAAGGAAACCAGATTATAGAAACAACTGACTAACTCAAAGCTCAAATGCGAAGGAATTATGAATTCCAAGACAAGGGATCAGAAGCAATGCTCTGATTAGGGATGGATAAGTTGAATAGCATTAGGGGCACAATCGATGGCAATTTGATTGGTCGAGATCCGGCACATGTTTAAAATGACGTCTGAGCCGGAAGGACGAAATGAAGGATCTGATTAAGGATTGAGAGCATTCACAACATATTGATTCAATAGACTCAAACTAATAATGATTAAGGTTGCCAATAATATTACCAGACTTATGAGGTTAATCATAATGCAAGAAAGCAAGAATTTCAAGAGCAATAGGCTGTTGAGGATTTTCAGATATCGAATGGTACTTCGAAGACATTTGTGAAATACATGTATCCACTGGGGATGAGTTGATACTTGATAATTGCGAGAAATTATTCATAGGGGTATTCAGGCTGCAGAGAACTGCAAGGGCAGTGGGCACAAAGTATTTTCTGAACAATAGAGAGAATTTTGGGGTATCTTGTAATAACAAGATTAACTGGGAATAAAACTAAGAATGACAGGTGTAGGTATTTATCCATAGGGATATTTCGGTGGTAGGGGATGACAAAAGCAATGGGGACAAAGTCTCGAGAGAACAACGGAGAGTATCTTCGGAATCCTTCGCACAAAGGTGATCATCTCAGAACAAGGGCTCTCCGGTGGATATGGTCACGAGACCCTAATGTTAGAGTTAGTAAAAATCATTTTACCCGAATAGAAGAGAGATCAGAATCCCAGAGTATAGACGAGGAATAAAAGATCCTAATACCACCCAATGGCGACGTGGGCCCATAGGACGCACAGCCATGTTAGTAAAACAGATTTCATCGACTAGACTCTACTTCAGCCAAGGAGTGTGGAAGGGGGATTCCTACAGGCAGTCAGCTCTGATACCAACTTGTGACGCCCCCAATTTAATCATGCACTACTCATGCATGCAAACGTGTACGATCAAGATCAGGGACTCACGGGAAGATATCACAACACAACTCTAAGAACATAAATAAGCCATACAAGCATCATAATACAAGCCAGGGGCCTCGAGGGCTCGAATACAAGTGCTCGATCATAGACGAGTCAGCGGAAGCAACAATATCTGAAATCTGAGACATAAGTTAAACAAGTTTGCCTTAAGAAGGCTAGCACAAACTGGGACATAGATCGAGAGAGGCGCAGGCCTCCTGCCTGGGATCCTCCTAAACTACTCCTGGTCGTCAGCGGCCTGAACATAGTAGTAGGGACCCTCGGTGTAGTAGGGGTCGTCGTCGACGGTGGCGTCTGGCTCCTGGGCTCCAGCATCTGCTTGCAACAACCGAGAGGAAAGGAAAGGGGGAAAATAGGGGGGAAAGTAACCGTGAGTACTCATCCAAAGTACTCGCAAGCAAGGATCTACACTACATATGCATGGGTATATGTGTAAAGGGGAAATATCGATGGACTGAACTACAGAATGCTAGAATAAGAGGGGGATAGCTAGTCACCGTCAAGACTACGCTCGCAGCCTCCATCTTGGCAAAGCATGTAGAAGAGAGTAGATGGTAAGTTCACCAAGTATCATCATAGCATAATCCTACCCGCGATCCTCCCTCGTCAGTCTCCGTGTGAGAGCGCTCACCGGGTTATATCCTGGCACTTGGAAGGGTGTGTTTTCTTAAGTATCCAGTTCTAGTTGTCATAAGGTCAAGGTACAACTCCGGGTCGTCCTGTTACCGAGGATCACGACTATTCGAATAGATAAACTTCCCCGCAGGGGTGCACCACATCCCCTTTGGCCGGACACACTTTTCTGGGTCATGCTCGGCCTCGGAAGATCAACACATCGCAGCCCCACCTAAGCACAACAGAGAGGTCAGCACGCTGGTCTAAATCCTATGCGCGCAGGGGTCTAGGCCCATCGCCCATTGCACACCTGCATGTTGCGTGGGCGGCCGGAGAGCAGACCTAGCAACCTCCGTTACAAAGGAAGTTGCGTTACGCGGTCCAACCAGGCGTGCGCCACTCAGTCGCTGACGTAAAGAAGGCTTCAGCTGATACCACGATGTCGAGTGCCCATAACTGTTCCCGCGTAGTTGGTTAGTGCGTATAGGCCAGTGGCCAGACTCAGATCAAATACCAAGATCTCGTTAAGCGTGTTAATAGAAGTATCCGTGAACGCTGACCAGGACCAGACCCACCTCTCTCCTAGGTGGTCTCAACCTGCCCTGTCGCTCCACCACAAAGTAACAGTCGGGGGCCATCGGGAACCGAGGCCCACCTCTACCGGGATGGAACCACCTGTCCTTTCAGCCCCCCACATTCGAATCACTTGCGGATAATCTACGAGCTGACCCGACTTTAGTCACCACCTGTATCACATATAATGTATATAAGTATATACCCGTGATCACCTCCCAAGTGATCATGGCCCGATAGTTTAGCATGGCAGACGGAAAAGAATGTAGGGCCACTGATGAATACTAGCATCCTATACTAAGCATTCAGGATTGCAGGTAAAGGTAACAACAGTAGTAGCAAAGACAGGCTATGCATCAGAATAGGATTAGCCGAAAGGAGTATCATGATACACTACTCTAATGCAAGCAGTAGAGAGAGAATAGGCGATATCTGGTGATCAAGGGGGGGCTTGCCTGGTTGCTCTGGCAAGAAGGAATCGTCAGCAACGTAGTCGATCGGGGCAGCAGCCGCGGCGTCAGTCTCATAGTCTACCGGAGAGAAGAGGGGGGAAGAAACAGTGAATACAATGCAAACATATGCATGACGATGCATGACATGACTAGTAACGGTTCCAGGTGTGACCTAACGCGATAGGAGGTGATACCGGCGAAGGGGGGAAACATCCGGGAAAGTATCCCCAGTGTTCGGCATTTTCATACAAACGAACCGGAGGGGGAAGGTTGCATGTTCGCTATTCTAGGGACGTGTGGCAGACAGCCATATAAAGTATTCGGATTCATCTCATCATTCTGAGCAACTTTCATGTACAAAGTATTCTCATCCGAGTTACAAATTATTTAATATGATTTTCTAAAGTTTTAACAACATTTTGAAATTTCCTAATTTAAATTAATTCGAAAATTAAAATACCTAAACTGCTACTGGTACACAGAAGTGTACCTAGTAGTATGTGCAAGTGTATGACAGGTGGGACCTGTTGACTGCTGAGTCAGCAGTCAACAGTCCCTGTTGACTAGTGAAAGTGGACCAGTGGGGTCCAGTTGTCATAGATAGTAGTTCAATTGATTTTGACTATTTAGTTTAACTAGTGGTGGGACCCAACTTTCAGCGAGACATTTAGCTAATAGAATTATTTTGAAGTAATCTAAATTAGTGGTGGGGGCCTGCGTGTCAGTGGGTGTTAGGAGTAGTTGTTAGTAGGGGGGTTAGCACCCAAACTAAACAGTGGTGTTGGCCCCATTAACACGCACAACCGGCACGGCTTTGCTCGGCCATGGCCTCGCGCGAGGCAGAGTAGCAGCCCAGCGCGTCAGCGGCCAAGCGCGGGCGGTAGCGGGCGTCGGCGAGGCGCAGTGGGGGTGAGCCGCGATAACGGTGGGTGGAGCCGGTGCGGCCCGGCTGTGCGGAGGGGAGCCGGGCGGGCGACTAGGGGAGGAGCCCCGGCAGAGGCCCCCGGCGAGCAGCGGGGGAAGGCCAGCGACACCGGCGGCGCCGTAGGCAGGCCGGCCAGGGGAAGCAGCTCCGGGCGACAGAGGAGGGGGTGTGACGAGCGCAGGCAAGGACAGCGACAGTGGCAGGCATCAGTGGCAGCAGCGACAGTCAGAAACAGGCAGGGCGCGCGGGTGGCTGCGGGGGTGAGCCATGCCTGGCCGGACGCGGGCTAGTTAGCAGGGGTGAGGGAGCGCAGCCACGGGCAGTGAGATGCGGGCGTTCGGTTATGGCGGAGCTACGGGCGTTGCAGTGAGCATCCTCGAGCTCGAATCCGAGCTCGAGAATAAGTAGGGGGGTGGAGAGCTCACAGCAGATCGGTAAAGGAGGTCAGAGAGCTCGGGGGAGCCCTATAAGCGACGGATCGACGGCGATGGTGTGGCCATGGCGGAGGAAGGCGGGTCGTTGGCGACGGGGAGGAGCACTCCAGCTCGATCCCGTGGTTGTAGTCGAAGGAGTGGAGGCCAGAGCGTCTTCTCGCGAGGTATCACTCGGCGGGGACGACGATGGCCACGGCAAAGAGCTCGGCCATAGTGACGATTGCGTCGGGCGTGTCCAGATCGAGACGAGGGGGAACGAGGGGAGGGGGAAAAGGCGGCTAGGGTTAGTAGTGTGGTCGACGGGGGCGCTCTATAGGGCGCTGGGGTGTGACGGATGGCCGCCCCGTGGCCACAGATGAACCACGGCCGTCCACCGTGCTCCTTATGAACAGGAGGTAGGAGGAGACCTCCTGGTGGGCTGGGATGGACTGGGCCGGTGGTACTGTGCACTTGGGCCCAAGTGCACAGTGCAAGTTTTTCTTTTTCCTTTTTCTTTTTCTTTTTTCTTTTTCTTTTATTTATTTTTCTTTTCTGTTTTATTTCTAGATCCCTTTTATTTTAATTTAATAAAAGTTATCACTAGCACCTAAATTAGTATTTATAAATAAACTATTGCCACATTAATTCTTATCCCAAAATAAAATAGTTTAATATTTTATAAAATTTAAAGGCATTTTTATAACTGTTTTAACTATTGTTTAATTATTTTAGAGCATTTAATTACTTTATAAAGATGTGGATTCTCCACCATAATTACTTATGAATTATTTGACACATTTAAAACATTTTAGTTTTAATGTTCGAAAACTTTTAATGTTTGACTTGATTTTGAATTTGAATTTGAATCGGTTTGAACTAACGCGAAATTAGCAACAGTAACCGAGGTGACGTGGCATCATTAGTAGAGATTTACTGTAGCTTAATTATCCATGCGTTACAGTGGCCGTATTTTTTGCCCTGTGGCTGTACATATGTGTACATGACTTATACGGTCTGCATGAACTGCTATGTTGGATGCTCTACGACGACACGTGCCTCTACTTACTCGGCCACGGTTCATACTTGCAGATAGACTGATCGACCAGTATGTATGTACACGTTCGCGACCAGACAGACAATTCTACGTACCCTTCGACCGGGTGGGTCCCAGCGGTTAGGGAGGATAAGGACCCACTTCCTTGTGTGCGCAGATATAGCTTGTCGGTCCCTGCTGTCAGGAGGAGGAATCATTTTTATTTTGCGAGTAATAAGAAGGCACTTCCTTGTGTTCGAAGATGTAGCTGGTGGGTCCAGCTGTCAGCCTCACCGCGTAAAGTCCTCCTACGATGGCTGTCCTTCGTTGACCATGTTGACCACACTGCGCCGAGAGCACCAATGCGGTTAACGATGGCGAGGCCTAGGAAGGGAACGACGCGGAGCCGGGAAAGACGCGGAAGTGGATGCCCATGCGGAGGGGAGTACGTGGGTTGACTTCTTCGGCTGCGGTGTGAGGCTGCCGTCGTCGGAGAATAACAGGAGGTGTTGGTGAGTATAGAGGGATAGCATGGCCAGCGGTGGCAGCACAGCCGGACACGAGAGGCAGGAGCAGGCGGCACGGCTGGCGCTGGTTTGGGCGGGTGGAGCAAGAAGACTAGAGGTTGAAGAAGCACGACGATCGTTGGATGGACATCGTATGGTCACTGTATCTAGAATCGTTTATATTGACTAAGTTGACAAAGCCCTTGGTACGCGCCAACTTAGTACGCCCACAGGTCAGCCATCGAAACGTTGTGCCCCAGATGTCAGGGGGAGGAATCATTTTTGGGCGGCTGAAGCAAGAATATCTGAGATTGAAGAAGAAGCACGACATCCGTTGGATGGACATCCAAAGGCCCGTTCTGCTAGAACCGTTTGTTGACTATAAGTTGACAAAGCCTTGCGTACGCGTCAACTTAGTAGGCCCACAAGTGTGTGGCAGAGAACACATAGCCCATTTGCGATTTGTAAGAATGTACAACCCATTTTTGAATTCTAACGGAATCTACTATAGCCTATTTGCAGTTTGGTAAAAGTAAAGCCCATTTTCTAGCTAGGACAATGATTAATAATTTCAACCAACCGCTCAGAATGGAATTCAATAAAAATTTCCACATTTTGATGGGATCCAAAATATTTTTATCCCAAAACATCTAGTCAGCTTAAATATACTTTCAAAATAAATTTATATTACGTAAAAATCCAACGAAATATTGCGCACGCAACAAGTAATGAAATTAAAAAAAATTCAAGATCCAAAAATAATATATTTTTAACTAATTACGTGTTTGGTGCATTTTTTAGAGTTACAACCTAGTTTGAATAATTACATCCAATTTATTATTTATTAATGCCCATTTTCTTGTTAAGCCTAATGCATCCCTCCTAGAAAAGATTTGCAGCCCAGCGGGGCAGGGAATAACAAGTTGACCTGGGCTGGGTATTCCCCCAAAAAAAGTATAGCTGGGCTAGCCATTTTCAGCTTGAAAGAATTAATAGCTGGGCTGGGCTAGCCCGGCTATACCACAAGGCCCAGGCTAAACGGGCCATAGCCGGGCCAGTTGATACCCTGCTCATCTGAAGAACAACAAAAGCATCGCTCAAGAAAAACTTTGGTCACACCTTAAAAACACAAATATTGTTCGAGCTGCTAGGTCCCAACTGTCGGCCACTCCTTGTGCAATTCTCTCGTTTATTGACTATATAGGATGACAATGGTGTGGGACCGTGATGTCAGGAAACCAGAAGGAAGCAAAAAAAATAGTTGTATATAATAAGGAGGCACTTGCGTACATGAGGCTATGGCCCTGGTGGGTCCCCACTATCATCCTCTCCAATTAAAGTTATCTCTGGATTCCTCATGTTCGTTGACCATGTTGACAACGTGAGAAGGCGGTGCCACGGCGAGCGTTACAACTCGAAGGACGACAGAGAGGGCCTCGTGGGTCCTATGGATGATCTGATACAGCGACCGCTGCTCATTTAGGAAGCCAGGATCATATGGCCACATGTGGAGACAGAGGTTGCAGCAAAGGTCCTCCTGCATAGGTAGCTCTTTCGCCATTAGGGCGTCAAAGCGCGGCCGCACCTGCTCAATGGTGAACACAACATGATGCGGCTTGGGCCGTGGCACTGGCTCCTGGTCGGAAGCCACGCCCATCGTCTGATTGTTGTCGCTCAGCACGGCGAGCTCGCCGGCGAGCCAGCATGTCCAGCTGCTAGACCGGGCCGCTGCCAAGCACGAGCCTGACCGCCCTGGCCCACCTAGACCGCCTCGATTGCGTGCGCTTTCCACCCAAAGCGGTCAGCACCGCCCGCGCTACTTCCCGGTGCAGGCGATTGCTCCATGTTCAAATGGCACAAGTGCCATCAATCCGTCCGTCTGCCGGCCACATTAGTGATACGCGGCTACTCCGGCGCCAATCGTCCATCCCTCTACCGCCGACCATTGCTATATAATCTGTTGCGCTAGCCATAGCCGCAGTCATCCGCCTTCGTTCCGTTTCTCGTGTCCACACTACTCCCACCATGGTTTCCTCGCGCTCCAGCGCTCTTCAGGACGGGCGGATGACGGACCAAAAGGAGATGGCAGCCATGGCTGCTGACTGGCCGGCTAGCAGGCAGCCGGAGGACGATGACGTCCCAATGGAGAACGTGGTAGTCGATGATCCGGCGCCAACCCCCTCCTCCGCGCCATCCTCACTGGTGCATTGCACCATGACCATCGGTGATGCCCATGCCCAATACATGGACACAGTGAGACAAAAGTGTCGGGAGCAGTTTCGGGAGGCGCAGGACGACGCCATCTACAAGCACCATCTTCTCTAGGAGTACCTGCAGGCGGAGGAGTAGATCACCGTAGAGCGGGCGGAGCAGGAGGCGCTGCTCTAGTTGTACCGCTCTGCCCGCGAGAGCAACCTCACGCTCTAGCGGTACCGCATACGATTGGCGGAGGTTGCCGCCGCCTACAAAGAGGACGATGAAGCGGGCGAGGCATTGTTTGGCGACACCGACGATGAGGCGGAGGACAATGTCGGCTCCGCCGAGGCCCTGCCTCGCCAGCACCGAGGTGGAGGACATCCCCGGCTTCAGCGAGGCACTGCTCTGCCGAGGCCCCGCCCCGCCAACAATGAGGTAGAGGGCATCGCCGACTCCACCGAGGCCCTGCCCCGCCGGCACCAAGGCGGAGGACTTCGCCGGCTTTGGCGAGTCCCTGCACCGCCAAACCCCTGCCCCGCCAATAACGGCGCAGAGGACATCGCCGGCTCCGCCGAGGTCCCGACCTGCTGGCAATGAGGGGGAGAATTTCCCCTACTCCCCCGAGGCGCCGCACCGCCGAGAATGATAAAGAGGACATCGCCGGCTCCGTCGAGGCCCCACCCCCTAGCCAATGAGGTCGCGCCACACAGAAAACAAGGAAGAGTAGAACACGGTAGGCCGCTGCCGCTCGGGTCCAAGTAAGGCCACCGCTACTACCCTCCAGTTGAAGCCAAGCTAGGCAGGTTGACCATTGACGGCCGATTAACTTCTTGGCAGCGACATGGAATCGGAGAGCTGTGTTGGAGAAGGACGTTGTTTCAGTTACATAACTGCAAGTGCGATTGGGTCACTGACATGTGGGCCCAAGAGGCATCTGGCCCACATGTCAGTGACGGAACTACACCTGTAGTAAAGTCACTGAAGCTCAGTCCCTGGAGAAGAAGCTTCTGTTCGGCTTAGCCGGACACGGGTGGGTAGCTTCGTTTAATTAATTATACCTCTAGGGCACCCCTTTTTAGTTGAAGAATGTGTGAAATGTAATGAAATCCGGCATGTTTATAAGAAATCCGGCCATGTATGAATGAATTTAGTTCGATTGGTTTGAATTCTTGTATCACTGGCATTGGATGAACATGCAAAACAATACATACTAGCATAATTCCCAGGGTGATCACCCCGTTTGCAGCAGTTTCACATCTACTCCCTCCGGTCGTTTTCAGTATGCATATAAGTTTTGTCTGAAGTCAAAGTATCTCTACTTTGACCAATCTTATAGAAAAAAGTATCAACATTCACAATGTAAAATCAACTGACTTGAAAGAAATCTAATATGCGAAGTAAAAAGGAACAGAGGGAGTACAAAAAGTTTGAGCGCTTTTTAGCGTTCCTATACATTGCAATCAAACACACAGGTCTGGCAATTCATGGAGAACATTCGAAACAATCAATGATTATGCATCTCAGTGATTCATATGTCAGAGTCAATATTTACTTCACGACTAAAGAATAAAGAAAAATCGATTGATGCTGCTGACAGGAAAATGCATCCCATTCGAAAATATCAAACGCTTGTCTTCTTGCTGACATCAATGAGCAAAATTTGACAAGGTTGTCCCATTCCAAAATGTCAAATGTGTGTTGTTTTGCATACATCAATGAGAAAACTTACAAGGTTTTCCCATTCCAAAATATCAAATGCCTACGATTGTGGAATGGGCAGGGTTTGCCATCAGTTCGGACATTGACATGACACCTCGTGCTAAATAAACCAGCTGTTCTTTTTGTGCAGTTCCACCAAAATCAACCAAATTTGCGTGTAGCTTGTATTATTTCGCCTTTATATGTTGCAACGCCTTGAACATATCGGCACCTCCTTTCTTGTGGTGGAAATGAATGATTCGAGAATATTCGATGTATTCATGAACATTTTGTGCAGTTCCCATGTTTGCATAAATACAAAAAAATTGATTAGTATAAAGAAAACTGTAATATGAACGGTAAAATGATAAATCATGTCACACCCTGATTTTCGTGGCACAACACTTAAGATGATAAATCATGATAAAATGTGGTTTGACAAAAACTTTTGCATTATTTGACTTTTTATTTGGAGTTGGTTTTCTCTCTGTGTTTTTCAAGTGCTCTTTAAGGTCAACACAACTCCACCTTCTATACTTCATCTCCTTGCCCCAAGCTTCTGCCCAATGATCATGCCATGTGTATCGAGCAATATAGTATTTTCTTACAAAAATAATTTGGCCAAAAAAAGTATTTTCTAAAATTAGTTTTTCAAAAACCCTTGAATTGAGATTTGCACGGCAAGTACTTGATTTGTCGTATGAAAAATATTTCAAAGAGTATATTTGAAACCTATTAGATATAGGATTCCCATAAACCACAAAAATATAATTTTAAAAGTTATTTTCCTATTTTATTTAAAAGCTTTTTCTTAAGGCCAGAAATGGTTTTTAATAGGGAAAAATTATTTTTATTGTTTTAAAAATATTTGAAAAAAATCAGGGAAACTCAGTGGGAATATATTTCCCATATATAAGAGTTTCAACACATGGTCATGTTCAGAACATTGGTCAAATCCCTAAAAAACCCTTTCTGGATATTTCAAGCTTTTGAAATATTACAAAGGAAATATTTCCCCAAAAATTCCAAGAAAATTCTAGCATGTCACATATGACATGATTGACGATCTTGCCAAGTCTCATGTCATGGAGAACATTATAACCCAATGAAACCCTCTCAAAACCACTTCTGACCTTTTTCAAGTTTGAACAACTTTGCACTGCCAAATATGTCCAAATGCTCTCACACTTGGTGAACATGCTCAAATGGTGTAATAATGCATCTAGACCAAGTGGCACAAGCTGGCGAACAAGTGAAATTGATCAAAGAGCCGCAAAACCCTTCCTGTCCAGAACCAAATTGGAACAACTTTGTACTACCAACTTTCTCTCCTTGACCCCAACTTTTGTGAGCATGTTAACATGACCAAATGAGGCCACTACACCAAGTAGTGCATCAAGGAGAAGTGATTTGCTCAACTAGATCTACACAAGTCCATTCCTGCTCATTTCTAGGGTTTACAAAAGTTGCATTGGCAACTTTGCCCAAATAAGCTCAAAATTGGTGGGAGGCCCTAATTATATGTGTCATTTCACCCTGTGGAGTCTCATGGCAATTGGAAATCATTTTCTTGCCAAAACCATTATCAAACACCTTCTGCCACTTCTCAATAATCACCATTTTGACCACTAAAACTATTCTCCTTGAGCTCCACTTTTTACCACAGCTCCTCCTAGTCCCCCTCTACCTCCAGTAACAATGGCTGCATCTCAGCTCAATGATTGAGGGGTGAAACCACCTCATTTACCCCTCTAGACAGCCCCAGTACCCCTCTTCCTCACCTCCCTCCTCACTCCAGTGGCCATCCATGGCATCCAATGCTTCCTCCCCTTTGTTTACTCACCCCACAAAGCCCCAGACAGTAGTGGACACGCCCGACGATAAACAATGCCATGGCATGCCATTTAGGCGCTCTGTGGCGCCTCTGATGCGCTCCCTTTATAGCCGCCCCCCAAGCAGCTCAGCCACCTCGGGCCTCCCCAGTAGCCTGACGATGCTCCTCGACGTCCACGTCACGCTACACTGCCGGCCCCCTCCTCTCTCTCCCTCTCCGGCCCTCCTCGCATGCGGACAGAGCGCCGCCCGAATGCGCCAGTCATTGCCCGCGATGGGGACCCGCTCTGCCGTGTTCCCCGCTCCCTCTCTTCTCCCCCTGGGCGTATTCGACCCCCACGAACACCCCACACACACTCAAACAGGCCCCCGTGACCCATAGCAACGGCAACGAGTTCGCCGGCGCACAAGTCCACGGTGGACCATCACGCGGCTATATAAGCCCGCCCCGGGCCGCTCTAGTGGCATTCGCCTCCTCCTCACACCCCCAAGAACACGCCCGCACCACCCAAACGTCCTCAAGGGGCTTACATGCTCGGGATCGACCGAGCTCCGCCGCCTCGGGTCGCATCGATCCAGAGGTACGGGCGCTCTCCGCCCGCTCTCACTCGATCTAGAACCGCAGGCTTCCATCGACCATTTCCAACTGGTTCCCCTCTCTTTAGCTGCCGAAAACGGCCGGAATCGCCGCCTCCCAAAACTCATCTGCCGCGCCTCCTCGTCGCCGGCAAACCAGGCCACCCCGGCGACCAACTCCGGCACCACCCGAACGGCGACACGACGAGGAGTCCAGCGGTGCCATCAGCTCACCCCGCCGTGCTCGGAAACGTCGCCGGTGAGCTCGCCTCCTCTCTGGCCCGAGGTAGACGACGACGGCCGTGGGCCCTGTCCGTCAGCCTCACGCCCTGACGGGTGGGACCCACCCGTCAGGTTTAAACACGCTGCCACAGCATCTTCGGTTCATTGCGTTGGAGAAGTATTTTCCAAATACGCCTTCGACGTGGCAGCCTTGCGCGGGCTGGATCCCTCTGGGCCTGCTACACTGTGGCCCTTCTGGCCCAGTTGCACAGTGCTGCTTCTCCTTTTTCTTTTTCTGGAAACTTGCAAAAATTCCACAGGATTAAATATTAATCCAAATGGAAAAATTCCAACTCCTATAATCTTAGAAAAATCCCACCTATTTAATGGTGTAACTTTCATAAATATCCATCAAACTTTTCTGCACTGTTCAAATTTAAATTCAAATTTGAGCATTTATATTCCCCTCTGAAAATCCATTTCTCCTATCATACAACTCCAAATCCATAACTAATAATTTTCTCCTTCTTAGAGTTCCCCCTGGTATTTATCAAAAATAAGTTGACATTTTTCTGAGCACTTTGGTTTTTCTGTTTTACTATTGCCTTATTTTTCTCGTTATTTTCTTGCGACGATTAGATCTCTTAATAGACGAAGTTGCTGAAGAAGAAGAAGAAGGAGAAGGGTTTGAAGAACTTGAAGACTTTGAAGACCAAGGCAAGCAGCCCTTTGACGATGTCTATGAAACCCTTTTTATGCATGCCATATAGCACTTTTATTGCTTGCATCGGAGACACGATATTGTGGTGACCACATGGGGTGGCTTGCCACCGTTACTTCCTCGTTGATACTTGCATTGTGCATGACCCTACCTTCTTATGAGGGTTATGCCGGTGGGAGTAGATAGGATGCTAAAGTAGTGCTACGCAAAAGGGACGGAATATGCATGGTGATGGAGACAAAGTATTTTCAAAGGACTTTCGAAAACCCCATCGGGTGCCACTTATGCCCGGGGGAGATGATGAGTTGGGTAGCCACTTGATGATGAAGTGGTGTACCGAGGCAAGTGTGTGTGTTGTTTTCAAAACGGATTGGTTTAAGTTGCGACCGTTATTCCAACCTTGCATGCGCAACCACTCTACCCTTATATGGGAAAGGGCATTATTGATTACCTAGGCCGATACTAGCTTGGTGCCCACATTACTAGTGACGGGGGAGAGTTGGTGCTCTCTCTTGGGACGGGGTCGTGCCAGGTAGGGCGGCCATGACTGTCTTTACAGGGCACCGGATACACCATTGTGTCCCCTCTCGGATGTTATGATCTCGAGTGAGTCTCGTATGATATACATCGTGAGGATACGGAACAACGAGTGGACTCCTTGTTAGTGTCGTCTTGGGAAAGGTAGTGATCGGGTGCTTACCCCGGGTACTTGAGGTATCGCGGGTCGTGGATGACACGGAAGTTCCCCGGATCTTGTGGGTAAAGTGTGCAACCTCTGCAGAGTGTAAAACTATTCGAATAGCCGTGTCCACGGTCAAGGACAGTTGGGTAACCGCTCTTGGGCTACGTCCACATGTTTACAAACCAGAGTGTGTGTTTGGATAAGTGGGAAGATCTACTTGGGTCAAGTCAAAGGACTTGACATGATTGAATTGGGTTGGTGCCCACTCTATTTATGTTGATATCTGTAACCTGTCCTCATGGTTACTTGAATTCTCCTGATGCATGTCTTATAAGTTGTTGAACATATGATTGCACTCAAAACTAGCTTTCTGCAAATTTTTTTTACCTATATCATGCATTGTTATATCTGGAACCAAAACATGGGTTGCTTGCGAGTACATTCAAAGTACTCATTGGCTTCCCACTGGTTATTTAATTGGCCAGGCATGGAAGAACCGGAGTTCGAAGAAGAGTTCTTTGGATACGAACATGCGAACTAGGACGTTTCCCAGTCAGAATGCCTGTAGGGTTAAGGCAGATGGCATGGGTTCTACTTATCGACGAAGATTTCCGCAGCTTGTGTTTCATTTGATGTTCTGCCCTTAAGGCTTTATCTATGTAATACTTGACCATAATGGTCATAATTCGTGTAAGACGGTATGTATGGATGTAAGACTCATGTATTCAGCTTCTGTGTGTTCAGTGAGCATTGATCTCTGGGATCACAGTACACGTGCATTCGGTGATCACGACTTATGAGTCGGGCTCCCCACAAAGCTGGTATCAGAGCCATCCTGACTGTAGGAAGCCTTAGCTAGCATGGACGTTAGTTAGCTTGAGACCATCTAAACTGCTCTTCTTTTTTAAAGCTTACCCCACCCAAGATATATTTCCCTTATTGACCTCCCCTATTCAACTTTTGTAGATGGTTGTCGCCCCCTTGAGACGCCTTATGACAGGATTTCCATCACTCCTAAAAGACTGCCTCCAACAATGCCACTATCCCTTGCTGCCCATATACACCCTGCATGAACTGGAAAATGATGTGCTCGAGAAGGAGTTCTACGCCAAGGTTTTTGTGCCTGCCAAGACCTCACCCTGTGGGTGGTTCTTCATTGGACCACCCATGCCAACACAAGACCAGCCATTCAGCAAGTGGCACATGAAGTGCTCCTCTGTCTTGAGGCCTCCTTCCGTAAATGAAAGAAGAACACGCCACCCGCTACCTACACGGAAAGAACGGATTTGGAGCCCTAGCTCAAGTGATGATTTCCCAGGAAGATGAGGATCCAACCCTCAAGTACCGGATCCGCTTCATCAACGCCGGAGACTACCTTCTCGTCACCTTCATCAAGCATTCCTTAAGGCTCGCCATGACCTCCCTTCACTTCGCACCTCCTTTGCCTCGAGAAGAAGAGGGTGGCCGAGCAAGGACAGCAAATCACCGTCTTACAAGCCCACCTTGCCAATCAGAGCAACAAATCAAGGAACTTGGAAAACCCGCAACCAAACCCCACGCAGGAGGCATAGGAATGGATTTCCATATCCACCTCATAGAAGATCGTCGTCAGGCCATCGACGACATAACTCAAGACTGGATAGCAACCTTTTTGCTTCCGTCACTTGTCACGGGTGTGGTGAACTTGGGCACATTAAAAGGATGTGTCCCAACAAGCAGCCGACTGTCGCATACCCTTTGGCACCACAAGGGGAACCCAGAAACTGAAGACCGAACGCCTTTCTCTCAAAGTGATGAAGCAAGCACGACTGCTGAATCCGAGGACCCCTAGGGTAGGATGAGTCGTGTACCCCCTATCTTGAAGTCGAGTCCATATGATGGTTCAAATGAAACCATGTTGAGTGTTGCTTGTTCTTATCTGTTTGTGTTTTGATATAAGTTGCACTTTTGCCTTAGGCAGCATGTATGCAACTATATCACCTATCTTATCTTAAAGAAATTGTGTGTGGTCTTTTGGCACTTGTTTGTTTGCACCTGCACTATAGAGCCCCCTTTAGGCATCCCCATCTATACTAATTTTCCCTCTCATCCCTCTATCCTCAATCAAGACCGGCAAGACAAGGTACACCAAGGATTCTACTTGACGACCTACTAACACTTTGGAGACTTTTGCTGCAGCCTCCTCGACCAAGTGAAACCCCGTAGGGTTATGTTTAACCCTCCAGACTAGAAACCCATTCGTAGACCCTTCGAGACTTCATGAGATAACCCATCTCGAATCCTTAACCATGTGCTTAACCCACAAACTTGAAAGAGAACCAGTTAAGCCTCCATAACCTCGCTCAACATTGGGTTCACTATGGAACTAGTGGACGTAGGGAATGAGCACCTTATCATCCTAATATAGCACCGGAACTCATGATGCCATAGGGAAGACCAATTTGAGGATATAGGAATAGAGGACAAATGACTTGATGAGTTTATATCAATGACTTTGAGGAATCATCCGAGACTACTTGGTGGATTATGAGGTTTTCATGTTGGTAGATGAACTTGGTGGGATCATGATTATAGGGTATCATAGCTTTCATTACCCCTGGAGTAAATTTAATTTTGTGGAACAATTATAATCGCAACATGAAATTCTTGGAAGTATACAGATTTGACTGAGCCAGGGGATATGATAGAAGATAGTTGACATTACGGAAATGACTTGGGGGAATAGATAGGAATTCTCGTTGGACATGAGATTTGGATTCAATACATTATCCTAGTGGAGTATGGATGTAGAGTAATTTCTACATGGTTCAGAGTAAATTGGATTTAGACTGATGATCTTGATCATGATATCATGTTTCTTGGAGGACAATAAACTAGGAGATTGGATTAATTGTCGGAGTTGATATAAGCCTGACCTTGGAGTTCACTTGACCATGATAATGGAAATTGGTGGACTGACTATAGTAAGGTAGCCTTCCCAGTATTTTTGGATTATAGGATATTAGAAGATCGTGTGGAACACCATAGAGATTGGATTTGAAGAGCTCTTGGATCATGTAATGATTGGTGTAGTTAATGGATTCTTGGAGTTGACTCATAGGAAGGAAACAAGATCTGGAGTGGCTTACGACGTGTTTCCTTTGGATAGAGATGCTTTATCTTAGACCTTGGAAGAATAGGCTGAGCCCTTGGATTGTCACGTTAAAGCTTAGCAGCTTATATGTTCTAACCATGGATTTTTAGGGGTAGACATAAATGTGAGTTTGGAGATTGTAGATATATATGATTTTGTTAGACCTCCTCTCGGGAGCCATGAGGATATGAATCACATGAGTGATGATTGGAGTTGACCTATACGTAATGATGCTATCAGTGATATGATGTGATTTGTTTAAAGGACTAAATAGAACAATTGGCATCTCAGAAACTGTGCCCAAGGATAAGATGATAAACGTTCACTCGCACACTAGATCCTTGAAACCCTTAAGCCCTACCAGGCTACAACAAGGTCGGATCATAACTTTGGGTCTTGACTCTAGACCGAATACACCTTGGTCCACACTCAACCGTGACGACCACCAATGCCTTAGCCCACTTTACATACCCCATAGACTTCATGGAGTGCTTGGACAAGTTAGTTGTCATCTTTCTTTGATGACGTACTTGTCTACCCGAAGATGGAAGAAGAATTGTTGAGCTGGTCAAGGAACATTTGAAGACCGCCATGCCAAGGAGGAAGAACTACCACCAACGTCAAGAAGTAAACTCCCGCGTCAAAGATCATGTGTATTTGCGAGCCACTTCTCTCAAAGAGAACCAAGCATTTTCATGTTAAGAAAAACTCGCACCAAGATTTATCGACCTTTTCCAAGATCACTACAAGACGAAGAGCAAACGGCTACCATTAGAATTACCACCGAGCCACCCATCGTGCACAACATTTTCCACGAGTCACAGCTTTGGAAGTGCTTCCAACATCCTAACCAACCCGGTCCCTACAAGGACGTCAATCACCAAGCCATCGACCTCCAGCCCAATATGACTTACGAAAGCCCCGGTGGCAATATGGATCAAGCGGATGTCATACACGGCCACGCCATCGAGTACTTCAAGGATCAATGGAGCACCACTCGGAAGCACAAGCGGTATGAGGACAAGAAGACTACCCCAGATCCAGTTTTCGTATTCCCTTCCACGCCTAGTTTGGGAATCTCGGGACGAGATTCTTGTAAGGGGGGTAGGTCTGTCACACCCTGATTTTCATGGCACAACACTTAAGATGATAAATCATGATAAAATGTGGTTTGACAAAAACTTTTGCATTATTTGACTTTTTATTTGGAGTTGGTTTTCTCTGTGTTTTCAAGTGCTCTTTAAGGTCAACACAACTCCACCTTCTATTCTTTATCTCCTTGCCCCAAGCTTCTGCCCAATGATCATGCCATGTGTATAGAGCAATATAATATTTTCTTACAAAAATAATTTGGCCAAAAAAAGTATTTTCTAAAATAAGTTTTTCAAAAACCCTTGAATTGAGATTTGCACTGCAAGTACTTGATTTGTCGTATAAAAAATATTTCAAAGAGTATATTTGAAACCTATTAGATATAGGATTCCCATAAACCACAAAAATATAATTTTAAAAGTTATTTTCCTATTTTATTTAAAAGCTTTTTCTTAAGGCCAGAAATGGTCTTTAATAGGAAAAATTATTTTTATTTTTTAAAAATATTTGACAAAAATCAGAAACTCAGTGGGCATATATTTCCCATATATAAGAGTTTCAACACATGGTCATGTTCAAAACATTGGTCAAATCCCTCAAAAACCCTTTCTGGATATTTCAAGCTGTTGAAATATTTAAAAAGGAAATATTCCC
Source organism: Aegilops bicornis (assembly GCA_021605145.1). Taxonomy (NCBI): domain Eukaryota; kingdom Viridiplantae; phylum Streptophyta; class Magnoliopsida; order Poales; family Poaceae; genus Aegilops; species Aegilops bicornis. The sequence goes on from CM038674.1 coordinate 295,070,494, forward strand.
CAAAAATTCCAAGAAAATTCTAGCATGTCACATATGACATGATTGATGATCTTGCCAAGTCTCATGTCATGGAGAAAAGTATAACCCCATGAAACCCTCTCAAAACCACTTCTGACCTTTTTCAAGTTTGAACAACTTTGCACTGTCAAATATGTACAAATGATCTCACACTTGGTGAACATGCTCAAATGGTGTAATAATGCATCTAGACCAAGTGGTACAAGCTGGAGAACAAGTGAAATTGATCAAAGAGCCCCAAAACCCTTCCTGTCCAGAACCAAATTTGAACAACTTTGTACTACCAACTTTCTCTCCTTGACCCCAACTTTTGTGAGCATGTTCACATGACCAAATGAGGCCACTACACCAAGTAGTGAATCAAGGAGAAGTGATTTTCTCAACTAGATCTACCCAAGTCCATTTCTGCTCATTTCTAGGGTTTACAAAAGTTGCATTGGCAACTTTGCCCAAATAAGCTCAAAATTGGTGGGAGGCCCTAATTATATGTGTCATTTCACCCTGTGGAGTCTCATGGCAATTGGAAATCATTTTCTTGACAAAACCATTATCAAACACCTTCTGCCACTTTTCAATAATCACCATTTTGACCACTATAACTATTCTCCTTGAGCTCCACTTTTTACCACAGCTCCTCCTAGTCCCCCTCTACCTCCAGTAACAATGGCTGCATCTCAGCTCAATGATTGAGGGGTGAAACCACCTCATTTACCCCTCTGGACAGCCCCTGTACCCCTCTTCCTCACCTCCCTCCTCACTCCAGTGGCCATCCATGGCATCCAATGCTTCCTCCCCTTTGTTTACTCACCCCACAAAGCCCCAGCCAGTATTGGACACGCCCCTGACGCATAAACAATGCCATGGCATGCCATTTGGGCGCTCTGAGCGCCTCTGATCTTGGCTCTGCCTGCATTAGCCGCCCCACCTTAAGCAGCTCCGGCCACCTCGGGCCTCCCCCAGCGTGCACGACGATGCTCCTCGACGTCCGCGTCACGCTACACTGCCGGCCCCCTCCTCTCTCTCCCTCTCCGGCCCTCCTCGCATGCGGACAGAGCGCCGCCCGAACACGCCAGTCATTGCCCGCGATGGGGACCCGCTCTGTCGCGTTCCCCGCTCTCTCTCTTCTTCCCCTGGGCGTATTCGACCCCCACGAACACGCCAGACACACTGAAACAGGCCCGAGTGACCCATAGCAACGACAACGAGCTCGCCGGCGCACAAGTCCACGGTGAACCTTCGTGCGGCTATATAAGCCCGCCCCGGGCCGCTCTAGTGGCATTCGCCTCCTCCTCACACCCCCAAGAACACGCCCGCACCACCCAAACGTCCTCAAGGGGCTTCTGTGCTCGGGATCGACCGGAGCTCCGCCGCCTCGGGTCGCGGTCGATCCAGAGGTACGGGCCATCTCCGCCCCCGCTCTCACTCGATCTAGAACCACAGAAGCCCACTGACCATTTCCCCCTGTTTCCCCTCTCTTTAGCTGCCGAAAACGGCCGGAATCGCCGCCTCCCGAAACTCCAACGCCGCGCCTCCTTGTCGCCGGCAAACCAGGCCACCCCGGCGACCAACTCCGGCACCACCCGAACGGCGACACGACGAGGAGTCCAACGGTGCCATCAGCTCACCCCGCCGTGCTCGGAAACATCGCCGATGAGCTTGCCTCCTCTACGCCCGAGGTGAGACGACGACGGCCGTGGGCCTGTCCGTCGACCTCATGCCTGACGGGTGGGACCCACCCGTCGAGTTTAAACACGCACGCACAAGACCGTTCGCTTGTCGGCTGGAGACGTATATTCCAAATACGCCATCGACGTGGCAGCCTTGCGCGGGCTGGATCCCTCTGGGCCTGCTGCACTATGGCCCTTCTGGCCCAGTTGCACAGTGCTGCTTCTCCTTTTTCTTTTTCTCGAAACTTGCAAAAATTCCACAGGATTAAATATTAATCCAAATGGAATAATTCCAACTCCTAAAATCTTAGAAAAATCCCACCTATTTAATGGTGTAACTTTCATAAATATCCATCAAACTTTTCTGCACTGTTCAAATTTAAATTCAAATTTGAGCATTTATATTCCCCTCTGAAAATCCATTTCTCCTATCATACAACTTCAAATCCATAACTAATAATTTTCTCCTTCTTAGAGTTCCCCGGTATTTATCAAAATAAGTTGACATTTTTACGAGCACTTTGGTTTTTCTGTTTTACTATTGCCTTATTTTTCTCGTTATTTTCTTGCGACGATTAGATCCCGTAATAGACGAAGTTGCTGAAGAAGAAGAAGAAGGAGAAGGGTTTGAAGAACTTGAAGACTTTGAAAACCAAGGCAAGCAGCCCTTTGACCATGTCTATGAAACCCTTTTTATGTATGCCATATAGCACTTTTATTGCTTGCATCAAAGACACGATATTGTGGTGACCACATGGGGTGGCTTGCCACCGTTACTTCCTCGTTGATACTTGCATTGTGCATGACCCTACCTTCTTATGAGGGTTATGCCGGTGGGAGTAGATAGGATGCTAAAGTAGTGCTATGCAAAAAGGGACGGGAATATGCATGGTGATGGAGACAAAGTATTTTCAAAGGACTTTTCGAAAACCCCATCGGGTGCCACTTATGCCCGAGGGAGATGATGAGTTGGGTAGCCACTTGATGATGAAGTGGTGTACCGAGGCAAGTGTGTGTGTTGTTTTCAAAAACGGATTGGTTTAAGTTGCGACCGTTATTCCAACCTTACATGCGCAACCACTCTACCCTTATATGGGAAAGGGCATTATTGATTACCTAGGCCGATACTAGCTTGGAGCCCGCATTACTAGTGACGGGGGAGAGTTGGTGCTCTCTCTCGGGACTGGGTCGTGCCAGGTAGGGCGGCCATGACTGTCTTTATAGAGCACCGGATACACCGTTGTGTCCCCTCTCGGATGTTACGATCTCGAGTGAGTCTCGTATGATGTACATCGTGAGGATACGGAACAACGAGTGGACTCCTTGTTAGTGTCGTCTAGGGAAAGGTAGTGATCGGGTGCTTACCCCGGGTACTTGAGGTATCGCAGGTCGTGGATGACACGGAAGTTCCCCGGATCTTGTGGGTAAAGTGTGCAACCTCTGCAGAGTGTAAAACTATTCGAATAGCCGTGTCCACGGTCAAGGACAGTTGGGTAACCGCTCTTGGGCTACGTCCACATGTTTACAAACCAGAGTGTGTGTTTGGATAAGTGGGAAGATCTACTTGGGTCAAGTCAAAGGACTTGACATGATTGAATTGGGTTGGTGCCCACTCTATTTATGTTGATATCTGTAACCTGTCCTCATGGTTACTTGAATTATCCTGATGCATGTCTTATAAGTTGTTGAACATATGATTGCACTCAAAACTAGCTTTCTGCAAAAAAAAATTACCTATATCATGCATTGTTATATCTGGAACCAAAACATGGGTTGCTTGCGAGTACATTCAAAGTACTCATTGGCTTCCCACTGGTTATTTAATTGGCCAGGCATGGAAGAACCGGAGTTCGAAGAAGAGTTCTTTGGATACGAACATGCAAACTAGGACGTTTCAGTCGAGAATGCTGTAGGGTTAAGGCAGATGGCATGGGTTCTACTTATCGACGAAGATTTCCGCTGCTTGTGTTTCATTTGATGTTCAGCCCTTAAGACTTTATCTATGTAAGACTTGACCATAATGGTCATAATTCGTGTAAGACGGTATGTATGGATGTAAGACTCATGTATTCAGCTTCTGTGTGTTTAGTGAGCATTGATCTATGGGATCACTTTACACGTGCATTCGGTGATCACGACTTATGAGTCGGGCTCCCCACAAAGCTGGTATCAGAGCCATCCTGACTGTAGGAAGCCTTAGCTAGCATGGACGTTACTTAGCTTGAGACCATCTAAACTTCTCTTCTTTTCTAAAGCTTACCCCACCCAAGATATATTTCCCTTATTGACCTCCCCTATTCAACTTTTGTAGATGGCTGTTGCCCCTCGAGACTCCTTATGACAGATTTCCATCACTCCTAAAAGATCGCCTCCAACAATGCCACTATCCCTTGCTGCCCATATACACCCTGCATGAACTGGAAAATGATGCGCTCGAGAAGGAGTTCTACGCCAAGGTTTTTGTGCCTGCCAAGACCTCACCCCAGGGGTGGTTCTTCATTGGACCACCCATGCCAAAACAAGACCTGGCCATTCAGCAAGTGGCACATGAAGCGCTCCTCCGTCTTCGAGGCCTCCTTCCAGAAATGAAAGAAGAACACTGTCGGGGAGGCTGATCTGACCCACGAACACCTATGGGACCGGCGGACCGAGCCCCTTTCGGTTCGGCGGGGGGCGGAGGTCGCACGAAGAGCTGATCGAGGCGAAGCACACGAGCGGTTTACCCAGCTTCGGAGCTCTCCGGATAGATAACACTCCTACTGCTGCATGTCTGAGTGTATTGAGTTCTTGCTCAGGAGCGCTGAGTGCTACTGATACACACAAGCTGCTAACGAGACAGGCGTGAGTGTTCTCGGCTTGAACCCCTCCCACGTTGCGCATGGGCCTCCTTTTATATGCTAAAGGGGTCTCCGACAGTGTAGCAACGTAGACAAGGGTAAAAATGGAAAAGGAGTGGTTGGTATAGCTACTTGTACAGTGTATCATACCTAACCCCGGCGGGGACAAAGGCATTAAATGCACATCTCGTCGCCCTAACGATCTTGAGAAAGGACCGTCAGTGCGCCACCGCTTGCCACGATGGCAATCTTGTCGGCGCCGCTTGCCATCAGCGCTCCGGCCGCCTGACCTCTTGCCACGCTGTACGCTGGAAAGGTCCTGAGGCGACACGTTAGTGGATATGCTTTGGAGCGCAGTGCAGTGGTGGTCTGCCGCGGCAAGTGCCTTGCCGCGGTTGTTGTCTTGTCGCGTCCCGAAGCTTGTCGCTCACGGGCCTTCTGGCAAGCTCCTCTTGCCGGGCCTTGTCTCCTAGGTGCCTTGGGTGGCCTTCCCGACAAGCTCCTCTTGCCGGGCCTTGTCTCCTTGGCTTGAATACTTTGTTCTTGAATGGCTCCAAAGGAACCACGGAGGACCTTGGCGGTCACCGGCAAGCCTTGCCATGGAGGGCTGCAACTGCCCGTGCACAAGTTCGGGATACTAGGGTACCCCTACTCTAGTACACCGGCAGAGCCCCGGGCCTGGGCCACCTGCAGTGCCGAGCGCTGTTGGGCCAGGCCCAAAACAGGGCACGGGCACGCGCGGCCTGGGTTACGCCGTAACTCACCCCGGACCCACCACGCCCTCCACGAATGGCACGCGTCGAATGCGGCGTCGTGTGAGAGATCGTGGGTGGTTTCTTTATTCGGAAAAACGGAACGTCCGCCCCCTCCCTCTTTATAAGCAGGGGAAACAGGGGCGGTTGCCCATCTCGCCCGATTCTTTGTCCAATCCTGAAAAATCCCCGCTCCTTTCCCCTTCTTCCCAAGGCTGAAGAGAGAGCAGCGCTCCGCCCCCCATCGCCACCAGCATCACCAACGTCGTTGATCTCCCTCACCACCTCCGCCATGGCTCCGAAAGCCGACAAGGGGAAGGCCGTGAAGTCGGCCGAGGCGCAGCGGCTTGCGGCGCTGCGGAAGGAGCGGGCAATCTTTCCCCCCAGCTCACCGCGAAGGAGCTGAGGGAGTACTACTACCTCTTCTGGTCGACGGAGGCCTTGAGCACATCCAGCGCATGAAGGTACTCCCGGCTGCTTGGGACTGGCTCCGAATGGGTACCCTTTCTTGTATTTGTTCTTCTCTGCGGGCTCTGCCGCCTTTCTCTAATTTTTACGTGATATCATGAACACCTCACGGGTTCCGCCTCCTTGACTTCACCCCCAATGCTTGTTACGACCATGGCAGTTTTCGCACATCTCTGCGAAAACTTTGTCGGAGTCCATCCAAGCGTAGCCCTTTTCCGCCACTTCTTTATGCCCGAGTTGAGAGAGGGGAGCCTCTTTCCGGTGGGATCGCTTTGGATCTCAAGGACCGGCAAGAAGGAAGCTTATCTGGAGGAGAGCTCTGCAGCAAATGGGATGAGTGGAGAGCAGAATGGTCTTTGGATTGTCGAGGAGAACCGCGGCCGTTACGCCCAGCGCCAAACCTCGATGGTCGCGGCAATGGCTGGAAGCGATCTGGCCCCGGAAGATGCTAGGCTGAAGATTGCCGTCATCCGGATCCTACGCTGAGGCTTGCCGGACTCTTGTATGGCGCCGTTGGCGCAGATTTCCTTCGGCGCGCCGCCCCTGCGAGAGGAGGAGACCCGCTGGGAGTTCCGAGCGGCGGATATCATGAGGTTGCGCCGGGCCTCAACTTCAATTTCAACATCTTGGGGCTGGCGCGATGCTCGTGGAGCTGTTCAAGCACGATCTGAAGCATCCCGGGCGTTCAGGTTGCGAAGAATGTTGTCGGCTGTGCAACAATTCCTCGCTCGACCGCATCCGTGCAATGATGCCGTTAATGCGGCTCACATGGAATCATTCCAACCTGGCAAGAGCCTGCGAGATGACGTCGTCGCGAGTGTTCTTTGACAACTGGTAGAAGTGCCGATCCACCCGATGAGCAGAAGAGCCTCACCAGCGACACCACCGATGATGAGATGCAGCGCCGCCATACGAACTAGAAGAGGCGGCAACGACCCGCCGCTGGAGAGTTCGGATTCACCGTAGAGGCGAGAGGCGTGAGGCGGCAAGCCTTGTCGAGCGAGATAAGTTTGCGGCGAGGAAGAGCTTGTCGGGAACTGAAGCTGAGTCGGCGAGCGAGCCCGGCGCCTCCTCCCCTCCTTTAGACAGCTTGCTGGCCGGAGCCCCCAGCTCCACCAAGAAGGCGTCTCCAGGGCGGAGGCGTGGCAGACGGCAGAGCCAGGTCAACAGGCCCGCGCGCGCGCCGCGCTCCACAGCAACGCTGTTGCCAGCGGGAGCACCTCACGCGCTGGGGCAACTGGAGCGGGGCCCTCGCGGACCACCGCTTCTGCTCCCTTAAGCGGCCAAGGAAACCTCTCCTCCGCCTCGTCGTATGGGGAGGCGGGCAGGTGATCTCTCCGCGCTCAGCTCCGGCGAGGAAGAAGAAGAATAAGATTCTTTGCAGCATTTGTAGTTCTTGACTTGTTGCTTTGTCTTGTATCTGATTTGCTTCACTGAACCCATTCCTTTTCGTGACGCTGGCCCAGAGAGCGTCGAAGAGAGCCAAGGCCCCGGTGATTGTCATCGAGGACGAACCCACCGCGACAGCAGGAGGCGCATCCGAGACCACCTTGCCGGACGCGGCAACTCTTCCTCAAAGCAGCCCCCAGCGCAGCCCCCAGCGTAAGTATATGGTTTACTTTCTGCTGTTAGGCATGCATGGGTGCCCTTTCTTTCTTGATATCATTGCTGATTTGTGTAGGAAGCGAGCAGCCTTACCAGAGTGCCTGAAGCCGCTCGACATGCCTTCTGCTTGACTACACCGCCAAGGAGGATTCTCCGGCAAGGAGACTTCTCCGGCAAGGCGATTCTCCGGCAAGGGGCAGTTCTCCGGCAAGGGCGGCACCAGCCGATCCCTGGCGGCGGAGACCATGACTACTGAACCCTAAGCGGGTAATCCTCTTGCTTGAAAACTTTCCTTGTGTTCTTCTTCTTCTGATTTTATTTTTGAATATTTGCTTGACTTTTCCTCATTTTCTGGTCGTCAGATCCATCCGCCACAGGGCCAATGGAGACCGAGGCTGCCGGCGAGGAGGACGCGCGCGGCAATACTGACGACGCCGCTGCCATCAGAGAAGAAGCTGGCGCCGACGAGCCCGCCGGCGAAGAGGCCGCCAAAGCTGCCGCCGTAGAAGCTGGCGAGGGGTCCGGCGATCGCACTGACGGCCCTGAGGCCGCAGGAGCGCCAGGCGCTACGCCGACCGCCGATCCCTCCGCCGCTGCGGCAGCGTCGGGCTCCGAAGAGCCCCAGCCCGGCGCCTATTTAAAGGCCGGCGATGACGTCTACATCAAGCCCCATGGGCGTCGAGCTCCAGGGCGCCGGCCGAAGGAGAAACTTTTGATGAAGAGTTGCTCGCCTCCGGCTGACGCTGGTCGACGCGCCAAAGCGATGGCAGTGGCGAGTCACGAGGAGGAGCTTGCTGCGGAAGTTCTTTGTCGCTCTACCGCGCCGACAAGCCAAGATGGAATCCGGGAAGCGCTTGTCGTGAAGGCGGAGAGCAGACATCGAGAAGCGCGGAGGAGCTCCGGCCTCAACCAGGAAGCTCTCCGGTTCTTGGCGGAGAGGCGGGAGCGACTTCATGAGAGCGCAAAGCCTTCCTCCTCGAGAAGGCGGCCGAGGAGCAACAGCGGCTTGCCGCCCGATAAGCTATCTCTGCGCAGGAAGGCAAGTTACGCGGAGGAAGGTTAATCTTGACAACCATGAGGAGGATCTAGCCTTGCGAGCAAACATTTGGCGGGGCTCTCAAGGAAGCAAAGGATGTTGCCACAGCTGCCGAGGCCGCCAAGAAGGAGCTGGAGACGAAGGTGATGCAGCTGGAGGCCAATCTCAAGGAGAGCGGCGAGGAGCTTGCTGCACTCAAGCATGGCCTGAGAAGGGACGCCTACACTCTTGGCGAGGCTGCAGGGCCGTCTCGCCGAGAGGAGCAAGGAGCTCAGCGCCGCCAAGGACTCCAACACAGATCTTGAGTTGAAGGCGACCACCTTGACTCGAGGCTGGGCCAGCGCCAAGGAGGCAGGAGGTGGCCTTGAAGGAGAAGATCAAGGCCGACGAGGCGCTCTTTGGCGAAATCTTTGCTACCGCCAGAATACCTTTAGGGAGAATGTGGAGCCTTGGACCGAGGGTCTCGTGGATGTTCTTTGCAACCATCGGCGAGGGCTGGCGCGGTGGGGATGGTGGATCTTCGATATTCCTCCGATGAGCACCTCCGACCCAGCGCCAAGCTCAGCTTGTTCTTCAAGGCGTGGTGATGGCCCTCCGGCGACTCGGGAAGAAATCCCAAAGCGGCTGGCCGAGGAGTCGTGCTGCCGGATCTGCGGGAGCTCTTCAAAAGGTGTTGATGAAGGTGGCCTTCCGCAATCCAGGCCTCAACCTCACCAACGTCCTCAAGTCCTTGCCACCGGATCTGATGTGGAAGCGCTCAAGACCCTTGTCGCACCCATCGTGGGACAGGGTGAGCGGGATCAAGAGGGTTGAGGGCGTCGCGTAGATTAGGCCGCCCGCTTTCTCTTTTTCTTGCCGTTCTTTGGTCATGTTATGAGAACAATCTATTAGAGCTGCGACAAGCTATCTTGTAATATAACTCTATTTTGGGTAGCAATTGCTATGTTATTTCCTTTACTTGGTTCCTTCCTTTGTATGTTTTTGCCCTCGCTTTTAGGGAACTTGTCGGTATGAGCACCTCGACATGGCTGAGTCTTGAACGTCGGCTGACTTCTTTGGCGGTGCTGCTACCGACAAGAAACCTTGTCGCAACTAGTCGCAGCTCACTTAAGTTGTTGAGCGGACTCGAAAAAAAAAAGTAAGGCGCAACTAGCTACTGAGTTGGTTCCTCCAGCGCCAGGTTTTTCCATACAAAAGTACAGTCGTTCGAGGAAGATAACTTAAAATTTTAAAACTGATTGCTCAAACTTTAGCAACTTAGATTTTACGTCGTTAAGCTTCCGGTAAGGCTAGACTTCCTTGAGCGGCGCTTGGTCCACACCATTATCTTCTCCTTTCCCCGGCAAACTTGTGGGCGAGGAACCTTCCTTTCTTTGAGAAAGAGAAAGAAGAGAAAATAAAGGTATGGAGCCTTATGGCTCGATATTGCTTACCGGGGGTAGGTGCTTCACAAAGTGTCAGATAATGCATGCAAAAATAGAAGTGGCAGGCATGAAATGGACAAGATGTGCGAAGCACATTAGCTTTACTTATGCACGGGGTCTGCGCCCGACTTTGTACAAAGGATTACATGCAACATCGGCAAGACTTGTACAAAAGGTGGTTGCCGGAACAGGTTCCGGCAACCGCGCTTCTCTGAGTAAAACTTACAAGGATGCTCAATGTTCGAGGAGTTGCTCACGGAATGCCATCTTCGGTCTCAAAGCGGACATCGCCGGGCCTAGTGACTTCGTTTCACCCGGTAAGGGCCTTCCCACTTCGGCATCAACTTGTTGGAATTCTTGGCGGACTGAGCAGCGCCGAAGAAAAAGGTCGCCTTCCTCGAGACTTCTGGCGGTAACTGCGGCTATGGTAGCGGCGCAAAGCTTGCGGTATCGAGCAACTCGTCTGACAACTGAAGATGATCCTCCTCAAGGAGCAGCGCGTTATTTTGTCGCAACTGCTCTTGCTCAAGCTCATCATAAGCGAGCACTCGAGGTGATCCGTATACGAGTTCCGTGGGGAGAACTGCCTCTGCTCCATAGACTAGAGCGAAAGGTGTCTGGCTAGTGGCTCGATTTGGCGTCGTCCTGATCGACCAAAGAACCACCGGCAGCTCCTCAATCCAGTTCTTTCCGCACTTGTGCAGCCTGTCGAAAGTTCTGGTCTTGAGCCCGCGCAGCACTTCAGCATTCGCCCTCTCCACTTGACCGTTACTTCTCGGATGAGCAAGCGAAGCGAAGCGGAACCTTGGCACCAAGATCTTGGGCGTCTTTGGATGAAGGTGCGGCTCGTGAATTGCGTGCCGTTGTCGGTGATGATCCTGTTAGGGATTCGAAGCGGCAAACAATCAACCTAAAGAACTTGACTGCGGCGATGCTTGTCACCTTCCTCACTTGCTTCCACTTCCGGCCACTTTGTGAACTTGTCGATTACAGCGTACAAGTACTCAAAGCCCCGACAACTTCGGGGAAAGGGCTGAGGATGTCGAGCCCCAGACCAAAAATGGCCGAGGATAAAGGGATCGTCTGGAGAGCTTGAGTCTGGTGTATCTGCTTGGAATGGGCCAGCACGCTTCACACTTGGCTACTTGTGCGGTTGCATCACGGAGGCTGTCGGCCAAAAGAAACCTTGCTTAGGAGCAGCTTTGCGGCAAGTGCTCTCTGGCGCCAATGTGGTGACCACATATGCCTCCATGTATCTCTCTCGCCAACAGCTTTTGTCCGTCTTCGGTGAATACACTTCAATTTCACCTTTGTTGAGTCTTCTTACATGCACGGTGTGTTGTCGACAAACTGGTACATACTTGACTGCCGGGCTACTCTTTCCGCTTCTTCTTGCTCTTCAGGAAGTTCTCCTGTCTGAAGGAAACAGACATTCTGTTGTCCCCATGTTGGAGCTTGCGGCTCGACAACAAGGACTAAAGGCACATCTGCTGGTGCGGGAACATCTGCTTCCACGGTGAGAACCTGCGGCTCAGCTGGAGCTTGACGTTCCCCGGCAAGCTTGCCGGAGCAAAACTTGTCGGGGCGTGCGCTTCAGCGGAATAAACCCTAGGGCTTGCGGAGCAGACTGCCCTCGGCACCCTTGGTGTTGATCTTGAGGACCTTCTTGGCGGCGACTTGAGGAAGCTCTTCCGGAAAATATTCACGGAGATCAACTTCCTCTTCTTGCTCTGTCCGGTTGATGGCGTTACGGATGGTTGAGTCAGCTTGAGCACAAAAATCCACAGTTCCACGGGTAACTTAAGTGCAGCGCGCCGGCGAACCATCGGCAATGTCGTTTCTGAGCTCTTGGAACATGTTCCATTTGTAGGCCGTCAAAGTGCTATTCTAGCTTTCTCACTTCATCAACATAAGCTTCCATCAGCGGACTCGATAACTCTTGTTCACTTGGCGGATGACAAGGCGTGAGTCACCTAACAATGAGCTTCTTGATCCCAAGGTCTCTGCGATCCCTGAGACCGGCAAGTAAACCTTCATAATCTGCGGTATTGTTTGTTGCTTGCTCCTTGGGAAAGTGCATACGGACTACGTGCTTGAGGTGCTCTCCGGTGGGTGCAACAAGTAGCACGCCCGCACCGGCGCCTTGCAGCGAGAAGGCACCATCAAAGTACATCAGCCACTCTTTGCTTGCTTCCTTGGCGGGATGCTCGTTTACGGAATTTCTTCATCACGTGTTGGCGTCCATTCTGCTATGAACTCCGCCAATGCTCGCTTTAGATAGTTGAAGTGCTCTCAAACTTGAGGCCAAAGCTTGATGAGTTCGGTGCCCACTCGACAATCACACTGTTGCCTCTAGATTTTGCAATATCCTCTTCAGCGGAAAAGCAGTGACGATCGTGATCTCATGTGCCTAGAAGTAATGGCGCAGCTTTCTCGAGGCCATGAGGAGGCCGAAAAGCAATTTCTGCACACCAGAGTACCTTGACCTAGCCCCCTGCAGAAGGGAACTGACAAAGTAAACTGGGCGCTGCACCATTCTTTTCTGCACCTTCTCCGCAGCGTCTGCGTAGATCCATCCTTGTCGGGACGAGCTTGCGGTGAAGCCCCACCTGCCGTCATTTGGATGCATCTGCCATGGTTGCTAGCTCATCATCCGCCTCCCTCTCCGCTACTAACGCAGCACTAACCACTTGATTGGTTGCCGCTATATATAGCGACAACTTCTCTTGCGGCTTAGGTGCGACAAGTGTTGGGCCCGGAGGACAGGTAGCTCTTCAAGTCCTGCAGCGCAGCCTCCGCTTCGAGTCCATTTCATTGGACCTGCCTTTTTCAAAATTTTGAAAAATGGCGGTAGCGCTCAATAGACCTAGAGATAAACCTCTTTGAGAGCAGCTCACATAACCGGCAAGTCTTCGTACATCCTTGACGCGCTTTGGTGCTTCAATCTGCTCAATGGCCTTGATCTTGTCGGGATTGGCTTCAATTTCCGCCGAGACACGAAGAACCCGAGAAGCTTGCGGAAGGGACTCCAAACACGCACTTCTCGGGGTTGAGCTTGAGGTTGATCTTGTGCAGATTTGCAAAAGTTTCGTCTAAATCTTGAATCGAGTCGCCTTGTCCTTGCTTTTGACCACTATGTCATCCATGTAGGCTTCCACATTTACGTGCATTTACGGCTCAAAAGCGTCATGGACTACTCTTGCAAATGTTGAACCAACATTCTTTAATCCGAAAGGCATCCGTACGAAATAGTATGTGCCACATGGGGTGATGAATGCGGTCTTCTCCTCATCCTCTTCTGCCATGAAGATCTGATGATATCCTGAGTATGCATCCAAAAATGAAGGCAAATCACATCCGGCCGTGGAGTCAACAATCTGGTCGATCTCGGCAAGGGAAATGGGTCTTTGGGACAAGCTTTATTGACATCGGTAAGTCGATACAAAGCCTCCATTTCCCGTTTGCCTTGCGTACAACTACAGGATTGGCCAACCACGTAGGATGGAGCACTCCTCTGACAAGGCCTGCTGCTTCCAATTTCTTGATTTCTTCTGCGATGAATTCTTGGCGCTCCTTTGCACCTTCACGACTTTACGCTTGTGGGCGCGCATGAGGACAAATGGCAAGATGGTGCTCAATTACTTTCACAGGAACACGGGGATGTCGGGGCGGTTGCCACGCAAACACGTCGGCGTTAAGCCTGAGGAAAGCAACGCCGCCTTCCTATTTAGGGTCGAGAGTGGCACTGATGGTGAAGGTACCACCAGTGCCGTCCTCCTTGGCGGACACCTTCTTGGTCTCTGGTGGAGCTTCCATCGTCTTCTTACACTTGCCGGTGGAGCTCGATGGTGCGTCCTCAACGGTACCGCAGCACTCCGAAGAGGTGCGCTTGCCGGAGTGGGCATCAGAGCTCTTGCCGGACTTGGTCTTCTTCTTCGCCCCGGGAGCTTGGCGACAAGTGGCTTGCAATCTGCTGCAGCTCCTGCTTCCGGTAGATCTTGTCGGCGCAGATAAGAGCATCCTTCTTGTCGCCGAGGGCAGAGATGACACTTATCGGGCCTGGCATCTTCAGCATGTTGTATGCATAGTGAGAGGCTGCCATGAATTTGGCGAGTCTTTGGGCGGCCAAGTATCCCATTGTAAGGCAATGGAAAGTCAATAACGTCAAAAGTGACCCTCTCGATCCTGAAGTTCAACTTCGCTGCCAAATGTCACCGGCAACGTGATCTTTCCCTTGACTTGCTCCTTCCCGGATTGATTCCTTGGAATGTGCGGTCTCTTCGAGCTTCGCCATCGAGGATCTGGAGTTTTTGGAGCACCGCGGAGGAGATCAGGTTCAAGCCCGGCCCGCCGTCAACTAGCATCTTAGTGACCTTGAGGTTGCGGATAGTTGGTGAAACCAACATCGGCAAGCACCCGACCGTAATTCTGCGATCGGTGGTCCTCAATATCAAAGATGATAGGCGTCTTTGGACCATTTCGAGGCTTGCGTGACTCGATGGATGGTTACGCCGCATTGACTTCCCGCATCCTTTGCTTGAGCTGGCGGTGTGAAGAATCTAGAGAACCACCGCCGTCAACGCACAGGACCTCTGTGGCTTTCTGGAACTCCAGCTCATCGGTCTCGTCATCATCCATGTCTTCATCATCGTCGTCGTCTTCATCCTTGTCGCGGCCGCGGGGAGGTCTGTCTCCTTGCCGCTGCTTGGCCTTGCCGCGGCGTCCTCCTTGGCCGGGACGTTTCTTGCTAGCTCCTCCAGCACCTTCCTGGGCCTTCTCCTTGTCGCGTCGTTCGTATTCAGCCTTCTGCTGCTCGACAAGCTGCTCGACCTTTTTGCAGCTCTGGAGGTCATGGCCCTTTGTGCGGTGGATCTTGCAATCTTGTTTGTTGAGTCGTCACCTTGTTGGTGACCGCCACAGCTGGCGGTTGGTGCCAGCAGCAACCTCCTTGCGGAGCTACCAGCCTTGGCTTTCTTGGCGCCACCTCCGTTGCGGACTGCTCAACAACTAGTACATCTCTGCCTTTCTTTTTCCTGTTGTTCCGCCGCGGTTTTTCTTTCTTGGCGGTCTCCTCACTATCGAGATCCTCACTGCTTGATATTCTCTCCGGGAGTCTCCTCCCTTCCTCATCTCGTGCACACACATCGGCCGGGGCATATAGCTCATCGACGTCTACGATCTTGCACATCGCCATCTCCTCCCGCATCCTGCGGTTTCGCACGATCGATGGAGCGCTGATTACCATGGCGGGGTGGACATCTGAGATGTTGTCTTTGTCTGTGGTGAATCTACGAATGTACTTGCGCGAGGATCTCCTTCCTTCGGGCGGCGGATGAAGGTCGCTTTCTTGGCCATGGGGCTTGTGGCACGCTGTAAAGCGCCGACAAACTGATGGCATAGATCTGCCCAAGAGGATATGGAGTTGTCCGGCAAGTGCATGAGCCAGGATCGACATTGGGCTTGAGCACCAGCGGAAGTAGTTGGCGAGGATCTTGTCGTCTCGCCCCGGCAGCTTGCACCGCGATGGTGTAGATCTTTGAGGAACTCCGACGGATGCGTCTTGCCGTCGTACTTCTCCGTGCGTCGGCTTGAAATTCTTCCTGCTGGGCCCTTTGGACTTGCCATCGCCCATGAGCGAACGCAGGGCAACCTACAGACGTCTGACAAGTCGCCTGGTTCCCCTGGCGCATGCATGTCGACAGAGGGCCCAGCGCGCTGGTCGGATTGACGCCGCACTTCCCTTCGGCGCTCGATGCGAGTTCGAGCGTCTTCTTGCTGTCGTTCGTGAAGAACTTGGCGTTGATCGCGACGAGCTCGTGGATCCGATGATGCGGTGGAGTCGCTGTCGAGGAGGATCCGGCGAGTCGGCGATCTTGGCCTTCGGGGCGGAGAGTGCATGGTGGTTGCACCCCACCGGTTTCGTCGCCACCGGCTCGTGTTTGGCGGTCCTGCCGCGGCAGCGATGCACTCGGCTGCCACGGAGCGTCGCCGTTGGCAAAGCCGATGAGACTCTGAATGGTGGACCTCCATTCATCAACCTTGTCGGCTGTTGGAGGGTAATTCAGAGCGATTGAGCTCTCGCCAAAGCTTCGCTGGAGTGGTGGGTGGCGGTGGGGAGCGGCGCGAGGCGGGATATGCTCGGACTTCTAACTATGTTAGAAGGAGCGATATCCCGTCGAGCGACCGTGCCTCGCTTCAGCGCCCGACATGTTGGCGTGCATGCTGGTCTTGAGCATCCCGAGATCCACCAGCTCGATCTTGGTCCAACGGCGTATGGCGTTGTGAACACCATGGCGCTGTCGGTCCTGCGCCTCTGAGGCAGGCGCGGTGCATGTCTGGACGCCGAGTGCATGCAGCCTTGTCCTTGGACTTGGCAGCACCGTGGGCTCCCCCGCCTACGTCCATTCTTCCACCAGCGTCTACCCCACCACCCGTTTGCTCCGGTGGTGGTGGGTTCGACGCGGACGGAACATCTGCCGCCGAAGCCTTCTTCTTCGGTGGCATGGCGATGAAGATGATGAAGATCTAGCTCGTGTGGACGCCGGATCAGGTTCACACAATCTCGGCGCCCCTACAGCGCGCCAAAGATGTCGGGCGGCTGATCGACCCACGAACACCTATGGGACGGCGGACCGAGCCCCTTCGGTTCGGCGGGGCGGAAATCGCCACGAAGAGCAGATCGAGGTGAAGCACACGGCGGTTTACCCAGCTTCAAGCTTTCCGGAGAGATAACACTCCCTCTTGCTGCATGTCTGAGTGTATTGAGTTCTTGCTCGGGGGCCAGTGCTACTGATACACACAAGCTGCTAACGAGACCGAGCGTGAGTGTTTTCTGGCTTCGAAACCCCTCCCACGTTGCGCATGGGCCTCCTTTTATATGCTAAAGGGGTCTCCGAAAGGTGGCAACGTAGACAAGGGTAAAAATGGAAAAGGAGTGGTTGGTACAGCTACTTGTACAGTGTATCATACCTAACCCTAACGGCAGAGGACAAAGGCATTAAATGCCTGTCTACGTCGCCCTAACAGTGCAGAAAGGGACCGTCAGGTGCGCCACCGCTTGCCACGATGGCAATCTTGTCAGCGCCGCTTGCCACCGCGCTCCGCTGGCCGCACGGCCTCTTGCCACGCGCGCCTGGAAAGGTCCCAGGGCGACACGTTAGTGGATGTCTTTGGGCGCAGTCTGAGTGGTGGTGCCGCGGCAATCGCCTTGCCGCGGTTGTTGTCTTGTCGCGTCCGGAAGCTTATCGCTCACCGGGCCTTCCCGGCAAGCTCCTCTTGTCGGGGCCTTGTCTCCTAGGTGCCTTGGGTGGCCTTCCCGGCAAGCTCCTCTTTCCGGGGCCTTGTCTCCTTGGCTTGAATACTTTGTTCTTGAATGGCTCCAAAGGAACCACGGAGGACCTTGGCGGTCACCCGGCAAGCCTTGCCGCGGAGGGCTGCAACTGCCCGTGCACAAGTTCGAGATACTAGGGTACCCCTACTCTAGGACACCGACAAACACGCCACCCGCTACCTACCTGGAAAGAACGGATTTGGAGCCCTAGCTCAAGTGATGATTTCCCCAGAAGATGAGGATCCAACCCTCAAGTACCAGATCCGCTTCATCAACGCCGGAGACTACCTTCTACGTCACCTTACCGAAGCATTCCTTAAGGCTCGCCAAGACCTCCCTTCACTTCTGCACCTCCACTGCCTCGAGAAGAAGAGGGTGGCCGAGCAAGGACAGAAATCACTGTCTTACAAGCCCACCTTGCCAATCAGGAGCAACAAATCACGGAACTTCGGAAAACCCGCAACAAAACCCCATGCAGGAGGCATAGGAATGGATTTCCATATCCACCTCATAGAAGATCGTCGTCAGGCCATCGACGACATAACTCAAGACTGGATAGCAACCTTTTTGCTTCTGTCACTTGTCACGGGTGTGGTGAAATTGGGCACATTAAAAGGATGTGTCCCAGCAAGCAGCCGACTGTCGCATACCCTTTGGCACCACAAGGGGAACCCAGAAACTGAAGACCGAACGCCCTTCTCTCAAAGTGATGAAGCAAGCATGACTACTGAATCCTAGGACCCCTAGGGTAGGATGAGTCGTGTACCCCCTATGCGCAGTCGAGTCCATATGATGGTTCAAATGAAACCATGTTGAGTGTTGCTTGTTCTTATTTGTTTGTGTTTTGATATAAGTTGCACTTTTGCCTTAGGCAGCATGTATGCAACTATATCACCTATCTTATCTTAACGAAATTGTGTGTGGTCTTTTGGCACTTGTTGGTTTGCACCTGCACTATAGAGCCCCCTTTAGGCATCCCCATCTATACTACTTTTCCCTCTCATCCCTCTATCCTCAACTGAAGACCGGCAAGACAAGGTACACCAAGGATTCTACTTGACGACCTACTAACACTTTGGAGACTTTGCTGCAGCCTCCTCGACCAAGTGAAACCCCGTGAGGGTTATGTTTAACCCTCCGGACTAGAAACCCATTTGTAGACCCTTGAGACTTCATGAGATAACCCATCTCGAATCCTTAACCATGTCCTTAACCCACAAACTTGAAAGAGAACCAGTTAAGCCTCCATAACCTCGCTCAACATTGGGTTCACTATGGAACTAGTGGACGTAGGGAATGAGCACCTTATCATCCTAATATAGCACCGGAACTGATGATGCCATAGGGAAGACCAATTTGAGGATATAGGAATAGAGGAAAAATGACTTGATGAGTTTATATCAATGACTTTGAGGAATCATCCGAGACTACTTGGTGGATTATGAGGTTTTCATGTTGGTAGATGAACTTGGTGGGATCATGATTATAGGGTAGCATAGCTTTCATTACCCCTGGAGTAAATTTGATTTTGTGGGACAATTATAATTGCAACATGAAATTCTTGGAAGTATCTGGTTGGTGAGCGAGGGGATATGATAGAAGATATTTGACATTTCTGAAATGACTTGGGGGAATAGATAGGAATTCTCGTTGGACATGAGATTTGGATTCAATACATTATCCTAGTGGAGTATGGATGTAGAGTAATTCTGCATGGTTCGGAGTAAATTGGATTTAGACTGATGATCTTGATCATGATAACATGTTTCTTGGACGACAATAAACTAGGAGATTGGATTAATTGTCGGAGTTGATATAAGCCTGACCTTGGAGTTCACTTGACCATGATAATTGAAATTGGTGGACTGACTATAGTAAGGTAGCCTTCCTAGTATTTTTGGATTATAGGATATTAGAAGATCGTGTGGAACACCACAGAGATTGGATTTGAAGAGCTACTGGGTCATGTAATGATTGGTGTAGTTAATGGATTGCTGGAGTTGACTCATAGGAAGGAAACAAGATTTTGAGTGGCTTACGACGTGTTTCCATTGGATAGAGATGCTTTATCTTAGACCTTGGAAGAATAGGCTGAGCCCTTGGATTGTCACGTTCAAGCTTAGCAACTTATATGTTCTACCCATGGATTCTTAGGGGTAGACATACATGTGAGTTTGGAGATTGTAGATATATATGATTTTGTTAGACCTCCTCTCGGGAGCCATGAGGATATGAATCACATGAGTGATGATTGGAGTTGACCTATACGTAATGATGCTATCAGTGATATGATGTGATTTGTTTAAAGGACTAAATAGAACAATTGGCATCTCGTAAACTGTGCCCAAGGATAAGATGATAAACGTTCACTTTCGCACACTAGATCCTTGAAACCCTTAAGCCCTACCAAGCTACAACAAGGTCGGATCATAACTTTGGGTCTTGACTCTAGATCGAATACACCTTGGTCCACACTCAACTGTGACCACCACCAATGCCTTAGCCCACTTTACGTACCCCATAGACTTCATGGAGTGCTTGGACAAGTTAGTTGTCATCTTTCTTTGATGACGTACTTGTCTACCCGAAGACGGAAGAAGAATCGTTGAGCTGGTCAAGGAACATTTGAAGACCGCCATGCCAAGGAGGAAGAACTACCACCAACGTCAAGAAGTAAACTCCCGCGTCAAAGATCATGTGTATTTGCGAGCCACTTCTCTCAAAGAGAACCAAGCATTTTCATGTTAAGAAAAACTCGCACCAAGATTTATCGACCTTCTCCAAGATCACTACAAGACAAAGAGCAAACGGCTACCAGCTAGAATTACCACCTGAGCCACCCACTCTGCACAACATTTTCCACGAGTCACAGCTTTGGAAGTGCTTCCAACATCCTAACCAACCCGGTCCCTACAAGGACGTCAATCACCAAGCCATCGACCTCCAGCCCAATATGACTTACGCGAAAGCCCTCAGTGGCAATATGGATCAAGCAGGATGTCATACACGAAGCCACGCCATCGAGTACTTCAAGGATCAATGGAGAACCACTCGGAAGCACAAGCGGTATGAGGACAAGAAGACTACCCCAGATCCAGTTTTCGTATTCCTTTCCACGCCTAATTTGGGAATCTCGGGACGAGATTCTTGTAAGGGTTGATGCATCACACCCTGATTTTCGTGGCACAACACTTAAGATGATAAATCATGATAAAATGTGGTTTGACAAAAACTTTTGCATTATTTGACTTTTTATTTGGAGTTGGTTTTCTCTCTGTGTTTTCAAGTGCTCTTTATGGTCAACACAACTCCACCTTCTATACTTCATCTCCTTGCCCCAAGCTTCTGCCCAATGATCATGCCATGTGTATAGAGCAATATAGTATTTTCTTACAAAAATAATTTGGCCAAAAAATGTATTTTCTAAAATAAGTTTTTCAAAAACCCTTGAATTGAGATTTGCACTGCAAGTACTTGATTTGTCGTATGAAAAATATTTCAAAGAGTATATTTGAAACCTATTAGATATAGGATTCCCATAAACCACAAAAATATAATTTTAAAAGTTATTTTCGTATTTTATTTAAAAGCTTTTTCTTAAGGCCAGAAATGGTCTTTAATAGGGAAAAATTATTTTTACTGTTTTAAAAATATTTGACAAAAATCAGGGAAACTCAGTGGGCATATATTTCCCATATATAAGAGTTTCAACACATGGTCATGTTCAAAACATTGGTCAAATCCCTCAAAAACCCTTTCTGGATATTTCAAGGTTTTGAAATATTTACAAAGGAAATATTCCCCAAAAATTCCAAGAAAATTCTAGCATGTCACATATGACATGATTGACGATCTTGCCAAGTCTCATGTCATGGAGAACAGTATAACCCCATGAAACCCTCTCAAAACCACTTCTGACCTTTTTCAAGTTTGAAAAACTTTGCACTGTCAAATATGTCCAAATGCTCTCACACTTGGTGAACCTGCTCAAATGGTGTAATAATGCATCTAGACCAAGTGGCACAAGCTGGAGAACAAGTGAAATTGATCAAAGAGCCCCAAAACCCTTCCTGTCCAGAACCAAATTTGAACAACTTTGTACTACCAACTTTCTCTCCTTGACCCCAACTTTTGTGAGCATGTTCACATGACCAAATGAGGCCACTACACCAAGTAGTGCATCAAGGAGAAGTGATTTGCTCAACTAGATCTACACAAGTCCATTTCTGCTCATTTCTAGGGTTTACAAAAGTTGCATTGGCAACTTTGCCCAAATAAGCTCAAAATTGGTGGGAGGCCCTAATTATATGTCCCATTTCACCCTGTGGAGTCTCATGGCAATTGGAAATCATTTTATTGCCAAAACCATTATCAAACACCTTCTGCCACTTTTCAATAATCACCATTTTGACCACTAAAACTATTCTCCTTGAGCTCCACTTTTTACCACAGCTCCTCCTAGTCCCCCTGTACCTCCAGTAACAATGGCTGCATCTCAGCTCAATGATTGAGGGGTGAAACCACCTCATTTACCCCTCTGGACAGCCCCAGTACCCCTCTTCCTCACCTCCCTCCTCACTCCAGTGGCCATCAATGGCATCCAATGCTTCCTCCCCTTTGTTTACTCACCCCACAAAGCCCCAGACAGTAGTGGACACGCCCCTGACGCATAAACAATGCCATGGCATGCCATTTGGGCGCTACTGGGCCTTCTGATCTTGCTCCCGCTGTAGCCACCCCCTGCCAAGCAGCTCCGGCCACCTCGGGCCTCCCCCAGCGCGCCCGACGATGCTCCTCGACGTCCGCGTCACGCTACACTGCCGGCCCCCTCCTCTCTCTCCCTCTCCGGCCCTCCTCGCATGCGGACAGAGCGCCGCCCGAACGCGCCAGTCATTGCCCGCGATGGGGACCCGCTCTGCCGCGTTCCCCGTTCCCTCTCTTCTCCCCCTGGGCGTATTCGACCCCCACGAACACCCCAGACACACTCAAACAGGCCCCCGTGACCCATAGCAACGGTAACGAGCTCGCCGGCGCACAAGTCCACGGTGGACCATCGCGCGGCTATATAAGCCCGCCGAACGCTCTAGTGGCATTCGCCTCCTCCTCACACCCCCAAGAACACGCTGCACCACCCAAAGCGTCCTCAAGGGGCTTACGTGCTCGGGATCGACCGGAGCTCCGCCGCCTCGGGTCGCCGTCGATCCAGAGGTACGGGCCCACTCCGCCCCCGCTCTCACTCGATCTAGAACCGCAGAAGCCCACTGACCATTTCCCCTCTGTTTCCCCTCTCTTTAGCTGCCGAAAACGGTCGGAATCGCCGCCTCCCGAAACTCCTCCGCCGCGCCTCCTCGTCGCCGGCAAACCAGGCCACCCCGGCGACCAACTCCGGCACCACCCGAACGGCGACATGACGAGCAGTCCAACGGTGCCATCAGCTCACCCCGCCGTGCTCGGAAACGTCGCCGGTGAGCTCGCCTCCTCTCTGGCCCGAGGTAGACAACGACGGTCGTGGGCCCTGTCCGTCAGCCTCACGCCCTAACGGGTGGGACCCACCCGTCAGGTTTAAACACGCACGTGCGCGCACCGGTTCGCTGCGTCGGCTGGAGACGTATTTTCCAAATACGCCTTCGACGTGGTAGCCTTGCGCGGGCTGGATCCCTCTGGGCCTGCTGCACTGTGGCCCTTCTGGCCCAGTTGCACAGTGCTGCTTCTCCTTTTTCTTTTTCTCGAAACTTGCAAAAATTCCACAGGGTTAAATATTAATTCAAATGGAATAATTCCAACTCCTAAAATCTTAGAAAAATCCCACCTATTTAATGGTGTAACTTTCATAAATTTCCATCAAACTTTTCTGCACTGTTCAAATTTAAATTCAAATTTGAGCATTTATATTCCCCTCTGAAAATCCATTTCTCCTATCATACAACTCCAAATCCATAACTAATAATTTTCTCCTTCTTAGAGTTCCCCCTGGTATTTATCAAAAATAAGTTTACATTTTTCTGAGCACTTTGGTTTTTCTGTTTTACTATTGCCTTATTTTTCTCGTTATTTTCTTGCGACGATTAGATCCCATAATAGACAAAGTTGCTGAAGAAGAAGAAGAAGAAGGAGAAGGGTTTGAAGAACTTGAAGACTTTGAAGACCAAGGCAAGCAGCCCTTTGACCATGTCTATGAAACCCTTTTTATGCATGCCATATAGCACTTTTATTGCTTGCATCGGAGACACGATATTGTCGTGACCACATGGGGTGGCTTGCCACCGTTACTTCCTCGTTGATACTTGCATTGTGCATGACCCTACCTTCTTATGAGGGTTATGCGGTGGGAGTAGATAGGATGCTAAAGTAGTGCTACGCAAAAAGGGACGGGAATATGCATGGTTATGGAGACAAAGTATTTTCAAAGGACTTTTCGAAAACCCCATCGGGTGCCACTTATGCCTGAGGGAGATGATGAGTTGGGTAGCCACTTGATGACGAAGTGGTGTACCAAGGCAAGTGTGTGTGTTGTTTTCAAAAACGGATTGGTTTAAGTTGCGACCGTTATTCCAACCTTACATGCGCAACCACTCTACCCTTATATGGGAAAGGGCATTATTGATTACCTAGGCCGATACTAGCTTGGAGCCCGCATTACTAGTGACGGGGAAGAGTTGGTGCTCTCTCTCGGGGCGGTCGTGCCGGGTAGAGGCGGCCATGACTGTCTTCTGAGGCACCGGATACACCGTTGTGTCCCCTCTCGGATGTTACGATCTCGAGTGAGTCGTGTATGATGTACATCGTGAGGATCTGGAACAACGAGTGGACTCCTTGTTAGTGTCGTCTAGGAAAGGTAGTGATCGGGTGCTTCCCCGGTACTTGAGGTATCATGGTCGTGGATGACACGGAAGTTCCCCGGATCTTGTGAGTAAAGTGTGCAACCTCTGCAGAGTGTAAAAGTATTCGAATAGCCGTGTCCACGGTCAAGGACAGTTGGGTAACCGCTCTTGGGATACGTCCACATGTTTACAAACCAGAGTGTGTGTTTGGATAAGTGGGAAGATCTACTTGGGTCAAGTCAAAGGACTTGACATGATTGAATTGGGTTGGTGCCCACTCTATTTATGTTGATATTTGTAACCTGTCCTCATGGTTATTTGAATTCTCCTGATGCATGTCTTATAAGTTGTTGAACATATGATTGCACTCAAAACTAGCTTTCTGCAAAAAAAATTACCTATAGCACGCATTGTTATATCTGGAACCAAAACATGGGTTGCTTGCGAGTACATTCAAAGTGCTCATAGGCTTGCCACTGGTTATTTAATTGGCCAGGCATGGAAGAACCGGAGTTCGAAGAAGAGTTCTTTGGATACGAACATGCGAACTAGAACGTTTCCCAGTCAGAATGCCTGTAGGGTTAAGGCAGATGGCATGGGTTCTACTTATCGATGAAGATTTCCGCTGCTTGTGTTTCATTTGATGTTCAGCCCTTAAGGCTTTATCTATGTAAGACTTGACCATAATGGTCATAATTCGTGTAAGACGGTATGTATGGATGTAAGACTCCTGTATTCAGCTTCTGTGTGTTCAGTGAGCATTGATCTCTGGGATCACTGTACACGTGCATTCGGTGATCATGACTTATGAGTCGGGCTCCCCACAGACAGCTTAAACAGGTAACCTACATGATCCATGCAGAGCACACATTTAAAAAAATGGATCTCACCGGAAGGAATCCTAAAACAACATTGTCTTGGCCATCACATGAACAAAGATGGAGATCCGTGAGTCCTTCTGAGCTGAATTTAGTTTGTTCTTGTGGGCAATAATGTAACCATCCTTCAACTCCTCCCTTATTAAGAAGGGAGGCTTGGCTTCTTTATCCTGGCATAATCGGAACTAGGCACTTCACCTACTCCATATTCTTCTTCAGACGAGGATGATCCTATTGTGCAAAGACAAGAGGACAACTAAATGCTAGCATTCCAATTTGCTCGAAAAAAGGAAAGGAAATATTTAAAACAACACAGATGAAGCACTTCTCAAGGACAACACCACTTTCTCATGACAGTATCTAAATAGTAGCACAACACCAATAGAGATGAAAAAGCTCAATCATATGGATGAAATCCGTGGGCAGGTACCAACCTCTATGAGGAGGCTTATTGTGTAGAGCATACAGATCAAGCACTTCTCCGGAACCATCTGTTGTTATCTACTTTGATTGCCATGCTTACTATATACTCCTCGATTAGTTTAATGTTTCCAACATCTTCTTGTGCAGTTCCACTAAAATATATGTTATCTTCAAAGAAGATCCCTGTTTCCCCAAGTAGAGATAATTACACATTACACTAAGAGTGGCATCAAACCAGTGGCAAAACAATTACTCGTTCCAGCCATAGCAATAACTTAAGATGCAAAACTATATAATTACTTGTGTCATCACAGTTCCAGTGCTTCATTACAACACCGGGATTGATTTTTGTTTTTCTTCCGCTTGTTCTTCCCCTTCATCACTTGGTTAAATAATAAACAAGCTTCACCTTCAATGTAAGATTTGGCATGTCAATTAGGGAGCACAAGTATATCACTAAACAACGAAGTTAATTTTCTGGTGATAGTGGCAAAATACAGGCCAACTGTTGTGAAATATAATTATCTTACCTCAGTGGGATATTACGGTGCACATACAGATTGAAAGTCTTGTCTCCATTTGTGCAGTTCACTAAAATCAAGCAACATTACCGTATAAGTAGCACAACATATGACAACACACTGCACAATCATGTGAAAGAAGGCTAGTACTGACCTCTCATGATGCGGAATTCAAACAACTCATAGGAAGAAGTTCTGTATCAACTTTGCCAACACAGATATGAAGTCAGATCTCCTCTTGTGCAGTTCCACTAAGATCAAGCAATCAAGCAACATTGTCAGTGTGACATTTTGGTTGAACTGCACAAAACACTCTTAAAACAAAAGTGTTTTGTGCAGTGAAACAAAAGGTCATAATCGCAACAAGGTGCAGTAGATAACCCTATTTACACAGAGGCGCAAAGGAAACAACTAGTGGTCAATAATGGTGGATGACACAGAAGCCAACAAAAGGAAGCATCTAACTTATGTAAATGGGAAAGGAAGCAAGACAGTAGCATTTCTCAAATGGTGGCATAGATTCATATTAACAGAGATATTATAATAACAATAAAATTCGTTAAACATGTAATTTGCTTTTAACTGTGGCATTGCTTCAATTTTCCAGCGGCATTATTAGAGGGTGTTTGTTTACATGGACTTTTTGGTGTAGGGACTAAAAAAAGTCCCTTTTAGTCCCATCTAAACCAAACAGGAGGGCCTTTTAGGGACTAAAAGTGGGTATCTGGGACTAAAGAAAGATGATCCCGAGGGATAGTCTTTTTGGGTCTTTTTCCAATAGTTGCCCCTGCCGCGCATCGCACCTTATCTCTATTAGTTCATTACTATGAGTAACATGGTCTTTTAGCATGTTATTTAATAATCTCTAGTCCATGTTTAGTTCCTGGAACCAAACAGGTAGGGACTAGGGACTTTTCAGTTTGGACTAAGAAAGTCCTAGGACTTTTGAAGTAAATAGGGCCTCAGATTAACAACAGCTAAAGAGTTGTATGGGACGGTGGACACACCAGCACCATGTGCATCTACCGATGTATAAAGGGGTGATGCACAGTATGTTGCAACAAAGAACAAACAACCAAGGAGCATATATGTGTTGGTCCCACTTTTGTTATCTTTAGACACCTTTGCCTATGTGAGGGCAGCAAATCTTGTCCTACTGAAACTCTACAGCCTTGTCCCCCAAAACAGAAAAATCAGTTCATTACAGATGTGCATACTGCGTTTGTCATTGTTTTCCCTTTTCGACCAACGTAGGTGCTGGATAGCCAGTCTGTACTACTTTCCCCCCATTCCTTTCCTGATGAACTACGCCCTAGATTCATGCTATACAACTTTCCCCACTACTTTCATGTTTGCTCCAACACCTAGATCCAGTGAAGATGCGGAAAAAGCCCACAGGTAGCTAGAGCAATACATGTGGAATAATTAAATTATACCTTAAGGTTCTCGGGGTGTGGCTCAGTGGGCGGCGGGAGGCCAATCTGCCAACACTATGTACGGCAGCGGGGAAGAAGGTGTCGGAGGCCCTCCAGCGCCACCGTTGGGAAAGAGAACAACTACGCCGGTAGTGGATTCCCTCCCTAGCCGACGGCGACAGTGTTAAGCCTCCTTCCCTTCTTGGCTGATGGATCCTGCTGGCTCTTTGACCAACAGTGAGGGTGGGGGAGAGAGAGAGAGAGGCCAACAAAGTCTTTTTTAGATCTGGAGAGGGTGAGAGAGTGTGAAGAGACCAACTACAGGCGCTGAGGCTCCAGTGTGTATATAGTGGAGAGAGAGTGTGAAGAGAGCAAACCCTAGAAAACAAGCGCCGAGGCTCCAACGTATATAGATGGAGTAGTTTTCATTTTCTCTCCATAAAAATCATTTTAAATTTTGCACGAAACCCAAATCTTTATTTAAAATAGTGATGAAAAATACTAGGGGCAATGCTAATACGTGAAGAAAAATTAACGCTCAAAGGAGTCAACTCGCAATTAATGCTGGACGCCTCCCGATCGCGCTTACTAACGTTCACCTGTGGTACACGACTCTGTGAAACTCTATTCTCCTCTTATTTAGTGGATAGCAAATCTTTTGCCTCCGTTTCGGAAAAAAATGATAAATTTAATTTTAATTATTTAGTTTGTACACTTTTCTCTCTTCCAATAATTTTCGGCACTTGTACTTGACCTAAGTCAGTGTGCGCCGTATCTCGTACTACATCCTGCGTCTAGGTGTAAGTCATGTTAGAAGTTGAAGCGGGACCAAGGTGCAAGCTGATTGGAGGAGAAGGTGAAACTTGACCGGTCCTTCCTCCATTCAAACCCTGATTTCTATCTCTAAACGCAACAATTAATCACAACAATTGAGAGATGTCGTTTTAGCTACCATGCAGGGCCACGTATTAACTCGTATGAAAGCTGACTTTGATTCCTTGACTGATCAACACGTAGTTGCGCTCCATGCATTGGGTTTTTGGGGGAGAAACAAGGCAGAGTAAGTAACAATGCTCGCTAGCAATGATGCTAGGAGGGGATTGGGATGCGAAGTTAATGGACGACTCCTAAACATTTTGGGAATATCTGATTTTCGTAAGATGACTTAACACCTAGACGGAGGGAGTACTACTCCTCAGTCCAGGTTTGATGGAATATTCGTCACCTCTTCTCTTCTTGTATGTACTCCACTTATCTCATTTCATGTGGCTTCCACTCGCGCGATATTCCTATTCTATGAACCTATGTGTGCGTGCGCGCGCGCGTGTGTGTGTGTTTTAATAGCGTGTGTGTGTTAGAGAGAGGGACACATCGACCTACTCCTACAGAGAGATGGTATGTACTGTACGATTTAGCCGCGAGAGTCGGTGCATCCTCTCATTTCCGGGCATCCGGTCTGGGACAACTGCCACGCTCGCTCCTGACCAGCCTGGCCCACCCAAAGCCCATGCATCGCCCGCGCGTGCTTCCCACCCGAGACGGTCAGTGCCGCTCCAGAGAATCGATGCCGCATTCATGCCCGGATAGAGCAGACGTGACCTCTCACTTGCGCCTGCGTTGAAGTGAGAAGCGGATTCAAGAGCGATGGTTGCTTCATCCTTCCAACTTACTGCTGGGTCTATGTGATTTGACGGATCATTGGTCATTAGTACTGACGTGGTACGACTCCTGGATGTCCCACGTCTCGGTGAAAGGAGGTACTAGATTACAATTTTCTCCATTCTTACAGCGGAGGACTGCGGAAGCAGTGAAAACACGCAGGCACACTGATTACATGGCCCACCTCACTATCACCATATTTTCTGGACACCGTGCGACACCTTACTCTTTACATTGTACTCCCTCAGTCTGGAAATACTTGTCGAAGAAATCAATTAAAATGGATGTATCTTAAACTAAAATATCTCTAGATACATCCACTTCTCCGACAAGTATTTTCGGATGGAGGGAGTAGTATAGTACGTAGTACGTACTGCAATTTCTCAGTAAGATAAATTTGTACAATTTTATGAAGCTTCAAGCTTCTGTTTCATGTATCTTGCATCCAAGGTTGCCCTGTTGTAACATTTCATCAAATACAAAGGAGACTATCATGCATGCTATTGCATCACAATGATTGACAAATCATAGCCAATATGTACTCCCTCTGTTCCAAAATAAGTGTCTCAACTTGATGCAAACTTTAGTACAAAGTTGTACTACTACTAAAGTTGACACTTATTTTGGACAAAGAAAACTAAAGAAAAAAATGATCCATGCAGTCCCTAGCCCTTGAACCCTAAACCCTAACCAGGCTTTAATTTGCTCGCAATGTTGAAGCTTCCCAAGAAATGAAGTTTGGAACCCTTTGACCATTGGATCATTTTGTGTAGTTCCGCTAAAATCGAGATGAGCATCCCTATGGCAAAGAAATTGAAGAAGCGTGATTAGAATAAGATTACTGGGACTAGTTGATGAGACATAAACTCATCACAAATACAATAGAAGACAATAGAGCTAAGTGCGGGGCAAAGAAGTAGAGAAATATCCACATGGAGCGATGTGGGCAGCTAGGGTATTGGTGCAAGACGGCTGGAAGGAAGTTGTACCTGAGAGATGTCGGGACGTAGCTCAACCTAGAGGAGGGCGGCGGGAGGCGGCAATTGCGCACGTCGCGGCATTGAGCAAGGGATGAAGGCAACCTCACCGGCCTTGTTAGAGAGAACGGCGGGGAGCCCTGATGGGACATGCCGACACTGGGTTTTCACCGTCGGTGACGGCGACCACATCTACACAAAGCATCCACCCCTTCCCCCGCCAGACGTGATCCGCCCGGATGTTAGAGATGTGGCCACAATTGTTTTATGCGAGATAGTGTGAAGAGAGAAACACCAGCAAGCAACCATGTAGGCTCATCCTGGCTATGTATATAGTGGAGCGGTTTCCTTTTCTCTCCATATGGACCTATTTATATTGCGTACGTGCCACTGAAGAAAAAAACTTTATTTATAAATGGTGTGGCACCGTTTATGCGTGGTTCCCGACCCTCCATTATTTATAAGTGAGTTACTACTACTAGACACGTTAAGTTATCACGTGGGCTGCATCATCTTATAGAAATGAGCTCCACCGTGTCACGTGTGTTGTTGGGGAAGACGCAAAATACACAAAGAGTGCTACTAGTACTACGTGCATCGGTGCGTGCACCTCTTTTCTTCGAGCATGGTTAAAAGTATAGCCCACTACTCTAACACGCGGTTAGTATGGGCAAAGAATATAGGCAGTAATAATGACTAATAAACCGTCAAATCAATCAATGATTATGCATCTCAGTGATTCATATGTCAGAGTCAATATTTACTTCATGACTAAAGAATAAAGAAAAATCGATCAATGCTGCTGATAGGAAAAGGCATCCCATTCGAAAATATCAAACACTTGTCTTCTTGCTGACATCAATGAGCTAAATTTGACAAGGTTGTCACATTCCAAAATGTCAAATGTGTGTTGTTTTGCATACATCAATGAGAAAACTTACAAGGCTATCTCATTCCAAAATATCAAATGCCTACGATTGTGGAATGGGCAGGGTTTGCCATCAGTTCGGACATTGACATGGCACCTCGTGCTAAATAAACCAGCTGTTCTTTTTGTGCAGTTCCACCAAAATGAACCAAATCCGCATGTAGCTTGTATGATTTCGCCTTTATATGATGCAACGCCTTCAACATATCGGCACCTCCTTTCTTGTGGTGGAAATGAATGATTCGAGAATATTCGATGTATTCGTGAACATTTTGTGCAGTTCCCATTGAAATCAAGCTAAGCACCCATGTTTGCATAAATACAAAAAAATTGATTAGTATAAAGAAAACTGTAATATGAATTGACAGTTTAAACAGGTAACCTACATGATCCATGCAGAGCACACATTTAAAAAAATGGAACTCACCGGAAGGAATCATAAAACAACATTATATTGGCCATCACAGCAACAAAGATGGAGATCCGTGAGTCCTTCTGAGCTAAATTTAGTTTGTTCTTGTGGGCAATAATGTAACCATCCTTCAACTGCTCCCTTATTAAGAAGGGAGGCTTGGCTTCTTTATCCTGGCATAATCGGAACTAGGCACTTCACCTACTCCATATTCTTCTTCAGACGAGGATGATCCTGTTGTGCAAAGACAAGAGGACAACTAAATGCTAGCATCCCAATTTGCTCGAAAAAAGGAAAGGAAATATTAAAAATAGCACAGATGAAGCACTTCTCAAGGACAACACCACTTTCTCATGATAGTATCTAAATAGTAGCACAACACCAATAGAGATGAAAAAGCTCAATCATATGGATGAAATCCATGGGCAGGTACCAACCTCTGTGAGGAGGCTTATTGTGTAGAGCATACAGATCAAGCACTTCTCCGGAACCATCTGTTGTTATCTACTTTGATTGCCATGCTTACTATATACTCCTCAATTAGTTTAATGTTTCCAACATCTTCTTGTGCAGTTCCACTAAAATATATGTTCTCTTCAAAGAAGATCCCTGTTTCCACAAGTAGAGATAAATACATATTACATTAAGAGTGGCATCAAATCAGTGGCACACCAATTACTCGTTCCAGCCATAGCAATAACTTAAGATGCAAAACTATATCATTACTTGTGTCATCATAGTTCCAGTGCTTCATTACAGCACCGGGAGTTGATTTTTGTTTTTATTCCGCTTGTTCTTCCCCTTCATCACTTGGTTCAATAACAAACAAGCTTCACCTTCGATGTAAGATTTGGCATGTCAATTAGGGAGCACAAGTATATAACTAAACAACGAAATTAATTTTCTGGTGATAGTGGCAAAACACAGGCCAACAGTTGTGAAATATGATTATCTTACCTCAGTGGGATATTACGGTGCACATACAGATTGAAAGTCTTGTCTCCATTTTTGCAGTTCACTAAAATCAAGCAACATTACCGTATAAGTAGCACAACATATGACAACAGACTGCACAATCATGTGAAAGAAGGCTAGTACTGACCTCTCAAGATGTGGAATTCAAACAACTCACAAGAAGAAGTTCTGTATCAAATTTGCCAACACGGATAGGAAGTCAGATCTCCTCTTGTATTGTTCCACTAAGATCAAGCAATCAAGCAACATTGTCAGTGTGACATTTTGGTTGAACTGCACAAAACACTCCTAAAACAGAAGTGTTTTGTGCAGTGAAACAAAAGGTCACAATCGCAACAAGGTGCAGTAGATAACCCTATTTAACAGAGGCGCAACGAAAAAAACTAGTGGTCAATAATGGTGGATGACACAGAAGCCAACAAAAGGACGTATCTAACTTATCTAAATGGGAAAGGAAGCAAGACAGTAGTATTTCTCAACTGGTGGCATAGATTCATATTAATAGAGATATTATAATAACAATAAAATTCGTTAAACATGTAATTTTCTTTTAACTGTGGCATTGCTTCAATTTTCCTGCGGCATTATTAGAGGGTGTTTTTTTACATGGACTTTTTGGTGTAGGGACTAAAAAAAGTCCCTTTTAGTCCCATCTAAACCAAATAGGAGGGACTTTTAGGGACTAAAAGTGGGTATCTGGGACTAAAGAAAGATGATCCCGAGGGACAGTCTTTTTGGGTCTTTTTCCAATAGTTGCCCCTGCCGCGCATCGCACCTTATCTCTATTAGTTCATTACTATGAGTAACATGGTCTTTTAGCATGTTATTTAATAATCTCTAGTCCATATTTAGTCCCTGGAACCAAACAGGTAGGGACTAGGGACTTTTCAGTTTGGACTAAGAAAGTCCTAGGACTTTTGAAGTAAATAGGGCCTCAGATTAACAACAGCTAAGGAGTTGTATGGGACAGTGGACACACCAGCACCATGTGCATATACCGATGTATAAAGGGGTGATGCACAGTCTGTTGCAACAAAGAACAAACAACCAAGGAGCATATATTTGTTGGTCCCACTTTTGTTATCTTTAGACACCTTTGCCTGTGTGAGGGCAGCAAATCTAGTCCTACTGAAACTCTACAGCCTTGTCCCCCAAAACAGAAAAATCAGTTCATTACAGATGTGTGTATTGCATTTGTCATTGTTTTCCCTTTTCGACCAACGTAGGTGCTGGATAGCCAGTCTGTACTACTTTCCCCCATTCCTTTCCTCTTGAACTACGTCCTAGATTCAAGCTATACAACTTTCCCCACTACTTTCATGTTTGATTCAACACCTAGATCCAGTGCAGATGCGGAAAAAGCCCACATGTAGCTAGAGCAATGCATGTGGAATAATTAAATTATACCTTAAGGTTCTCGGGGTGTGGCTCAGTGGGCGGCGGGAGGCCAATCTGCCAACACTATGCACGGCAGCGGGGAAGAAGGTGTCGAAGGCCTTCCAGCGCCACCGCTGGGAAAGAGAACAACTACGCCGGTAGTGGATTCCCTCCCTAGCCGACGGCGATAGTGTTAAGCCTCCTTCCCTTCCTGGCTGACGGATCCTGCTGGCTCTTTGACCAGCAGTGAGGGGGGGGGAGAGAGAGGCCAACGAAGTCTTTTTTAGATCTGGAGAGGGTGAGAGAGTGTGAACAGACCAACTACAAGCGCTGAGGCTCCAGCGTGTGTGTATATAGTGGAGAGAGAGTGTGAAGAGAGCAAACCCTAGAAACAAGCGCCGAGGATCCAACGTATATAGATGGAGTAGTTTTCATTTTCTCTCCATAAAAATCATTTTAAATTTTGCACGAAACCGAACTCTTTATTTAACATAGTGAAGAAAAACACTAGGGGCAATGCTAATACGTGAAGAAAATTAACGCTCGAAGGAGTCAACTCGCAATTAACGCTGCACGCCTCCCGGTCGCGCTTACTAACGTTCACCTGTGGTACACGACCCTGTGAAACTCTATTCTCCTCTTATTTATTGGATAGGCAAATCTTTTGCCTCCGTTTCAGAAAAAAATGATAAATTTAATTTTAATTATTTAGTTTGTAAACTTTGCTCTCTTCCAATAATTTTGGGCACTTGTACTTGACCTAAGTCAGTGTGCGCCGTATCTCGTACTACTCCCTGCGTCTAGGTGTAAGTCATGTTAAAAGGTGCAGCGGGACCAAGGTGCAAGTAGATTGGAGGAGAAGGTGAAACTTGACCGGTCCTTCCTCCAATCAAAGCCATGATTTCTATCTCTAAACGCAACAATTAATCACAACACTTGAGAGATGTCGTTTTAGCTACCATGCAGGGCCACGTATT
This sequence comes from Aegilops bicornis, assembly GCA_021605145.1. Classification (NCBI taxonomy): domain Eukaryota; kingdom Viridiplantae; phylum Streptophyta; class Magnoliopsida; order Poales; family Poaceae; genus Aegilops; species Aegilops bicornis. The sequence goes on from CM038674.1 coordinate 295,104,994, forward strand.
AACTCGTATGAAAGCTGACTTTGATTCCTTGACTGATCAACACGTAGTTGCGCTCCATGCATTGGGTTTTCGGGGGAGAAAAAAGGCAGAGTAAGTAACAATGCTCGCTAGCAATGAGGCTAGGAGGGGATTGAGATGCGAAGTTAATGGACGACTCCTAAACATTTTGGGAATATCTGATTTTTGTAAGATGACTTAACACCTAGACGGAGGGAGTACTACTCCTTAGTCCAGGTTTGATGGAATATTCGTCACCTCTTCTCTTCTTGTACATACTCCATTTATCTCATTTCATGTGGCTTCCCACTCGCGCGATATTCCTATTCTATGAACTTTTGTGTGCGTGTGTGTGTGTGTGTGTGTGTTTTAATAGCGTGTGTGTGTTAGAGAGAGTGACACATCGACCTACTCCTACAGAGAGATGGTGTGTAGTGTACGATTTAGCCGCGAGAGTCGGTGCATCCTCTCATTTCCGGGCATCCGGTCGGGACAACTGCCACGCTCGCTCCTGACCAGCCTGGCCCACCCAAAGCCCCTGCATCGCCCGCGCGCGCTTCCCGCTCGAGACGGTCAGTGCCGCTCTAGAGAATCGATGCCACATTCATGCCCGGAGAGAGCAGACGTGACCTCTCACTGGCGCCTGCGTTGAAGTGAGAAGCAGATTCAAGAGCGATGGTTGCTTCGTCCTTCCAACTTACTGCTGGGTCTATGTGATTTGACGGATCATTGGTCATTAGTACTGAGGTGGTATGACTGCTAGATGTCCCACGTCTCGGCGAAAGGAGGTACTAGATTACAATTTTCTCCATTCTTACAGCGAAGGAGTGCGGAAGCAGTGAAAACACGCAGGATCACTGATTACATGGCCCATCTCACTATCACCATATTTTCTGGACACCGTGCGACACCTTAATGTTTACATAGTACTCCCTCAGTCTGGACGCTTGTCGAAGAAATGGATAAAAATGGATGTATCTTAAACTAAAATATCTCTAGATACATCCACTTCTCCGACAAGTATTTTCGGATGGAGGGAGTAGTATAGTACGTAGTACGTACTGCAATTTCTCAGCGAGATAAATTTGTACAATTCTATGAAGCTTCAAGCTTCTGTTTCATGTATCTTGCATCCAAGGTTGCCCTATTGTAACATTTCATCAAATACAAAGGAGACTAACATGCATGCTATTGCATCTCAATGATTGATAGATCATAGCCAATATGTACTCCCTCCTTTCCAAAATAAGTGTCTCAACTTGATGCAAACTTTAGTACAAAGTTGTACTACTACTAAAGTTGACACTTATTTTGGACAAAGAAAACTAAACAAAAAAATGATCCATGCAGTCCCTAGGCCTTGAACCCTAAGCCCTAACCAGGCTTTACTTTGCTCGCAATGTTGAAGCTTCCCAAGAAATGAAGTTTGGAACCCTTTGACCATTGGATCATTTTATGCAGTTCCGCTAAAATCGATATGAGCATCCCTGTGGCAAAGAAATTGAAGAAGCATGATTAGAATAAGATTACTGGGACTAGTTGATGAGACATAAACTCATCACAAATACAGTAGAAAACAATAGAGGTAAGTGCGGGGCAAAGAAATAGAGAAATATCCACATGGAGCGATGTGGGCAGCTGGGGTATTGGTGCAAGCCGGCTGGAAGGAAGTTGTACCTGAGAGATGTCGGGACTTAGCTCAACCTAGAGGAGGGCGGCGGGAGGGGGCAATTGTGCACGTCGCGGCATTGAGCACGGGATGAAGGCAACCTCACCGGCTTTGTGAGAGAGAACGGCGGGGACCCCTGATGGGACATGCCGATAGTGCGTTTTAACCGTCGGCGACGGCGACCGCATCTACACAAAGCATCCACCCCTTCCCCCGCCGGGCGTGATCCGCCCGGATGTTAGAGATGTGGCCACAGTTGTTTTATGAGAGAGAGTGTGAAGAGAGAAACACCAGCAAGCAACCATGTAGGCTCATCCTGGCTATGTATATAGTGGAGCAGTTTCCTTTTCTCTCCATATGGACCTATTTATATTGCGTATGTGCCACTGAAGAAAAAAAACTTTATTTATAAATGGCGCGACACCGTTTATGCGTGGTTCCCAACCCTCCATTATTTATAAGTGAGTTACTACTACTAGACACGTCAAATTATCACGTGGGCTGCATCATCTTATAGAAATGAGCTCCACCGTGTCACGTGTGTGGTTGGGGAAGACGCAAAATACACAAAGAGTGCTACTAGTACTACGTGCATCGGTGCGTGCACCTCTTTTCTTCGAGCATGGTTAAAAGTATAGCCCACTACTCTACCACGCGGTTAGTATGGGCAAAGAATATAGGCAGTAATAATGACTAATAAGCCGTCAAATCATGAGGCCCACCTTTCTCTATGTTCAACCGAGGAAGCAGCCATCATTTCACTCCTCATTGAATATCCATCCGCTACTACCTCCGCCAATAAATAAAAATCCGCTTCTACCTCCGTAGCATGGTTAATAATATAGCCATGTCAATCATGACGTAGAAATATCATTCACTGAAACAATAGGTATGGATCTAAGGCTGGTGATTTTTTTACTTTGTCTCTTTCTCTTTTTGTCTCATTTACTCATTTTGCATAGGAGCGCATGTAGAGGATGGCTATTCCTTTCGATGGGACTTCTTCATGGAGTTTAAGACTAAGCTGCTCCGAATTATTCCCACTGCCCACCACTCTAAATCGTGCCATCTATCATAGTACACCCATTGCAACAGTGAGGTCCACGAGGTCTAGCACGTCCTGTAAGAAGAGACTGTCATGCAAAACATACATATTGTTGCCTTCTTCTCATACAGTACGTACCACTGGTACGTACGACTAGTACTACTACTACTCATTCTCCTATAAACCTTGTGCTTGGCATCTCCAAAATATTAATTAAGCTTGCGCTTGGCTCTTCGCCTGTTCGGGAAGTCGAGCAATAATGGTACTGCAGTATATATCGTTATGGCTATCTGAGACCGAATGAATTGTTGCACGTCCACCACGCGGGCGAGGGTCAAGTGAGGGTCGAGGGGCGAGGGAGAGTGCGTACTAGTATTACGTCTGTTTCAATATGGACTACATACGGAGCAAAATGAGTGAATCTACACTCTAAAATACGTCTATATACATTAGTGTTTGGAGTATGTACTAGTAGTTCATACTGAAATCTACTAAAAGACATATATTTTAAACAATATGATAATCTCTCTAACAAAGGTAGGGATAGGGAGTAAACGGAGGGAGTAGTAAAATTTTGTCCTCGTCCAACGAGCCACCGCACACGTGGGCGAGGGAGCGGGCGTAAGGTGTAGTAAGTAAGCTTCACCTCGTCATGAGAGCCACTACGCCCATGGGCGGGGGATATGGCGTACTAAGCAAGCTTCTCCTTGTTTCGCGAGTTGACGGGACACATCAAAAGTAATACGTACAGAGCATCTCCAGTGTATAGAGCCTTGCCTCTAAGGTAGGCCCCACATGGTTTGCCTCTTTTTTAAAATAAAGCATCAAGTCGTAAATTGTTTGTTCACCCGTGGTACATGATCCTCCATCAAGTGGACAACTAGTATACGTGTCAAATTACCATGTGGGCTGCCTTTTCGTATAGAAAGGAGCTCCACCGTGTACCCACGCGGGTGTGGTTGGGAAAGAGACGGGAGTACGTGTGCCGTGTGTGCACCTCTTCTCTTCGTGCACATCCCCCACCTACGTGGGTGTGTGTGAGAGATACAAACCTAGATAGATGGCATGTGCGTTCGTGAGTGTTTTTAGTTGGGGGTGTGATTTCGTGAATATATTTGTGGGAATATGTGTCGATGATATCTCAAACAAAAATTTGACACATGCAATGTGTGTGAAATAGAGACCTATCTATATCATATATAGAGGGGGCGATCCACGAGAAGAGAGGGAGGGGTCATAGATATCGATAGAGTCGAAGGGAGGATTAAGTGGGTGGGTGCGAGATCAATGAAGAGAGCCATCGAAATTGTGTGTGTGCGAGTCAGAGATATAGGGCGACTGACCTACCGGAACGTTAGAGGGCACAGGGCAAGTTCGTGTGTGGCAGGAAGACATGACTAGAGCGCTCAATGTATCGGTCTGTGTCTGTGGGGGGGAAGGGGAGGCAAAGACCTAACTAGAGAGGTAGATCGACTCGTATATGTGTTAAGAAGGAGAGACCCTACTATGTCTTGTGGGAGATCGGTCGACATCCATACATAAGTGAAGGACGGGAAATAGGTTGGGACAAAGAGAGAGAGAGGAGAGAGAGAGAGAGACAGAGAGAGAGAGAGAGGGAGAGGGGTAGAGTGCTGGATGGGTGATGGAGTTGCTTCTCGAAGAAAGTGGGAGAGGCCTACTAGAAAAACTGAGGGTAGAACTGCAATATTATCAATAAGATGTGATAAGATGTGTTTCTGTGTGTGTGTGCGTGATAGATGTGTCAGGACGCATGCATGTATGATGAAGGGGACCATGTTTTTGGTAAGTAGACCTAACTAGATCGGTAGATCAATTGTTGTTTGTCGGTTGAATGGAGAGACATAACTAATGAGGTAGATCGATCGACGCGTGGGGAAAACGAGTTATAACGACCTAGCTAGCTATATGTATAGCGGGAGGTCGGTTGTTGTACATCCATTTGTTAGAGGCAAATAAGGCCCAACGAGACGGATAGATAGAGAGAATGGAGCTAGGAGGTGGTGCGAGAGGCCTACTAGCTAGATAGGGGAGCAGTGTGCAATTGTGAGATCGATGAAAAGAGGGGCGAGAGTTTACACATGTGTGGGATCGTATGAGAGACATGAGGCATGGACACAGTAAGGAGGATATGGAAGGTGCGTGTGTATGTTGTAGGTAGACACCGCTGGAGAGGTTTATCGATCGGCGTGTGTCAGAAAGGAGTTGTGGAGACCGGGGGAGAATGACCTAAAGAAAAGATGAATGTGCGTGATGGATAGAATGCTAAGGGAGGGGGAGGGCGAGGAGGGCGTGTGCATGCACGAGAGAAAGTTAGTGCTAGCTACAAAGGTTAGAGGATTGTGTGGGTCTAAGAGACTAACAAAGATCGTAATTCGATATGAAATTGGATTCATATATTTGAATAGGAGATGATAGTGCTATAAACATATCCATGCATGAATATACCGGTGATACGCGTGGTGTTGTTTTGGACATGTTATACCATAATGTGATAATGCGTGGTGTTTGCAACTCACAACTAAATATCGAACAATCTAAACCATACAATACATCGAACAATCTCACATTTTATTTGAATTTTTGGTAATGTGTGGCGTTTGCAGCTCACAACTAAAAATCGAACAATCTAAACCATACTATATACTGAACAATATCACATTTTGTTTGAATTTGTGGTAATGTGTGGTGTTTGCAACTCACATATCTAAATACTTGTAGGCGTAGGGGGTGGGGCACCATACATTATGTGATAAACACATTATACAGATGAGACATGGTTTAGATTATGAAGATCTAGCTAGAGCTTGAAATGTACTGTGATTTGAAATCAACATAAAGTGGATTAAAAAAACGAGTTTGAGTTCATATCTAACTCGACAGTTATCATGTGGTGTGCTGTGAAGATAATACACAAACGATGGTTTAACTTGACAATAATAATGATTGTAGATCTTATTAAAATAGTGAAACAAATTCAAATGGTTTAACTTCACAACAATCATGATTCTAGATCTTATAAAAATAGAGAAACGAATTCAAATTTACTTCATATTGAAGCGGTAGTATATACGTTTGGAATGCACTAAAACGTTCATTTGAGTAGCAGGTTGCATGCATTATACATGTAGCAAAATATTTTAATTGAACATAACATTAATCCAAAGTTTTTTATGGCATTTGTAGTGTGAATTGAGTTGGTACAGTACACGGGACTAGACTCTCTTGTGTGGCGCGAATTGATTTCTTTTTGTTTTTCCGTCAATGGAACTGCGAATTGATTTGGTACAGTACACATTAGGCTTGTCCGGAAATTTCAACCCGCGCCTTGTTACCCTGAAATATTGAAGATATATCGTTGTCTCGTTGTGCTCCGAACACTCCCTCCATCTCAACCCGTGCCTTGCTATCCCAAAATTACAACACACATGAAAACTCCCACCTCCTATGAAATCCCGACACACGAAATGCCCGTGATACCCCTGAACTGAAAGAACCGCCTCGCTCAAATCGGTGGGGGTACTTTCGTAACTTACCCCACATTTCGGGAAAGTGCGTACCTATGCCATGGTTCCCCCTCCCATCCCATCCGCCCACCCATTCGTACACCGAGGCCGCGAAAACCCGCGAAGCCCCACACCCTCCTCCATCCGCCACCCAGTCGGAGCCTCTTCCCCGAAAACGTCGTCCACAGCGACACCTCGACATCCCTAATCCACCACACCAGGTGAGGATCCATCGTCGATCTCGTCGTCCCGCCGGTTCAACCACCCTGTTCTCCACTTCCAAAGAGCTGCCCCGGCGTTCCCCTCGTCTTTCGCACCACCTCCATTACCACACCGCCGTCTTCACCTGCACCACCGGAAGAGCAGCATCATCACTATTTCCTTGGATGACGCTGAGTCCTAATCGGCGCCACCAAAGAGGTTCTACACTAATCGCCGCATTTGCTTCTTGATTCGATCTCACAGTGTTGCCGGCGCTCGGCCCCGAGCCGACATGGCGCGGCTCCATCCACAGTGGCGTCACCGGCCACTTCCTCCACGGCGTCGCTCCCACAGCGGCGACGTCCACATCAGTAGGAGTTGTTGCTGCTTTGCCTCTCGCTCGCGCTGCTACTCTGCTCTTGCTCCCGGTCCCCTGCCTGGTCTGGTCTTGCTCTTGCTCCCGCTGCTGCTCTCGCTCTTGCTCTTGCTTGCGCTGCTCTACTCTTATGGCCTTTGCTGCTGCTGACGATGAGATCCCGCTCTCCCTCGAGCCCCTGGAGCTGCTACCTTAGATGCTGCTACACGGCCAGCTGCCCCGGCTCTCGCACACTATTGTTGCTACTGCTTTTCTGCTACTAGTGTGTTCTGTTACGACAGTAAAATTCAGTTTCGACACCAAAGTTCAGTTTCGACAGTTAAATTTAGTTTCGGCAGTTAAATTCAGTTTTGACAGTTAAGTTCAGAGATGAGCGGCTGATATATTTTACATCTAGCACTTTGTGGTTATGTATTTTACATCATCAATTGGAGATGCTATTAGAATTCCACTCAGTTTAACGTTGTGTCTCTTGTCCTGCTTCAGCCTCGCCGTCGTACAACTCACCGGAGCTGCTCCAACGACCAAACCCTCCATCACAGCAGAGCAGTACCCCGGGCTCCATCTCCAGACGCCTAAGATCTTCTTCCCATCATGCGACAGCCTAATCAGTCGGAGCATCCTCACCGACCAACCCAATCACGCTAAGATCGACATGGCTTCGCCAAAGAGGTTGTCCACTTGGTGCATCTCTTTTTTACTCTACATGTTATATATATTGTCCACTGAGCACATATAGTAACGTGAGATACGATTAGTTTCTCCTACTATATGACAAGCACTGAGGTACCAGGCAACTTAGCTATCTGTGATGGACTCTCTTGAACACCATCATTATTTATCTCTGCATGTTTGAGCTGTACATTTGTAGATGGGCCTGGGAGTTGAGCTAGTAGGGTAGTTGCCTGGGTCCAAAGTAGTAGAAGTAGCACAGAAACACTTTTTTAGTGTAGGTTTTTCCCTGCTCAAGCCTACCTACTATTCATGCATTTGGTTCAAAGGAATGAAGCAAAGAAAAACTGTAGGATTTGGTCCTTTAGTGTCTCCTTGAAAGAAATACCATAGGAATTTTTATCCACTTCTCCTCCTTTTCAAATTCCTATTCATGAAGCACAAGACTAAGAGATAGTAGCATGATAGCATTATAACCATACATTTTCTTGTGGTTTGACTTAATCTCACCATGCTTCTTTGCATCATGTGATCTTCCAATTCTTGTGAACCAAACACCCAGATTGGCAGAAATCCTGTGTTTTTCAATTCTCTGTTTTGCACGTGCATTCCTATCCTATTCCTGTGTATCTCCTATCCCTACATTGTTAGAATCCTCAAGTTCAAACATGCCCTTACACAATTACTTCTGTTACAGATACATGTCAAAGAAAACCTTGTGTGGTTTGTCCTGCTCCTGCTGCGCTATGTTCCACCCCAGCTCAGCTGCTCCAATGATGGAAGGGTTCACCACAGCAGGGATCCACCCTCCAGACTATCTTTCGCCGCCTCAGATCTTCTTGCCCGCAATCGGCAGCCACGACAACTGCATTACCATCATCAACTGAGCAGATGACCTTGAGGACTACACGGGTCCGCAAGAGAGGTCGCACTCTTTCATGTCTGCTTACGTTATGCATCGCTTAATATGATGACATGCTACTTTATCATCCTGTTCACCTATTAGACTCCGAGTCAGATCCAAACTAATGCTCAAACTTGAGTTTTTAAATGGTTGTGGGGTACATATTGGGTCAGCAATCAATACTATCTGTCTACTATCTGGTTAATCTCGGGGGTTTACTATGAGTTTCTCGTTGGGTGGAAACAAACATTAAAGGAGCAATTATCTATATTTTTTAACTAAAGCTATTATGTTCCTGCTATCATTGGTTTTGGGTCTACCCACAGTTTGCTACCATGACTCTGGTTTGTGCATCCACTCCTTACATAATCTCACTATGTTTTATTCCTATGCATGTCAGTTATTGTACACAATGGAACTGAACATGTAGAGCAAAAGAGAAGAGCCTTGCGTGGCAATAAAATTTCATGCAAACGTCGCTCCCTGGTGGGTGCAAAGGCAGCCCCCCTCCACCCATTTCGGATTGTAATCAAGAGGAAGATAACTGTTCTGAGGGGGATTCAGAAGGAGAAGACCACTCCTATTTAACCCCTGAGGTCTTCGCTCTAACTTGGCATGCTGATGTTGTTAATATCATGCATATGGTGCCTTGCATTGCTTACTTTATACATCAAATATGTTATCTTCTTAGTTTAGACATGCATTGTGTGAATGTCATCTGTTTAGTTTCTTTATCGTATATGTGAATCATGCAATGCCATCTTGTTTAGACAGGGATCATATATGTGAATTTTGGAATGCCACCCTAGTTAGCCAGTCATCTTATATGTGAATTATATCATGCCATCAACTTTTTAGTACGTATTAAATTTGTCAACAATTTTTGTAGTTCAATTACTCTTCCTATGCATCAGCCATTCAAAATGGTCATGGAAAAATCTGGAGTGGAAACAAGGTCTTCAGTGCAGACAATGCTGTCTGACGAAGCGCATGTCTTGCTGGTTACAGATAGCTCCTCAAAGGTGGATTCGGAGACATATGACCAGTCCTATTCCCCCCCCCCCCCACCCCTGAGGTGCATGCTCTAACTTGTCCGGGTTATATTGCTCAGATCGTGCATATGGTGTCTTGCATTGGCATGTCATTTGCTTTAGACATGCTTTGTGTGAATGCCACATGTTTTGTGTCTAATTACCATGTATGTCAATTTTGCAATGCCATCTTGTTGCAAGACATTATATATGTGAATTATGCAATGCTATCTTGTTACAAGGCATTATGTATGTGAATTATGCAATGCCATGCTGTTTAGGCAAGCGTCATATATGTGAATTATATCATGTCGTCCTTTTTTATTAATCATTGCATTTGTCGACAATGTTTGTATATTCAACTGCTCTACCTGTGCATCAGCCATTTGAATTGGTGATGGAGAAATCTGGAGTGAAAACAAGGTCTTTAGAGCAGACAATGCTACCTGCCGAAGAAGATATCTTGCTAGTTACAGATAGCTCCTCAGAGGAGTATCCAGAGGCAGATGACCAGTCCAATTATCCCCCTAAGGTGTATGCTTAAACTTGGCAGGGTTATATTACTCTTATCATGCATATGTTGTCTTGCAATGCTTAGTCTTTACATCATATACACAATATTGAATGCCATCTCGTTAGTTGACACATCATATATGCGATTCCCCTCTGCTCACTTGCTTAGTATATAAATCATATATTTGAATTGTATCATGCATTGATGTTTACATAGACAGCATGTATCTGAATTATGGCATGCCAGCCCATTTTCTAAAGATATAATAGAGTTAGATCATCTCATCATGTTTACATAGTCATCATATTTTGAAGTATGTCATTCTATCATGTTTAGTTATCCATGATACATGTGAAATTGTGTCATGCTATCATGTTTAATTTGCCATCATATATGTGAAATTATGTCATGCTATTATGTTTTGTTAGACAACAAAAAAGTGAATTATTTCATGCCATGTTATCTTCGCTACTATCCATTGCACCTGTCTATCTTACAATGTCTGTACATTCAATTACTTTTCTTGTTTATCAGCCATTTGAATTGGAGGGGGTGATGGCAGTATCTGTGGGAGTAAAAACACGGTCTTCAGAAAAGATTGTGCTGCCTACCAATGCAGATAGAACCACGGTTGTAGTTTCCCAAGAATCAGCCCCACCACACATAACCTAGACTCATGCAGATTGTACCCCTACCCAGTTAGATAGAGAACCAGCTACACCCCTTCTAACCAAACACGAGCAGATAGTATCCCAGTTCCAGTTGACATAGCACCGTCTCCACCACAGAGCAACCAAACACGAGCAGTTAGTAAGGCAACTGCAATGCCCAAAGCACGAAGACCACCACTTCGATCCCCAAGTCAACGCTTAAAGCAGAAGAAGAATTGTTCTCAGGTCAGGTTCCGTAGCTATGGTTCATACTCCTTTGCTCTTGCATCACTGTATTTACTTATACCAGCTAATTTCAAATTTGAAGGATGCAACTAAAACTCCAATGGCGCAACAGGTATGTTTGAAACTTGTTTATTTATGGTGTTTGCTATTGTAACTTGCTCTATGTTGATTTCGGTTTCAATTTAATAAACAGTTATGTTCTCATGCCATGCACATTACAAGTGTTGTTATTGTTGTCTAGTTTCCCACACTTATATTCTGTCTATGTTGCTTTGTCTTAAATAGATATGATTTGAACCATCTCTATCTTGATTTGGCAACATAAACTAGAATCATATAGACCATACACTGACCATACTACATAGATACATGTTTGTTTCATGCTGTTATCCTGCCCACCTTACTACTAAACTGGTTTACCAAAATGAGTTTTCATATACAACATGGTTAATCTGTGATATGTCTATTTGTTTCTCTTTTAGAATGCGGATAAAATATTGGAGAAGAGTACCCCGTTATGCAATGGTAAAGGAAGTAATGCAGATAAGGTTCAAGACAGTGAGATATCCCTGTTGGTCTTCAGGAAAGATGATAAAAACTATATTTAAGACAATGAGACAACCCCAAAGTCCCGTCTTGATGTAGTGTTCAAGTTACTGGCCACTACTGCTAGCACCAGCTCTTCCAACTCGCCGCCTGAATCAGTTCGACTTCTTGAGTCTCAACTTCAAGTTGAAAGGCATCGATCAGATGTTATGCGACGGGAAGCTGAAGGACTAAGGAAGTCCCTACAGAATTCAGATGCATACTTTCTGGTGCAACAGCAAGCGCTGGAGGATTTAAGCGCCACAGAAGAGAATGTTAATAAGCTTGCTAAGCATCTTGCCAGCATTAGGGTACCCAGGATATTGTTTCTTGAGCTCTTCTGAAGTGGTTTCAGTTCTGGACTTGTTTTGCTGCGGCGTTTATTTGCACCGGTTGCCAACTTTGACAACTAGTGTATGTGATATGTTGCTTTGTTCCCTATATTTTCACTGGTGGCGAACTTTGATGCCCAGTGGACGTAATATGTGTAATAGCCGTGATTGCATAGCATAACTTGCTTGCTTATTTATTACCTTCTTGTCTTGTTTATTTGTTTGCTTGTAGTCAGTGCAGTTCTTTTCCCGTGGTTTGCTAGTGGACACAATAACCTATTTTTTCAAACTAGGCCACAATAACCATGGGCTACATATTTACTGTAGCGAGCCTGGGCCTCCTGCGGGCCGTAGAAACAATGGGCCTTCTATGGGCCGTAGAAACAATGGGCCTTATACGGGCAGTAAAACAATGGGCCTTCTAGAGGCCGTATAATCGATTCGCCAAACATGGGCCAATAACGGACCGCATTATGGGCCGTAAACGGGCTAGAGTTGGAGTCATATGTTCATGGACCAACCATAACGATCGTCGTTAATAGGCCGTATTTGATGACGCTATGAAAATGGCCGAATGGATTAACATATCCACGGGCTGAATTCGGCCCATAAGCACAAAAGGCCAGTGACAAGTTATAAGTAACCGAATGCTGGAAATGAGCCCAAGAGTAAATGGGCCCAGAGAAGGCCGGAAGATAGCATGGGCTAAAAATGGCCCAATGGAATAATGGGCCGTTAATGGGTATAAAGCGATACACTGTTCATTACGGGTCAGTTTCACCACGGGCCATTAATGGGCCAAGAGTTACAAAGGGCCTCATATCGGCCGAAAGACGTCATGGGCCATACATGGGTGGAAGTTACAATGGGCTGGAATCATATTGGACGGCCCAGATGACGCTACTGGGCCTAATTCGGATAGGACGTAATGGGCCTGAGTTAGCGGGCTGTAAATGGGCTATATGCGAACACTCCGTTAACAGGCTTTCTATGGGCTGGCCCGCTACCTTTTGACCAAGTCAAACTGGTCAGCCTTTCACAGGAATGGGCCTCTGTTGGGCCGTGCCACGTGTCGAAGTATCATAGGCGCCTTCTGTCCAATGAGTGGATGACATCTGTCCCAACGGTGAGCCAACACGTGTTTCCTCCAGCCAATGATGATTTTACACGTGGAAAATCCCCATTGGTCGTGGCTGTTAACGGGTTATCGTATCCAAACTGGAACCCGATAGCTTAACGGCGACCCGTTACGATGGATGCTACGTGTCGGTCACCCTTGACAAAAGCACTTCCATGACACTCCATATATCGTCATGGAAGTGGACACTTCCGTGATGATAATTTTGGTATTGTCATGGAACGCTTCTACGATAGCACAGGTATGACTATCTTGATTCTGTCATAAAATCGTCATGGATGTACATGCATGACAGAAAACGTGACCTACTGTGACAAACACGTATCATCACGGAAGTGTTTTTTTTGTAGTGACAGTCCACTTGTTGGCCATCAACTATCTTCGGCTTGACGTTGAATACCTTCATCCACAAGATGAAGTGTGGCTGGACCCGCAGAAAGGTCTCGTAGATGATGATGAAGGCCGAGATGTGTAGAAAGGAGTTCGGGGCTAGATCGTGAAAATCTAGCCCATAGAAGAACATCAACCCCCTGATTAAGGGGTGGAGGGGGAAGCCCTGTCCCCAGACGAAGTGGAGGACCAACACCACCCTCTCGCCTGGTTGGGGTGTGGGGATGACCTAGCCCTCCTCTGGAGCCCGGTGAGTGACGTCGGCTGGGAGATAGCCGTCGATGTCATTGTTAGTGATGATGGGGGGCTCCCACTTGCCTTTCGCACCAGATCCAGCCATGGCCGAATCGAGGGAGTGGCTAGGAGGGAATTCTTAAGGAAGGGTGGGTCAGGGCGTTGGAGCTCTGTAGATTGGGGAAAGAAATGGTGAGAGGAAGGATAAAGCGTGCAGAGATAGTGGTGGTTGTTCCCCTTTTATAAGCTGCCATAATACCAAGAGTCATTTTACTATGCCGCAGGCCTCGTCGCTTCCTGATATAATCATGATGTTAATCGCAAGTGGGATAACCAAAATCATTGATCATATCCCTTAAAAAAACAGGGTACGAACTCCACATTGATGGGACGTGCCAATGGAGGAACTGCCTCGAACTGCGAATCAAGTTTTCACAACGGTTCAGTATTTGTGACCGTCTTAGGGATGGCACCCGCCGGGTTTGGGACGGGTGGAGGCTCCCCATACCCTTACCCGTCGCCCAAACCTTACCCATTACCCGTACCCATACCCATCGATGGGTACAATTTTTTCCCATGCCCGTCACGTGTCAGGGTAAATGGGTACCAAGGGTAAAATTACCCATATCTACAAACACATTAATTTTAGCATTATATAGTCATAAAAATAACTTATAATAATAATAAACAACGACACGTTATGACAACAACACATTCTCATGAACAACAACACTTATATTTGTAAACATCAACAATTATTTGTACACACCAACACATTAAGACAACTGTTTGCTACGAGCCTGCATGGTAATCCTGGATGCCAATGACGCAGATATGTAGCCATATAAGGAACGATGCACTTATGGACATCAATCACCTAGATGCGTATCACATATGGGATTGAGGATGTGGGCTCGTGGCTTCTTCCGTGGGCTAGCTGCGGGATTTATGTACATAATATAATATATATAAAATTTGATAAACAAAAAATAAAAGAAAGAATAAAATATGAAAGAAAAGCATATAATATTTAATGCCTATTTATCAAATTGTATGCGGGTACATGGGTACGGGTATGGGTTATACTAAACCATACCTGCACTCCACTATACCCGACGGTTTTAAAATTTCCTATTTATGTACCCATGAGTATGATTTTGACTCATACCCTTGCCCTAATAGGGTTTTTACCCACCGGTACGTGGGTAATGGGTACCCATTGCCATCCCTAGACCGGTGTGACCTTTGGCCAAAAGTTCTACGGCGAGGGTACTATTCACACTTGAGTGGTTGGCCTTCGAGTCTAAGCAATATCTACAATTCGGCTTTCGAATATAACCTGGTTAGCACATGGCCGAATTTAGTTAAGCAACTTTTTGAGGCTTGGCTAAGGGTAACTAACTCCCAACAAAGAGGGGGAGAAGAACTCCCCCCGCAAGCCGAAGACATCAGGTGCACGGAGAACTCCGGGAGTTATGAGAGAGTCCTGGGCTAGGGTTTCCTCAGACTGTTGGCCTATCTCTTATGGGCGAACAGGTGGGCCGATGTGCCACTACTACAAGGCCGAGCTATAAGGTGACTCCATGTCCGGACAGGATACCTTCAGAGCCTTGGTGTGTTCTCCAAGTCAAGAAAAGAGAATTGACATGTTTATTCCTTCATTGTAATTGTTAGTGATGATGGGAGGCTCCCCATACCCTTACCCGTCGCCCAAACCTTACCCATTACCCGTACCCATACCCATCGATGGGTACAATTTTTTCCCATGCCCGTCACGTGTCAGGGTAAATGGGTACCCGCGGGTAAAATTACCCATATCTACAAACACATTAATTTTAGCATTATATAGTCATAAAAAATAACTTATAATAATAATAAACAACGACACGTTATGACAACAACACATTCTCATGAACAACAACACTTATATTTGTAAACATCAACAATTATTTGTACACACCAACACATTAAGACAACTGTTTGCTACGAGCCTGCATGGTAATCCTGGATGCCAATGACGCAGATATGTAGCCATATAAGGAACGATGCACTTATGGACATCAATCACCTAGATGCGTATCACATATGGGATTGAGGATGTGGGCTCGTGGCTTCTTCCGTAATGGGCTAGTCATGGATTTATGTACATAATATAATATATATAAAATTTGATAAACAAAAAATAAAAGAAAGAATAAAATATGAAAGAAAAGCATATAATATTTAATGCCTATTTATCAAATTGTATATACATGGGTACACGGGTATGGGTTATACTAAACCATACCCGTACCCACTATACCCGACGGTTTTAAAATTTCCTATTTATGTACCCATGAGTATGATTTTGACTCATACCCTTGCCCTAATAGGGTTTTTACCCACCGGCACGTGGGTAATGGGTACCCATTGCCATCCCTAGACCGGTGTGACCTTTGGCCAAAAGTTCTACGGCGAGGGTACTATTCACACTTGAGTGGTTGGCCTTCGAGTCTAAGCAATATCTACAATTCGGCTTTCGAATATAACCTGGTTAGCACATGGCCGAATTTAGTTAAGCAACTTTTGAGGCTTGGCTAAGGGTAACTAACTCCCAACAAAGAGGGGAGAAGAACTCCCCGCAGTCGAAGACATCAGTGCACGGAGAACTCCGGAGTTATGAGAGAGTCCGGCTAGGGTTTCCTCGGTCATTGGCCTATCTCTTATGGGCGAACAGGTGGGCCGATGTGCCACTACTACAAGGCCGAGCTATAAGGTGACTCCATGTCCGGACAGGATACCTTCGTGAGCCTTGGTGTGTTCTCCAAGTCAAGAAAAGAGAATTGACATGTTTATTCCTTCATTGTAATTGTTAGTGATGATGGGAGGCTCCCCATACCCTTACCCGTCGCCCAAACCTTACCCATTACCCGCACTCCATACCCATCGATGGGTACAATTTTTTCCCATGCCCGTCACGTGTCAGGGTAAATGGGTACCCGCGGGTAAAATTACCCATATCTACAAACACATTAATTTTAGCATTATATAGTCATAAAAAATAACTTATAATAATAATAAACAACGACACGTTATGACAACAACACATTCTCATGAACAACAACACTTATATTTGTAAACATCAACAATTATTTGTACACACCAACACATTAAGACAACTGTTTGCTACGAGCCTGCATGGTAATCCTGGATGCCAATGACGCAGATATGTAGCCATATAAGGAACGATGCACTTATGGACATCAATCACCTAGATGCGTATCACATATGGGATTGAGGATGTGGGCTCGTGGCTTCTTCCGTGGGCTAGCTGCGGGATTTATGTACATAATATAATATATATAAAATTTGATAAACAAAAAATAAAAGAAAGAATAAAATATGAAAGAAAAGCATATAATATTTAATGCCTATTTATCAAATTGTATGCGGGTACATGGGTACACGGGTATGGGTTATACTAAACCATACCCGTACCCACTATACCCGACGGGTTTTAAAATTTCCTATTTATGTACCCATGAGTATGATTTTGACTCATACCCTTGCCCTAATAGGGTTTTTACCCACCGGGTACGTGGGTAATGGGTACCCATTGCCATCCCTAGACCGGCTGTGACCTTTGGCCAAAAGTTCTACGGCGAGGGTACTATTCACACTTGAGTGGTTGGCCTTCGAGTCTAAGCAATATCTACAATTCGGCTTTCGAATATAACCTGGTTAGCACATGGCCGAATTTAGTTAAGCAACTTTTTGAGGCTTGGCTAAGGGTAACTAACTCCCAACAAAGAGGGGAGAAGAACTCCCCCAAGTCAAGACATCAGTGCACGGAGAACTCCGGAGTTATGAGAGAGTCCTGGGCTAGGGTTTCCTCGCATCGTTGGCCTATCTCTTATGGGCTAACAGTGGGCCGATGTGCCACTACTACAAGGCCGAGCTATAAGGTGACTCCATGTCCGGACAGGATACCTTCAGAGCCTTGGTGTGTTCTCCAAGTCAAGAAAAGAGAATTGACATGTTTATTCCTTCATTGTAATTGAGCAGGCGTAACCCTAGGACCTCTGGTTTCTATATAAACTAGAGGGTTTAGTATGTAGAGGCTAGAAGAAAAACCATCATCCTACTCGCCTAGGGTTTAGTTCATCTGATCTCGTGGTAGATCGACTCTATAATCATCATATACACTTCAATATAATCAAGCAGGACGTAGGGTTTTACCTCCTCGAGAGGGCCCGAACCTGGGTAAACATCGTGTCCTTCATCCCTTGTTCTCCATTGATCCAAAATACACAGCTCGGGACCCCTACCCGAGATCTGCCAATTTTGACACCGACATGCCCTCTTACCTTGTGGGCCCCATATGGCTCTATATGTCCCAATTCCACCTCTATAAATTCTATAAAATCGAGAAACCAACAGAGAGCTACTCCAAACACTTTTTCCACCGCCACAAGTTTCTGTTCTACCGCGATCCCATCTGGAGGCCTTTTTCGGCACTCTGCCGGAGGGTGATCGATCAGGAAAGGCTTCCTAATCATCCTTGCTGCCTTACGATGATGCATGAGTAGTTCACCACAGACCTATGGGTCCACATCTAGTATCTAGATGGCTTCTTCTCTCTCTTTGATCTTCAATACAACATTCTCCTCGATGTTCTTGAAGTTCTATCGGATGTAATCTTGTTTTGCGGTGTTTTTGTTGGGATCAGATGAATTGTGGGTTTATGATCATATTATTCACGAATATTAATTGAGTCTTTTTTGAATTCCTTTATGCATGATTACTATAGCATTTTATTTCTCTTTGCTCTATCCATTTAGTATGGCCGACTAGATTGATTTATCTTGCAATGGGAGAGGTGGTTTGTGATGGGTTCAATCTTGCGGTGCACTATCCGGTGACAAAGTAGGGGACAAGACACGTATTTTTATTATTTCCATTAAGGGTAAAATGATGGGGTTTATTCATATTAGTTGAGTTTACTTTGTCAACATTGTGTCATCTTGCCTAGGGTGTTACTCTGTTTCATACTTAATACCCTAGATGCATCCTGGATAGCAGTCGATGGGTCAAATAATAATAGTAGATGCAGGTAGGAGTCAGTCTACTTGTCTCAGACGTGATGCCTATATACATGATCATTGCCTTGAATATCGTCATAAATATGCGCTTTTTTATCAATTGCCCAATAGTAATTTGTTCACCCACGTATGTTATGTGCTCAAGAGAGAAGCATCTAGTGAAGACTATGCCCCCAGGGTCTACTTTTATCATATATAAGAACACAAAAATACCTTGCTGCACTTTTTCTTTTTTGTAATTTACCTTATTACCTATAACTACGACATTTAATCCTTGCAAGTAACCGCCGAGGGGATTTACAACCCCCTTCACTAGTAGTGTATCGCGCTATACAAACAGTTTTTAACCCCTTTCCGCGACGGCATTTGGAACCGTCGCCTAGTGAGTGACTGCAATAGGGGGGGTCCTTCCCACACGACCCAAAAATCGTCGGGGATAGGCAAGCGGCTACTGACGATCGCCATAGAATAAACGTATGAGAAGCCGCCCCAGACCCACACGTTACATCTCGATA
The DNA here is from genome assembly GCA_021605145.1 of Aegilops bicornis. NCBI lineage: Eukaryota > Viridiplantae > Streptophyta > Magnoliopsida > Poales > Poaceae > Aegilops > Aegilops bicornis. The sequence continues at coordinate 295,124,098 of CM038674.1, forward strand.
TTACATTTCTGACCAGAGAGACATCCCAAACGACTACACAGCTATAGTCGTGTGAAAAAGGTGTACAACAACATTTAATCTACCGATATGTTTGTGATAGGTACGTTATCGCACACGCTTCAAGAATGTAAAATGTGGGTGGTGCCTCTACTAACGCCAATGTGTCCATTTTCATAACTCTGTACGATTTGTATTCCTATCACACACACTAGTTTGAAACGTTTGCCATATTACCATGAATGGCACACACATATGAGACGAAACCGTGTGTGCATCCATCGGGCATCGCAAATGTTTCACGTCAAAGAACCATCTGTTCTCTATTTTTCATCACACACGATGTTTTCTTTCTAACCGTGTGCACATTATTTTATTCGCTCCTGTATAATTTTTTTTGCCTTTACTTTATTATTCGAATTGGAAATTTTGAAATATGAAACGTGCAATTCGTATTCTCAACACAATGGTTCAAGAAAAATCGATAAATAAAATTTTCAGTACAATATGTTTAGTAATTACAGGATTAGAGAGCAATTAACTATGATCACCGGTACAACGAGGTGCTATACAAACGGTTTTTAACCCCTTTCAGCGATGGCATTTGGAACCATTGCCAAGTGAGTGACTACGATAGGGGGGTCCTTCCCACACAACCCGGAAACCGTCCGGGATAGGGAGCCTTGATGCATATACAATACTCGCTACTCGTTTGTGCTTGCATAGCCATCGCAGTCGGTATATTGTGGTGCTACGTACGTTTACGATGCGCGATGCATCACAAATGGTTCACTATTATAGAACGTGTATGATAAGTAGACAATCACACACATTCACCTTTCCCAAACCATATGCGATAACTAATTACAAAACATCGGACCGTCGTAACATCGTTGTACACGATAACTATCGCACACACTATTCTGTGGTGCAACGTTTACGATGCATACCACATCAGAAACAGTTCATGGTTGTGAATCGTGTATGATAAGGAAACTATCACATACATTTAGTTTGCCCGCACCATTTGTGATATTGTCTGACATCAAACACGCTTTGCAAACGGCAACTGCGTGCATGCTTGCACACGTTTCCTCTCGGTGAACCGTGTCGGATTATGGTGTATATCGCAAACGTTTGTGTTTTGCCAACCGTGTGTGTCCTAGCGACCTGGAGAGCATAATTTCACTGTAATTTAATTGCTGCAATTTTAAATTCTACAGGATTTGAATTTGAATGTATGATATAGCTTTATTCATATCCATCAGTTTCAAATAACCAATGCATTATTCGATTCATAGGTACATATGATCAAGAATTACATAAGAACCAAATAAAGAATGATGAACCAGAGTTGTATACTTGTACTATTAAAGATGGTAAAGAAAGATGTGAAATACATTCTAGTTCCTAAACAATTTTAAGCGGAATGCCCATATTGTGCCCTGGTCCATGCAGAAGGCACGCACGACTCTACCTCTTGTGATGGACGACCACCCATCCTTCATTATCTTCATGAAAACATATAGATAATCATCGTGTTCTGGTATAAATACTTTAACCTTTGCATGTGCACCAATCATGTAGTTTGCGAGGTAATCTTGAGTAAACTGCTTTGGGAACCACTGCAAAGTAAAAAAGATTCAGACATTCTCATCTAACACAACTCATTATGGGCAGTAAAAAGAAGGCTGCAGAGTTCTTACTTACCATCCTGCAGTTCGCTGTTTTTTTGATAAACTGTAAACAAATAGTTTAATTGCCATCTTTTGACCCATTTTCCTAACAATCTTTATAAACTTCCTCACTTGATGATGGTTCATCGATATCTCATTGCCCCATACGCAAAAAGGGTCGAAGCGTGGATCTTTACCAATGACATATGTACCTAAAAGCACCAAGTTAATATTAGAAGCTAAACAACAATTGCACAATGATGTAGTAAAAACTCTTTTATAATATCTTATAACATCCAATATACTCACATATTAGATGAATTAACATCTTATATTATGGGCCGGAAGGATTTTATTGCATTCTTACCAATTATCGGCTGATTAACTGCTGATGTATCCAAGGGTTAGAATTAGTTTGAGCTACTTCGGGCTAAAATAGCCCTAAAGTGTATCAAAAAATGAGGGCTAGTTTGAGCTAGTTGCATCTAACCCACCCAAAAAAACTTTCCCACCCAAGAGGTGCTAATTGAAGCTAGTTCTCCTAGTGCATTTATTGTCAATCTAACCCTATCATGCAAACACCTCTTTGGATGGAGTTAGTTCAGGGTTAGTCATGAGCTAGAAACTAACTCTAACCTCTAGCTATGTTGAGTATCCAAACAGGGTTGTGTTGTTGTTGTTGCTGCTGCTCTTCTACGTATATCTAGACATCATCAGAACATCAAGGTAACACTCTTCCTTGTTGCTATGTTAGCTAGGATTGCATATTTAGACATTAAGTACAATGCATGTTGCTATGTAGCCTTAGATATATTACATATCGCCCTAGTTAACCTAACAATAAATTGGTTATAGATATATTCAACTAAAAGTCCGATTCACTGGTTAGTCCCTTATCAGCCACCGGCCTATATGGTACCAGCTACATATATCCCGAATAGTGAGTATATGTAAGCCATGGGATGAATGTAACCTCGATGGTAAACATCAGTCATTCCAAAAAATTTCCTATGTAGGTACATTAGAGGCATGCTAAGCACAACAGGCTAAACATCAATCAAATATATCCATGGCAGAAAAAATAATCTCCAAAAGATAGCTTCAGTGTGTAGGTTTAAGCACGCTAGTAAAGCAAAACAAGTGGAAAGGTCTCGTTAATCGCAATAGCCTAACATTTAACAACAAGCAAACATAGTCATTCAAACTGGTATTGTGTCGGTCTAAGTACACTGGTTATTGTTAAATAAAAATGGAAAGGCATGTTACCTACAAGATGTAGCAACCAAATGTAGTCATTCATAGTGGTATTGTTGAAACTGGTATTGATGAAATTGAACTGCACAGTTCACACTTGCAAATATAGAACATCACATTGTGAATAACTGGAATAAAAAATAGGAATACTATGAACAACCAAAGATAGCATTCGAAACTGGACATATGCTAACTACAAAGAATCGAACAATCAAAAAACATTAAAAGAGGCATATGCTAGCTATAACAGGCTTAACAACAAGATAATATTTGCATTCCTATCGGTATGCTTAAAATTGGATTGAAGAAATGTACTGCATAGTAAATAATTGCACAAATAGAGCATCACATTGTGAACAACTGAAATAAACAAGGCATACTTCAAACAACCAAATATAGCAATTAAAACTGGACATATTCTCGCTACACTACAAAAGGGACTGAAGAAAACAAATCATGGGTTCTCCTCTGTGAAGAGGCACGGCAAAAAAATCATGGGTTTCCTCACTTGTCACAGATGGGCTCGTTCCTGTGGAAAGAGAAGGCCTGTAGGGTGCCCTCCCTGATGTCGCAGACGGGCTCTTTCCCCTTGGAAGAGTAGATGGGGCACTTTCCCCTTGGAAGAGCCGGAGAGGGTGCCCTCCTCGTGGTCACCGTCGATGAGGTCTGACTTGGACGCTGTGGATACCAAGCCAGTGTCGCAGAACATGTCCTTCAAAAATGACAAAAGGGGCTCGATGGCGATGTAGGATGGCAAATTCTTGACATCGAGCCTGAGGACATCAGCGGTGGGACCCGAGGGGTTGGGGGTGGGCCACTTAACCTGTGACATAGCCTGCCTCAGGCCATCGCTATCGACGACCTCGATGTTGTAGCCGGCGTCCATGACATACCCGCGTACTCTAGCCCACTGATTGAGTGCTTGTTGCCAGTAATGGTCGTTAGCTTCCTCGGCGACATCGGGCGAAGAGACCGTGATACACCTCTTTTGGGGCAGTTGCTCCTCGAGATCCATGGGAAGCGTAGTTGCCGGGCTTAGGCTACGATGCTCTGGAGTGGGGGATGGGGATGGGGACGGGGATCTCTGGGAAAGGGGGCGTTTGGTAGGCGTCATCTAAGAAACTCATGGCGGCCTGGGTATGGATATCAGTGGATAAGCTGTACGGGCAAACCGTCAGATTATGACAATGGAGGCCTTGTGGCGGCGGCGACCTTGCTAGGGTTTCGAGCAAGGGAGGGGGTTGTGTGTGTGCGCGCGCGCGTGCCTGAGGAGGTTTTGGTGTGTGTGTGTGTGTGTGTGCGTGTGTGTGTGTGTGTGTTTCTTTGAGGAAATGACGCGGCTACTGAAAATTTAACTACGCGGGAGTGAAATGCCGGGGCTATTGAAAATTTGGATGATGGTGCATCGCGCATGGTCCGGAGGTAACAACCGTGTGTTATCAAACAGAAAAACCCTCGAGGTGGGCAGATATTTTCGAGGGATGCACGCGGGAGCGGGAACAAGAAACATTACACACAATCGAAACATAATAACCGTGTGTTATCAAACAGAAAAAAGCTACAGGTGGGTAGATATTTTTGAGAGGGGAATCCTGTCGGCGATCTGGGAACGGGGGTCCCCAGACTTGCCTGCCTGCGGCCTGCGGCGTGGCTCGAAGGAGGCCCAGCACGACCCATCTTCATCAACGCAAGCTCAAGACCCTCGCGAGGGGCCAAGCCTCGTGGGGCGGACGACAAGGAGCTTCCTCAGGCAGGGCCTTGTCAGGCTGGCTCATGAGGAGGCGGAGAGTTCAAGGCAGGGTACCTCGCGAGGTGCCCATGACGCAAGCCATGACGACCAAGGGCGCCAGTCGGGCGCCATCCCACGCAGTGTCCTCCTTTCCTCTTTGGTGCAAAGGGAGCAAGCGCAGGCGAGAGCATCAAGCAAAGCCATCCGTTTCGGTGCAACAAGACCAAGACCAGCCCAACGGCTGGAAGGGAGTCATCGTGGAGCCCAAGCAGGCGTCATCACCAGAGCCTTTGGCAGGCGAGGCCAACTTTAGTCAGGATAAGTGTACCCGCTGTTCCCCTTCAAAATGGCCAATTGTTGGCGCCCTTCCCGCTCAATATTTGGGAAGAGGCCTAGGGCCTTCGCCTATAAATAGGAGTAGCCACCCCCAGGGCAGGGGGATCCGAATCCTCATCAAGAAACCTGTAGCTAGAGCAACTGAACACCACCTAGCAGTTCATCGCACCCGCCAAGAACAGACCCTCGCGAGGCTATTCTTCCTTGTATTGTTCCTCATCAGCCCAAGAGGCAATCCACCACACCACACACTGGAGTAGGGTATTACACCACAATGGTGGCCCGAACCAGTATAAATCTCGTGTCTCTTGTGCTGTTCCATTTAGTAGTTTAGGTCCCAGTGATTCGGCGAGGTGCGAGACGGTGGAAGGTTGGATCTCCCGTGCACCCCAGTGTTCGAAACTCAAGGGTCTGCCGGAACCCGAAATCCAACATATGGCGTGCCAGGTAGGGGTGCGCCGGAATCTGCCTTCCGTCGCCTCGTTCTTCCCCGACCACCGCAACCATGTCTGACGCTCGTCGGGCTCGCTGAAGCGCCGAGCCGCCCGCCTCCCATGTCGCCGGACGGCTTCGACGGCGGGCGCCCTCGTCGTTCCTCACCGCCCGCCGTTAACACCGCCACCGCCCGGCGAACGGGCAGCAAGCATCGTCCTGCGCTCCTCGGCGACCTCGGGAGGAGCCGTGCAGCTTCGTCACCCGCCCGTCGCGCCGGTTCCTCCGGTCATCGCGGCCCTCTGGCGGCTCGCAGGCGCCGCCTTCCAGCCGCCATGTCAAGACATTCGTCCGCCGGGTCGGCGCCGCCTCCACGTGGCAGGGGGCTCCCTCGGGCCGGACGGAGCCGTCGGCCGGGCTGACCTTCGACTCTCTGGACCACCCCACCAACTCGGCCGGCTCGGGTGCGCTCCCCATGCTCTGCACGCCCACCATCTGCCAGGTTGCCGTCACCAGGACCCTCATCGACAGCGGCGCCGGCCTCAACGTATTTCGGCCGAGGCCTTCAACCTCCTCTCAGATACCTGTGGAGCGGCTGCAGCCCAGCCGGCCTTTTTCAGGCGTAGGAGGAGGGTCATCCAGCTCCTTGGGGCAAATCCGGCTTCCAGTGACCTTCGCACCTACGACAACTTCCGCACGGAACTGGTCGACTCCGACATTGCCCCCATCGGCCTCCCCTACAATGCCATCCTTGGCTATCCAGCATTCGCCAAATTCATGGCCGCAACCCACCCGGGGTACAACCTCATGAAGATGCCCGGGAGCAGCGATGTCCTCACCGTGCCCGGGGATACCGAAGGTGCGCTGCGGCGCCAGCTCGCCCTCAAGACGGCGTCATAGCCGCGCAGCCCGCCGATGCGGAAGCCCTCAAGCCCAAGGGGCTGCGCCACCAAGAAGAAGCAGCTTGTTCACTCAAGACAAGGCGGAGACCAAGTAGATACCTGTCGACGAGGACGGGTCCACAAAAGCCACCTTCACCATAGGCGCCAACCTCAAGCCCGAACAAGAGGAAGCCCTGGTCAAGTTCCTGCGTGCGAAAAAGAAGGTGTTCGCTTGGGAGCCCGATCAGCTAGCGGGGATCCCACGGGGCGTAATCAAGCACCACCTCAACGTGTGCCCCAACGCAAGGCCCCTGTGGAAGCGTATAAGAAGGCAGTCCACCGAAAAGCAGGCCTTCATCGTCCAAGAGACCCGCAAGCTAGAAGCCGCAGCGTTATTCGCGAGGTCCGATACCCAGATTGGCTGGCCAACCCGTGGTGGTGCCAAAGAAGGGAGGAAAGGAGCGCATGTGTGTCGACTTCACCAACCTCAACAAAGCATGCTCGCAGGATCCGCTCCGCTCCCTCGCATCGACCAGATCGTCGATTCCACAGCCGAGTGTGACCTGTTATGCTTCCTGGACGCCTTTTCCGTGTATCACCAAATCAAGATGGCGGTGGAAGACGTGGAAAAGACGGCCTTCTTAACCCCGTGTGGAGTGTACTGCTATACATGCATGCCATTCGGGCTGCGCAACGCGGGGGCAACCTTCCAGCGGCTCATGCACATCACCTTGGGCCCATAGCTCGGGAAGAATGTGGAGGCTTACGTCGACGACATCGTGGTGAAGTCTCGCGAGGCCAAGAACTTGATACAAGACCTGGAAGAAACCTTCGCGAGCCTCAATGCAGTGAGCCTGCGACTCAACCCGGAGAAGTGTGTGTTTGGAGTTCCCTCGGGCAAGCTCCTGGGTTTCCTCGTGTCCCACCGAGGCATAGAGGCCAACCCAGAAAAAGGTCAATGCAGTTGAGGACATGAGCCCACCAAAGACCCTCAGGGAAATGCACAAGCTCACGGGGCGCGTAACAGCGCTGGGCCGTTTCATCTCCCGATTGGGGGAGCGGGCGCTGCCTTTCTTCCAGCTGATGAAGAAAAAGGGGCCCTTCGAATGTACTGAAGAGGCCGACAAAGCTGCCCAAGACCTCAAGAGGTACCCGACCAGCCCTCCAGGATGGTGGCCTTCGCCTCGGGAGCCATTGGTACTCTACCTCGCCGCCCCTCCCTACTCTGATAGCGCAGCCCTGGTGGCAGTTAGGGAGGAGCGTCAGGCCAAGACCACGGTGGCCACCCGAGCTAAGGCAAGGCCGAATCAGAAGGAACTCGCAGAAGCTAGCACCGCAACGGAAGAAGATCAGCCGTCGCAGCAGAGCACACCAAGGGCGGGAGAGGCCCCCCATCCAAGCACCCAGCTTCCGGAGGCACCGTCACCTCAGGAGGCACCACAGCTTCCGGAAGACGCCACCAGCACCGACGCCCCTAGCCTCGTCGAGCACCCGGTGTACTTCGTCAGCATAGTGTTACGGGATGCGAGGGCAAGTACCCCATGCCACAGAAGCTCCTCCTCGCGCTGTTGGTGGCTTCGCGCAAGCTGCGGCACTAGTTCCAGGGTCATCTGATCAAGGTTGTCTCGACATACCCCCTGGAGAGGGTGCTCAGGAGCCCCAACTCGGCCGGAAGGGTCGCCGAGTGGAACATTGAGCTGCAAGCATTCCAGCTCGAGTTCAAAGACAACCAGAGTCATCAAGGGGGCCGCGCTGGCAGATTTCGTGGCCGAATGGATAGAAGCACCGGGCCTCAGGGCCGGCGAGGATCGATCCCTCTCCCCAGGAAGCGAAGCGCGAGAAGTTTGGGTCATGTACTTCGACGGAGCGTTCTCCGCATGACAGGTGCCGGGCTGGGCGGTGCTCATATCTCCCGCCAGACAAGCTCTACTATGCCGTGCAGCTCTGCTTTCAAAGCAGGCGAGAAGGTCTCCAACAATATAGCGTATCACGAGGGGCTGATATGGTCCGAAGGCTGCCGCTGCCTGGGTGAAGCGCCTTACCATCAAGGGCGATTCGCAGCTCCTCGTCAATTTATCCAACGAGGTGTACGAGCCAAGAGATGAACACATGGAGGCCTACCTTGCGGAGGTCCGCAGGATGGAGAAACAGTTCTGGGGGTTGGAGCTGCAGCACGTGCCCCGCGACACCAATCAAGAGGACGACGACATCGCCAAACGAGCCTCCAGGAGGTTGCCCCAGGAGCTGGGCGTCTTTGAGGAACGGCTCTTCAAGCCCTCAGCCCTGCCGCCGTTATCAAGCACAAGACAGCCTCGGTGGAGCTCCCTCACCACCTCCCTCGGGAGCCCCACTGTGGTTCGCCTCAGAGCACGCCTGCTCCTAACGATGGAACCTCAAGAGGGGTGCTGGATCATGGAGCTCAAGAGTTACTTAACGCATGGAACTTTGCCGAGAAGGAGGAGGAGGCAGAAGGCGTGTGGCGGCAAGCCGCGCATACAAAGATCATGGATGGAGAGCTCTACCGAAACGACCGAACGACGTATCCTCGCTACTGCATCACCAGGGAACAGGGAAGGAACTGGCCGCGATATACATGGTGGAGATTGTGGGCACCATTCGTCGTCACAGGCCCTCGTCGGCAAGGCGTTCCGCAGCGGTTTCTATTGGCCCACTGCGCTTAATGACGCTGATGAACTCGTGAAGGCTTGCGAGGCTTGCCAATTCCATGCCAAGCAGATCCACCAGCAAAGAAGCAGTTCGCAAACCATCCCCTCACTTGGCCATTCGCGTCTGGGGCTGGACATCCCGGCCCTTTTCCTCGGGCGCCAGGCTATCGCTACCTCTACGCCGCCGTGGACAAATTCACCAAGTGGGCGAAGTCGAGGCCGTCCGCACCATCCCCGCTGGTTCTGCGGTCAAGTTCATCAAGGGCATCGTGAGCCGGTTCGGAGTGCCGAACCGCATCATCACCGACAACGGTTCGCAGTTCACCAGTAACCTTTTTAAAATGTACTGCGCTAATCTTGGGACACAGATATGCTACGCTTCGGTGGCGCACCCTCGCAGCAATGGACAGGCCGAGCGGGCCAACATGGAGGTCCTAAGAGGCCTCAAGACGAGGACGTTCAAGAAGAAACTGGAGGCCTGCGGCAGAGGCTGGTATGACGACCTTCCATCCGTGTTGTGGTCCATCCACACAACCGCAACCAAGCCAACTGGAGAGACCCCCTTCTTCCTGGTCTACGGAGCCGAAGCGGTCCTCCCTCACGAGGTCAAGCTGCCGATCTGCGTGGGTCCCGGGCGTTCGATGAAATGCTGCAGACGCCATGCGGGGACGCACCGTGGCCGGGGAGGAGCGCAGTTGAGAAGCTGTGCTGCGAGCGGCAAGGTACCAGCAGGCACTCCGGCGATACCACTGCCGCAACATCCGCCCCAGAACTCTCGAGGTAGGGGACCTTGTGCTCCGACGGGTCCTCTCTAGGTAGGGACTGCATAAGCTCTCTCCCATGTGGGAGGGCCCGTTCAAGGTTATTCATGTTTCCAGGCCCGGCTCCGTGCGCTTGGAGACTCAAGAGGGAGTACCTATACGTAACGCTGGAACATCCAGCACCTCCGGAGGTTTTACCCCTAAAAGGCCCAAAGGTTCGTGAAGAAGGCGAATGCCTGTGAAGCTCATCCTTTTGGAAAAGGCCGAGTGCTCGTGGAAGAAGGCGAATGCCCGTGAAGCTCATCCTTTTGAAAAGGCCCAATGCTCGCGAAGAAGGCGAATGCCTGTGAAGCTCATCCTTTTGGAAAAGGCCCAAGGGTGAAGAAGGCGAATGCCCGTGAAGCTCATCCTTTTGGAAAAGGCCCAAAGGTTCGTGAAGAAGGCGAATGCCTGTGAAGCTCATCCTTTTTGGAAAAGGCCCAGTGCCTGTGAAGAAGGCGAATGCCTGTGAAGCTCGTCATTTTTGGAAAAGGCCCAGTGCCTGTGAAGAAGGGGAATGCCTGTGAAGCCCATGTTTTTCGAAAAAGGCCCAGTGCCTGCGAAGAAGGCGAAAGCCTGTGAAGCTGTCGCGTTCTGGAAAGGGCCCGGAGCCCGTGGAGAGGGCCAACGCCCGTGAAGCTTGCTTCCCAGAAGAAAGGCCCAGAGCCTGTGAAGAAGGCGAATGCCTGTGAAGCTGTTGCGTTCTGGAAAGGGCCCGGAGCCTGTGAAGAGGGCCAACGCCCGTGAAGCTTGCTTCCCAGAAGAAAGGCCCGGAGCCTATGAAGAGGGCCAACGCCTGTGAAGCTCGCCGCCGTGACACTCTCATGTAATAATGAGTTGGGGCTGTACACACCCCGGAGTCTCAGGAGTGCCGGCCTCAGGCCCTGGGGCTCCCTCCCACGCCCAGTGGCAGCACTTAGCTCCGCTACCGGTGAGAAGACGTCAAGACTAGACTAGGTGTCGGACGCGGCTTTTTCATTTGCTTTCAGAGTTGACTAGTTATTCCCATTTGGAGTTTTTATCGAAACTATCGCCATCTTTTGGTCCGTGGTTCTTCGATCTTTTTCGCCTCCCCGCCTCGATTTCTCTTGCGTGGGGACTCGTGGAGGCGTAAGCCTCGGAGCCCTCGCGAAGCGCTCCTACCCCTATCGCTCAAGTTTTCACGGCCCTGGTCCACACCTGGAGCACCCTCCCGACCATGCCTCACGGGCAGCACAACGCCAACACGGGCTCGGATCGGTCGCCCCACGGCCACGGCTGGAGTTCACTTGCGTAATGGGCGATAAATGTAAAGCGAACAAGATCGTGATAACAAAAGCAGTACAATAATTAACGGCGTTAACCTAAACGCGCCCCCACGGGGCCACACATTGTTGTCTTTTTGCGCAGGAGAAAAGAAAGGAAAAGGACAAAAGCAGGTGAAGCACGCCCCGTGCCGGCCCTCTTGGAAGGCTCGAGCCGTCTCCGGAGCTCAGGCGGACTCCCTCTCGCGCTTCACCGGGGCGCAACGGCAAGCGGACCCGCTGCCACCCCCAAGCGCGGCGGCGTGGGGGGCTGGCCGCTGTCATTGCTGGAAGAATCACCACCAAGAAGAGTTGGTGAAGCTTGAGGAGTCACGGCATCGCCACCGCCGCCACTGCCCTCTCCATCCACGCCGGGCTAAGTCCCGGGCATGATCGTCATCTTCGTGGCAGCACTTATGCGGCGCTCTGTTTTCCCCAACACCCTCGCATAGAGGGTGACGCGTTGCCATACTTGAAGTGCGTGGAGCACCGGGCGGCGAAGACCGCGCAGCGAACGCCCGCCACCGCTGGTCAGAACAGGTTCCTCAGAAAGAGACCTCCAGAGAAGCCCACGGCCCGGCTGCAGCAGCCATCCGCCTCGAGCTAGAGGCCACCCAGGCGCCACCGGGAGCTCACCCAGAGGAAGCGCGGAGCTGAAGCCGGACGCTGGACGGCTCCTCCGCCGCACCATGAACTCCGCAGCGCTTCAAAGAGCATGGAGGCGCGGCTCGGGGACGCGCGTCGGGCACGCCCGACCATGGCCAGCCGCTGCCGCCACGCCGAGAGCCTCCCCCACGCATCATGGGGACCGCTGGGGGGCCACGGATGCTTATAGGGCGACCTCGACCATGCTTAGGCGGAGGAGAGGAAGACTGCCCCGACGACCCTTCCCTTCTCTGCGCGCCGAGAACTTCCTTGGTGGAGCCATGGAGAGGAAGGAGAGAAAGAAAGGATAGATCGGAAGGGCGCCGCTGCCGTTCAGACTTATAGCCGGGCGAAGGCCAACCGCTGGCCTCCACGATCACCGGTAATCATGACCGACTCCGCATGCAGGGACTTCTCGAATCCGGGTGGTTACCGAGGCATCATGGGGAAGCAGTGCCGCCCACGTCCAATCAACCGCCATGCGGCGCCCAAGGCTGCAGGCTGTTAGGGCCCGCGACGCTTCGCACGTGCCCTTTCGCCCCTCTGCTCGGTCAAGTTCGGGCGCGCTTATGGGCCCGGGCTATCGGCGCTCGGGAACGGGGTCCCTGTGACTTACCTGCTCATGCCTGCGGCGTGGCTCAAGGAGGCCCAAAGACGGCCCATCTTCATCAACGCAAGCTCAAGACCCTCACGAGGGGCCAAGCCTCACGGGCGGACGACAAGGAGCTTCCTCGTGCACGGCCTCGTCGGTGGCTCATGAGGAGGCGGAGAGTTCAAGGCAGGGTACTCGCGAGGTGCCCATGACGCAAGCCATGACGCACCAAGGGCGCCAATAAGCGCCAGCCAGAAGGTCCTCCTTTCCTCTTTGGTGCAAAGGGAGCAAGCGCAGGTGAGAGCATCAAGCAAAGGCATCCGCTTCGTGCAACAAGACCAAGACCAGCCCAACGGCTAGAAGGGAGTCATCGTGGAGCCCAAGCAGGCGTCATCACCAGAGCCTTTGGCAGGCGAGGACCAACTTTAGTCAGGATAAGTGTACCCGCTGTTCCCCTTCAAAATGGTCAATTGTTGGCGCCATTCCCACTCAATATTTGGGAAGAGGCTCAGGGCCTTCGCCTATAAATAGGAGTAGCCACCCCCAGGGCAGGGGGATCCGAATCCTCATCAAGAAACCAGTAGCTAGAGCGACTGAACACCACCTAGCAGTTCATCGCACCCGCCAAGAATAGACCCTCGCGAGGCTGTTCTTCCTTGTATTATTCCTCATCAGCCCAAGAGGCAATCCACCACACCACACACTGGAGTAGGGTATTACACCACAATGGTGGCCCGAACCAGTATAAATCCCGTGTCTCTTGTGCTGTTCCGTTTAGTAGTTTAGGTCCCAGCGATTCGGCGAGGTGCGAGACGGTGGAGGGTTGGATCTCCGCGCGCACCCCAGTGTTCAAACCTCAAGGGTCTGCCGGAACCCGAAATCTGACAAATCCTCATGGAGCCCAATGTACTATGCGGATGTGCGTGACAGGGGCACCAGTGTGGCACACGGTTAGTGTGAGTGAACCGTGTCTATTACGTCATCTGACTTGTCTAATGTTCATAAATTTGGCGAAAAATGACGCGGGAGAGGGTCAGAACACGAACACACTTGCATGTGGACCAAATATATGTACAAAAAGGGTGGTTCGATGTTCAAATACCAAATATATGTACAAAGCGCACAGTATTGCTTGCCCCCCTCGTGTCGTCAGGAAGGGAATCCCGATCTATGAATGCATGCCCTCCCCCCCCCCCTTGCATGTGGATCTATGAATCCTGATCCTGATCGACAAAGTGCGCGTAGCAGTCCCTCCCCCTCACAAGACACACCCACTTTCAATGGGCGGGCCGTAGAGGCATGTCACCAAGATGGATCATAAAACGGACCAAGAATAATCCACTTTGGTCGTACAACCTCTCTCTTGTTGATGGTCAAAGTGATGGCCGTCCATGCGACCCCGGAGATGGGCTAGCTCACCAATAATCACACAAGTAGGTAGTCCCAGAAGACAACCACTGCCTGCGTGTGGCCCAAACATATGTATGGAGAGGTGTGTTTTTGAATACAGAATAGAACAACTTTGATGTGGCACCGTGCTTTCGAACCAGAAATCGCCACACTGAGTGAGGGTTAGGTTAACGATGCATATGTATGTCACACCACACTTCAAGCCGATGATGGGGATTCATGCATGCATGCGTGCATAGTATGCGTTCAAACTGAATTAGGTCTCAATCTCACCATGACCTATACTATGATAACACGAACCAAAGGAAGAATCCGCCATGGTAACCTATCTTGTTCTCGGTCAACGTGATCATGGATGTCCACGCAGGCCCACGAATATATAGGCTTGTCGCTGATAACCACGCGAGGGAGTGTACGATTCAAAGATAGCCACTACATGCATACTATGGAGGTGATATGTGCATGCATGTTTGAATACCATTTCACAACATTGATGTGGCGCGTGCGTTAAAAATCGTACAGTCCCCACACAGAGCGAGATCAGTTCATGACGTGTCGTGGTACTAGCCACTTCGACTCGATGGGAGGGATTCATGCGTACACATGCATGTGTGTGCTCAAACTGTATCATGTCATCCCAGAGCATGACCAATATATACCGTACTACAAACAAGAAAATAATCCCGTCCTAAGTCAAATTAACCTCTCTCGCTGTCAGGCAAAGTAGTGATGGACCAAGCGGGCCTGCAGATCGAAAGCCTCGATATCGCTGATAACCGCTTAAGTGGGTGCGAGAGCACAACCACCATCGCTTTGCATGTGGGCCAAACATATGTTGGTTTATACCCAAAATGCCTCAAAAACCGTAAAGTCCCGACACAGAGCGATGTTCATCAACCATACTAAATATGATGGTCCGCTTTCTCCTCTTCGACACATACTATATGCTCCTACCGTATTACAACCCAAAAAGAATCCTTATTGATGGTGAAATTAATTAACCTCTCCTGATGTAGGTCAAAGTGATGCATGCATCGATGATGGCTTCATGGGCCCACAGATGGAAGCGTCACACGTGAGTGTCCTAGGATAACCACCGCCTGCATGCATGTGGCCCAAAGAGGTGTTGTCTGATGTTTGAATAGCCAATTTCACAACTTTGATGTGGCACGTGCCTCGGAAACCAAAAAGTCCCGTCACTGAGTGATGTGTACTTGTTCATGGATGCGTACGTATAGTATATATGCTAGTCCCCTCCCACCTCTTCAATGCATAATATATATATATATACTCCCACCATAACACAAACAAAAAAGATTCTACATTGCTGGTCACATTAATCTCGCTGCCGGCTGCTCGTCAAAGTGATGGATGACAACCTCGCGGGCCCACAGAAAGCGTCAAACGCGAGTACCGGGTGTCGTGTAGGACAATCATCGACTGCATGCGGCCAAAACATGTATGTATGAAAGGGTTGTGCAATGTTTTAAACAACGAATTCACGAATCTGATGTGGCACCTGCCTCACAAAATGGCCAACCCACACAAAGGGCTCATGACTCAGAATGTACCATGAGCCACCCGCCACTCTCAGACACAAGGCACAAGACACACACACACACACACACACACCGCAAATCCACCGCAACTACGGTGCATGTTAACGTATCCCGCGGTGAACATATGTTACCAAACGAGGGACGTTTTAATTTTGAAATAAAAAACATAGATTATTAAGACGTTTTAGTACATTGATTTATTTTCTAGGGGTATAATGTGCAAAAATCAAATTTGAGCTACATGCACACGTGACAGTGCACCTAAATGGATTGAAAAAACACATGTGTCTCACTTGATGCATGTTTACACCTTGTACAAGAAATTTCGAACATTGAAAATCTTAATTTTCACATTCTAGTACATCCAAAAATTATTTGAAGTTCATGAAACTTGTCGTGATGTCATATGGACAACAATACAAAGTGGCATTGTACTTGAGACCAGTTTTGATGTAATCTTTATCTAATTACAAATGAGAGATTAATAATAATTGGGAACCAATATCCCAAACGGATTATTTATTCAAACCGTGAGTGTTAGACCAACAATGGATACGTGGCATGCTTCGGTTAAGCAATAAAGCGGCAACATTAATCATCCAAATAGAAAAACAATATATGCGCCGCCACACGGCCCGTGTGCCGTGCGAGCAGGCGTGAGTTGACGGGACGCATGCGAGCAGTCGCCCGCGCAGGTAGACCAGGAGGCGTGTGTGCAGGTGTGTGAATTGACGGGAGGCATGATCGCTACACAGTGTCATTGGGAGGCTGCGAGTAGCTGTGTGAAATGACGGTAGGCATGCCAGCTGTCTGGTGTGCAGGCTCACTGGGAGGTGAGCCAACGATTTGACCGCCGCCTGCCTCTCTCCCACTACTCCATTTTAATGGCGCGCCCGAGCGGCCGCACCCCCCATCCTCGCCACACACGCAGTCTTCTCTCTCCGCTTGCATGCTCGATGCCGCTCTCAGTCCTCAAAGCCGTCGGTGTATGAGGATGTCGCCAAAGCGCCCCATCGGAGGGAGTGGTGACGTCGGGGCTGCTGAAGCACCGGAGCACGGTGTGGAGATGGAGACAGAGGTTGCCGTCACTGGCGGCGAGGTATCGCTGCACCCTGACATCGTCGATGATGTCGACCGTCCACAGCCAGAGGCGGAGTTCCAGAGCGGCTCCGGTGACGACTCGGCTGACGATCCCGGCAATGACTCCGACGACAACTCCGGCGATGATCCGATGTCGACGGACAACTGGTTAGTCATCTATACCCATTTATGTGTTAAATAGATCCTAGGGTTTCTATGGTTACTCCTGCCTCCCCCTTTTTGGAATAGAAATCATATGGTTAGGTTGTCCCAATCCATGAAATCTGAGTGAGTTTCAATAGATCTGTGTAGTGTATTGATTGTTTGAATGGTACAAGTTATAAGTGATTCGTTGTCTCATCTGTGCAAATGATTTCTGCTAGTAATCCGACTAGGGTTAGTGTTCGTGCTAATAATTCCTAGCTAGGACTTGACAATTGATTTTGAATGACCTACATATATGTTTGTGCCATTATTTTCTTCAAGCTTGGTCTATACATAGACGACCATGCTTAAAAATCGAACCATAATCTCTGGATATGTATAAAAAAATAGCCATAAATTCCTAATCCTACTTCGCGGCATGTAAACATTGATTTGATGCCATTTTTTACTATTTGTATTGTATAGGTGCTGTCTGACGATGTGGACAACGAGGATGAAGATGGCGGAGGAAGTACAAGAGGCAAATCCCGAGGGAGCTTTATGCGGGAATGCATAACAGGCGTATTAGGACCTAGGACGACGGCTATCGATGCCCATTTTTCCACCACAATCTTCATGACGCGTATCAAAGTGTTCTGGCGCATGTAAGAGGACAGGTTGTTGGCTCCTTCAAGCAGAAGTATTCTCGCAGGGTGGCGCATGATGCATACGCCGAGTACCTGGAGAAGCTTCAGGATCGTGCCGGCTGATGAGATGAGATGTGGGATCGAACTATGTACGCTTGAGTATGCTTAATGACAGTTGAACTATGTACTTATGGTTGAACTATGCTTGTCTACGCTTATTATCTATGTTTGAGTATGTTTAATCTATGTTTACTTATGTCTAAATGTGGGATATGGATGCAATCAGTTCGGTTGATGGAATCTACCTCCGTCCTGGTTTAGTGGTCCCCTTTGTAATTTGTGTTAAATTTTGACCAAAGATTTAACTAACAAAATGTTAGTACAGGTCAGTAAAAAATATATTGTTGGATGCGTATTTGAACATAGTATTCAATGATATAATTTTTGGTGATATGCATAAACATTTGTTAGTTAAATATTTGGTCAAAATTTGGTACAAATTGCAAAGGGGACCAATAAACCAGGACGGGGGTAGTACGTCAATCACACATGGTTCCCAAAATTAGAACCGTGTGCAATGACTTTTATTTTGCATGTTGCGTCAATCACACACGGTTGGCTCTGGCAAACCATTGGCTCCGAAAATTCTTTGTGGGACAGAAAATCCACACGACCCAATTCAAAAACGAAGAAAGAAAACCCTCGCCATCACTACGTCACAAAAACCCTCACCCCGCCCGTCACCCTCTCTGGTCCCCATTCACACCTGCACAAGCTCCTCCACGTCCATGCATGGCACCGCCTATCGCGGCAATAACCACTTAGCTCGACGCCTGCCGCCACTGCCAGGCTGCCGGCAAACCCCATCGCATTTCGCCACTTCCCCTTGCCGCCGCCTATCGCCATCGACTTACTCGAGGCTGCTCGTGGTTGACCCATATCCGCCCGGTTGGGGAATCCGCCGTACTGAGGGTTTATTCTCATGGACACCAAGCTAAGTAATTTAATGAGATATTATCTCATCTCTTATCGCAGTTCATCTACCTCCTTTAATCACCCGACCGAAAACACCGTGAATTCATATTTATTCGAGCTGATTTGAGGGTTTTCTTTCATTCAAAGAGTGTACAGTGCCCGGACACATCAGGACTTTTCGGCCTCCGCCAGACATCCATGGAGTTCCATCTCCCCATACCAGATGACTTGAGGATGCGCGCGGTATGTTCAATCTCACTCTAAATCAGTTGGCATGGCCTACTTTCCTGAACATATACTAAATATTTCTACATTTGGATAA
The DNA here is from genome assembly GCA_021605145.1 of Aegilops bicornis. NCBI lineage: Eukaryota > Viridiplantae > Streptophyta > Magnoliopsida > Poales > Poaceae > Aegilops > Aegilops bicornis. Next base: position 295,142,526 of record CM038674.1, read on the forward strand.
AAGGTGCCACATGCACCATATACGTCAAAGTGGATTTTCCCCTCTTCTTTCTATATTAGGCAAATTAATGATGTATTATTGTTCTTTCGATTACTATCATATTTCCATGACATCATGTTTACACTATCTCTTAAATTATAGAATTTTGCCCTCCGATTTCAACTACAGTACAATTCTTTCAATTTGGGCCCATATTTGCATGTTACCATATTTTCTTTAACAATCCTATCATTTTCTGCAGTGCGTCCCTTGCTATGCAACCGAATCTGTAGTGCACAATCTTTCCCTTTACATTAATCAAGACTGCAGGGATGTCATACTGAAAACAAACCATGGATTACAATCGTTGCTACTGTAAGACTTGATGAACGTGGTGACTCCTATTTTGGCACTCACCTTTGGAAATAAATTTCTATGTTCTATGTACTGAAAGCTGGCACTAAACTTGCACTGCACATAAAAGAGCCTGGTCATGAGATATATGCAAACTTCCCCGACGATATCATACATACAGACTTTGTTCTAAGTAACTTTTCTTTTCAAGTATCTACATGTGGACTTACCCAGCAATATCAAATGAATTTTGTAGTATTTAAGCAACCAATTGTTATTCCATTTTCTTACTATATTCCTACCTACTAACTTCTAGTTACCAATACACTTTTCTATTGCCCTGTTTTAACTAAATATTCCCTGTAATCCCGCTTCTATTAGAAAGTGCCACTGACAAGGAGACTCTGGAGGTCGAGAACAAGGCTGCCAACAAGCAGAGGTGGGGCGAGCAAGAACCACAAGCGACTCTAGTAGGCCTAGACTTCATCAGCAACCTCCCAGTCGGCGTCCTAGCAACCAGAGTACCCAGAATAGCCTGCCTGCCCATGGTGTGTCTTCATTGACGGCCTGGTACGACCCATCTTCGAGACCAACAAGGCAAGACCCTCGTGAGGGGCCAAGCCTCGCGAGGCAGATGACGCCAAGACCTCTAGAGGGATCGGCCTCCTTAGGCTTGCTCTTGAGGAGCGGAGATTCCTATGCAGGCGCCCACCTCATGAGGTCGAGGTGACGCAAACCATGATGACCAAGGCCAGGCGGGCGCTAGTGGGCGCAGAGCAGTAGGTTACCGCTTTGGTGCTAATGAGGCAAGCGCAGGCACGGGGTCCCGAGGAATCAGCCAACGGTTTCCATTCACGTGCAACGAGACCAAGACCGCCAGGCCGACAGGATGGAAGTCATAGCTGAGCCCACCATGGCGTCATGACCAGAAGCTCTGTAGGCGAGGACCACCTTTCGTCAAGATAGGATATACTACTTGTCCCCCTTCAAAATTGGCCACTGTGGGATCCCTTCCCGCCTTCGATTGGAGGAAGAGGACCAAGGCCACTATAAATATAGCTTATCCACCACCGAAGATGGTGATCCGATCGAAACCCTCACTAGCTCACAAACACACAAGAACAGACCTCCTGAGGTTGTTCTTCCCCTATACTAGTTCATCCTCAGCCGCTCGCGAGGCTAATCCACCCCAAAGGCAGCAATAGGGTCTTACACCATAAGGTGGCTCGAACCTGGGTAAACTGTCGTGTCCATTTCTTTTCTGTTCATCGAGCTAGGCTATGGGGGTGACGAACTGGTTGGCTAGAGAGGTTGAGTTCTTCACAAACGCCCTAGAGTTTGAACCTTTCTTGGGTCTGCGGAGCCCTGAATCCAAGATTTGGCGCGCCAGGTAGGGGCCTGTTGAAGCCTGTCTTCCGTCGATCATTTCGTTGCCGTTCCACCGTTCCCATGGATGACGCTCGCCATGTCCGTGCCGAGCGACGGGATCCTCGTGTCGCTTAGGCGGCACCTGTGGGGAACGGCCCACCTCGCCGCTCTGCCTCCCTGGTGGCTAACGCCACCACCGACCCCACGGCCCATGAGCATCAGGACTCGTCGTTGCCGCCGTCTGTGCGTCATGACGGCCGCACCGCAACCCCTTCTCCCACTCCAGCCACGGTGTCGTCTTCCCTTCTCCATCGCGAGCCAGCGAACACGCAGGCAGCACTGCGCATGGCGCGCGAGCTTCCGCGCTATTGTCCGGCCAACGACCTTTACGAGGATTGGTTGGGCTACATCGCCAAGCTCATTGGCGCAGCTGGAGAAGCCCATGCACCATCTCGCTCGCTGCCTCCCCCGCTGTCTCAGGCAGGCGACGTGGCCCACGGTGCACCACCTCTTCCTATTCGGCACGATGTCATCCCCGAGCCAAGGCATGAGGCCCCCCAACGCGACCAGCCGCGCAGGGTGCCGACGCGTGACGAAGAAAGCTGCCAGGTGCTTCAGCGGCCTCAAGGAGAGGCGCGTTGTGATAGTCTGGCTTATTAGGCATGATAGACTACTCATATCAATAAGGAATTCCTTCTTTTCCAGAAGCCCATTCGGACGGAACTCCAAAGTTAAGCGTGCTCAGCTTGGAGTAATTTCAGGATGGGTGACTAACCGGGAAGTTTCTCCGGGTGTGTACGAGTGAGGACAAAGTGTGCAGAAAAGACTAGTATTGGTCTGTGAGGCCAGCCTAGATCCCGTCAGGAGTAATGACCACCGGCGGGTGTCTCCGGGGCGTTACAAGTTGGTATCAGAGCTGACCCTCTTGGTTACTCAGATGTTTGCACACAGGAGCTCGGTCATGTTGTTCACGACGTTTGTGACCCGTCGTGGCACACGGCATGGCACATGTACTAGACTGGATGCACAGATGTATGTGCCAATAGGGAACGTTCTTGTTGCCCGACGACGACGTCGGTTCCTCTGAGTGGGGGTCTATGTGATAGCCTGGCTTATTAGGGATGATAGACTACTCATATCAATAAGGAATTCCTTCTTTTCCGGAAGCCCATTCGGACAGAACTCCAAAGTTAAGCTTGCTCAGCTTGGAGTAATTTCAGGATGGGTGGCCGACCGGGAAGTTGCTCCCAGGTGCGCATGAGTGGGGACAAAGTGGGCAGAAAAGACTAGTATTGATCTGTGAGGCCAGTCTAGATCCCGTCAGGAGTAACTACCACTGGTGGGTGTGTCCAGGGCATTACATGCGTGCACTCCCAGCACCACCACGTCGAGTGAGGACAAAGTGTGCAGAAAAGACTAGTATTGATCTGTGAGGCCAGTCTGGATCCCGTCAGGAGTAACAACCACCAGCGGGTGTGTCCGGGGCGTTACACGCATGCACTCCCAGCACCACCACGTCAAGACCGTGTGCCGCCAGAGGCGGTGGCGCGCGGGCGTCAAGACCAGGGCCCCCCTTCGCGGCAGGCCCGTGTGAGTGCAGCAGGATGCCATGCGTTCACTCTAGAGCTACGTCACGTCATCTAGCCCGGCAAGTTCAAGCCGGATCTACCTCCATGCTACGACGGCACCCCCAACCTTACTAAGTTCCTCCGGCTCTACGAGCTGAGCATCGAGGCGGCGAACGGCAACGAGAAGGTTTTGGCGAAAGGAAATCGCGGAGTCCTAACAAGTTATTACAAAACATAATGTCTCACAAGTTCAAGCAGAAGTTTTCACGCCTCCACAAGGCACGTCAAATGTCACAGGCTCAAACTAGGAGGAAGCACCGCCATCACCTCAGTCACCGATGTCTCCCGCTATGGGGAGCTCGTCATCGACAACGCCGCCGCCGTCTTTGCCGCTAGCTCCAGTTGTACCAGCCTCAGGGTCGATGCAGATGAACTTCTCCAGCAGGATTTTCACCTGCTTCTTCACAGCCTCAGCAGCAGCGTCGTGGGACTCAGGAGGCACCAGCTCGATCAGTGCACCAAGGTTGAAGCTTGGGTCCTGGAGATGGAGGTGGCTGAAGAACGCGTCGCAACCACGGTGAAAAGCGTGCGGCAGTCCCGTTCTACCATGGACCCCACTCTGAAGACGATACCCTCGAGCTCCTCAGCGAGCTTGGGGAGAAGACCAGCAAGGCCATCCTCCGGAGTCGCCAACGGCTTCTTGTACCCTTCTTCGTAAAGGGAGTGCAGCGTCGTGTGGGTCCTCACCTCGAAGGAGACGTAGGTGTGGCGCCCCACAAGGGCCACCTTCTCGGCCGCGGCGAGGGTCTTCTCCCTGGCCTCCAGCCGGGCCATCTCCTCAAAGAAAAGCTTGGCATGGAATGCCTGGGCTCTGTCCACCTCCTCCTTCAACTTGCCTAGGCGGCTCCCCTCCGTGGCCTGTTCCTGCGCTCCCTAGTCCAGCTCGGCTTGTGGTCGGCGAGCGCAACCTCCCGGGCCATGAGCTGCTCCTCCCGCTCTTGGGGCCGATGGGTGTGGGCAACCTGCTCTTCACGGAGGGCCTTCAGCTCAGCTCCCACTGTGTTGCAAGGTTCCTTGGCAGACGCTGTGTCGATAAGCGACGCATCGCGAGCCGCTATTACCTCACCAACCTCCTTCCTGCCCTCCACGTCGGCAGCCTCGGCCTGGCCCCAGGCCGTCCTGACAGACGTGTCAGCCTTGAGCCACCCTGAGATCAGTCCCAAATGCCCCATCACCACGCACCTATCGGTGCCCTACAGATCGGTCCGAAGCTGGTCCAGCGCGGCATAGGCCTCCTCCAAAGCCCCGGCCTGGCAGATGGGCCATGATCCGCCAACACGAGGGTCTGGGGAGGAGGCGGCACTGGCGCTTGGACCGGTGCCGCCACAACAGCGGGCTCTGGAGCTCCTAAACCCCCCACGGGAGCGACAGGGACGGGTGGCTACGGAGTCTTCTGGACCACTAGAGCGGCCTCCTCCCAAGGCTCTGCCACCGAGCCCTGGGGGCCCGCTCCATCGCGGGGAGCGCGAGGCGGCCTCCTCCGCCTACGCCAGGGCCACCGGCAGCCATGGCGGACGGTGTGGCCTCATGAGTCCCGGCTTCCTCCTTCTTCCTCTTCACCACGGGCTTCGCCCTGGTTGCCCGGAGAAGATCATTGTGGGCATGCCGTCAAGGATGGCGAACGAAAACAAGCTAACATACTTACTCGTCGGTGGCGATGTATGCCCTTTTCCTTGCCAAGACCATGGTGTCCCTGATCTTCCTAAGAGCGGGCTTCACCGCACCCTGAGGATCAGCCGGGCGCACGGCAGCTGGCTCCGGGGCGGTGGCAACAGACGACAAGGCGGGGGCATCGCCCTGAGGAAGCATTGCCGCCTCGCACTTCTTCGGAGTCACTCGGCCGAGCCTCCACAAAGGGTTGCCCCCGGACCTCGTAACAACCCCGTTGGAGCGCGGGGATCCCTCGACCAAGGGCTCGGCAGTGTCGTCGTTATCGGAGAGATCGTGGAGAAGTTCAGTCTGCGACGGACGAGAGGTCTCTGCCTTGTCGTCTACGGTCACCTCCGAATCCTCCTCTCCCTTCTCCTCAGAGTCCTGCGCGGAGAACAACGGCACCGTTGAGGTGGGGAGCTTCGGCGACATGAGCCCCAGCTCGTTGAAGATGAGCATGGCGATGGCCAGCGCCTCCCCGTCGCCACGGCGATACAGCAGGAGATAGGCTGCTGGGAGGCTGCCCGGGTCCTTCTACAGCAAGGTACGCACAGCCTTGCTTAGCTCCTCGTGTATCAACCTCCCTGGGCGCAGCCGGAGGTCGTCGTTCGCGCCCTTAAAATCCCACATGGGGCGCGAGTGTGCTTGGAGCGGGGCCAGGCGCTGCGTCGGGAACTCCCTGACAAGCATGGACCCCATCAGCACCCCAGAATCCATGTCTTCTTGCATCAGCCTCAGGACCGGCACCGCAATGGGGTCGTTGAGTTCTCATGAGCCCACTGGTCCATCTTCTCCGGCATCTCAGTCGGCAGCTCCAGCCGAGCGTGGAGGCCCTTGGCGTCCATGTAAATCCACTTGCGCCGGAAGTCCTCCACGTTCTTCCCAACCCTCATGAGCTCGTTGCCACTGTGGGCCGCGACGAAGGAGACACAGGTGGAGCGCTGGGTCAAGTTGTGCATCCGGAGGAAGAAGTGGTGGAGTATCGCAACGGAGGGCATCACACCCATGAATGCCTTGAAGTAGAAGGCGAAGATCGAGAGTAGAAGGATGGAGTTGGGCTTGAGGTGCAGAGCGTGAACCTGATAATGGTCGGCGAGGAAGAACTTGGGGAAGGGCGGGACGAGCCCCGCGAAGATGCTGTGGAGGAAGAAGGGATTGAATGTCCCCGCAAAGGTCCTCCTCTCGGTGGAGCCAGCCCGGAGTGTCGTCTCCCTCCCCTCGTTGTCGTCACTCGTCGTCAGCGGGAGCACGGCGGCAAGGTGCCTCACCTCGGTGATGGAGGACATGCTAAGGGCCGGCGTGGGCGCAGAGGAAGAGTCTGCGGCCGGAGCGGCTGGCTTCACTTTCTTGGACGTCATTAGCGAAGAGCTTGGGGAAGAAATTCGGCAGGTCTGGAGGTACTCTCGGCAGGGAGAAAAGAGGATCTGGAGCAAGACGAAGAGAAGGCAATGAAGGCTCGGCGACAGGTGCCAGTATTTTTGTCAGCCTGGGTGGTTGCCGAGGCAGGTTGGGGAAGTGGAGACGCCGACTTCCCATCAAGCGCCACATGTCGGCTCGATCCGCAGGCGATTGGGGCCTGCGGTGCTTCCACCTTGACCTTTGGCTTCGCCTCAAAGCCAAGTCCCAGCGCACCTTGGGCCCAGGGGCTACTGTCGACGTCCTAGGAACCAGGGTACCCAGACTTTCCTGCCTACGACCCACACCGTGGCTTCATCGATTGCCTGGTACAGCCCATCTTCAGCACTAGCAGAACAAGACCCTCACGAGGGGCCAAGCCTCGCGAGGCGGACGACGCCAAGCACTCCAGAGGGAGCGGCCCCCTGAGGCTGGCTCCCGAGGAACGGAGATTCCTATGCAGGCGCCCACCTCATGAGGTTGAGGTAATGCAAGCCATGACGAGCAAGGCCAGGCAGGCGCCAATGGGTGCAGAGAAACATGTTTCCTCTTTGGTGCTAAGGAGGCAAGCGCAGGCGCAGGTCCTGAGGAATCAGCCAAAGGTTTCCATTCTCGTGCAACGAGACAAAGACCGCCAGGACGGCAGGACGGTTGTCATCGCCGAGCCCACCATTGCGTCATGACCAGAAGCTTTGCAGGCGAAGACCACCTTTCGTCAAGATAGGATGTACTAGTTCCCCCCTCCCTTCAAAATTCGCTACTGTGGGATCCCTTCCCGCCTTCGACTGGAGGAAGAGGACCAAGGCCACTATAAATATAGCTTAGCCACCACCGAAGAGGGGGATCTGATCCAAACCCTCACTAACTCACACCCCCACAAGAACAGACCTCCTGAGGTTGTTCTTCCTTTGTACTAGTTCATCCTCAGCCCCTCACGAGGCTAATCCGCCCCAAAGGCAGGAGTAGGGTCTTACACCGCAAGGTGGCCGAACCTGGGTAAAATGTCGTGTCCCTTTCCTTTCTTGTTCATCGAGCTAGGTTGTGGGTGCAACAATCTGGTTGGCTGGAGAGGTTGAGTTCTTCCCACACGCCTCGCTGTTCGAACCTTTCTTGGGTCTGCGGAGCCCTGAATCCGACACTCCCTGATGATTGATACGTCCATTTTGCATCATGTTTACCTACTGTTATTTATAATGTTTTTAAGCATACTAATGCTTTTTGGAGTAATTATAATGCCTTTTCTCTCATAATATGCAAGGTACACTCAAAGAGGGAGAATTCCGGCAGCTGGAAATCTGGACCTGGAAAAGATACGTGAGTCCACCTATTATGCACAACTCCAAATGAGCTGAAACTTCACGAGGATTTTTTATGGAATAAATAAGAAATACTGGAGCAAGTAACCACCGGAGGGGGGGCACCTGGTGAGCACAAGACACCAGGGCACGCCTAGCCCCCCCCCCCAGGCGCGCCCTGGAGGGTTGTGCTCAGCCCGGCCCACCTCTGGTGCTCATCTTCTAGTATATAAGTCATTTTGACCTAGAAAATATAAGGAGAGGCCTTCTGGGACAGAGCACCGCCGTCTCGAGGTGGAACTTTGGCATGAGCACTTTTGCCCTCCTGTGGAGGGATTCCGCCGGGGGAACTCCCCTCCCGGAGGGGGAAATCATCGTCATCATCATCACCAACAACTCTCCCATCTTGGGGAGGGAAATCTCCATCAACATCTTCAACAGCACCATCTCCTCTTGAACCCTAGTTCATCTATTGTGTTCAATCTATGTACCGGAACTATAGATTGGTGCTTGTCGGTGACTAGTAGTGTTGATTACATCTCGTAGTTGATTACTACATGGTTTATTTGGTGGAAGATTATATGTTCAGATCCAATATGCTATTTAATACCCCTCTGATCTTGAGCATGATTATCATTTGTGAGTAGTTACTTTTTTCTTGAGGTCACGGCAGAAATCATGTTGCAAGTAATCATGTGACCTTGATATGTGTTTGATATTTTGATAGTATGTATGTTGTGATTCCCTTACTGGTGTCATGTGAACGTCGACTACATGACACTTCACCATATTTGGTCCTAAGGGAATGCATTTTGTAGTAGTTATTAGATGATGGGTTGCATGAGTGACAGGAGCTTAAACCCTAGTTTATGCGCTATTCCATAAGGGACCGATTGGATCCAAAAGTTTAATGCTATGGTTGGAATTTATTCTTAATACTTTTCTCGTAGTTGCGGATGCTTGCGAGGGGGTTAATCATAAGTAGGAGGTTTGTTCAAGTAAGAACAGCACCTAAGCACCGATCAACCCACATATCAAATTATCAAAGTAGCAAACACAAATCAAACCAACAGGATGAAAGTGACTAGATGAAATTCCCGTGTACCCTCAAGAACGCTTTGCTTATTATAGGAGACCGTTTTAGCCTGTCCTTTGCCTCAAAAGGATTGGTTACCTTGCTCCACTTTTGTTACTGTTATCATTACTTGCACGTTACAAATTATCTTGCTATCAAACTACTCTGCTACTTACAATTTCAACACTTGCAGAAATTACCTTGCTGAAAACCACTTGGCATTTCCATCTGCTCCTCGTTGCGTTCTACACTCTTACTTATCGAAAAGGCTATAATTGATCCCATATACTTGTGGGTCATCAAGGCTCTTTTCTGGCGCCGTTGCCGGGAGTAAAGCGCTCTTGGTAAGTGGAAATTGGTAAGGAAAAATTATTACTACGTGCTGAAATTTATTGTCACTTGTTACTATTGAAAATAATCCTTTGAGGGGTTTGTTCACTGTATCTTCACCTCGACTGGAACCATAATTAGTTACCCCTCAACCTACTGCGGCTACTGAAAATATTGAATATGAAATTCCTTCGGGTATGATAGAACAACTGCTAGCTAATCCTTATGTAGGAGATGGAACAGAACATCCTGATATGCACTTGATATTTGTGGAAGAAATTTGTGGATTGTTTAAGCTTGCGGGATTACCCGGAGATGGAGATAAGAAGAAGGTTTTCCCTTTATCTTTGTAGGGAAAACCATTGGCATGGTATAGGCTATGCGATGATATTGGATCTTGGAATTTGAATCGATTGAAATTGGAGTTTCACCAAAAAAATATCCTATGCATCTAGTTCATCGTAATCAGAATTACAAATATAATTTTTGGCCTCGTGAAGGAGAAAGTATCGCTCTAGCTTGGGGGAGGCTTAAGTCAATGTTATATTCATGCCCCAATCATGAGCTCTCAAGAGAAATTATTATCCAGAATTTTTATGATCGGCTTTCTCATAATGATCAATCCATGCTTGATACTTCTTGTGATGGTTCTTTTATGAAGAAGACTATTGAATTCCGGTGGGATGTTTTGGAAAGAATTAAACGCAACTCTGAATATTGGGAACTCGAGAAGGTAAAGAGTCATGTATTAAGCTAAAATATGATTGTGTTAAATCTTTTATGAATACCGATGCTTTTCAAAAGTTTAGCACTAAATATGGACTTGACTCTAAGATAGTAGCCTCCTTTTGTGATTCACTTGCTACTCATGTTGATCTCCCTAAAGATAAATGGTTTAAATATGGCACACCTATTAAATAAGAAATTAAAGAACTGGTACAAGCTAAAGAGGAAACTATTATTTATAATGTTGATCCAGTTGTTCCTACTACTTATATTGAGAAACCAGCTTTCCCTGTTAGGATAAAGGAACATGCTAAAGTTTCAAATGTGGTCATCAAAAGTTATATTAGAACACCTAAACCTTTTGAACAAATCAAAGTACAACCTAGTGTTTCTATGGTTAAGGATCTCCTGAAAGAAATATAGATGGGCATGTTATTTACTTCTGTAATGAAGCTACTAGAATTGCCAAACCTGATAAAACGGATAACCATAGACCCGTTGTTGGCATGTCTGTTGTCTCAGTTAAAATAGGAGATCAATGTTAACATGGTTTATGTGACATAGGTGCTAGTGTGAGTGCTATTCCCTTTACCTTATATCAAGAAATTATGAATGACATAGCAACCGCTGAAATGGAAGAAATAGATGCTACAATTAAACTTGCTAATAGAGACACTATCACACCATGTGGGATTTTAGAGATATTGAAGTGTTGTGTGGGAAAATATAATATCTTACTGATTTTCTTGTTCTTGGTTCCCCACAAGACGATTTTTGTCCAATTATCTTTGGTAGACCCTTCTTGAACACCGTCAATGCTTAAATAGATTGTGAGAAACAAACTGTCGGTGTCAGCTTTGGTGATGAGTCTCATGAGTTTAATTTTTCCAAGTTTAGTAGAAAACCTCATAAAAAGAATTGCCTAGTAAGGATGAAATAATTGGTCTTGCTTCTATTGATGTGCCTCCTACTGATCCTTTAGAACAATATCTGCTAGACCATGAAAATTATTTACATATGCATGAAAGGAATGAAATAAATAAGATCTTCTTTGAACAATGTCCTCTGATTAAACACAATTTTCCTATTGAAACTTTAGGAGGTCCTCCTCCACCTAGAGGTGATCCTGTGTTTGAATTAAGACACTTGCCGGACATTTTGAAATATGCTTATCTTGATGAGAAGAAGATATATCCTGTTGTTATTAGTGCTACCCTTTCAGAACATGAAGAAGAAATATTATTCAAAGTTCTAAGGAAGCACCGATCTGCTATTGGATATACTCTTGAAGATTTAAGGGCATTAGTCCCACTCTATGTCAGCACAAGATTATTATGGAACCTGATGCTAAACCCGTTGTTGATCACCAATGTCGGTTAAATCCAAAGATGAAGGAAGTGGTAAGAACGGAAATATTACAACTTTTGGAAGAATGTATAATCTATCCTATAGCTGATAGTAGATGGGTAAGTCATGTTCATTGCGTCCCTAAGAAAGGAGGTGTTACTGTTGTTCCTAATGATAAGAATGAACTCATTCCACAAAGAATTGTTACAGGCTATAGAATGGTAATTGATTTTAGGAAATTAAACAAAGCAACTAGAAAAGAGCATTACCCTCTGCCTTTTATTGATCAAATGCTAGTAAGATTGTCTAAGCACACACATTTTTGCATCCTTGATGGAGATTCTGGTTTTTAACAAATACATGTTTCTCAACCTGATCAAGAAAAGACCACTTTGACTTGTCCCTTTGGAACTTATGCTTATAGACGTATGCGTTTTGGTTTATACAATGCACCTGCTACCTTTCAAAGATGTATAACTGCTATATTCTTTGACTTTTGTGAAAATATTGTTGAGGTTTTCATGGATGACTTTTCTGTTTATGGCAAGTCTTTTAATGATTGTTTAAGCAATCTTGATCGAGTTTTGCAGAGATGTGAGCAAACAAATCTTGTCTTTAATTAGGAGAAGTGCCACTTTATGGTTAGTGAAGGTATTGTTTTGGGCCATAAAATTTCTGAAAGAGGTATTGAGGTGGACAAAGCTAAGGTTGATGCAATTGAGAAAATGCTCATGTCCTAAAGATATCAAAGGTATTCATAGTTTCTTAGGTCATGCTGGTTTCTATAGGAGATTTATCAAAGACTTCTCTAAAATTTGTAGGCCCCTTACAAATCTTTTGCAAAAGGATGTTCCTTTTGTTTTTGATGATCATTGTTTAGAAGCCTTTGAAACACTCAAGAAAGCCTTAATTTCTCTACCTACTGTTCAACCACCTGGCTGGAACTTGCCTTTAGAAATTATGTGTGATGCTAGTGATTATGCTGTTGGTGTTGTTCTAGGAGAAAGAGTTGATAAGAAACTAAATGTTATTCATTATGCCAGTAATACTCTAGACAATGCACAATGAAATTATGCTACTACTGAAAAAGAATTTCTAGCAGTTGTGTTTGCTTGTGATAAATTTAGATCTCACATTGTTGGTTCAAAAGTAATTGTTCACACCGACCATGCTGCTATTAAATATCTTATGGAAAAGAAAGATGCTAAACCTAGACGTATTCGATGGGTTCTCTTGCTACAAGAATTTGATTTACATATGACTGATAGAAAAGGAGCAAAGAACCCCGTAGATGATAACTTGTCTAGGCTTGAAAATGTCCTTGATGACCCACTACCTATTGATGATAGTTTTCCTAATGAGCAGTTGGCTGCAATAAATATTCATAACACTCCTTGGTATGCTGACTATGCTAATTACATTGTTGCTAAATATTTACCACCTAGCATTACATACCAACAAAAGAAAAAATATTCTTTGATTTAAGACATTACTTTTGGGATGACCCACATCTTTATAAAGGACTAGATGGTATTATTAGACATTGTGTACCTGAGCGTGAATAGGGACAAATCCTTCGGAAATGTCACTCCGAAGCACATGGAGGACATTATGCGGGAGATAGAACTGCTCACAAGTTATTGCAATCTGGGTTTTATTGGCCTACTCTCTTCAAGGATGCTCGTAAGTTTGTCTCATCTTGTGATGAATTTCAAAGAATGGGTAATATCAGTAAGCGTCAAGAAATGCCTATGAATTATTCACTTTCTATTGAACAATTTGATGTTTGGGGATTTGATTACATGGGACCTTTTCCTTCCTCTAATGGGTATACTCATATTTTGGTTGCTCTTGATTATGTTACTAAGTGGGTAGAAGCTATTCCAACTAGTAGAGCTGATCACAACACCTCTATTAAAATGCTTAAGGAAGTTATTTTCCCAAGGTTTGGAGTTCCTAGATATTTGATGACTGATGGTGGTTCACACTTTATTCATGGTGCTTTCCGTAAAATGCTTGCCAAGTATGATGTTGACTGTAGAATTACATCACCTTATCATCCTCAGTCTAGTCGTCAAGTTGAACTTAGCAATAGAGAAATAAAATTAATTTTGCGAAGGACTACCAATAGGTCCCGGAAGAATTGGTCTAAGAAATTAGATGATGCACTTTGGGCATATAGAACATCATATAAAAATCCTATGGGTATGTCTCCTTATAAAATGGTTTATAGAAAAGCTTGCCATTTGCCTCTTGAGTTAGAATATAAAGCTTCTTGGCCAATCAAAGAACTCAACTATGATTTCAAACTTGCCGGTGGAAAGAGGTTATTTGATATTAGCTCATTAGATGAATGGAGAACCCAAGCTTATGAAAATGACAAGTTGTTTAAAGAAAAACTTAAAAGATGGCATGATAAAAGAATCCAAAAGTGTGAGTTCAAAGTTGGAGAATATGTTCTTTTCTACAACTCTCATTTTAGATTCTTTGCAGAAAACTCCACTCCAAATGGGAAGGACGCTATGTTATCGAGAAGGTTTATCGGTCTGGAGCTATCAAAATAAATAACAACAAAGATACTAACCCGAAGGTTGTTAATGGGCAACGAATAAAACATTATATTCAGGTATGCCCATTAATGTTGAAAGTAATATTATCCAAACTATGACACCAGAAGAACACATAAAAGAGACCTTCCAGAACACTCCAGAATCATGAAAAAGAGGAGGTCCATGATACGGTAAGTAAACGGACACCAAAAAATCCGCAAAAATATTTTTTGTCAGTTTTGGAAAATAAAAAAATTAGGAAAATAAGAAATAACCAGGAAGGTCACCCTGGTGGGCACAAGACACCAGGGCGCGCCTGGCAAGCCAGGCGCGCCCAGGTGGGTTGTGCCTACCTCGGGTACCTTCCGGACTTTGTTTTTCTTCCGTTTGCTTGTTTTCCAAGATAAAAAATCTTTATATACCACTCGAACCTATTGACCACCGCATTGTGGAGAAATATCTTGTTTTCTTTTCTTGTTGTTTTCCTGATAGATCTAAAAATATGTCATCCCAAGATTCAGAGGGTGAGAGCTATGTTGCTGATTTTATCGCAAACCCCAAGTCCTATGGGGATGTGGAGCATTATGGCTAGACTTCGGAGGAATAGTAAGACTATTACCCTAGGTAAAAGGAGGAGACGAGCTTAGACAAGGACGAAGCCCCATTGCCTCAACCTGGGGACATGCATGTGGAATTCAAGAAGTCAAGCCTCCCCAACAAAGCTAAAAGGCCTAAGGTTCAGTTTATACCCTTCCGCCTTTCACAGGAAAACAAGCAACATTTATGCAAAAAGGTATTGGAGCTTGAGCAGGAGATCAGTGAAATGAAGGAGGAAAATTCCATCTTCAAGCGTAAACTGAAGAAGAATGACAAACCCTCTACTTCATCACCACCACCACCTTCTTCAGCACAAAAAGAAAACTGAGTATCGGGTATGGGCACTCCCCTTGGCTTCCGCCAAGCTTGGGGGAGGTGCTCCGGTATCGTATCACCCCCACTACCTTTTGCCTTTACTTATATTAGTTCGATCTTTTGCTTTAGATGAATAAAAGTCTAGTTCGATCCTTTCTTTTTGATCGTTTGCTTAGTGATATATCCTTGTAATCGTGTGCGAGATATATAATAAAGTTTAGTTGAGTTTTTTTCTTTCTTTACTTTCATGTTCCAATAAAAAGAAAGGAAATAAATGAAAAAGATCATATGCTAATCTTATGGTAAGTAATGACACCACATAAGGAAAAGTATAAGTAGAATATTTTATTAGAGATTGACAAACATAGCATTGGTCAATGATGCAACTCATGAAAGAATTAATAAGGGAAGAGAAGATTCACATACAAATATACTATCCTGGAAATCTTTTGTGATTGTGAGCCCCCATCAAAATATTATATGCCAAAATTGTTGACGTTGGACAAGGAAGCTAACTTAATGATTCATGTTTGTTCATATTCACATAGAAGTTATATTGTCATAGATCCTTCAACATGTGGAGCTTGCCCCCAACTTTGCTAGCCAAAATTCCGCACTAAGTAGAGATACTACTTGTGCATCGAAAAACCCATTTTTACGAGTCGACCATACCTACCTATGGATTGAGTAAGATCCTTCAAGTAAGTTGTCATCGATGCAATAAGGCAATAAAAATTGCTTCTAAAAGTGTGAGATCATTTAGTGTAAGAGAAAATTGAGCGTTGTACGAACTTGTGATGGTAAAGAATAAAAGTGACAAACTGCATAATAAAGGTTACCATAACATGGGGCAATATAACGTGGCGTTCTTTTGCACGAAGGGGTTGAGCATACAAACAAATAAGCGCATGGCAACCTCTGCTTCCCTCTGCGAAGGGCCTATCTTTTACTTTTATGTATTTACTTTTGTGCAAGAGTCAAAGTTTTTATCTATATTCCTTTTTATATTTCTCCTTTGGCAAGCATCATGTGGTGAGGAAATATCTAGGCACATATGTCCAGTTGAATATGGGTAGCATGAGTTATTATTGTTGACATCACCCTTGAGGTGAATACGTTGGGAGGAGAAATTATAAGCCCCATTCTTTCTATGTGTCTGGTTGAAACATTTCGCTTATGTGTATGCGGTGACTGTTAGCAATCATAGAAGACTATATGATGGTTGAGTATGTGGACTTGCTTAAAGGCTCTGGTACATGACCCTTCCTGAAAAGATGATGAATTGTAGTTGCAAAGTTGACTGAGAACATAGTTTGTTGGTTTCCAATAGAGTTTATGCTTAATACTTTGATAGTGTGATGAATTGTTGCTTATTCACGAGAACTCTATGGTAAAAATTCTATGATAAAAGTTTTATGTTAAAGTTTGTTGCTGTTATAATAATTCACATGATGCTTCTATTTCCGTATATTGTTTTTATCGACACCTCTCTCTCTCTAAGCATGTGGACATGTTTTCCAATTTTGGTTTTCGCTTGAGGACAAGCGAGGTCTAATCTTGGGGGAGTTGATACGTCCATTTTGCATCATGTTTACCTACTGTTGTTTATAATGTTTTTTGCATAATAATGCTTTTTGGAGTAATTCTAATGCCTTTTCTCTCATAATATGCAAGGTACACTGAAAGAGGGAGAATTCTGGCAGCTGGAAATCTGGACCCGGAAAAGCTATGTCAGGACACCTATTCTACACAACTCCAAATGAGCTGAAACTTCACGAGGGTTTTTTATCGAATAAATGAGAAATCTGGAGCAAATAACCACTGGAGGGGGGACACCTGGTGAGCACAAGACACCAGGGCGCGCCTGGCCCCTCAGGCATGCCCTGGTGGGTTGTGCTCAGCCGAGCCCACCTTCTGTGGCCATCTTATGGTATATAAGTTCTTTTGACCTAGAAAAAAAATAAGGAGAGGACTTTCGGGATGGAGTGTCGCCATCTCGAGGCGGAACTTGGGGAGGAGCACTTTTGCCCTCCGGCGGAGCGATTCCGCCGGGGGAACTTCTCTCCTGGAGGGGGAATTCATTTTCAACATCATCACCAACAACTCTCCCATCTTGGGGAGGGCAATCTCCATCAACATCTTCAAGAGCACCATCTCCTCTCAAAGCCTAGTTCATCTCTTGTGTTCAATCTGTGTACCAGAACTATAGATTGGTGCTTGTGGGTGACTAGTAGTGTTGATTACATCTCCTAGTTGATTACTATATGGTTTATTTGGTGGAAGATTATATGTTCAGATCCAATATGCTATTTTGTACCCCTCTAATCTTGAGCATTATTATCATTTGTGAGTAGTTACTTTTGTTCTTGAGGTCACAGGAGAAATCATGTTGCAAGTAATCATGTGAACTTGATATGTGTTCGATATTTTGATAGTGTGGATGTTGTGATTCCCTTAGTGGTGTCATGTGAACGTTGACTACATGACACTTCCCCATATTTGGGCCTAAGGGAATGCATTGTGGAGTAGTTATTAGATGATGTGTCGGTGTACTAGAGTAGGGTTACCCTAGTATCCCGTGCTAGATGCACGGAGACGATTCTGGCGCCCATGGCAGGGTTTGCCTCGTCACCGCTTAAGATCCTCCGTGGCTCCTTTGGAGCCATTCAAGAACAAAGTATTTGATTGAGAAGACAAGGCCCCGATAAGAGGAGCTTGTTGGGAAGGCCACTCCAGGCATACGGAAGGCAAGGCCCCGGCAAGAGGAGCTTGCCGGGAAGGCTCGGAGCGCGACAAGCCTCCGGACGCGACAAGGATTCGCCCACGGCAAGGCGCTTGCCGCGGCATGCAAACTCTCTCCCTCTCCGCTCCAGCTCATCTAGCGACGTGTCGCCATGGGACCATTCCATGGGCGCGTGTTGAGAGGCTGTGCAGCCAGCGGAGAGCAGCGATAAGCGGCGCTGCAAGCTCGCCATCGTGGCTAGCGGAGGCGCACCTGACGGTCTCTGTTACACTGTTTGGCCGACAATGACGGGCATTTATTGCTTTTGTCCCTTGCCGTCAGAGTTAGGTATTTTGCATCATACATCGCTCGAGTAGGTGTACCAACTCCTGTTTTACATTTGTACCCTCATCTATGTTGCCACCTGTCGGAGACCCCTTGAGCATATAAAAGGAGGCCCATGCGCAACGTAGAGTGGGTTCGACTGGTTCGGTTCATTCGACTGGCCAGAGACTAGACACACTCGCGCTATGTTTTGTAGCTCGCATTGCTCCCTAGCAAGAACACAATAGATCAAACAAGCAGCAGTAGGAGTTTTATCTCTCCGGAGAGCTCCGAAGCTGGGTAAACTGCTCGTGTGCATCGCCTTGATCCGCTTCAGGCGATCTCCGCCCCCCTCCGAACCACAAGGGGCCTGGTCCGCCAGCCCCATAGGTGTTCGTGGGTACGATCTGCCTCCCCGACATCTTTGGCGCGCCAGGTAGGGGCGTCGAGGCCGTGTGAATCTGATCCGGCATTCACACGAGCAGCATCATCAACATCTTCCTCAACATGCCACCGAAGAAGAAGGCTTCGGCGGCAGCAGAGCCGTCCGCGTCGTACCCACCCTCACCGCAGCAAACGGGTGGTGGGGCAGACGTTGGCGGAGGAACGGGCGCCGACGAAGGCGCTCGTGATGTTGCCAAGTCCAAGGACAAGGCACCGCAAACCTCGGCATCCGCGCATCCCCCGCGCCCATCTCAGGAGACGCGGGACCAACAACGTCATGGCGTCCACAACGCCATACGCTCGCTGGATCGGGACCCTCAAGACCAGCATGCGCGCCAACATGCCGGGCACGAGTGAGATACGGTCGCCCGGACGGGTGCTGCTCCTTCTAACGTGGTTAGAAGTCCGAGCGTGTCCCGCCTCGCACCGTTCTCCAATGCCACCCACTACTCCAGCGAAGCTACCGCGAGAGCCCAGCTGCTCCTCGACTACCCTCCGACGGCCGACAAGGTCGACGAGTGGAGGGCCACTATCCAGAGCCTCATCGGCTTTGCCAACGGCGACGCTCCGCGGCAACCAACGCCATCGTTGCTGCGGCAAGACGACAAGGCACGAGCCGGTGGCGGCAGACTGCTTGAGGTGCGACCACCGTGCACTCTCCGCCACGAAGGCCAAGATCGCCGACTCACCGGATCCACCTCGACAAATGACTCCACCGCGTCGTCCGGATCCGCGAAGCTCGCCGCGATCAGCGCCAAGTTCTTCATGAGCGACAACAAGACGACGCTCGAACTCGCATCGAGCACCGAAGAGAAGCGCGACGTCATCCGGCTGCCGCCTGGCCTTCTGTTGACACGTGCGCGCCGAAGGAGCCAGACAACTTGCCGTACGCGGTAGGTTGTCCTGCGTTCACTCGTGAGCTGCGGCAGGTCCAGTGGCCCAGCCAGAAAAACTTCAAACCAGACGTGCCGGAGAAGTATGATGGTAGGACGCATCTGTCGGAGTTCCTCAGCATCTACACCATCGCGGTGCAGGCTGCGGGGGGACGGGATGACAAGATCCTCGCCAACTACTTCCCGCTCGTGCTCAAGCCCAACGTCAGATCTTGGCTCATGCACTTGCCGGACAGCTCCATATCTTCTTGGGCAGATCTGTGCCATCAGTTTGTTGGCGCCTTCACAGGTGGCCACAAGCCTCATGGCCAGGAGAGTGACCTTCATCTGCTCGCCCAGAAGGAAGGAGAGTCCCTGCGCAAGTTCATTCAGAGATTCAGCCGTGTGCATTACAACATCCCAGATGTCCACCCTGCCGCGGTGATCAGCGCGTTTCATCAGAATGTGCGGAACCGCAGGATGAGGGAGGAGATGAAGATGTGCAAAGTCAAGGACGTCAGTGAGCTGTACGCCTTGGCCGACAAGTGTGCACGCTACCGAGGAAAGGAGGAGACTCGAGGAGAGAATGCGGAAGCAGGATCTGACAGTGAGGACACCGCCCCGGCAAAGAAGGGCCGGCGGCGAGGCAACAGGAAGAAGAAAGGCAGGGAAGTGCTAGCAGTTGAGCAGTCCGGCAACGGAGGCGGCGACAAGAACGCCAAGGCTGGTGGCTCCGGCAAGGAGGTTGCCGCTGACGCTAACCACCAGTCGGTGGCGGCCGCCGACAAGCAGGACAGCTCCGGCAAGCAGTACTGCAAGATCCACCGCACCAAGGGCCACGACCTCCAGTGCTGCAAGAAGGTCGAGCAGCTTGTCGAACAGCAGAGAGCTGAGTACGAGTGGCGCAACAAGGAGAAGGCCCAGGAAGGTGCTGGGGGAGCAAGCAAGAAACGTCCCGGCCGGGGAGGACGCTGCGGCAAAGCCAAGCAGCGGCAAGGAGACAGACCTCCCCGCGGCCGCGACAAGGATGAAGATGATGACGACGACGAAGATATGGAAGACGACGACGCCGATGAGCAGGAGTTTCAGAAATCCACAGAGGTTCTCTGCGTTGACGGAGGTGCTTCCCTGCATACCTCCCACCGCCAACTCAAGCAATGGATGCGGAGGTCAATGCAGCGGAACCATCCGTAGAGTCACGCAAGCCTCTCAAGTGGTCCGGACGCCTATCATTTTTGACATTGAGGATCACCTGATCGCATAATCTGCGGTCGGGTGCTTGCCGATGTTGGTCTCACCAACCATCCGCAACCTCAAGGTCACCAAAATGCTAGTTGACGGCGGGGCGGCTTGAATCTGATCTCCTCCGCGGTGCTCCGAAGCTTCAAATCCACGACAATGAGCTCGAAGAGACCGCACCTTTCAAGGAATCAATCCGGGAAGGAGCAAGCGAAGGGGAAGATTACGTTGCGGTAACATTTGGCAGCGAGCTGAACTTCGTGACGGAGAGGGTTACATTCGACGTTGCCGATTTCCGTTACCTTACAATGGGATACTTGGCCGCCCAAAGACTCGCCAAGTTCATGACAGCCTCTCACTACGCCTACAACCTACTCAAGATGCCAGGCCCGATAAGCGTCATCTCTGTCCATGGCGACAAGAAAGATTCCCTTATCTGTGCCGACAAGATCTACCGGGATGCTGCAGCCGCGACAGATTGCCAGACACTTGCCGCTGAAGCTCCCGGGGGGAAGAAGACGAAGTCCAAGTCCGGCAAGAGCTCTGATGCTCACTCCGGCAAGCGCACCTCTTCGGAGTGCTGCGCTACCGTCGAGGACGCACCATCGAGCTCCACCGGCAAGTGCAAGAAGATGGTGGCTCCGCCAAAGACCAAGAAGGTGCCCGCCAAGGAGGACGGCACTGGTGGTACCTTTACCATCAGTGCCTCTCTCGACCCTAAATAGGAAGGCGCGCTCGTTGCTTTCCTGCGGGCGAATGTCGACGTGTTTGCATGGCAACCGTCAGACATCCCCAGTGTTCCCAGGGAAGTGATTGAGCACCGCCTGGCGGGCAAAAAGTCAGGAAGCAAGCAGTGGAGCGCCAAGAATTCATAGCAGAAGAGATCAAGAAACTGGAAGCAGCAGGCCTTGTCAGAGGAGTGCTCCATCCAACGTGGTTGGCCAATCCTGTAGTCGTGCGTAAAGCAAACGGGAAATGGAGACTTTGTATTGACTTCACGGATGTTAATAAAGCTTGTCCCAAAGATCCATTTCCCTTGCCGCGCATTGACCAGATTGTTGACTCCACGGCTGGATGTGATTTGCTTTCGTTTCTTGATGCATACTCATGATATCATCAGATCTTCATGGCTGAAGAAGATGAGGAGAAAACCGCATTCATCACACCATGTGGCACATACTGTTTCATACGGATGCCTTTCGGTTTGAAGAATGCTGGTTCAACATTTGCAAGGGTAGTCCACGACGCTTTTGAGCCGCAAATGCACAGTAAATGTAGAAGCCTACATGGATGACATAGTGGTCAAAAGCAAGGACAAAGCAACTCTGGTTCAAGATTTGGGCGAGACCTTTGCAAATCTGCGCAAGATCAACCTTAAGCTCAACCCCGAGAAGTGCGTGTTTGGAGTCCCTTCCGCAAGCTTCTCGGGTTCTTCGTGGTCTCGGCGAGGGATTGAAGCTAATCCCGACAAGATCAAGGCCATTGAGAAGATTGAAGCACCGAAGCGGCGTCAAGGATGTACGAAGACTTGCGGTTGCGTGGCTGCTCTCGGCAGGTTTATTTCTAGGTCTGCTGAGCGCGCCTGCCGTTTTCAAGATTTTGAAAAGGCAGGTCCAATGAAGTGGACTCCCGGCGGAGGCTGCGCTGCAGGACTTGAAGAGATACATGTCCTCCACTCCAACACTTGTCGCACCTAGGCCACAAGAGAAGTTGCTGCTATATATAGCGGCAACCAATCAAGTGGTTAGTGCTGCGTTAGTAGCGGAGAGGGAGGCGGATGACGAGCCGACAACCACGGCAAGGACATCCAGCGACAAGCGAGGGCTCCGCCGACAAGCTCTGGTCCCGACAAGGATGAATCCAGCAGACGCATGACCGGATGCGTAAAAGGATGGTGCAGCGCCCAGTCTACTTTGTCGGTTCCCTCTGCGAGGGGCTAGGTCAAGGTACTACGGTGTGCAAAAATTGCTTTTCGGCCTCCTCATGGCCTCGAGAAAGCTGCGCCATTACTTCCAAGCACATGAGATCACAGTTGTCACTCGCTTTCCGCTCAAGAGGATACTGCAGAATCCAGAAGCAACGGGCCGGATTGTTGAGTGGGCTTTAGAACTGTCAAGCTTTGGTCTTAAGTTTGAAAGCACATCAACTATCTAAAGCAGAGCGTTGGCAGAATTCATAGCAGAATGGACGCCAACACCAGATGAAGAGATTCCAGAGACGAGCATTCCCGTCAAAGAAGCAGGCAAAGAGTGGCTGATGTACTTGGATGGTGCCTTCTCGCTGCAAGGTGCGGTCTTGCCGGCGTCGCTTATCGCACCCACCGGAGAGCACCTCAAGTACGTAGTCCAGATGCACTTTCCCAAGGAGCAAGCGACAAATAATACTGCAGAGTATGAAGGTTTGCTTGCCGGTCTCAGGATCGCAGTGGACCTTGGGATCAAGAAGCTTATTGTGAGGGGTGACTTGCAGCTTGTCGTCTGCCAAGTCAATAAAGATTACCAGAGTCCGTTGATGGAAGCCTATGTTGATGAAGTGAGGAAGCTAGAAGAGCACTTTGACGGCCTGCAAATGGAACATGTTCCAAGAGCTCAGAATGATATTGCTGACGGCCTGTCAAAGTGCGCTGCACTTAAGTTACCTGTGGAACCAGGGATTTTCGTACTCAAGCTGACTCAACCAACCGTAACACCATCAACTGGACAAAGCAAGAAGAGGAAGTTGGCCTCTGGTGACTACTTTCCGACAGAGCTCCCCGAAGCCGTCGTTGTAAAGGTCCCCAAGATCAACACCAACAGCGCTGAGGAGCAGTCTGCTCCGACAGGCCCCAGGGTTTGTTTCGTTGAAGCGAGGCGCCTCGACAAGTCTTGCTCCGGTAAGCTTGTCGGGAGCATCAAGCTCCGGCCGGGCCGCAGGTCCTTGCCGTGGAAGCTGATGTTCCCACAGCAACAGATGTGTCTTTAGTCCTTGTTGTCGAGCCACAAGCTCCAGCATGGGCGCAGCAGATTGTCCATTTCCTTCAGACAGGAGAACTTCCCAAGAGCAAGAAGAAGCGGAAAGAGTAGCCCGGCGGTCAAGCATGTACCAGTTTGTCGACAAAGATACTGCATGTAAGAAGACTCAACGGTGTGAAATTGAAGTGTATTCCGGGGAAGATGGACAAAAGCTGTTGGCGGAGATACACGGAGGCATATGTGGTCACCACATTGGCGCAAGAGCACTTGCCGCAAAGCTTTCCAAGAAGGTTTCTTCCGCCGACAGCCCTCCGTGATGCAACCGCACAAGTAACCAAGTGTGAAGCGTGCCGGCCCATTCCAAACAGATACACCAGCCAGCTCAAGATCTCCGACGATTCCTTTATCCCGCCATTTTCGGTCTGGGGCTCGACATCCTCGGCCCCTTCCCCGAAGCTGTCGGGGCTTTGAGTACTTGTACGTCGCCATCGACAAGTTCACAAAGTGGCCGGAAGTGGAAGCGATGAGGAAGGTGGCGGCACGGTCGGCGATCAAGTTCTTCAGTCAATTGTTTGTCGCTTCGGAATCCCTAACCGGATCATCACCGACAACGGCACACGCTTCACGAAGTCGCACCTTCATGCAAGACGTCCAAGATCTTGGCGCCAAGGTTCTGCTTCGCTTCGTTGCTCATCCGAGAAGCAACGGTCAAGCGAGAGGGCAAATCTTTGAAGTGCCGCGGGCTCAAGACCGAGAACTTCGACAGGCTGCACAAGTGCGGAATAAACTGGATCGAGGAGCTGCCGGTGGTTCTTTGGTCGATCAGGACGACGCCAAATCGAGCCACCGGCCAGACACCCTTTGCTCTAGTCTATGGAGCAGAGGCAGTTCTCCCCACGGAACTTGTATACGGATCACCTCGAGTGCTCGCTTACGATGAGCTTGAGCAAGAGCAGCTGCGACAAGATGACGCGCTGCTCCTTGCGGAGGATCGTCTTCAGGCCGCTGTGCGAGCTGCTCGCTACCAGCAAGCTCTGCGTCGCTACCATAGCCGCAGGGTTAATGCCAGAAGTCTCGAGGAAGGTGACCTTGTTCTTCGGCGCGTTCAGTCCGCCAAGAATTCAAACAAGTTGATGCCGAAGTGGGAAGGCCCTTATCGGGTGAAACGAGTCACTAGGCCTGGCGCTGCCCGCCTTGAGACCGAAGATGGCATTCCGGTGAGCAACTCCCGAACATTGAGCATCTTCGTAAGTTTTACCCATAGGGCGCGGTTGTCAGGACCCGTTCCAGCAACCACGTTTTGTACAAGTCTTGCCGCTGTTGCATGTAATCCTTTGTACAAAGCCGGGCGCAGACCCCGTGCATCAGTAAAGCTCATGTGTTGCGCACAACTTATCAAGTTCATGCTTTCATCAATTTATTGCATGCTTTGGCTAACACTTTGTGCAGCAACCACACCCGGTAAGCAGAATCGAGCCGCTAGGCTCCATAACGTTATTTACTCTTCTTTTTCTTTTCTCAAAGAAAGGAAGGCTCCCTCGCGAAGTTAACCAGGGGGAGGAGGAGATAATACTATGGACCAGGCACCGCTCGAGGAAGTTTCACCTCATCGGGAAGCAAGAGACCGAAAAGCTAAGTTGCCAAAGTTTGAGCAATCAATTTTTAAATTTTTGTTATCTTCCTCGAACGATAGTACTTTGTATGGAAAACCATGCGCAGAGGAACCAACTCGCCGCTAGTCGCGCCAGTGCTTTGTTTCGAGTCCGCTCAACAACTTAAGCGAAGTTGCGGCTAGTCGCGACAAGGTTGCTTGTCGGAGGCGGCATCGCCAAGAAGTTGCCGACGTTCCGCACTCAGCGCCATGACAAAGGTGCCCGCACCGACAAGTCCCCCAAATGCGTAAGGCGTAAACGCATTACAAAGGAAGGGATCAAGTAGAGGAAATAACGTTGCATTGATCGCCTAAGATAGAGTATATTACAAAATAACTTGTCGCTGATCTAACAAAGTGTTCTAAACATGATCGCAGCGACAAGGGAAAGATAAAGTTGGTGGCCTAGTCTACGCGGTCGCCCTCGATCCGCTTGATCTTGTTCACCTTGTCCACAATGGGTGCGACAAGGGCTTTGAGCTCCTCCACGTTGGCATCTGACGGCAAGGATCTGAGGACGCCGTTAAGGTTGAGGCCCGGGTTGCGGAAGGCCACCTTCATCAACACCTTCTCGAGGGCCCTGCACAAACCTGGGCGCGATTCCTCGGCCAGCCGCCGGACCTCTTCCCGGAGTCGCCGGAGACCTGTCACCACGCCTTTGAAGAATAAGCTGAGCTTGGCGCTGGGTTGGAGATGCTCGTCGGAGGAGTATGCAAGGTACGCCATCCCCAGCTCGATCAGCTCGTTGTGGATGTCGGCGGCGGTGTCCACGAGACCTTCACCAAAGGCTCCACGCTCTCCCTCAAGGTGTTCTCGATGGAGGCAGCATTCGCCAGAGCTCCTCCTTGGCCTTGATCGCCTACAACAAGCCCACCTCCCGCTCTGGCGCCATCCAACGTCTGCGTCGAGTGGTCACCAGCTCAAGATCCGCCTTGGAATCCTTGGCGGCATCGAGCTCCTTGGCCCTATCAACAGACGACTCTGCAGCTCGCCAAGGGTGTAAGCGTCCTTCTCGCGCTCACGCTTGAGCACGGCAAGCTCTTCGCCGCTCTTCTTGAGGGTGGCCTCCAGCTGTGCCACCTTCACCTTCAACTCCTCCTTGGCGGCCTCGGCGGCTGCGGCAGCATCCTTCGCTTCCTGAAGCGCCCCGCCAAGTGACTCCTCGCGCGCGGCAAGGTCTTCTTCATGGCTGTCCAGGTTGACCTTCCGCTGCGCCAGCTCACTTTCCTGCGCGGCGAGCTTCTCGGCAGCCAGCCGCTGCTCCTCCTCAGCTGCGGCCTTCTCAAGGATGAAGGCTGTGTGCTCTTCTGCGAGTTGCCCCCGCGCTTTCTACGTCGCGGAGGGTTTCTTGGTTGGCGCCCGAGCTCTTGGCGCGCCTCTCCATGTCCGCTCCTGCCCTCGCGACAAGTGCCTCCCGGGTCTCCAACTTGGCCTGCGCGCGGTAGAGCGACAACGCTTCTTCTTCAAACTGCTCCTCCTCAGACTCACCGCTGCTGCTGCTTGGCGAGTCCACCAGCGTCAGCCCAGCGGAGGCGAGTAGCTCGCCGTCGAAGGTCTCTCCCTCGACCGGCTCCCTGGAGCTCGGTTCCCAGGGGAGCTTGATGAAGACGCCTTCGCCGGCCTTCAGGTAGGCACCGGGCTGGGGCTCCTCGGAGCCTGACGCCGCGTCAGCGGCGGGGGAGTCAGCTGTCGGTGTGGCGCTTGCCGCTCCTGCGGCCTCAGGGCCGTCAGTACGATCGCCCGACCCCTCGCCGGCCTCTGCGTCGGCAGCCCCGGTGGCCTCCTCGCCAATAGGCTCGTCGGCGACGGCCTCTTCTTCCACGATGACAACCTCTTCTTCCTCGACGGCGGCCTCGTCGGTGTTGCCGCGCGCTTCCTCCTCGCTGGCGGCCTCGACCTCCATCGGCTCTGCGTCAGACGAAGAAAGAGCAGTCAAGCAAATGTTCAAAAAGAGAAACGAAAGAAAGCGAGCCCTATGGAAAATTTCGTGTAAGGGAGCTACCTGCAACGGGATCCGCAGCCATGGCCTCGACCACTGGAGGGTCACTGGCGCTGTCCCTTGCCGGGATAGCCTCCCTTGCCGGGGTGGCCTCCCTTGCCGGGGTGGCCTCCCTTGCCGGAGTGGCCTCCCTTGTCGGAGGGCGCTCCCTTGCCGGAGGTTCCTCCCTTGGCGGCGTAGTGTCGTGAGACAGATCTCGGGGCGGCTTCCGAGCCTCCCTCGATGAGGCTGCTCTGCTCCTACACAAGCACACACGATATCAACGAAGAAAGGGCACCCCTGCACACCTAATAGTAAGGAGAAAACTGCACACTTACTCTAGGGGCTGTCTTTGGGGGCTGCTCGAAGGAAGGGTTGCCGGGCCCGGCAAAGGCGGTCTCAGACGCGTCCCCTGTCGCCACGGGAGAATCGTCCTCAACGACGACCGTCGGGATCTTGGCCCTCTTTGCCGCTCTCTGGGCCAGCATCCTGAAACGAAAAGAATCCAGAATGAAGCAAATCAGGTTCAAGATGAAGCAATGAAAATTGAAGAAATACAAGCACAATCTCAAGAAGCTTACTCTTCGCCTTCCTCCTCGGAGCTGAACACGGAGAAGTCAAACTCCGGCTCACCTCCGGTGCAACGAGGCGGGGGAGTAGGCTCTCTTGGCCGCTTGGCGGAGGCGTCGGCGGTGCCCTGAGAAGATTCCGCCCGGTTAGCCATTGCGGTGTGGGGCGCTCCGCTGCAACCTCGCTTGCCGCGGTGGAGCGCCTCAGCGGCATCTGCCGTGGGCGGTCTGTCGCCCGGCTCGTCCCCAACCACGTGGAGACGCCTCTTGGCGGAGCCGGGGGCTCCCGGCGGCAAGTCGCTTGGCGGTGGGGAAGAAGCGCCCTCGGCGGGTCCACTCGACCCGGCCTCGGGCTCGACAAGCTCGTCCTCGCCCGGCGACCTCCCTCGCCGGCAAGGCTTGCCGCCTTCGCGCGTCCGCCTCCTCCACGGTGAACCCGAAGGCTCCGGCGGCAGCGGCTGCTGCCGCCTCCTCCACCTGGTGGCAATCCGCGCCATCTCACGGTCGGTGGTGTCTCGGTGAGCCTCTTACGCTCGTCGGAGCGGATCGGCACTTCTTGCAAATCGTCGAAGAATTGCTGCACGACCTCGTCGGGGGGCTCCTGCCAGGTCGGGACGATCCCGTG
Organism: Aegilops bicornis; assembly: GCA_021605145.1. NCBI lineage: Eukaryota > Viridiplantae > Streptophyta > Magnoliopsida > Poales > Poaceae > Aegilops > Aegilops bicornis. The sequence goes on from CM038674.1 coordinate 295,170,509, forward strand.
GGAGTCGCACAGCGGCATCATGGCGCGGATACGGTCGAGCGCCGAGTTGTTACACAAAGGGACGACCCCCCGCGGCAACCTAAACCACTCTGGATGGTCGGGGTCGTTCTTGAACAGCTCGAGCAGCACTGAATCCAGCTCCATGACGGTGAAATTCCAATTCAGGCCCGGGTGCAGCCTCATGATGTCCGCCGCATTCTGGAACTCCCAAGCAGGCCTCCTCCTTTCCTGCAAGGGAGCGATGCGGCGGCGAAGGAAGTCTGCGACAACTGCTCCTACGGTCAACCCGGCAAGCCGAGGCGAAATTGGTCACAACTATCTTCAGCCGCGTCCTCCGGCGCCAAGTTACTCCAATCCCTGCCGCGCACTATTGGGGTTTGGCGCCGGTGGTGAAGGGCTGCGGGTTCTCCTCACGACCAAAGACCAGTTGGCTCTCCACTCCTCCCACTTGTTGCGGAACTCTCCCTCTAGGTAGGCCTCTTTCTTGCCGATCCTAGAGATCCGTGCTATCCCCGCAAGTGGCTCTCCTCTCTCGACGCTGGGAACAAAGAAATGGCGGAAGAGTGCCACGCTCGGGTGGACTCCGACAAAGTTTTCGCACAAATGCGCTGAAAACTGCCATGGTCAAGACGGCGTTGGGGGTGAAATCAAGGAGGCGGAGGCTAAAGGTGTTCATGATGTTGCAAAAGAACTTCCGGAAAAGGGCGGCAAAGACCGCAATAGAAGAAAAGGGCGAAAAAGGGGTACCCTGTTGGGGCCAAATCAGCGGCGGAGGCGGGGAGAACCATCGTGCGCGGATGCGCACGCGTCTCCGTCGACCAGAAGAGGTAGAAGACGTCCCGCAACTCCCTTGCACCGAGCTGCGGGGGGAAGATGGCTCGCTCCTTGAGCAGCGCCGCGAGCCGCTACGCCTCGGCCGACTTGACGCCCTTCTCCTTGTCGGCTTTCGGAGCCATGGCGAGGGTGGCGGAGGAGGCCGGCGGCCGTGAGTGTGCTCGTGGCGAAAGGAGGCGGGGCGCTTCTCTTTACGCACCGGAGAAGAAGAGGGGAGCGGCGGTGGTTTTCTTGACAAGACAGCAATGGCAGGGGTGGTCGGCCTGCCTCTGTTTCCTCCGCTTATAAAGGGGGGAAAGGGGCGGACGTTCCGCTTATACTAATAAAGAACCCCCCACGACCGCACCCACGATCTCTCGCACGACGCCACGTCCGGTGCGTGCCGTTAGTGGGGATCGTGGTGGGTTCGGGGCGAGTTACGACGTGTTCGAGGCCGCGCGTGTCCGTGCACAGTTTTGGGCCTGGCCCGACAAGCGCTCGGCACCGTGTACGGCCCAGGCCCGGGGGCTCCTGTCGGTGTACTAGAGTAGGGGTATCCTAGTATCCCGTACTCGTGCACGGACAGTTGCAGCGCCCCGCGGCAGGGTTTGCCTCGTCACCGCCAAGATCCTCCGTGGCTCCTTTGGAGACATTCAAGGACAAAGTATTTGATTGAGAAGACAAGGCCCCGACAAGAGGAGCTTGTCGGGAAGGCCACTCCAGGCATACGGAAGGCAAGGCCCCGGCAAGAGGAGCTTGCCGGGAAGGCTCGGAGCGCGACAAGCCTCTGGACGCGACAAGGATTCGGCCACGGCAAGGCGCTTGCCGCGGCATGCAAACTCTCTCCCTCTCCGCTCCAGCTCATCCAGCGACGTGTCACCATGGGACTATTCCATGGGCGCGTGTCGAGAGGCTGTGCAGCCAGCGGAGAGCAGCGATAAGCGGCGCTGACAAGCTAGCCATCGTGGCGAGCGGAGGCGCACCTGACGGTCTCTGTTACACTGTTTGGGCGACAATGACGGGCATTTATTGCTTTTGTCCCTTGCCGTCAGAGTTAGGTATTTTGCACTGCATAATCGCTCGGTAGGTGTACCAACTCCTGTTTTTACATTTGTACCCTCATCTATGTTGCCACCTGTCGGAGACCCCTTGAGCATATAAAAGGAGGCCCATGCGCAACGTAGAGTGGGTTCGACTGGTTCGGTTCATTCGACTGGCCAGAGACTAGACACACTCACGCTAGGTTTTGTAGCTCGCATTGCTCCCTAGCAAGAACACAATAGATCAAACAAGCAGCAGTAGGAGTTTTATCTCTCCGGAGAGCTCCGAAGCTGGGTAAACTGCTCATGTGCATCGCCTCGATCCGCTCTTCGTGCGATCTCCGCCCCCCTCCGAACCACAAGGGGCCTGGTCCGCCGGCCCCATAGGGTTTCGTGGGTACGATCAGCCTCCCCGACATGATGGGTTGTGAGAGTGACAGAAGCTTAAACCCTGGTTTATGCGCTATTTCGTAAGGAACCGATTGGATCCAAAATGTTAATGCTATGGTTGGAATGTATTCTTAATACTTTTTTCGTAGTTGCGGATGCTTGTGAGGGGGTTAATCATAAGTAGGAGGTTTGTACAAGTAAGAACAACACCTAAGCACCAGTCCACCCACATATCAAATTATCGAAGTAGTGAACACAAATCAAATCAACATGATGAAAGTGACTAGATGAAATTCCCATGTACCATCAAGAACTCTTTGCTTATTATAAGGGACCGTTTTGGCCTGTCCTTTGCCTCAAAAGGATTGGTCTACCTTGCTGCACTTTTGTTACCGTTACCATTACTTGCTCGTTACAAATTATCTTGTTATCAAACTACTTTGCTACTTACAATTTCAGCACTTGCAGACATTACCCTGTTCAAAACCACTTGTCATTTCCTTCTGCTCCTCGTTGGGTTTGACACTCTTACTTCTTAAAAAGGCTACAATTGATCCCATATACTTGTGGGTCATCAATGATATGTTGATCGTCATCATCTTCCTCCTCCGAATCAAATATGGGGCGCGGACAACCGTCCTTTCCTGGCGGTGGCGCCCCCTATGGAACTCCACCCCTCTCGACCTCATCGACACCCACGAGCTCTGCCATGGCTATCGCAAAAGCTTGGATGTGTTCGCCAAGATCCTCGACAGTTACCCTGGCCCAACCAGAGGCCTTAGAATGGGCAAGTTCCATTCCAACGGCAATGACCGAGCCAAGCTTGACGACTGGTTCCGATCCCCCGCCCTAGATCAGCTCGAGGAGCTCACATTTGAGGATGGGCATATGCGCTCGTTGCCAACGTCCACGCTCCGCCTCGTGCCCACACTGCGCGTCACCAAGTTCAGGAACTGCCATCCCCTCCTTAATGACGCGCCCGCTCTTATTGTACCACAACTGAAGCACCTTGAGCTCATCGCCGTCTTCCTTCCAAAAGGTGATATGGAGCACCTGCTCCATGGTTGTACTTCACTCAAGTACCTTCGTCTTCTGGCGATCAATGGGTAGAGTAGCTTCCACATCACCTCCATGACTCTCTAGACTATTTATGTGTGTTGCTGGTGTGGCAAGAAGACATCACAAGATGTGTATCACGGTATGGTCACTGAGGACACACCTTCACTTGTAGTTGATGAAGAAGGTCCAACAAGAATCAATGTCATTTCTGCGCCGAAATTGACAGTGGCGGGCTACTCGTCTGACAAATACTCCGAACTTGTTATTGGATCCACACCCGTTTAGGTACAATAGCCGCCTTCTAGCTCTCCTTCTAGAAATTAACATTATTTCTAATTTTGAAGATGTATGTTCGTCTGTCATCCAGAAAATGATTCCGACGAGCCTGACCCCGAAACTGTGCACAGTGAAGGTCTTGGCACTAGAATATATCGGCCCCAACCTGGAGCAAGTTGTCAGTTTCGTGAGATGCTTTCCGTGCCTGGAGAAGCTATATATCGAGGTGATGTTCCTTTCCTGTTAAATGTTAACCATAAGGGAGTTCAATTTGTGACACCTTTTTCCAAGTTTACAATGACAATGTACTATGATTTCTGAAGGATTTTTTGGAGGATTTCAATACATACATGTGCCCCCCCCCCCCATATTGGTTGCTTGATCCATATGGTTACAATCCATAAGCATTTCTCCTTTGGATTCATCTGTACTAGTTTTCTTAGGGAACTTTTCATCCACTCCAAACTCTTGTGAACAAGGCTACATTTTTCTAGATTGTAATCAAATGCCCATGTTAATCATGTCGGATCGAAGATGACATGTTAGTGCATTTTACAAATCCTGCAACCCAAATAGGCCTGTAGTAGTGTTCAAAACTGCATGTAGGCACCAACACGTTTTATCCTTTTGCAGATAAGATTAGGCCATGTGGTGGATAATGTGATACAATATAACAATCACGTCGAATGCCTAGATCTGCATCTCCCAGAAATTACTTTGAACTCCTACCGAGGGACCTTACCGGAGACTATATTCGCCAGGTTCTTTTGTAGTTAGAGCAAGGGTGCTGAAGGTAATGAGGTTTGCCCTACATTTATTTCAAAAAATGAATGGTTTGTTGATCAGCGCCGGTGGCTGCGGCTGAATGGAATAGGCTCCGAAAATGCTGAATTTCATTTTGGAACTTCAGATGATAGAGTACTCGGAAGTCATCATGTCAACCCCATACATGACTTCTTAGTGGCTGACCCCTTTGCAAAAATTATGAGGTTTTGAAAACAGACTTAGAAGTGGTAATATTAGTTTGAACCTCTCTGATATCCATGTTCAGCGGATCAGCACGAGCGTTTGCAGCTGATGAGCTGAATTTCAATTCTAATATCAGTTCGAACCTTGTAATCTTCGAATTTGAGCCATATAACTCTAGAATTTGAACCTTGTAATATTTCGAGCTTTTGTGGTACAATCGTTGAAATGGCATCATATGAAACTCGTATATTGGTAGCACTATTTTGACTTCAATATGCAATGGACTTAGATTTTATTAACCATTCTCGAATCTGTTTACCTTGTTGATATCATAGCACAAGATCTATATAGCTAACTCGACTGCGATCTTCGACATTATTGCACACAGTTGGTTTTTCAACCGTGTGCCTGTAAGCGAAGAATTAATTATCGCACTCGAAAGTGTCCATCATCACCCTTCTGTGTAACCTTCACCTCATCACCCACGGGTAAACTTATGACTGAATTCATTCCACACACTTTGTTTTTACAAAGCTTTTTGCCAATAAATGCCCATGATTTTTCTCTCTTCTAGCCGACCCATGGCCAAACTAGCCAGGCAGGAAGCTTGTGCGGTAAACTGCACAGTAGCGTGATAGGCTCACCGACGATACATTTGGCGCCTCTTCGAGCCCATGCGTGGTCAAATGAAACGTGTGCGGTGTGGTGTTGTAGCGTGCACTGGGATCCTCCACTATGAACGTCATGACAAGACGTGACAATTAATTACTGGCCGGCCGGCCCCTGATACGTCTCCAAAGTATCTATAATTTTTTATTGTTTCATAATGTTATATTATCAATCTTGGATGTTTTATAATCATTTTATAGTCATCTTATATCATTTTTTGGTCTAACCTATTGACATAGTGCAAAGTGCCAGTTGTTGTTTTCTGCATGTTTTTACATCGCAGGAAATCAATACCAAACGGAGTCCAAATGCAACAAAACTTTACGGAGAATTTTTTTTGGACCAGAAGACACCTAATGGGCCAAGGCTGCGCTTGGGGGTGCTCCGAGGAGATCACAACCCACCAGGGCGCACTAGGAGGCCCAGGCGGGCCCTGGTGGGTTATGCCCACCTTGGGTGCCCCCCGGACCGCCTCTTTGCTTTATAAATACCCCAGTATTCCAAAAACCCTAGAGGAGTCGACGAAATCAATTCTAGCCGCTGCAGAGTCCAGAACCACCAGATCCAATCTAGACACCATCTCGGATGGGGTTTGCCACCTCCATTGGTGCCTCTCCGATGATGCGTGAGTAGTTCTTTGTAGACCTTCTGATCCGTATTTAGCAGCTAGATGGCTTCCTCTCTCTCGCTGAATTCTCAATACAATGGTCTCTTGGAGATCCATATGATGTAACTCCTTTTGCGGTTTGTTTGTTGGGATCGGATGAACTTTGAGTTTATGACCAGATCTATCTTTTTATATCCATGAAAGTATTTGAGTTTTTTGATCTCTTTTATGTGTGATTGCTTATAGCCTCGTATTTCTTCTCCGATATTTGGGTTTTGTTTGACCAACTGGATCTATTGATCTTGCAATGGGAAGAGGTGCTCCTACCCAAGTCCCGCCTCAAGACGGCGGCGCTCCATCCCGAAAGTCCTCTCCTTATTTTTTTCTAGGGAAAATGGGCTTATATACCAGAAGATGGGCACCGAAGGCTGGCCAGGGGCCCCGCAAGCCACCAGGGCATGCCCTAGTGCCTCGTGGGCACCTGGGTTGCCCCTTCTGGTATTTCTTTTCACAAATAACTTTTATTTATTCCAAAATAATTCTCCATGAATTTTCAGCTCATTTGGAGATGCGCAGAATAGGTATCTCTGACATGGCTTTTTTAGGTCCAGAATTCCAGCTGCCGGCAATCTCCCTCTTCATATAAATATTGCAAATTAAGAGAGAAAAGGCATTACAATGGCACCACAAAGTATTATACTGATCAAAAATATTATAAACAATAGTAGGAAAACATGATGCAAAATGTATGTATCAAGATCGTGCCTTGGAGGTTGGAATCGTTAACCGACGAACCCATCGATCCTTCATAGATCTCATAGCGGAACTCACAATGAAAGCACCAGTGTCAGAGTGAAATACGACAGACCTTGGGGTAGGGGGTCCGGAGCTGCGGATCTCGGATCGGTGGTAATAGGAACAAGGGAGACAATGTTTACCCAAGTTCGGGCCCCTTGATGGAGGTAAAGCCCTACGTCCTGCTTTTATTTATATTGATGGAGATGAATTAAGTACAGAGTTGATCTACCTCGAGATCGTGAGTTATGTTCTACCTCTAGGGCTAGGTGAATGTAATTGTGATTCGGTCTCCTCTATGGGCTAAACCCCTTGGCTTATAAACACAGTAGGTAGGGTATCTAGGGTTACATGGTTGGCATCATGAGGATTGCATGGAGGTAGCAGGGGATATCTTGGAGTATACGTCAAGTCTTCAGCAGGGGCAGTCTTGATCACACCTCGGCTCACATATTCCGGATTCCATCAATGAAGAGAACGAGGGCCCATCAACCCATCCGAGGACTATGGATCGGATAGGTTATTACCCCCATATCCATGACACCGTCACCGGGTCCGTCTTTATCATATATTAAAATCCAAAAATACTTTTTTTTTGCAATTTGTTTACTTTTATTTGATTTTGTGTTCTTTTTTATCTATCTATCACTATGAGATTTGATCCTTGCAATTAACCGCCAAGGGATTGACAACCCCTTGTTTGCATCTGGTGCAAGCATTTGTTATTTTGTGTAGGCACTGTTCACGAGGTATTACATGGTTCTCCTACTGGATTGATAACCTTGGTTCTTAACTGAGGGAAATACTTATCTCTACTATAGTGCATCATCCTCTCCTTTTCAAGGAAATCCGAACGCAGCTCACAAGTAATAGTGATTTGGATGATAGTTTCTTTGATTATGTGAGAAAACAAAAACTTTTGCACCCAGTAGCAGAATTGTTTAGATTCACCGGAACCTGATAAATTTCTGCATTTTTTGCACATGATTAATATAAAAATTCCCCACGTTGTCCTAATTTTTTAGAATTTTTGGAGTTACAGAAGTATGGTCATTGTTCGGATCATTACAGACTATTCTGTTTTTGACATATTATGTTTTCATTGCATTTTTCCTTGTTTTAATGAATCTATGGGTTGTATCGGGGGCTATAAGTCATGGTGAAGTTAGAATATAGTAGGTGTTATGGAATAATAAAATATGAATGGGTTCACAATAGTACCTAAATTTTATGATTTTCTTGTTATACTAATGTATATCATGACTTTTACATTGAGTTTTGTGTCTTTGAAGGTTTCAAGTTTTGAGTCAGGTCACGATGGATGAAGGAATAAGGAGTGGCAAGATCCTAATCTTGGGGATGCCCGAGGCACCCCAAGGTAATATTCAAGGACACCCAAGACTCTAAGCTTGGGGATGCCCCAGATGGCATCCCCTCTTTCTTCTACCAACCATCGGTAAATTACTTGGAGCTATATTTTTATTCATCACATGATATGAGTTTTGCTTGGAGCATCGTGTATTATATGAGTCTTCGCTTTGTTTGCTTTCTTAGTTTGCCACAATCATCTTTGTTGGACACATCTTTTTGAGATGGACACACATTATTCATGATTTGTTATAATACTCTATGTGCTTCACTTATATCTTTTGAGCTAGGAAGTTGATTTAGTACTTCACTTGTATCTTTTAGAGAACGGTGGTGGTTATATTTTAAAGAAATAGTTGCACTCTCATGCTTCACTTATATCATTTTGGGAGTTTGATAAAGAGTAATGGCAATTAGCACGGATTATGAATTTGGTCCTAATATGATAGGTATTCAAGAGGGATATAATAAAAACTTTCATGTAGATCACTGAATATGATAAGTTTGATTCCCTGCAATAGTTTTGTGATATAAAGATGGTAATATGTGGGAGCTACTAGTGAATTATTGTGGTTTAGTAAGAATATTGGTGTTAAGGTCTGTGATTCTTGAAGCATGCATGTATTGTCTTTCGTTATGCTAAGAAGTTGGAGCATGATTTATTATTGATTCTCTTCCTTATGAGTGTCGGTCGGGGACGAGCGATGGTCTATTCCTACCAATCTATCCCCTAGGGGGATGCGCAGTAGTACTTTGCTTTGAGGGCTAACAAAACTTCGCAATAAGTATGTGAGTTCTTTATGACTAATGTGAGTCCATTGCCCTTTTACGCACTCTCAGCTTTCTGCAATTTGCTAACCACTTCGGTAACGTGCATTGCCCTTTCTCACCTAGAGATATGGTGCAAACTTCGTCGGTGCATCGAAACCCCGTGATATGATATGCTCTATCACACATTATATCTTCCTCAAAATAGCCACCACACCTGCCTATTATGGCATTTCCATAGCCATTCCGAGATATATTGCCATGCAACTTCCATCGTTCCGTTATTATGACACACATCATCATTTTCATATTGGTTTGCATGATCATATAGTTGAGACAGTATTTGTGGCTCAGCCACCGTTCATCATTTTTTATACATGTTATGCTAGATCATTGCACATCCAAGTACACCACCAAAGGCATTCATATAGTCATATTTTGTTGTAGTATCGAGTTGTAATTTTGAATTGTAAGTATATAGAAGTGTGTTGATCATCATTATTCATTATCAGAGCATTGTCCCAAGTGAGGAAACGATGATGGAGACAATGATTCCCCCACAAGTCAGGATGAGGAACCAGACGAAATAAACAAAAAAGAGGCCAAAAAGAGCCCAACAAAAAAATGAGAGAAAAAGAGAGAAGGGGCAATTTTACTATCCTTTCCACACTTGTGCTTCAAAGTAGAACCATGTTTTTGATATAGAGAGTCCCCTATGCTTTCTTCATATAACTAGTGGGAATTTTTCATTATAGAACTTGGCTTGTATATTCCAATGATGGGCTTCCTCAAATGCCCGAGGCCTTCATGAGCAAGCAAGTTGGATGCACACCCACTTAGTTTCGTTTTTGAGCTTTCATACACTTATAGCTCTTGGTGCATCCGTTGCATGGCAATACCTACTCCTTGCATTGACATCAATTGATGGTTGTCTCCATAGCCCGTTGATTAGTCTCATCGATGTGAGACTTTCTCCTTTTTTGTCTTCTCCATATCAATCTCTACCACCGTTCTCTATTCCACCCATAGTGCTATATCCATGGCTTACGTCATGTATTACGTAGGGGTTGAAAAAGCTGAAATGCATTAAAAAGTATGAACTAATTGCTCGGCTTGTCATCGGGGTTGTGCATGATAAATACCTTCTGAAGATAGAGCATGACAAGGCTATATAATTTTGTAGGGATAACATTCTTTAGCATTGATATTTTGAAAGGCAAGATTGTTTTTTGGTATGCTTGAGTATTGATGTCTTTATGTCAAATTTTAGACTATTGCTTTGAATCATTCAAATCCTAATATTCATGCCACAAAAGAGATTACATGATGAATATGATAGGTAGCATTCCACATCAAAAATTCCATTTTTATCATTTACCTACTCGAGGATGAGCGGGAATTAAGCTTGGGGATGCTGATACGTCTCCAACGTATCTATAATTTTTTATTGTTCCATGCTATTATAGTATCAATCTTGGATGTTTATTATGCAATTATGTGCAATTATACATCATTTTTTGGGACTAGACTATTAACCTAGTGCCCAGTGCCAGTTGATGTTTTTTGCTTGTTTTTGGCTTTTCAAAAAATTAGTACCAAACGGAGTCCAAGCTCACCAAAACTTTTTGATGCTTTTTTCTGGACCAGAAGGGACCCTACAAGCTTCGGGCGAAGACCTAAAGTGCTACGAGGGAGCGACAAGGCTGCCAGGAACGCCCCCAGGCTTGTGGGCCCCTCGTGGCACCCTTGATCTAATTCTAGCTCTATAATTTCCCAAATACTTTTTCCGCTGCCGCAAGTTTCTGTTCTTCGCAGATACCATCTGGAGACCTTTTCCAGTACTCAGCTGGAGGGGGACTCGATCATAGAGTGCCTCTACATCAACCCTATTGTCCTTCCGATGATGTGTGAGTAGTTTACCACAGACCTTTGGGACTGGAGATACCTAGGCTTGTTTGCCTGCTGCCCACCGAGTGGCGCCATCAGAAGGCCTGGCGCGGTCCAGCTTCAAGGATTCACAAGCAAGACCCTTGCGAGGGCCCCCGCCTTGCAAGGGGAACATCGGCAAGGGTCATCAAGACCTCCCGAGGGCTTCATGCGAGGAGGCTACCCTAGGCTCCTCGCAGAGCGGACATCTCTAGGCTCGCCAAGCCCGCCTCGTGCTGCATGTGGGTGATGAGAGCCACGACAAGCGGCGCCACGAGCCGTGCCAGCGGGCACTGATAAGGATGTTTTCCTCTTTCGTGCTAAGGGAGCAAGGACAGCATGTCAGTTCCCAAAGCAATCTCCAAAGGTTGATGTTTTGGTACAAGAAGATCGGGACAGCGGGCTCGCTAGGACAGAGGTCGTCACCGAGCACACCACCGCATCATGGCAGGAAGCTTTGCCAAGCAAAGACCACCTTTAGTCACGATAGGATGTACTCCTGTTGTCCCCCTTCAAAATTGGCCATTGTGGCAACCCTTCCCGCCTAGAGTTTTCAGGGGAAGAGGATTGGGGCCAGTATAAATATAGGCTAGATGCCACCATAGAGAGGGGTCGAATCCGGAGCCCTTCCGAGGCAGTTCGTCTTCCTTGTACACTCATTCCTTCCTCCCTCGCAAGGCAATCCACCACAAAGCAGGAGTAGGGTCTTACACCGGAAGGTGGCCCGAAATTGGGTATCTGTCGTGTCGTGTCCTTTATTCCTCTCGTTCGAGCACGCCAAAGCATCGTCGTGAGGCAGTGAGCAGGGAGTCGGACCTTAGTGGAGTTCTGTGAGCACACCCTAGAGTTCAAACCTTTTCTTGGGTCCCCGGAGCCCCGATTTTTTACATTTGGCACGCAAGGTAGGGGTGTGTCAACGCTCTTCCACTCCTCTGTGGTTCTTGATCCACCGTCCTCATGGATGACGCTCGCCATGTTCGCGCTAAGCGTCGGGCGGATTGTCTCACCAAAACAGCGCATGTGGGTCACGCCAACTGTCACCTCTCCGCTTCGGCTGCCGCCACCGCTTCCACTGCCCACGAGCAGCAGGATTCCTCCAAGCACCCTTCTATGCAACCCTACAGCCGCACCGCCCCGCCTTCCCTCACCTTGTCCATGGCTTCGTCCTCTCACGCTCGTCGTGGACCGGTGAACGCGCAGGCTGCGCTGCTCACGGTGTGAGAGCTGCTGCGCTGCCGCCCAACCAATGAGGGCTATGACGCCTGACTTGGCTACATCATCGAGCTCGTCAACACCGCGGGCGAGGCCCCGGCGCCTTCCCACTCACTTCGTCCTCAATCATCTCGTGCTATCATCGTGGCTCACGGCGCGCCTCCGCCTCCTCCTCTACATGTTGACGATGCCGAGCCCCACCACGATGCGCAGCCGCGCGCCCAGCGGCGTGGAGCGCCTGCACCTGCTCGGGATGAGGCCAACTGCCAGATCATGCACCGCGGGCTGCTTGATGCACGGGCATCCCTCGAGCGGTGGCGCCATTGCCTGGACCAGGTCGCCCAAGAAGTCACGCATGCAGGGCGCCAAGACCGCGCTGCACATGCGCAGGGCGCGCCCATGAGCGCCACCGGCTGCCGAACCATCACTAGTGAGCTGCGCCGAGTGGTCTAGCCAGTCAATTTCAAGCCAGAACTGCCCCCGCGCTACGACAGCATCCCTGACCCCACGGAGTTCCTCCAGCTCTACGTGCTAAGCATTGAGGCAGTGAATGGTGACGACAAGGTCATGGCGAACTTTTTTCCCATGGCCCTGAAGGATGGCACGCGCGCTTGGCTCATGAACCTTCCCGAGGAGTCAATCTCTTCATGGGATGAGCTTTAGAGGAAGTTCATCGCCAACTTCCAGGGCACTCATGACCGTTCCCTCACTATCAACGACTTGCGGCACGTGAAGCAGTACCCTGGCGAGACCCTCTGCAAATACATCCGGCGCTTCATGCAAGTGTGTCACAAGATCCCGAAGACCTCAGATGAAGCTATAATCTCCTCATTCACCAATAGCGTCATGGATGTCAGGATGAGCGAGAAGCTCGCCATCAATGACGGCCTGAGCACGGTGCTGGAACTATTCAACATGGCCGACAAGTGCACCAAGGCAGAGGAAGGTCACCTCTTCCTCATCAACAACCCCGACACCGAACTAGACAACAAGAAAGCCAAGGCCAAGGAAGTGAAGCCCAAGGGCTCTGTCGTGCTGGCAGTTGAGCCTTAGCAAAAGCACGGGCGTGATCACGATGAGCCCGTCAAGGATGGACGCCTGTTCTGCGTCTACCACAATGTGTGCACCCACAACACCGACGACTGCCAAGAGCTCAAGGCGCTCCATGAAGTGCGCTTGGCCCGTCGCCCTGACTGCAATGACAGCGGATTCGGCCGCGGAGGCGGCCACGGTGGAGGCTGATGGGACAATCGCAACACCCCCCCCCCTCACCAGGGCTGGCGCGACCAACCTAGCGAGGGAGGCTAACGTGATCGGCCTCGTGAGGCGCATCTTCGGGACAATGCGGGCCTTCCACCGTTGGCACCACCTCCCAGGAGGACTGACAACAACCAGCATGATGAGGGAGGTGCTCGGGCACCACTTGGAGGTGTGCTTCAACGCGTGCCCCTACAAGCAAGGAGCATGGTGCCAAGCGCCAGGACCATGATGTCGCTTGAAGCTACGTCGGTATTTCCCCAAAAAGGAAGGGATGATGCAACACAGCGGCGGTAGGTATTTCCCTCAGATATGAAACCAGGGTTATCGAACTAGTAGGAGAAACAAGCAACACAACGTAAACAACACCTGCACACAGATAACTAATTCTCGCAACCCGATGTGTTAAAGGGGTTGTCAATCCCTTCCGAGTACGGTGCCTCAAGTAGGCTAACGGACGTGAGATAAAATTGTAGTAGATTGATAGATCGAACGCCAAATAAAATAAATAAGTATAAATTGTAGCAGGGTATTTTCGTATTTTTGGTTCAATAGATCTGAAAATAAATGCAATGAAAAAGTATATCGCAAAGGCAAATATATGAGAAAGAGACCCCGGGCCGTAGGTTTCACTAGTGGCTTCTCTCGAGAAAAATAGCAAACGGTGGGTGAACAAATTACTGTTGGGCAATTGAAAAAATTTCAAATACTCATGACGATATCCACGCAATGATAATTATATAGGCATCACGTCCAAGACTAGTAGACCGACTCCTACCTGCATCTACTACTATTACTCCACACATCTACCGCTATCCAGTATGCATCTAGTGTATTAAGTTCATGGAGAAATGGAGTAATGCAATAAGAATGATGACATGACGTAGACAAGATCTATCTATGTAGAGATAGACCCCATTGTTTTATCCTTAGTAGCAACGATACATACGTGTCGGTTCCCCTTCTGTCACTGGGACCAATCACCATAAGATCGAACCCACTACAAAGCACCTCTTCCAATTGCAAGAAAAATAGATCAAGTTAGCCAAACAAAACCCAGATATTAGAGAAGAAAAACAAGGCTATAAGAGATCATGCATAAAAGAGATCAAAGAAACTCAAATACTTTCATGGATGTAAAAAGATAGATCTGATCATAAACTCAAAGTTCATCGATCCCAACAAACACACCGCAAAAGAGTTACATCATATGGATCTCCAAAGGCCATTGTACTGAGAATTCAGAGAGAGAGAGTTGAAGCCATCTAGCTACTAACTACGGACCCGAAGGTCTACAAAGAACTACTCAACATCATCGGAGAGGCATAAATGGAGGTGGTGAACCCCATCTGAGATGGTGTCTAGATTGGATGTGGTGGTTCTGGAATCTGCGGTGGCTGGATGAATATGTCATCGAATCCCCTAGGGTTTTTGGAATATTGGGGTATTTATAGAGGAAACAGGCGGTCCGGGGGGCACCCGAGGTGGCCACAACCAACCAGGGCGCGCCTAGGCCTCCTGGCGTACCCTGGTGGGTTGTGCTCTCCTCGGAGAACCCCCGAGGCGCAGCCAGGGCCCATTATGTTCCTTCCAGTCCAAAAAAATCTCCGTAAAGTCTCGTTGCATTTGGACTCCGTCTGATAATGATTTCATGCGATGTAAAAAACATGCAGAAAACAGCAACGGGCACTTGGCACTGTGTCAATAGGTTACTACCAAAAAATGATATAAAATGACTATAAAATGATTATAAAACATCCAAGATTGATAATATAACAGCATGGAACAATCAAAAATTATAGATACGTTGGAGACATATCAGCATCCCCAAGCTTAACTCCTACTCGTCCTCGAGTAGGGAAGTGATAAAAATAGAATTTTTGATGTGGAATGCTGCCTAACATGTTATATCATATTCTTTTCTTTATAGCATGGAAATTTGGACTTTTATATTGTTCAAAGAAATAGTCCAGTGTTGACATGATAATTTAAATACTCAAGCATATCAACAAGCAACCATGTCTTTCAAAATATTAACCCTAAAGTAAGTTATCCCTAGCCCATCATGCTCAACCATTGATCCATTCGTGAAACACACTCGGATATTAGTTATACACAATACTTAAGTACGATCATACTGCCTCCTAGTTGGTGCTTTTGTAAGAGAAGATTGAGACTCAAATTCAAAATAAAAATTGCATAAAGTAAAAGAAAGTTCCTTCGCAGAGGGAAGTAGGGATTTGTCGAGGTGCCAGAGCTCAAAGTGAAAAACTTAGAGATAAAAACATTTTGGGAGGTGTATCCATCCCACCAACGAAAATGACTTAGAGTTCCCAACACTTTCCATGCTAGATATATCATAGGCGGTTCCCGAACAGAAAATAAAAGTTTATTCCTTTTTCCACCATACTTTCACTTTCCATGGCTAGCTGTATCCACGGTTGCCTTCCATGTCAACACTTTCCAAGGAATCTATTATTTGACAACATAAAGTAAATTCATTTTTCATTTCGGGACTGGGCATACCTAATACCTTTAACTTACTGTCGTGCAATGACAAGTGAATAAACACTCATCTTGAGAATAACACATCTAGCATGGAAAATATTAGCCACCCCTCACCGCTCCGCGAGCGAAACAAACACACAAAAGAGAAGCTTATTTTCAAAATTAGAGATGGCACGTGCAAATTTTCTTAGAACGGCAAAATAGTACTGCATATAGGTAGATATAGTGGACTCATGTGGCAAAACTAGTTTAAGGGTTTTTGGATGCACAGGTAGAGATCATACTTAGTGCAAAATGAAGGCTACCAAAAGATTGAGAAGCGACCAACCAAGAAACGTATAATCTCATAAGCAAGCATTAAGCATATATAACACCAAATAATGCACCACAAGTAGGATATAATTTCATTGCATGACTATTCACTTTCGTGCTTGCATAGGGAATCACAAACCTTAACGCCAATATTCTTACTGAAGCATAATTACTCATCAACACAACTCACATATCGCATCATCATATCTCAAAACTATTACTAAGAATCAAGTTTATTTTGTCCAATGATCTTAATGAAAGTTTTTGTTATATCCTTCTTGGATATCTATCACTTTGGGACTAATTTTCATGTGTTGCTTTTCATAAGCTCAAACAAATATAAGTGAAGACCATGAGCATAATATTTTTTCTTTCTCTCAAAATAATTTAAGTGAAGCAAGAGAGAATTTCTTGAAAATTTTACTAACTCTCAAATAAATCTAAGTGAAGTAAGAGAGCATTTCTTCAAAAAAATACTAAATCACACCGTGCTAAAAAATATATAAGTGAAGCACTAGAGCAAGTCCATTGCTCATAAAAATTTAAGTGAAGCATAGAGAGCAATTCTAACAAGTCATGACATGATTTTTGCTCTCCCAAATAGGTGTGTCCAGCAAGGTATCAAGACTTAAAACACAAAAGAAATCAAGAAAATACTCATATCATACAAGACGCTCCAAGCAAAACACATAGTATGTGACGAATAAAAATATAGCTTCAAGTAGAATACCGATGGTCGTTAGAAGAAAGAGGGGATGCCACTCGGGGGCATCCACAAGCTTAGTTGGTTGCTCATTTTTTCAATAATATCTTGGGATGCCAGGGCATCCCCAAGCTTAGGCTCTTATACTCTTTATTCCTTATCCATCGTAAGATATCCCAAGACTTGAGAACATTAATCACACAAAACTCAACAAAACCTTCATGAGATCCGTTAGTAAAAGAAAGCAAATCACTACAATAAGTACTGTAAGAAACCAATTAATATTTTGTTTTTGCATTATATCTACTGTATTCCAAATTTTATATGGCAAAAACTCATCAAAGAAAACCATAGAGCCATCAAAATAAGAACACAACGCAAAGAAAACAGAATATGTCAAAACAGAACAGCAATCTGCCTATTTTGAAAACTTCTGGAACTACAAAAATTGTGAAACAATAGGAATACCTGAGAAATTTGTATATTAATCTTATGCAAAAAGAATTTGCATTTTATCACGCCCTGGTAAAAAATGAGAATTGTTTTTTGAGCACAAAATTTTCTGTTTTTCAGCAAGATCAAACAACTATCACCCAAGAAGATCCTATCGGTTCTACTTGGCACAAACACTAATTAAAACACAAAAAACACAATCATAAAAGTATCATAATTGTGCAAACACTCAAGAACAGAAAGTAAAAAAGCAAAAATAAATTTTATTCATTGGGTTGCCTCCCAACAAGCGATATAGTTTTACGCCCCTAGCTAGGCATAAGATTTCAACAGTGCTCACATGAAAGATAATAATTGAAACACAAAGAGAGAATCATGAAACATGTGACAAACACATTTAAGTCTAGCATACTTCCTATGCATAGGAATTTTATAGGAAAACAAATTGTCAAGACAACAAATATCTAGCATATGCAAAGGAGAGGAATAAAGCTTTGAAAATCTCAACATAACGAGAGGTAATTTTGTAACATGAAAATTTTCCACAACCATAGTTCGTCTCTCATAATAATTACATGTAGGACCATACTCAAATTCAACAATATAGCTATCATATAAAATTTTCTCTGCATGATACACATGCATCCAAAGTTGACACTCCTCCAAAATAGTGGGATTATCATCAAATAAAGTCATGACCTCTCTAAGCCCACTTTCATCATTATTGTAAACGTATTCATCATGAAGCTTAAATAAATTTTCAAGATCATAAGAAGAATCACCCAATCATGATCATTGCAACAGATAGTGGACATATCAAAATTAGCATCCCCGAGCTTGGGGTTTTGCATATTATTAGCACAATTGACATTAATAGAATTTATAGTAAAATCATTGCAATCATGCTTTTCATTCGTGGAGCTATCATGAATAACTTCATAAATTTATTCATCACAATTTTCAGATTCACGAATGTCAAGAAAAACTTCATAAAGATAATCTAGTGCACTCAGATCACTAGCAATTGGTTCATCATAATTGGATCATTTGAAAAGATTAGCAAGTGGATGAGGATCCATATAAACAGATTATTAGCAAGCAAAGATGCAAGAAAATAGAAGACACATGGTAACACAAGTGGAGATAGCAAACAAGATTGCACACAAAAACAGATCCGGCAAGAAAACGATGAATGCAAAAGAGGGGCGAATAAAACGGCATTTTTTTGTGAAGTGGGGAAGAGGAAAACGAGAGGCAAATGGCAAATAATGTAAATTGCGAGGAGATGAGATTTGTGTCGGCGGTGTCATACGACATATGCCAAAGGATGGCTTATCATGGTGGGGGAGAGTAAGACGTCGCCGGTGCCTGGAAACAGCATAAGGCGTAGACATGTACGCCGACGCATCTTACCTAGGTTTGGGGCTCTCCTAGGAGATAACACCCCTAGTCCTGCTCTGCGGGGTCTCCGCATGATCACTAGATCAACAAAGGTGGCTACAAGTTTGCTCCTTGAGCTGTTGGGGGCGGTGGGGGAGGCAGACGCACGCACACCCTCCTTTCCCTTTTCCTTCCCTCTCCGCCTCTCGCCGAAGTGCTGCTGCTGCCCATCGTCGCCGAGCATACCCTCCCCGCAGCATCGCAGCTCCGCCACGGGCTCGGGTATTTGTCGCCGCGCAGCGCCTCCGTCGGGCCCAAGCTTCTCATGGCGCGCGAACGGGTCGGCGCTTGGGACGGCTCTAACGTCCACGAGGATCACCTCGCTTTGCTCCACCAAATGCGACAGCTGCCCAGTGAGAACTACGTACAGGTACGTGTTCCACGCGAGGCAGAGATCTCGCCGGCGCTGGAGGAGGGCGAGCGTGTCATCTTCCGATCACACTTCCTTCTCGGCTTCGTCCTGCCGGCGAGCGACTTCTTCCGCTCCTTTCTTCAGTTCTATCAGCTCCAGCCGCACCACCTCACGCCAAACACGGTGGTGCTGCTGTCCGCCTTTGTCACGCTCTGTGAGGGTTACCTCGGCGTCCTCCCTGCCCTCGAGCTTTGGGGGGAGTTTTTCTACACCAAGCTCGGCACCGCCGCCAAGAAGGAGGCGGCACAGTGTGGAGCTGTCGTCGCGGTGTGATGTTCGGGTGCTGGGAACTGCTTCCTGGCCATCAACTTGTCACAGTCGGTCAAGCTGTGGCAAAAATCTTACTTCTACGTGAAGAACGTCCACCCGACGCAGCACTTCGTCAACCTGCTGGCTTATACAGGTGGCCCGCCGGCAGAGCCCCGCACCAACTGGACCTTCAAGCCGAGGACACTATCGGCCACCTCCACTGCCGCCATCGCTCGGCTCAAGGTGATGGAGTCGGAGGGCCTCAAGGCGTCGGACCTGTTGACCGCCTTCGTGGTGCGCCGAGTGCTCCCTCTCCAATTCCGGCATCACATGATCGGCCGGATGAGCGGGCATCGAGACCCGTGCCGGATGTGCACCAAGGAGATGGCGGACACGGAGGTGGCCCATATGGTGAACCACATCTCGAACTGCAAACTCTCGGAGGAGGAGTGGCAGTTCGGCAAGCGGCCATACTCCCGCGCAGACCCGCCGCCCGTGGTGAGTACTTAACTCTTTTTTCTCTTTATTTGCCAGGTTCTGCTTTTGTCTCCTAATCAGTCGATCACGATGCAGATCCTCACACCCCAGCCGGCAGCCGACGCCCTAGAACAGGGCCATGAGTACCTGCCGGACCGGTCGGTGAGTGACGTGGACGACCCCGACTTGGGGGCGGCCGCCATGGAGGAGGAGGAAGCCGCAGGTGGCGGAGTTGGAGGAGGCGGCTCCGGAGGAGGCGGCATCGAGGAGTGGCCAAATGATGACGAGGAGGAGGCCGAGACGTGCTGCCTGCAGGGCACTAACAACCGGGCACTTGTACTTCAGCCGCGCCAACCGCTCCAGGAGGCGCGCCCAACCGTCGAGCCTGCCCGCTGCTGATCGGCAGCCGCCCGAAGAAGCCCTGGAACACGGCCGCGACGACCAGGTGGCAGGAGGCCGCCGCCAAGGCGTCCCAGCTCTAGAGGACCACGAAGCAGCCCCCGACGGTGTCTGCATAAGTGCTTTACTCTCTTGCTTTTTCCCTTTGCCTTTCATGCAAACTTTCTCCTGAGTTTCTTCTTGTCTTGCTTGAAGAGGGCCCCGCTTTCTCTTGAGCGATCGGCCTCTGCTTCCGTGATTAGGGTGGCCGAAGGCTCTGCCGACACCCGCAGCATGGACCCGCACGCTGAGCTCTAGGCGGCGATTGAGCGGAACACGAAGGAACCACGCGAGGAGCAGGAGGAGGCGGAGCGGCAGAAGGCGGCGGCAACCAAAGCGGCGCAAGCCGAAGCCGACGCGGCCGCCAAGGCTCAGGCCGACGCCGCGGCCAAGGAGCGGGCGGGTGCGGCAGCCAAGGTGCAGGAGGCAGGGGTGGCCCACAGCCAGGCTCCGCAACTCGTCGTCCCTTTGTGCTCCGCGCCACCCGCGCCCGAGATCCCGGCGCCGACTGGAGGAGCCGGCAATGACCAACCGATCATGGAGAGGGGAGGGGGCGACGTCATCATCTTGGGGGCGGAGGTGCCCCCACAAGTGCCGGCTGTTAACGCACAGAACAGTCGGCCCGAAGTGCCACTAGCACCACCAGCGGGCAATGAGTTGGTGGTGGGCTCGACTCCGGTGGTCCGCACTCCGGGGCGCCATCGCTCAGAGAAGGCGGCGTCAGCACCAAGGCCGCTGTACTTCGGGGATGCAAGCTCTTCGCCCCGACGCCGAGGCAGCAGCCGCCCACCCAGTGGAATCACAGGGGTGGGGCGAGTGTCTTTGAATCGGGCCGCGAACAACGTCCAGGCCCATCTTCAGGCCCAAGGTGCCGCCCTCCAGCAGTACACAAAGGAGTTCTTGGCGATACGTACAGCCAGCCGGGTATGTCTCTTGATTGCTTGTTTTTTATTCTCGCAATCTTCTTGAAATCTTCCGTGAGGCGCCGCCAGCTTCACCGGGTGTAGCCCCGAGTTCTGGCCGCTCACAGTAGCAGCTCGAACTTAAAGATAAGTTCCGAGTGCTAACCTTTTCTTTTTTCTTCTGTTGTCTTTGCTGCACGACTATCACAACATCCGCCGCCTTCAACTCCCATGTACGGGAACTGGCCAAGCGGACTGCTGACTTGGCCGACAGCCGGAGTAAGCACTCCGTCCTTATTCTCGTGGGGTGCGCCAACAAGACTGAGGTGTAGCCCGAGATTCGGGCCGATCGCCGAAAGGCCGGGCCGGATCTTCCAGCAACTACTTTTTCTTTTGTTGACTTGCTGACTGTCTTTTCTTTCTTGTCTTCTGCAGGAGCCAACGCCACCTTGTAGCAGCAGCTAGGCGAGGCTCATACCGCGCTGCGCGCCAAGGAGGAGGAGCGCAGCAAGGCAGAGCAGGAGCGCGACTGCCTGGCCAAGAAGTTGGCTGACCAGGCAGACCAGCATAAGGCCGAGCTCCAGAAGCTCAAGGAGGCGGAGGAGGCCCTCCAGGACGAGTTCGAGACTCAGCGCTCGAACTGGGTCGAGAGGGAGAAGGCTCTGGCCGACGGTTACAGCAAGATCGAGGACATGCTCGATGGTGAGTTGTCCTTCCCTTTCTTCTGCCTGCCAACTTCTCATACAAGCCGGCTTCCGACTTCATACTTCTTTTTCCTTCTTGTGTAGAGTATTTTCCTGGTCATGGCGTTGCCGCCAGCCAAGCCATCAAGGCTCGCCGCGACGAGTGAAGGCTCGCTGGTGCAGAAATTGTGCCAAACGCCCCACGAACCCTCAGCGAGCTGCTTCTCGTTGTTCAAGCCCGTCTCCAGCTGGCTCATCGGGCGTTCCACCGTCTGAAGTGCATCGAAGCCCAGGTGGTTTCCGCCGTCTGGCCAGGTACTCCAGTTCTGCGCACCCCCAGTCGGACCGCCGACTGGTTAGAGGTGGTTGTCGGCCGCTTCGAGGCGTGGAAGGGCTCCTCAGCCCGGGCGGGCGCACGGCGAGCCTTGGAGTTCATCAAGGCGTGGTACCCTGGGCTGAGCCTAGCCCAGTTGGCCATGTTCTGGGCTGAAGCCACCGAAGAGCTGGCGGCGATGGTACCCGCGCTTTATCATCATGCTGTAGTGGTCGCCAAGTACACTGATACCAATGTCTTCCTCCCCGAGCTTGACAAGGAGGGTGCCGAGGTGCATCCCAACTTGTTTGGGCTGAACCCGGCAGATGGCGAGGACTCAGTGGAGGAGATCGCCTCCAGCGATGAGGACGAGGAAGAGGAGGGTGAGGACGGCGAAGACGATGTGCCGGATGATGGAGCCGACAGCCGGCCTCAGCCCGACCAAGTCTCGACCAACGAGTTGCGTGCCGGTGAGCCGACTGCTGCGGGTGCTGATCAGGCTGAGACCAACCAGACGGTTGTTCCACCACCTGGAGCCTCGACCTCTGCCGACCCCTCCAATCCGGCTGCTGCTCCTCTGGCCTAGGCGACCAAGTTATCTTTCTTTCCTGTTTTGTAATCTCTCAAACAAAATTGTTAAATTTGTGCAGTTCCACCCGCTGGGGTGTATTCAAACTCTGTTGAATGCTAGCCGAGGGCCTTTTTTGCTATGTAAACTAATTTCGCCGAGTTCTCACTTGTCTTGCTGCTCTTTTGGCTTTTTATTTTACCACCTTACCTTAGCTGCCGCCTTGCCAGCCAGACAGCCGCTCTACGGTCTGTGGCTGGGTCAAGTACTTGGCCAATTTTTGGGAAGGCAATTACTTTGGCCGCTTTAGAATGTACTCCCTCCGTTCCGAATTACTTGTCGCAGGTATGGATGTATCTAGATGTATTTTAGTTCTAGATACATCCATTTCTACGACGAGTAATTTGGAATGGAGGGAGTAGCAAGTTAAGTAAGAAGCCGGCCGGCCGGCTGCTCAGCAGTCGGTCGGTGAGGCGAGGACCTGGCTTGGCCTATGTGAATGCTTTGATCCTTAGCCATTTTTCGTGTGGGCACCATTTCCTGCCTTCAACTCTTGTCGGACAAACGGTCGCTCTGCAAGTTGCGGCTTGTGGCAAGAGAAGGCTAAGGTGACGGCACACTACTTGTCCGACTGTAGGTAGCACAGACATAGTACAAGGCGGCAAGCCCCCGGGCCGACTGGTCGAACCCGGTGCCAGGCAGAATAAAGAAGTACCACATTCCTAGGCATAGAACTTATCATACAGATAAAAAGAGTACCCCCCGAGTGCTCCTCGAGGGACCCGATGCCTTAGCGCTTAATACAAAAGGTAGCGTGGTACATACTGCATCAACTGTAAAATCTTCGGAGGAGATTTGCATTCCATGGGCACTCTGATTCCTTGCCGGAGTCGTCTCACTTGCGTGCTCTGGGCTTCTATGCATCGATGAGGTAGTAGGAGTCATTTCCCAAAGCTTGGCTGATGACGAAGGGGCCTTCCCAAGGGACCGAGAGCTTGTGCTGGCCGGCTGTTCGCTGGATCAGCCGGAGCACAAGGTCTCCCTCATGGAAGGATCTTGGCTTGACCTTCCGACTGTGGTATCAGCGCAGGCTCTGCTCCTAGATGGCGGACCGGCTGAGTGCTAACATCCGGCCCTCTTCTAGCAGATCGACGTCGTCTTCTCGTGCTTCCTTTGCCTCCGCTTCCGTGTACATGGTGACGCGAGGTGAGTCGAACTCAATGTCAGTTGGGATGACGGACTTGGCCCCATATACCAGGAAGAAGGGAGTGAAGCCGGTTGATTTGTTTGAGTGGCCGGCAGCTCGTCGATCCAGCAGCTGGCCGACTGCTCCAGAGGCTCGACCAGTCAGGGCTTGATGCCATAGAGGATGAGGCCTTTTGCTCGCTTGACTTGGCCGTTTGACTGCGGATGGGCAAAGGACGCTAAGTCCAGTCGGATACCCTGCATCGAGTAGAAACGGGCCAAGGCTCCCTTGGCAAAGTTCGTGCCGTTGTCGGTGATGATGCTGTGTGGTACACCATATCGGACGGTGATTTCTGTGATGAAGGTCACAACAGTCGGACCATTCAGTTTCTTGATTGGTTTCACTTCAATCCACTTGGTGAATTTGTCCACGGCGACAAGCAGATGGGTCATGCCGCCGCGTAATGTCTTGAATGGTCCCACCCTGTCCAGCCCCCACATGGCAAAGGGCCACGTGAGGGGGATGGTCTTGAGTGCAGAAGCCGGCAGATGTTGTGAAAGTGCAACTATCCCTAGGTTGTTTTGGTAATTCATAACAACATATAGCTCATTGAGCTAATGCTATTCCAAGACAAATATTTCAGGAAAGCTCAATGAATGGCATGGCATTGATGATGAAAGTGGATCCCTCAAAATATTAAGGACAAAGGATTGGCTCAAGCTCAAAAGCTCAAGACTCTACATTTTACATTTTAGTGATCCAGGATCACATTGAGTCTATAGGAAAACCAATACTATCAAGGACGGATGAGGTGTTGCTTAATGATCCTCTTGCTTCATGTGCTTAGTGATAAGCTCCAAAACCCTCCACTACTTTCTCACATCCACATATGACCTAAACCTAAAGTCAAACTCGGCCCTACCGATTCTTTCTATCCGGCGTCACCGAGTTCAATTGTCATAGCCACTGCCACAAACCCAAGGCAAATCGGTCTCACCGATAGGAATCTCGGTCTCACTGAGATGGGATTGTGATCTTCTGTTTCCCTTCATAACGTTTCGGTCTAACAGAAGTGAGCGATCGGTCCCACCGAGATTGCAATGTAAACTCTCTGTTTCCCTTTCGTAACTTTTCGGTCTCACCGAAAGAGCGAATCGGTCCCACCGAGATTGCAATGTAACGGTAAGATTTTGTGTGGAGGCTATATATACCCCTCCACCTCCTCTTCATTCATGGAGAGAGCCATCAGAACAAACCTACACTTCCAACTTACCAGTTCTGAGAGAGAACCACCTACTCATGTGTTGAGGCCAAGATATTCCATTCCTACCATATGAATCTTGATCTCTAGCCTTCCCCAAGTTGCTTTCCACTCAAATCTTCTTTCCACCAAATCCAAATCCTGTGAGAGAGAGTTGAGTGTTGGGGAGACTATCATTTGAAGCACAAGAGCAAGGAGTTCATCATCAACTCACCATTTGTTACTTCTTGGAGAGTGGTGTCTCCTAGATTGGCTAGGTGTCACTTGGGAACCTCCGAGCAAGATTGTGGAGTTGAACCAAGGAGTTTGTAAGGGCAAGGAGATCGCCTACTTCGTGAAGATCTACCGCTAGTGAGGCAAGTCCTTCGTGGGCGGCGACCATGGTGGGATAGACAAGGTTGCTTCTTCGTGGACCCTTCGTGGGTGGAGCCCTCCGTGGACTCACAAGAACTGCTACCCTTCGTGGGTTGAAGTCTCCATCAACGTGAATGTACGATAGCACCACTTATCGGAACCACGACAAAAACATCTGTGTCTCCAATTGCGTTTGAATCCTCCAAACCCTTCCCTTTACATTCTTGCAAGTTGCATGCTTTAATTTCCGCTGCCTATATACTCTTTGCATGCTTGCTTGATTTGTGTGAAGATTGCTTGACTTGTTCAAAGATAGCTAAAACCTGCCAAAGTCTAAAATTGGGAAAAGGTTAGGTTTTTAATTGGTCAAGTAGTCTAATCACCCCCTCTAGACATACTTCAAGGTCCTACAAGTGGTATCAGAGCCTTGGCCTCCATTTGCTTTGATTTCCATAGCTTTTGGTGGTCATAGCCTTGGTTTGACAACCTAGGAGAGTATGGCGTCTAGCGAGGGAAATTATCACCGTAGATGTAGCGACCCGACCCGAATGGATCAAGTCTCTGTGCTCAGGTGTCATCCCTGGATTAGTAATGCTGACACCACACAGTACTTCGAAGGATTTATAACAGAGTAGCAATCACACACTTATTACATCGTGGTCCAAAAGAGGACTTATTACAATAAATATGGCTTAATGCCATCTAAATATGATAACAGCGGAAGACTTGGAAGATAAGTGACTCCATCAACTCCATCGGCATCACTGAGTATAGAACCACGACCTAAAAGCACCTTACTCGTCGTCTGAAAAGTCTGCAACATGAACGTTGCAGCCCAAAAACGGGTCAGCACATGGAATATGCTGGCAATGTAACACATAGAGAGTAATGAAGCAATAAGCCTATACTACAAGCATATATGGCTGGTGGAAAAGCTCTACGGTTATAGTTTTGCATAAAGCCAGTTTTCCTACTGCAAAGGAATAAATTTGTTTAACTATCATGGTGGTTGTTAAACATTGTGAATGGTTGACAGCATCCTCAATCCCAATTAAAAGTACTCATTAAATACCCAACAATATTAATTAGAGTAACATGTTGAGATTCACATGATATTCAAATACTAGATACTCAAGATGTCCATAACCGGGGGCACGGCTAATCATGATTAGTTTATACACTCTGCAGAGGTTTATGACTTTTCCCCACAAGACTCGATCGCCTCCGTTTGGTTTCTCGCACTACATGGTGTTTGAGAGACGGATGACCGAGACATAGTCTTTCAGAAGCGCTAGCACCTTACTGGTGGGTAGACCGTACCAACCTACAACCCCTACATTTGCTAGTCTACCCGTAAGAGTTCGCACAACTTACTCAGCTATGCCAGAGCCCATAATGGCTTGTGGCTGCACACGGAAGTTACTAGCATGAATGATCTTATGATCCCTTTGAGCCTGGGTGGCGGTCCGAAGAAAAACATGCAAGTCATGATAGAAACCAGGTGCCTCAATCCACCCAGATGTGTGTTTAAGTTGCCACCTTAAATAAACCATTAATTTAAAATCTCACATCTGTCATGGAATACACTCACCCAATCCACGTCTACTAGCATAGCATGGCCTAATAAGCAAACGTAGAAGTAACTCCCAAGGTTTCATAAGTAAAACAGGTAATAGGTACTACCTCAATCTACTTCCCATCCCACAATTTAATTAGATCCTAATCATGCAAGTGTTTGAGGATAGATCTAATGCATAAAACTGGGTAGTAGAAAAGGTATGATCAAGTGTTACTTGCCTTGTCGATGATCCATGAAACCTAGAGATTCGAAATAACAAGCGGCGCACTCCGGGTGATCTATCGCAGACAAACAACAAGCATACAATAAGTACTCATCTAATGCACAGGTAAATCTCGAATAACCGGAAAAATGACGAACGGTTAAACGAACGGACATTCGTTAACCGGGAATAACCGGTGATCACGTTCGTTAAGACGAACGGTCCGGCGAACGCTCGCTAAACAACAAAACCAAAAAAAACCGATCTAGGGTTTTCAAAAAAAAACCGAACAACGGAAAAGAAAACCGGAACGGTTTTTATAGAAAAAACCGAACCGAGGGGAGGGTGGCGCGGCGTGGCTACCTCGACGAGGTGGGGCTCCGGCGGGGCGGCGGCTAGGCGGCGGGCGACGCGGGCCGGCGGCGGCGGCTATGGGGCGGCGGCGGCGCTATGGGCGGCGGCTATGGGGAGGCGGCGGCCAAGGGTTGGGAGGAGAGGGGGTGAGGGGTATATAAAGGAGGGTAGCTTGGGGAGGGGGCAAGTAAGGGGAGGAGGAGGAGGAGTCCTCCTCGAGACTCGGCCCGGCCAGCGCATGTCTTGTGAGCCTTGAGGCGCTGGGCAGTGGGCCCTTGGCCCAGGCGGGGCGCGGCGTGTGTGTGTGTGTGTCGAACAAAATGAATAAAATAAAATCGAAACGATCTCCAAAATTTACAAAGTAAATTTTTCCCGACTCCTAAAAATGAGTCGAACAAAATGAACTTTAATACGGGGCCTAAAATGCAATTTTTAAAACACGCATTTTTCCCTAAGGAAAATAAAAAGCGAAAAACTCCACAATAAAAATCTTATTTGATTTTTTATTAAATCTTCATTATTTGTTTATTTTGGGAAAGTCATTTTATTCCCTCTCTCATATTTTGATAGTAGAAATAATTGAAGATAAAACAAATAAAATCAAATGATCCTATTTTCAAAATTTGAGAAAACTCAAATATGAAAATGACGAAATCTCCAACTCTCTGCGAGGGTCCTTGAGTTGCGTGAAATTTCTAGGATCGGAAAAATTGCAATAAAATATGTAATGCATGATGACTTAATGTATAACATTCCAAATTGAAAATTTGGGATGTTACAAACCTACCCCCCTAAAGATGAATCTCGCCCTCGAGATTCGGGTTGGCTAGAAAATAGGTGAGGGTGATCCTTGAGAAAATCCTCTTCTCTTTCCCAGGTGGCTTCATCCTTAGTGTGGTGCTCCACTAAACCTTGCAAAACTTGATAACCTTCCTGCGAGTAACTCTGCTGGCATAATCGAGAATCTTGACTGGTTTCTCCTCATACGTCAAATCATCCTTCAACTGAATTGCTTCAAGTGGCACTGTATCTCTTAACGGTACTTCCGCCATCTCGGCGTGACATTTCTTCAGCTGAGAAACATGGAATACATCATGAACTCCTGACAGTCCCTCTGGCAATTCCAGCTTATAAGCAACTTCTCCCATGCGTTGCAAGATCCTATACGGTCCAACGAAACGTGGTGCTAATTTTCCTTTAACTCCAAAACGCTTAACTCCTTGAAGTGGGGATACTCTAAGATAAACTCTGTCTCCAACTTCATATTCCATCGCCTTGCGTTTTGAATCCGCATAGCTTTTCTGTCTGGACTGGGCTACTTTGAGCCTATCGCGAATCAACTTAACCTTCTGTTCAGACTCCTTGATCAAATCTGGTCCAAACAACTGACGGTCTCCAGCTTCGTCCCATGATAACGGTGTCCTGCACCTCTTTCCGTACAAAGCCTCAAAAGGTGCCATCTTCAAGCTGGTTTGGTAACTATTGTTATAAGAAAACTCTGCATACGGCAAGTTATCATCCCAACTGGATCCATAATCTAGTGCACAAGCTCTCAGCATATCCTCCAAAATCTGATTGACTCTCTCAGCCTGTCCATCGGTCTGTGGGTGGAAAGCTGTACTGAATTCCAGCCTGGTTCCCAATGTTTCGTGCAACCGATTCCAAAACTTTGAGGTAAATTGGGTTCCTCTATCTGATACGATACTCCTCGGAATTCCGTGTAAACACACAATTCTGGTCACGTATATCTTTGCCAACTTAGCACTGCTATAGGTAGTCTTGACTGGAATGAAATGAGCTACCTTCGTCAAGCGGTCGACTATAACCCAAATCGAATCATAGCTTGAACGAGTCTTTGGCAAACCCGTGATGAAATCCATGCCTAGTTTATCCCACTTCCATTCGGGTATCGGCAATGGTTGCAACAATCCTGCTGGCTTCTGATGTTCTGCCTTCACCATTTGACATACATCAGAAACTGCTACATACTCTGCAATATCCTTCTTCATTCCGGTCCACCAGAAAGTATTCTTCAAATCCAAATACATCTTGGTATTTCCAGGGTGAATCGAGTAGGGTGAATCATGTGCTTCTTGCAGAATCAACTTCCTGATCTCCGGGTCATTGGGCACATACACACGGTCCTCAAACCATAGGATATCGTGCTCATCCTCACGAAATCCCTTAGCTTTTCCTTCGCTCATTTTATCCTTTATAGAGGCAACGTCCTTATCTGCCTTTTGGGCTTCTCTGATTTTGTCCATCAACGTAGACTGAATCTCCAATGCTGCTACATAGCCTCTCGGAACTATTTCCAAACATAGCTCTCGAATCTTCAACTGATGGTACCCTGATCGCAAATCGATCTTGGAAAACACTTTAGCTCCTTGCAAACGATCAAACAGATCATTTATCATTGGTAGTGGGTACTTGTTCTTGATCGTTACTTCATTTAAACCACGGTAGTCTACAACCATCCTTAATGATCCGTTCTTCTTCTCTACTAAAAGTACGGGTGATCCCCAAGGCGAAGAACTTGGGCGTATATAACCTTTATCCAATAGCTCCTTAATCTGCTTCTTGATTTCCGCCAAATCCTGTGCGGGCATCCTGTATGGTCGCTTCGATATTGGGCCTGTTCCTGGCAACAGTTCAATCAAAAACTCGATGTCTCTATCTGGTGGCATTCCTGGCAATTCCTCAGGAAATACATCAGGAAAATCCTTCACCACTGGTACTTCTTCCTGCACAACTCCTGATAAGGAATTTACTTGTGCTCTCCTCGGCTCATGCCGTGATACATACTTGATTCTCCTCCCTTCTCGGGTGGTAAGCAAAATTGATTTAGTGGCGCAATCTATGTTCCCTCCATACTTCGATAACCAATCCATGCCTAATATCACATCCAATCCTTGGGATTCCGTAACTATTAGGTCCGAGGGAAAACATAGTGTCCAATCCTTAATGGCATCGATCACACCATATACTAGCCATGTATTCTGCTCCGGTGAGGTTACTAGCATGGGTGACCTAAGGGTTTGGGTTGGTAATTTGTACTTATCCACAAATCCCTTGATATGTATGAATGCGATGCACCAAAGATCGAAAAGAACAACTGCAGTAAATGACTTAACCAAAAACTTACCGATTACTGCATCGGGCTGATCTTCAATCTCCTCCACATCAATGTGGTTCACCTGTCCCCTATTGAAAGGGTTCGGCTTCTTTCCAGAGCTTCCATTGCCATTTCCATTCTGGCCTTCTGGACATTCGTTTGCATAATGCCCAGTCTTGTGGCACTTAAAGCAAGTGATGTGGCTTAGGTCTACCTTGGTTGGGGTTGATGGTGTGGTGCGGTTCTGGCCGTTGCTTCCTCCATTCCCATTTCCATTTTTGTGGCCATTATGGTTGTGCGAATTACCTCCTCCATGGGTATGCTGAAATTGAACTCCCTGTTTAGGGGTATAACGGGGCTTCTGCTGGGCTCCAGAGTTATACTTCCCCTGCCCATACTTCCTCTTGCGGTTCTCAATTTGCTGCTGCTTTCCTTCAATCATGAGGGCACGGTCTACCAACTCTGGTAGTTATTGAAACTTGCTACCATCAATTGCATGCTTAACTCATCATTCAGTCCTTCCAGAAACTTCTCCTGCTTAGTCGCATCTCAGAGCAACGCTATCCGGGGCATAACGTGCTAACTTACTAAAATCATCCACATATCGCCAACAGTTCTTCCTCCTTGGCGTAAGTTGCGTAAACTCACGCTTTCTTCATGGCCATAGCTCCTGCCGAGCGATGGGCAAGGCGGAAAGCTTGTCGAGACTGATCCCATGTGACGGTGTCTCTGTGGTAAGTGGTCGAAATTCTCCCACCATGCTGCTGCGGGTCCTTCAAGCTGGTGTGAGGAAAACTTCACCTTCTCTCCATCTGTACATCCTGCAGTGATCAACTCCCTTCCTACCTTACGGAGCCAATCATCTGCTACTATCGGCTTGGTGCTACTGGAAAACACTGGCGGGTTCAGCCTTAAGAATCGAGCCAGATGGTCAACTGGTGGTGGTGGCGGTGGGTTGTTGTTGTTGTTGTTTCCTTGATTTTGTACCAATGTTTGGATCAAAGTGTTCTGCTGCTGAATCAACTGAGTGATCTCTGGCGGGAAAATAAACCCGGGGTCGCGTCTCGGAGGCATCTGATGGGTTTAGAAAAGATGAGAAGTAAGAATAGAGTGAGGTCTAAGGAGAAACACTACCCAAATGTATATGAGCAAATGCACACAAAATCACTTCATTCAATTCAAACAAAGAGCTTACAACGGTCTAACTATCGCAAAAGTGCGTGAAGAAAAATGTTACATGGAGGTAATACTACTAATATGTGGGGGTCATCTATTAATTTGAACCGGTGGAAGACTCCATGATGTCTGCTCCAGCTTCATCTTCAAAGTCGGGTTCACTTGGATCCTAATCGGTGTCGTCTATGTTGATGTAGTTGCTCGAGCAGTCGACGTACTTGTCTTCATTCTTGAGCGCCAATTTCTTCTTGAGTTCTTCAATCTCATACTTAAGATCGTTATTGTGTCTTGCTAAAGCTACGATCTCGTCCATGTACTCCTTACGTGTAGACTTTAATTCTTCTTCAAGTTCGATGATCCTTCCCTTCGCATCCTTCAATTCGATCATATCATTGCACATCTGGTTCTCCTGGCGTCGAATGTGCTGGTTTAACTCCTGGATGAAAGCTGCAATGGATCTATCCTTCTTGGTGTTGACTATCTCCCATTGTTCATCTCGGCGTCCACAAATCTGGTAGATGGTGTCTTTGAGGTCTTCTTGGTAAACTTCTCCAATGCGTCCCATGGTGATATGAGCTGCCATGCTCTTTCCTGCACTCGTGTTGGTGCACTAAAAACACTATCTATAGTCTTGGTGATTGGGGCGAATGTCCTTCCCGGGACATGAGCTTGAATCTTCCAGCGCTCCTCTTCAGGCAGAGTGGCGTTGAAAGTCCCGGTGAAACTTGGTAGTCCAATGTTCAGGTACTTGGTGACTTCCTTCAAGTGAAAACCAAAAGGTGTGCCTTCATCTGGTTGGGCGTACTTGATCTTCGCGTCCTTCATCCTAAAGTGTAGAAAAAGATGAGGAGTTAGACGATGAGAAGAGAGTAGTGATCTATGGCTTTAACTTAGTGGTCGTGTCCTCACAAGCGTGTGCTCGATACCATCTCTCAGAAGCGACCCGACCCGAATGGATCAAGTCTCTGTGCTCGTGTGTCATCCTTGGATCAAGAATGTCGACACCACACAGTACTTCAAAGGATTTATAACAGAGTAGCAATCACACACTTATTACATCGTGGTCCAAAAGAGGACTTATTACAATAAATATGGCTTAAGGCCATCTAAATATGATAACAGCGGAAGACTTGGAAGATAAGTGAGTCCATCAACTCCATCGGCATCACTGAGTATAGAACCACGACCTAAAGCACCTTACTCATCGTTTGAAAAGTCTGCAACATGAACGTTGCAGCCCGAAAACGGGTCAGCACATGGAATATGCTGGCAATGTAACACATAGAGAGTAATGAAGGAATAAGCCTATACTACATGCATATATGGCTGGTGGAAAAGCTCTCTGATTACAGTTTTGCATAAAGCCGCCTTTCCCTCTTGCAAAGGAATAAATTTGTTTAACTATCATGGTGGTTGTTAAACATTGAGAATGGTTGACAAGATCCTCAATCCCAATTAAAAGTACTCATTAAAAACCCAACAATATTAATTAGAGTAACATGTGGAGATTCACATGATATTCAAGTACTAGATACTCAAGATGTCCATAACCGGGGACACGGCTAATCATGATTAGTTTATACACTCTGCAGAGGTTTGCGCACTTTTCCCCACAAGACTCGACCGCCTCCGTTTGGTTTCTCGCACTACATGGTGTTTGAGAGGCGGATGACCGAGACATAGTCTTTCAGAAGCGCTAGCACCTTACTTGTGGGTAGACCGTACAAACCTACAACCCCTACATCTGCTAGTCTACCCATAAGAGTTCGCACAACTTACTCAGCTATGCCAGTGCCCATAATGGCTTGTGGCTGCACACGGAAGTTACTAGCATGAATGATCTTATGATCCCTTTGAGCCTGGGTGGCGGTCCGAAGAAAAACAGGCAAGTCCTGATAGAAACCAGGTGCCTCAATCCACCCAGATGTGTGTTTAAGTTGCCACCTTAAATAAACCATTAATTTAACAATCTCACATCTGTCATGGAATACACTCACCCAATCCACGTCTACTAGCATAGCATGGCAAAATAAGCAAACGTAGAAGTAACTCTCAAGGTTTCATAAGTAAAACAGGTAATAGGTACTACCTCAATCTACTTCCCATCCCACAATTTAATTAGATCCTAATCATGCAAGTGTTTGAGGATAGATCTAATGCATAAACTGGGTAGTAGAAAAGGTATGATCAAGTGTTACTTGCCTTGTCGATGATCCGCCAAACCTAGAGATTCAAATAACAAGCGGCGCACCGGGTGATCTATCGCAGACAAACAACAAGCATACAATAAGTACTCATCTAATGCACAGGTAAATCTCGAATAAAAGATCTAACCAGAAAGTTCAACTTAAGAACCCTGGTTGCAAAAGAAAACGAATCAAACAAAACAACGGAAAACATCCGGCAGAAGAAAACAGTTTGGTTCTAGCAAGTTGAAACTAGGTTAAATTTTATAGTAGCAAAACTTTGTTTAAGTTGATTAATCAGAACGGCGGTTTCGAAACGAAGCTCCAGGCGCTTGAATCACCTGATTCCGATAAACGAGCGAGAAGATAAACTAGAACGAAGATCGGATCTGAAATCGAGATCGGAAAATAGCGGATTAAATCCGGTAAAAAGAAAAACGACGAACGGTTAAACGAACGGACGCTCGTTAACCGGGAATAACCGGTGATCACGTTCGTTAAGACGAACGGTCCGGCGAACGCTCGCTAAACAACAAAACCAAAACAAAAAAAAACCGATCTAGGGTTTTCAAAAAAAACCGAACAACGAAAAGAACTGAACGGTTTTATAGAAAAACCGAACCGAGGGGAGGTGGCGCGCGCTGCTACCTCGACGAGGTGGGGCTCCAGCGGCGGCTAGGGCGGCGGGCGACGGCGCCCGGCGGCGGCGGTGGCACCGGCGGGCGGGCGGCAAGGGCGGGCGGCAAGGCTATGGGGAGGGGCGGCAATGGGTTGGGAGGAGAGGGGGGTGAGGGGTATATAAAGGAGGGGCTAGCTTGGGGAGGGGCAAGCAAAGGAGGAGGAGGAGGAGTCCTCCTCGGACTCGGCCGGGCGGCGGCGGCCTTGTAAGGGCGCGAGGATGCTTGGGGGCAGTGGGCCCTTGGCCCAGTGCGCGTATATATATATATATATATATATATATATATATATATATATATATATATATATATTATATAAAAATCACGCTACAGATAAATGAATAAAATAAAATCTAAACGAACTCCAAAATTTACAAAGTAAATTTTTCCCGACTCCTAAAAATGAGTCGAACAAAATGAACTTTAATACGGGGCCTAAAATGCAATTTTTAAAACACGCATTTTTCCCTAAGGAAAATAAAAAGCGAAAAACTCCACAATAAAAATCTTATTTGATTTTTTTATTAAATCTTCATTATTTCTTTATTTTGGGAAATTCATTTTATTCCCTCTCTCATATTTTGATAGTAGAAATAATTGAAGATAAAATAAATAAAATCAAATGATCCTATTTTCAAAATTTGAGAAAACTCAAATATGAAAATGACGAAATCTCCAACTCTCTCCGAGGGTCCTTGAGTTGCGTGAAATTTCTAGGATCGGAAAAATTGCAATAAAATATGTAATGCATGATGACTTAATGTATAACATTCCAAATTGAAAATTTGGGATGTTACAGTAGAGGTCCTTACTTTGATGGCACTAATTTTGCTAGTTGGAAGCATAAGATGAAAATGCATATTCTCGGACATAACCCCGTCGTTTGGGCTATTGTGTGTATTGGTTTGCAAGGTGAATTCTTTGATGGGAGATAACCGAACCGTGAAGCTAGCGCGGAAGAGTTGAAGATGCTGCAATACAACGCTCAAGCTTGTGATATCCTCTTCAATGGCTTGTGCCCCAAAGAATTCAACAAAATCAGCCTTCTTGAGAATGCAAAGGAAATTTGGGATACTTTGATTGATATGCATGATGGTACCGACTCCGTCAAGGAATCCAAGTTGGATGTGCTCCAAAGTCAGATTGACAAGTTTAAAATGAAGGATGGTGAAGGTGTCGCTGAATTGTACTCTAGGCTTGCTCTTATCACAAATGAGATTGCCGGCTTAGGAAGTGAAGAGATGACCGACATATTCATCATCAAGAAGATCCTAAGAGCATTGGATGGAAAATATGATATCGTGTGCACATTGATCCAAATGATGCCAAATTACAAAGATCTCAAGCCAACGGAAGTCATTGGAAGAATTTTTTCTCATGAGATGTCACTCAAGGATAAGGACGAACTTCACAAGTAGTCAAGTGGTGCTTACAAAGCCTCATGTGAAGTCCCCACATCATCAAGTGAGAAAAAAACCTTCAATGAAGAATTGAGCTTAATGGTGAAGAACTTCAACAAATTCTACAAGAGTAGAAGCAAAGAAAGAAGCTCTAAGTCAAGGTCCTACAATGACAAGAGATCTTCTAGTCGAGAGCAAGAATCACTACAATTGTGGGAGACCCGGACACTATTCCAATGAGTGTACGGCACCCTACAAAAGAAGAGAAGATTCTCCCAAGAGAAGAAGTAGAAGGGAAGAATCACCACCAAGAGAGAGAAGGAGTAGAGATGATTGTTATGAATGAAGACCCTCACGGAGAAGCAAGGATTCAGATAGGAAGGACAAGTCATCAAAGAGCTACACAAAACGAAAACATCAAGCTCACGTTGGTGAATGGGTATCCGGCTCCGACTCCGGTAATCACTCCGAGAGAAGCTATCACTCCGACTCTGAATACACTCAAGATGAGGTGTTGCCGGTCTAGCACTTGTGTCAACCAACTCCTATGACATATTTGATTCACCAAATGAGTGAATTGGTAGATGCTTCATGGCCAAAGGTCCTAAGGTAACACACCCCGAGTATGTTGATTTTAATAGTGATGAAGATGACTTGCTAGGTGATGATGATTTACTTGTTGACAACTCTAGTGATGAATACTATGATGAAACGTCAATTAATCATGCTAATCAAGATGAAACGAATGACAATGATAAGGAGAAGATTGAGCGTCTAACTACAGAACTAAACACTCTTAAGTTAGCTCATGAAACTATCTTCGAAGATCATCGAGAACTTTTAAGGGCTCATGAGAAGTTACGCTATGAAAATCTCAATCTTGAGCAAGAGCATGAGTTCCTAAAAGCGATCAATGATGATCTCCGTAAGAAAAGTTCTTCTTACATTGCCAAGCGTTTACTCTTATCTACTTACATGCCTCAAGTCAAGTCTAGTAACAAGAACAAGAGAGATTCTTCTTCTAGTAGTAACAATAACAATGCTAAATCCAATATTGTTGCTTCTAGTAGTTCTCTTGATTCCACTAATGATCCTCTTAGCCAAGTTACACTTGAGCAAGAAAACAGCTTATTGAAGGGAATTATAGAGAAAGGTGTATACAAGAGCCTTGCCGGGAGTAAGCAATTTGAGGAAATTGTACGCAAGCAAGGAAGGCACCGAAAGAATCAAGGTGTTGGTTTTGAACGAAAGTTCAATGCCAATGGAGTTGAGTGGGAAGAAGATCAATACCCCAAGATTTAAGTTTGTTCCTCAACAAGAGAAGTATGATCATACTTCCTTCAACTAACACAAGCACAAGATGATCTTCCACCACAAGACCACAAGAACAAAGGCAAGGACAAGCTTCAAGAGGAGATTGATGCATTTTAAGAAGCACCTAAGGCCTTGGTCAAGTGGGTTCCCAAGACTACGTCAATTTCTACTTCATCAAGTACAACTACTACACCAAGGATTCCCATCAAGATGATGTGGCTCCCGAAGAAGAAGAACTAGAGAGTTCTTGAGGGTGACTCCACCAACATTCTTCACTCAAATCATTATGGAAAGGAAAAGTGCAACCACCTTCCATATCTTGCACTAGTTCAAGGAGT
Organism: Aegilops bicornis; assembly: GCA_021605145.1. Taxonomy (NCBI): domain Eukaryota; kingdom Viridiplantae; phylum Streptophyta; class Magnoliopsida; order Poales; family Poaceae; genus Aegilops; species Aegilops bicornis. The sequence goes on from CM038674.1 coordinate 295,208,258, forward strand.
CACAAACCCTCATGTTGGTAAGGCAAGGGACAAGGTAACATAATGTTTTCATGGACATCATTTTGTGTGTGCATCACTCTATGTCTGTGGATATTCTTGTTTGTTCCTTGTGGGACTAACCCATGTAGGTATTGAAAGTGCAACTCACTCCAAAGGTTTGCTCCAAAAAGAACTACATCAACATTGAGCATCGACATCTTCAACGCCTACATGAAGTCATCATCGACAAAACCCAAGGTTAGTTTATCCCTCTAAGGGGGGATCTCACATCTAGGGGGAGCTTAACTCTAAGAATTGAGTCAAAGCAACTCTAATGATGTGAACACATAAATGCTTTATGTAAAAGTGGTAACCCCACTTGAGCTTAAACGATGAGTATGACCTATGATCAAATGTTTTCATTTGACTCCTAAGTCAATATACTCACATATAGATGACCTAGTCATCGCCAATTGTTTTATAGATGCTATAATTGGTTGTGCATGCTTTTTCACATATTTCATTTGTCATTTTATCGTGTGAGCATGTTGGTTGCATATTTTACTCATTCGAGGACATCCACTTGTTGTTTTGATTGATTGGCTTCTTTTTATTTGGCCAAGTGGATGGACAAGAATGCCTAAGAACCTTCTCTAGCTATCTATGCTTTTCTCGTCTCAAACTCTATTCATGCTACATCACAAAATTTGATCAAGTCACATTCGAACCACTCTGTGTGAGGAGCACTCGGAGTCCCCGATTCGTCATAGACTTTAACTTCCAAACTTCTTTGTGATTTTCGGTCTGACCGAATCCTCCATTTAGGTCATACCAAGATTACTAAGTCGATCTAGGTTTTCATCTCGGTGCAACCGATTTGAACTTTTCGGTCACACCGAGTTCCTGTAACTGTTAACAGTTATGTATCTCGGTGCCACCAAGTTGTTCCACTCGGTCACACGGATAGTGTCAGGCTATATATTCACACGGGCAAATTTTGGAAAACTTTCTCTGAAACTCCTCGCCCGCGCATAGCTCACTCTGCCTACTAGGTCTCCGGATCGTCGACTTCATCGCCATGACCGCCTCACATCCTTGGTCTCCGCCACCGTCAACGGAATTCTTCTCCGCCCGTTGCCGTCGTGGCGAAGTTCACCGCCGAACTAGGGTATGAACTCGATCACAGTGCTAAACTCGTCTCGATTCTCAAAGACATTGTGTTCATAATGCTTCTTGCCACGATTGAAACACCTCTATCCAGTCAAAACAATCCTTAGAATAGGTGTCATTCGAAAATTTAGGGTTAGGTTTCCGCCGAAACCATCTCGGAACCACTGAGTTGAAAATCTCGGTCCCACCGATTTGGCTAACGCCATTGCACTAGTAAGTCTCGGTCTCACCGAGAATTGCTAATCAGTGTGACCGATCTTAAAACTTTGTGAAACCCTAGCAGTCTCGGTGCCACCAAACTGTGACTCGGTCTGACCGAGTTCACTAGTTTAGGTTCCAAAACTACTTCGGTATCACCGAGTTTGAAAATTGGTAGATCCGAAATGCTTTCTGTGGAAAACTAAAACTAAGTTTTTTTGAATCATTCTTTTGCAAAAATCTCTGCATTTTGTGATGCTCATCCACTCTACCTCATCTATAACTATTCACAGTGGTCAGCAACAAGTGCAGCATGTCAGACCAAAGTGACAGCCATAACAAGTCAGAAGAGCAGATTCACATGAGTGAGGGCACTAGTCCCTCTAGCAGCTCAGATGAGGGGAGCAGACGCACACCCAGCAATTTGCCCAAGGCTGCCACAAGGACAAGAAAGAAGAAGAGCTCAGAGTCTGAGGATGAGGATTATGTGGCAGTTGAGGATGAGGCAAGTTCAAAGAAGAAAGTGCTCAAGAAGGAGTACAGCTCAACTGCAATTAAGCCAGGAATGAAGATCAAAAGGCCTGCAGGAAGACAACCAATGTCCAAAGTCAGAGTCTCCACTCAAGCTTCTTTGGAATCCCAACCCAAAGAGCATGCTGCTGCTGAAGGAAAGAAAAGGAAGGAAAGGGTCAAGAAGACCATGGCCAGAGTTATAGGAACGCCTTCCATGTTGGAGGAAGAAGAGGAAGAAGAGGTTGCTGAACCAGCACCCAAGGCACAAAAGCTGATGGGTGATGCTATAAAGTCAGGGGCTGCCACTTCAAATCCCAAACTAGCACCAAAAGCTGCCCCCAAGCCCAAGAGTGAACCTAAGAGGAATACCAGGAGTATACCAGCTGCCGAAAAGAACAAGGCCCCAATGCCTGATGTTGCTGCTGAGGAAGATGAAGAAGGGCAAGTTTTAAGGAAGCTCAAACCCAAGATTCCAGACCACAATGATGCTCATCCTGTGGCTGAGAACATGAAGATTAGGAGAGACTTAGGGTTGAGGCTATGGAGAGAGTTAGATCCATATGCCACCAGGAGAAGGACTGCTGTAGATTACAGGTTCCACACCAAGGAGCAGCAGGACTTCTATGAGACCATCTTATTGGATAAGAAGCCCATAGTTTGTGATATGAGGTGGGTCAACTGGACCTACATTCAAGAGATTGAAGAACACTATCCTGGAGTATATGACAGCTTCAGTGCATGTGGAGTTGCAGATTTCGTTGGGCAGAAGCTCACAAACTGGAATGACGTGCTCATTATGCAATTCTACTCCACAGCACATTTCTATCCAGATGGCATGATAGTTTGGATGTTAGAAGGAACGAGATACCAATCAACCATAGATGAATGGGCAAGTCTGATCAATGCCCCAAAGGAAAGTGAAAATGACTTGGACATTTATGCCAAGAAGAAGATGGATCACAACTCAATGTCACAGATGTACAAGGATATCCCGGATGATGCACTTGAGACTTTCAAGTTTGGATCAGTTCATTTTCTTCTGTCAGGGCTGCCAATGATCAACTGGATCCTAAGGCACACTCTGTTGCCCAAATCAGATGACCACAACATGATCAGAGGGCATGCAATTAATTTGCTTCACATTTTTATGTGCCCCAGAAATTCAAGGTCATGAGCCTCATAGTTGAAACTATCAAGAGGACGGCAGCAGACCAAAAGAGGAGTTGTGGATATGCCCCACAAATCCAGGAGTTGATTAACTCAAAGATGGGCACAGGGAAGTACCTGTTGGATAAAGAACACTTAGTTCTCTATCCTGAATTTGAGGACAATCAAGTTGTCATGACTGAGAATGAACCATCTTCAGTACAAGATCAAGAGAAGAAGGAGAAGGCAAGGAAAGAGAAGGCTGCCAAGATGCCCACTCTAGAAGGCAAGGAAAGAGAAGGCTGCCAAGATGCCCACTCTAGCAGAGGCATCTGAGTACTTTTTGAAGAACAAGCAGGAGCAGCTTGGTTACTTGATAGCATCAACTCTGCGGATTGGGAAGGGGTTGGCCACCCTAACTCAAAACCAGGAGAGCCTGGAAAGAATCATGGAACAAAAATTTATATGATCTTGATGTCAAAGTAACAAAGATTCAGTCAGCTGTGGAGCAGCTACAGGATGACATGCAGGAGAGGAAGGGCAGGACAACAACTGATGCATTTTCTAGAGTGCCTCGAGCTCAGAGATCAGCTGCAGAGCCAGTACCAGTCACCAGAGACACTTCATCTGCTCCAGCTACAGCTCCAACGCAACCAGCTCCAGCACCAACTCCTTCAGCTCCTTCCACATCTATTGAAGCCTTCGTCCAAGGAGCCATCACTACGCCACCAGCAGAAGACCAAGCCTGAGAGACGATATAGTCCTATGCATTTTCTAGGAACTTTTTGGTAACTAGTTGCCAAAGGGGGAGAAAAATGTATAGATCATAGGCTGAGAGAGAGAGAGAGAGAATTTGCTTTTGTTCTCTCGTGTCTTCTTGGTTGAACTTTGTTTGCTTTTGATTGCTTGAGATACTATGCTATTACCTGTGAGACATTGATGATCATGTGTTTGATCATAAGCTACACTTATGCTTGTTATATGTTATTATCTTACTTATCCTCATATGATCATGCACTGTGCTTGGTGATGAGTGCATGTATTCAATCTTTATTATTTTGAGCGCTCCACCAAAATGTATGTGACATGGAAGAGTAACCCATGAGCCTAATTCCTTGTGCATTTGCAGTCCAAAGCAAATTTTAAATCATGCACAAATTTAGGGGGAGCTCTTGCTTATCACATACTTCTCAAAGCGACGATGTTTTTCAATCTTATTATTATTTGTCGAAGCTTTGATCTATATGTTGTCATCAATTACCAAAGGGGGGAGATTGAAAGTGCAACTATCCCTAGGTGGTTTTGGTAATTCATAACAACATATAGCTCATTGAGCTAATGCTATTCCAAGACAAATATTTCAGAAGCTCAATGAATGGCATGGCATGGATGATGAAAGTGGATCCCTCAAAATATTAAGGACAAAGGATTGGCTCAAGCACAAAAGCTCAAGACTCTACATTTTACATTTTAGTGATCCAAGATCACATTGAGTCTATAGGGAAAGCCAATACTATCAAGGAGGGATGAGGTGTTGCTTAATGATCCTCTTGCTTCATGTGCTTAGTGATATGCTCCAAAACCCTCCACTACTTTCTCACATCCACATATGACCTAAACCTAAAGTCAAACTCGGCCCTACCGATTCATTCTATCCGGCGCCACCGAGTTCAATTGTCATAGCCACTGCCACAAATCCTAGGAAAAACGGTCTCACCGAGATGGGATTGTAATCTCTCTGTTTCCCTTCGTAACGTTTCGTTCTAACCGAAGTGAGCGATCGGTCCCACCGAGATTGCAATGTAAACTCTCTGTTTCCCTTTCGTAACTTTTCGGTCCCACCAAAAGAGCGAATCGGTCCCACCGAGTTTACTCGACCAACTCTCTGGTTAGCTAATTACCAAATTCGGTCTCACCGAAGTTTGTGTAATCGGTCTCACCGAGATTACGTTATGCCCTAACCCTAACCATATCGGTCCTACCGAGTTGCATGTCAGTCCCATCAAATTCCTAACGGTCACTAGGTTTACTAAATCGGTCAGACCGAGTTTGTTGATTCGGTCCCACCGAGTTTGGTAAATTGTGTGTAACGGTTAGATTTTGTGTGGAGGCTATATATACCCCTCCACCTCCTCTTCATTCGTGGAGAGAGCCATCAGAACAAACCTACACTTCCAACTTACCATTTCTGAGAGAGAACCACCTACTCATGTGTTGAGGCCAAGATATTCCATTCCTACCATATGAATCTTGATCTCTAGTCTTTCTCAAGTTGCTTTCCACTCAAATCTTCTTTCCACCAAATCCAAATCCTGTGAGAGACAGTTGAGTGTTGGGGAGAGTATCATTTGAAGCACAAGAGAAAGGAGTTCATCATCAACACACCATTTGTTACTTCTTGGAGAGTGGTGTCTCCAAGATTGGCTAGGTGTCACTTGGGAGCCTCAGAGCAAGATTGTGGAGTTGAACCAAGGAGTTTGGAAGGGCAAGGAGATCGCCTACTTCGTGAAGATCTACCGCTAGTGAGGCAAGTCCTTCGTGGGTGACGGCCATGGTGGGATAGACAAGGTTGCTTCTTCGTGGACCCTTCGTGGGTGGAGCCCTCCGTGGACTCACAAGAACTGCTACCCTTCGTGGGTTGAAGTCTCCATCAACGTGGATGTACGATAGCACCACCTATCAGAACCACAACAAAAACATCCGTGTCTCCAATTGCGTTTGAATCCTCCAAACCCTTCCCTTTACATTCTCGCAAGTTGCATGCTTTAATTTCCGCTGCCTGTATACTCTTTGCATGCTTGCTTGATTTGTGTGAAGATTGCTTGACTTGTTCAAAGATAGCTAAAATCTGCCAAAGTCTAAAATTGGGAAAAGGTTAGGTTTTTGATTGGTCAAGTAGTCTAATCACCCCCCTCTAGACATACTTCAAGGTCCTACTTGTTGCTTGGAGATGAATTTCTGGCACCCCTTGCAATGCTTGACCAGATGCTTGGCGTCCTCCAAAGCAGTCGGCTAGAACAAACCATGGCGGAAAGCTTTGGCGACAAGGGATTTGGAGGCCGCGTGATGGCCGCACTCACCTTGGTGGATATCTTAGAGGATTGCTTGGCCCTTCTCTAGTTTTACACAGCGCTGGAAGACCCTAGTCATGCTGCGTCTGACAAGCTCTCTGTTTACTATCGTGTAGGCTCCTGCTCGGCGTTGCACCTGCCGGGCCGAGATCTCATCAGCCGGCAGCTCTCCGTTCACCAGGAAATTCAGGATGGGCTGCGCCCATGATGGTGCTTGAACTTCATCTACTGTCATCATGTCCACTTGTACTAGGGCGGCTAGATTGGGAGGCAGCGGGTTGGAGTTGGTTGCCGCTTGTTGCATCGTTGGAGACCCCGGGCCGACTGCTGCAGCCCCCGGGCCGGGTGCGACTGCTGCAGTCCCCGTGCCGCCTGCCGAAGTCCCCGGGCCAACTTCTTCAACCCCCGAGTCGGATCCGACTGCTTTGGGAGCAGTCGGCACGAAGATGGACTTGGACTCTGGAGAAGGCTTGATTGACGGCTTGCGGAGGCACTGAAGGGAAACACCGGCTGGTATTTCTTGACGGGTGGAGCCGATCCGTGCCAGAGCGTCAGCTAGCTCGTTTTCATTCCGTGGCACGTGAAGGAACTCGCACCCTTCAAAATATCCGCTGAGTTGCTGGACGAGGAAACGGTAACTCGCCATGTTTGCATCCTTGGCGTCCCAGTCACCAGACGACTGTTGGACCACCAAGTCGGAGTCTCCATAGCACATGATCCGGCAGATGCCGAACTCTTTGGCCAGTTGGAGAGCGTGTACTTGTCAGGACCATCGATCTAGCCGGTAACACCTCATATCACTTTGCGGCCTCACGCACGGTATTCCCACGGGTGTCGCCTTACCATGGCCCGAGACCGTTTGCGCCTTTTGGCTCATGTATATGATAGTCTCGCTAGCATCCATATGTCAGAGAACCCGGGCCGACATGGCTAGTCGTGAACCCAAAGCGGCACTAACCCATGGGGACATGCATACATGAATCACATCAAGCATGTCGGTCAGCAGCGTGTGAATCCGGGTTGTAGCACTGGGCTAACAGGACTCCGGGAACCCGGGCTGTAGCATGCTAGGCAGGACTCCGGATGTCTCCGCGTGACATTTCCCCGAAGGGACAGACACAGGAACGAAGTGAAACACATGCCGGCCAGTCAAGTGTCCCGAGCGGTAGTCTTTGGGCTAGAAGGACTCCTGTGAACCGGGCTGTAGCGGACTACTATGGCTCAAGGAAGCACTAGACTACATTTCCCCATAAGAGGGGCTGCCAAGGATAAACAACTAGATTGTCGGATCCCACACATACCAAGCATTACAAACATACACACAATATGCTCGATATGTGTAAATACAACATGGCATCACAACATAACTCTACGACTCAAGTATTTATTCATTAGGCTCCGAGGAGCGAGATATTACAAACATGGGTCTCATGACCCAACATACAGAGCATACAAGCAACAAGCACAAGCGGAAGCTTAACATGTCTGAGTACAGACATCTACAAATGAAAAAGGCTGAGAAGCCTGACTATCTACCAGATCCTGCCGAGGGCACAAGATCGTAGCTGAGGTAACAAGCTAAATGTTGAAGTCCACGCGGGACTACTAGCGAGACGGAAGTCTCTCTGCAAAAACATAAAATAGGCAAACGTGAGTACAAATGTACTCAGCAAGACTTACATCAGAACTAACTACATATGCATCATTATCAATGAAGGGGGTGGTGGAGTTTAACTGCAGCAAGCCAGCTTTGACTCGGTGGCTATCCTAAACTACGACTTCAAGTAACTCTTTTGAGGTGGCGCACACGAGTCCACATATTCACCATATCAATACACCACTATGGATCTTCTCCCGTCTTCCTACGAGAATGCCGTCCATAGCACTCGCGCTTATCTTGCGCATTTTAGAGTATCCACTTTCACTTGTCTATGAACTGTACATGCAACCCAGAAGTCCTTTACCGCGGACACGGCTATTCGAATAGATCATATTAACCCTGCAGGGGTGTACTTCTTCACACACGCTCTCGCCACTTACCACCATGTACACGACGTGTATCTCGGCAACCTTCAAGCGGAAGCTTTGGCGAGGAGTCGGCCACGACCGACTAACCACATAAGTCTCTAGTCCAGGTTTATCGCCTATTCGGGTTCCATCCGCAAGGAGATCCGCCGGGTGCCGCCACGGCCCCAAACGATGTGTGTAGGGTTCCCAAGCCCACCTCGACGGGTGGTTCTACGCTTGGTACACCGTGCCACGGTGCCTAGTCTGTCCCAAGCCCACCTGCAAGGAGCCACTTGGTAGACTACTAACACTACCTACAAACACCGTAAACTAGTTGCAACTCCCGGACAGAGAGATCAAGTTGATTAATAAGTCGAGAGGGGTTGAGTTACCGAACCCAATGTGTGGTAGTAACTTTTCATGGATCACAAACACGTAACTCGGTTCACGAGGACGGTTTCAATGAGACAACCCACCATGTACTCCTACATGGCCTCTCACCGCTACCTTTACCAAATCGTGTTCACACACTTAGCTCTCACCAAGAGGGACATGTTCATACACCTCCGATTCATCCGCGATGAATCAGACCAGACACAACTCTAAGTAGTAGCAGGCACGACAAACAAGCATGATGAGTAGGCACATCAGGGCTCAAACAACTCCTACTCATGCTAGTGGGTTTCATCTATTTACTGTGGCAATGACAGGTCATGCAGAGGATAAAGGGGTTCATCTACCGCAACATGTAACAGTTGAAACGATGTTGTCCTAATGCAGTAAAAGAGAGCAGGAGCGAGAGAGTGGGATTGTATCGGAATGAACAAGGGGGTTTTGCTTGCCTGGCACTTCCGAAGATAATATAGCTCTTCATCAGTGCCATCGATCACATCGTCGGAACCACGTCTATCGAGAGGGGACAACCACCGGCAAACAAGGAAGAACACAATCAATGCAATGCAACAATTATGATGCATGATTATGACATGGCAATATGATATGATTTGAGCTAATGCAACTAGCAATGATTAAATGAAGTTGGTTTGAATACAAGATTCAAATTCAAACTCCATATATGGATATTAAAATGCCATTTATATGCTTTGTGCTAAACAGCAGCTATAAGTTGTTCTAACATGCATGAAAATGGTAAAGATGCATAGATTGGATTTTTCTGATCATTTTTCATATATAATTTATTTCATTCTGTGCTACGGTTGAATTTCTATGATTTTTAGAAGTTTATACTAATTTCTGGAATTTCCTGAATAATAATAAATCCAGAAAATGAGTTATTGCGTCAGCATTAGGTCATGCTGACCTCAGCAGGTCAACAGGCGGGTCCAGGTCAAACCTGACCAGTGGGGTCCACTGGTCAGTGGCTGGGGCTGGTTAGTGTCGCTGACATGTGGGGCCGGGTCAACCGACACGTCAGCAAGTCAACTCTGTCGTGTGGGGTCAGTCAACGTGTGACGTGGCCAGGTCAAACTGACCTGTGGGGCCCGGAGGGGTTAGTTTAAACTAAACAGGAGCTAAACTAGGTTAATTAGGCAGTGGGGCCCGTATGTCAGTGAGAGAGGGGCTAATTAGCGGAGTCATTAGCGACTAATGACGGTGCCACGTCGACTTTGCCGGAGTTCGGCCGGCGATGACCAAACCAATGGCGGAGGCTCGCCGGAGTTGAGCTACAGGCAGTGGCTGGACGCGCAAAGGCCACTAGGAGGTAGCCCGTGCTCTTCAGCATCCAACAGAGCAGGAAGGAGCGGACGGGGTGCGCTGTACTCGCCGGAGTCGAGCTCGCGACGGCGGCCGGAGCTCGGCCGTGCACGAGCAGGGGGCTGTCGTGCACTAACGACCCAAAGGAGAGGTTGGGCGGCGTCGCAAGGCTACCCAGAGCACGACGGCCAGAAGCGCAAGGCGAGGCGAGCTCAACAGCGAGTGGAGCAAGGGCAATGGCGAACGGCGAGCTTCGGTGATGGCGGGAACGACTCTACTGCAAGCTACAGGCCATGGGAACAGGGGCAAACGGTGAAGAGGCTCACTGGGAGGTCGAAGCGCAGCTCAGCAAGCTCGGGGACGTCCTGTGTGCGGCAAGTCAACGGCGGCGGTGGTCGGAGCCCGAGGTGGAAGACGATGGCGACGAGGTCGATGCAGGGCTTCCCGGCTCACTTGGCTCGGTGAGGAGGAAGAGTAGGCCGAGGCGGAGCTCTGGAATGCGTCGGGGAGATGAGGGAGAGGCTCTGGGCACGGCAACAGGGCGGCGGCGACGGTGGCGTTCGGCCGTTCACGGGAGAGAGAAACAGAGGAGGGGGAGGGCGCTCGAGGGAGAGAGTGAGAGGGGCTCCAGGGGGTTCGTGGCATCGCGGTGGCGTGAGGGGGAGGCTCGGGAACGCCTCGGTGGAAGCAGGAGGTGGAGGCCTCCCAGCGAGCGCGTGCGTCATCGCCTCTGCCTACTGGCAGAGGTTGAAGATGGCACGGCTGCCTGGTGGGCTGGGCTGCCTAATTGGCCGGCTACAGGTAAGGCCAGGTAAGTGGCCCAGGTACTCTCTCTCTCTCTACTTTCTACTTTTGTTCTGTTTTCTAATTTGCAAGTTTGTTTTTGATTTAGTAAAACACCGAATCACTTTTATAAATCCTGGAATTAATTATGGGAAATTACCGAATTATCTCAGAGGCCCTTAGTTATTTTCAGAATTGTTGGAGCATTTAATAATATTTATAGCAATTAAATGCCCCAATTCAAATACAATATGAGTTAATTCAATAATCCAAATGTCATGGAAAAATGTGCAACATCTCTGGTTACTGTTTCCAGCATTTTCCAAAATGGTGAACATTTTTTTAAGGCCCTTTGGGTTCATTGAAAAATATTTTTTTAGTTGGACCTATTTGAATTGATTTAGTGCTAGGGCTTGGTCATCCCCACCTCAAGTTTCTGAGAATTTTAAACATGATGCACACATGAACGGCTAGCCTAGTGCATACCAGAACTAGGGATGTGACAGTACTAGCGCCTCATACTCGGTGTCGGATTACGGGTACCGGCAAAACCCTTAAGGTTCGAACACTAGGGTGCGCACGAAGATCTCTCCCTTCCCTAGCTCACACACTCGCCATGATCTCAAAGCTAAGCATGACGAACCCGAAGAACAAGGGACACAAGAGTTTATACAGGTTCGGGCCACCGATGTGGTGTAATACCCTACTCCAGTGTGGTGTGGTGGATTGCCTCTTGGGCTGAGGATGAACAAGTACAAGGGAAGAACAGCCTCCTGAGGAGAGCTGTTCTTGTGCTCGGTGAGCTTGTGTGTGTGAGGATGGAATGGATCCGATCCAAGATGAGTTTTCTCCTACTATGGTGGCTAGTCCTATTTATAGAGGCCTTGGTCCTCTTCCCAAATGTCGGCAGGAAGGGATCCAACAATGGCCAAATTTGAAGGGAGACAACCAGTACAGGTTATCCTGACTAAAGGTGGTCTTCGCCTGCCAAAGGATCTGGTGGTGACGCCGTCCTGGGCTCCACGGTGACCTCCGTCCTGCTGTCCTGCTGGTCTTGGTCTTGTTGCACCAATATGGAAACCTTTGCCTGATGCCTCGGGACTCCTCGCCTGCGCCTGCCTCTTTAGCACCAAAGAGGAAACGAGTACACTGCACGATGGCGCCCGCCTAGCCTTGGTCATCATGGCTTGTGTCATAGGAACCTCGCGAGGTGCCCCTTGCCTTGATCTCTCTGCCCCTCGCGAGCCAGCCTAGTGAGGCTGCCCCTGAGAAGGTCTTGTGTCGTCCGTCTCACAAGGCTTGGCCCCTCACGAGGGTCTTGGGTGTTTGCTGGTGAAGATGGGTCGTACCAGGCTGCTGGTGGAGCCACGCCGTGGGCTGCAGGCAGGCAAGTCTGGGGACCCCCGTTCCCTGGATGCCGAAAGTAGCCCCCGGGCCCAAGGCATGCTCGGACTTGGCTTCGAGGCGAAGCCAAGGGGCAAGTGCGGAGCGCCGCAGGCCCCAACAACCAGAGTCCTTGGTTGACGTGTGGCGATCGATGGGACGTGGGCGTCGCCGCTTCCCCACCTGCCTCGGCAACTGTCCTCGGTTTGACAAGACTCTGCTGCATTCATAGGAAAAACCATCATTGCGTGTGATCATGGAGGCCGGCGGTTGGCCTCCCCCTGACTATAAATGAAGAGGGGGGCGGAGCCCCCGTTGCTCATCTCCTTCTTTCTCGCCGCGTGCTCCTTCCTCTTCCTCCTTGCTCCATCGCCTTTCCGCGACACCAATGGCGCCGATACAGAGGTTCTCGGCCGCAGAGTAGGGAGAAATCCCCCGCGACGAGCCGGGGCCGCTTCCGCCGAAGAAGAGGCTGGCCCGCCGCCGTGACATAGTCGTGACGCCGGAGGTGTTGAGGCCTTGGTATGAGCGGCCTCCACCTAGGTATCCGTTGCCTTTGTAAGCCCAAGCCGAGGGCTCCGGAGGAACAGGCGGCGACCAGCGCCATCCATGCCGCGGCCGTGGTCGCCGCGCCGTGGTGGCATGTGCCGTCACCCAGGAACCCACACCGAGGGCGCCTCGCATGAACTCGTAATGTGGGCGGCGATGCCTCCGCGCGCTTGGATTCTCTTCCCGCAGTTCTTCTCTGCTGAGATGCTGCTGAGGGGTCCGCTGGAGTTGTGGCTACAGCACGTCGAATGCGATGCCCCAGCGACAGGGGCGGAGGTTGATGTCGTCTCCTCGGGCAAGATCTTCATGAACCGCGGCTGGGGTGAGGTCGCCCGAGTTTGCCGTACGGAGGGCGCCCTCTCCATCCACTTCGAGTATGGCGGCGCCTCCATGATGTTCTTTAAGGTCTTTGACGAAGAAGGCCGCCACTTGGAGTGCTGCCCTGGAGGGGATCGTCGGGACGGCGCTGCGGCAGGAGCCAGGACTGCCACTGGCCTCGCCAGCGATTCCTCCGGCAAAAGCGAGGGCGCTTGGGAGTCCAGCGACTCTCCCGAGCCCTACGAGACTCCGGAGATGAGCGATGACAGCTACGTGCCCCCGAGCTCTCGCCGTGCCCGGAGCGCGGCCGCAGCGTCCGGCCACCACCATCGCTGATCTGGGTGGAGTTGGTGCCAGCCTCCCGTGGCCCACTGTTGATGATGGCATCGGTGGCGTTGGCGCGTGTAGATAGGGCTCCTAGAAACCTCCTTCTTTTGTTCCCTGCGAGGAATCGAGATGGACCCCGTGGGGGCGTGTAAAGGGTCTGTAATGCCTTTTGTTGATATCATCCTTATTATCAAGATTTACGAATGCATGTCCTGCTTCGTCGCGGTCTCCCCTTTCCAACTTCGCGGTAGCTTAGTGCTCTACACCGACAGGTCCCGGTCCCCAGGCAGGCTGCAGCCATCGCTGGTATGCCAGGTCGCGATGCCGTGGTCAAGGCCAGGAGGTGAGCGGCCCGTGGTCCAGTAAGATAAAAAACAAATTCGCAAATAATTTAAACAAACTCCCCCAGGATTGTTGAAAGTTGGACGGCACCCGTTGTTTCGGACAAGCCGTGGAGTGTGATTGTTGGTGGAGGGGGAGGAAAATCTTTACCTTTGTGTTTGGGAACCGCCTATAATGTATCTAGTATGGAAGATATTGGGAACCCTTGGTCGTTATGTTGACAATGAAAGCATACCTCTCAAAATTATTTTCATCTCTGTTTTAGCTTCGAGCTCTGGCACCTCTGCAAATCTCTGCTTCCCTCTGCGAAGGGCCTATCTTTTACTTTTATGCAAGAGTCAGTAGTATTCCTTCTCATTCCAACATACTCTTTAGTTGGCGAGCATCATGTGGTGGAAAAAGATCGAAGCATATATGGCCATTCAAATATATTTGATCATGAATTATTATTGTTGACAATTATCTATATGATAAATAAGTTGGGAGGCGAAACATTAAACCCCTATCTTTCCCTGTGTTTGACGGATGCTATTTGTTCTAAAAATATGCTTTGAGTGGTATCAATCATGGAAGATTATACAATAGTTGAGTATGTGGGATTTGCTAAATCAAAGCTCTTACATAGACCCTTCCTGAAAATAAGATGAATTGCAATTGTTTGATGACTGAGAACGGTTTGTTAATTTTCAAGAAAGTTTATGATCTATTCTTTAACATGTGAATAGCTTGTTACTTGATCATGAGAAGCTTTCTGATATGAGCTAATGTTATGATATATAAAGATGCAAGAAAAAGTTACTGAAATAATCATTGATCAAACTTGTGCACCTGCTAGCATTCACACTTCATAAATTATTTCTTTTATCATTTACCTACTCGAGGACGAGCAGGAATTAAGCTTAGATGCCGATACGTCTCCAACGTATCTATAATTTATGAAGTATTCATGCTATTATATTATCTGTTTTGGATGTTTATGGGCTTTACTAAACACTTTTATATTATTTTTGGGACTAACCTATTAACCAGAGGCCCAGCCCAAATTTTTGTTTTCTTGCCTATTTCAGTATTTCGAAGAGAAGGAATATCAAACGGAGTCCAAACGGAATGAAACCTTCGGGAGAGTTATTTTTGGAATGGAAGCAATCTATGAGACTTGGAGTAGACGTCAGGGGAGCTTTGGGGAAGCCACGAGGCAGGGAGGCGTGCCCTACCCCCTGGGCGTGCCCGCCACCCTCGAGGGCCCCTCGTGGCTCCCCTGACCGACTTCTTTCGCCTATATATGTACATATACCCTAAAAACATCAAGGAACACAATAGATCAGGAGTCCCGCCGCCGCAAGCCTCTGTAGCCACCGAAAACCAATCGGGACCCTGCTCAAGACTCACGGAGGGGGGAACCCTCACCGGTGGCCATCTTCATCATCCTGGCGTTCTCCATGACGAGGAGGGAGTAGTTCACCCTCGGAGCCGAGGGTGTCTACTAGTAGCTATGTGTTTGATCTCTCTCTCTCTCCTGTTCTTGAGGTGATACGATCTTGATGTATCGCGAGCTTTTCCATTATAGTTGGATCTTATGATGTTTCTCCCCCTCTACTCTCTTGTAATGGAAAGAGTTTTCCCTTTGAAGTTATCTTATCGGATTGAGTCTTTAAGAATTTGAGAACACATGATGTATGTCTTGCATGTGCTTATCTGTGGTGACAATGGGATATCACGTGATCTACTTGATGTATGTTTTGGTGATCAACTTGCGGGTTCCGTGACCTCGTGAACTTATGCATAGGGGTTGGAACATGTTTTTGTCTTGAGACTCTGGTAGAAACTTTGGGGCACTCTTTGAAGTTCTTTGTGTTGGTTGAATAGATGAATCTGAGATTGTGTGATGCATATCATATAATCATACCCACGGATACTTGAGGTGACATTGGAGAATCTAGGTGACATTAGGGTTTTGGTTGATTTGTGTCTTAAGGTGTTATTCTAGTACGAACTCTATGATAGATCGAACGGAAAGAATAGCTTCGTGTTATTTTACTACGGACTCTTGAAAAGATTGATCAAAAATAATAACTTTGAGGTGGTTTCGTACCCTACAATAATCTCTTCATTTGTTCTCTGCTATTAGTGACTTTGCAGTGACTCCTTGTTGCATGTTGAGGGATAGTTATATAATCCAATTATGTTATTATTGTTGAGAGAACTTGCACTAGTGAAAGTATGAACCCTAGGCCTTGTTTCCTAGCATTGCAATACCATTTACGCTCACTTTTACCACTTGCTACCTTGCTGTTTAATATTTTTAGATTACAAAAACCTTTATCTACCATCCATATTGCACTTGTATCACCATCTCTTCGCCGAACTAGTGCACCTATACAATTTACCATTGTATTGGGTGTGTTGGGGACACAAGAGACTCTTTGTTATTTAGTTGTAGGGTTGCTTGAGAGAGACCATCTTCATCCTACGCCTCCCATGGATTGATAAACCTTAGGTCATCCACTTGAGGGAAATTTGCTACTGTCCTACAAACCTCTGCACTTGGAGGCCCAACAACGTCATCAAGGAGAAGGTTGCGTAGTAGACATCACTTCACGCCGCTGTGGAACTTGCAGGGAGCATCTCGAGGGTCTGCTCAAAGGAGAAAGCAGGCAACCAAGCTGGCTTGCCGCCCTTCTGACGCTTGGGGCCGGGTTGTCCTTCAGGCTGCTGGTCTTCAATTGTTGCCACCTGCCGGCTCGTGGAAGCCGGCTGCGGGGCCTTGCGCTTGTTGTCGTTCGGCCACCGCCGCCGATTGTTGTCAGCAGCCGGCGTCCTAGGAGCCGGAGGGAGCACCTTTCCAGAAGCGTCCAGTCGGAGCTCCGACTTCATGGAAGAGTCAGCAGTGGTGTACTTGTCTGCTATGATCAGCAGCTCGTCGAGTGTGGCCGGCTCGTCTCAGAGGAGTCGGTGCTTGAGTAAGGTGCCCTCTCGGCACCTGGTGGTGAAGTACTCTATGGCTTGCACTTCATGCGCCCCTTCGCAGGAGTTGCGTAGTTCAGCCCACCTCGTCAAGTAGTCGCGGGTGGACTCGTCTGGGCCTTGAACGCACAGCGAGAGCTGGCAGGGCCTGGGCGGCCGCTCGTAGGTGCTGGTGGAGTTGCGGACCACCCAGCTGTTGATGCTGTGAGGCTTCAGGCTGTTTAACCATGTCCGGTCCGTGCCCTGGAGCATGAGCGGAACGTACTTCACACCAATGCGCTTGTTGCCGTTCGCTATGTTGACGGTTGTGGAGTAGTCGACCAGCCAATCTTCCGGCTTCACGGAGCCTTTGGACTTGGGCGTGTCTCGAGGGAGCGAGAACCCTTTGGGGAAAGGCTCGTCGCGAATGTGGGAGCCAAAACAAGGCGGGCCCATCTCATCTTCTTCTTCTAACGCCAAGGATTGAGCAAGGCGGTCGATCCGGTGGCGGGCATCATTTTCTGCGACTCCTTCCTGGCGGCCAAGCCGGTTGCCGAGCGTCGGGTGCTCAACAGGTGGCGGGGAGGCGCGCCTCTCCCCGCGAGGAGGAGGAGGAGGCGGATAGTCGTCCTGTTGTTCCACTGCTCGTGGGCGGCCATCTTGGTCGCGCTCGATGGTGAGGCGTGTGCGGTTGCGGCTAGCAGCCGGCTCTCGGTCTCGTCTGTCGCAGACGCCGCCTACCGGCGTCCGAGAGGTCGCGCCTTGCTCTTGGCGAGGGGGTGGGTTCTCAACCCGCTGGCAGGGTTCTTCTACGCGGCAGCCGGTTTCTTGTTGCGCGGGAGCCGCGTCGATGAGCTGCTGACCACGCTCCGTCATGCAGCGCCGCTCAACACCCTCCAGGTGATCCATCTCGTCTGTTGCCGCCTGGGCAGCTCGTATGTTCTCCATGGGCGTGGCATAGATAGGGCGGTCTACCCCGAACATGCTGGCAATGGCAGCGCCGCGCTGTCGGACCGTGCCAACGTGGCTGGGCCCGCCAGCAGCCGGTGTGCCACCAACGGCACGGTCGATCTCGAGCTGGTAGGCCTCGGAGAGGCGTCTCATGGTAGCCAATTTCTTGGCTCTTTCGACGAGAAAGACGTGGCAGGTTTCTAGCGTCTCGGCGTTGGCATCTTCTGCTATGGGTGCAGACAGGTCTTGCAGGGCTGCGTGTACCGGGTCTTGGGCAGCCCCACCAGAGGCTCCGTCGTAGCTGACGACGAGCACCTCTGTGACGGTGCTGCCGCCCCTGTCCGCGCGAGGGAGCGGGTCGTCGATGACCACCATGTTGGTGGCGAAGGCGTCGAGGGATGCCGTGTCAGAGTCGACAAGCATCGGGTCGGTGGAGCCGATCAACTCTAGGTCGGAGGCCGGCTCGTTGGTGATGTCGAGCTTGCCAAGGAGGTCGACGAGGCATCTCTCGGAGCTGGCTGCTCCCGCTTTGGGCGCGGGCTCATCGGAGAGGCGGACTTCGCCAATGAGATCAGCGAGGCAGCTTGCCACGCCGGCGACTTCCGCGCCATGCAGTGCGTCAGCCCAGACGCCATCAGGCGTGCTGGGCTAGCTGTGCTCGCTAAGGAGGAAAAGGGTTCCCGTCCTGAAAAGATCTCCGGACGACGGTGCACCTAGCCCCACGGTGGGCGCCAAATGTCGGGGGTGTCGTGCGACATATGCCAAAGGATGGCTTATCATGGTGGGGGAGAGTAAGACGTCGCCGGTGCCTGGAAACGGGATAAGATGTAGACATGTACGCCGACGCATCTTACCCAGGTTCAGGGCTCTCCTAGGAGACAACACCCCTAGTCCTGCTCTGCGAGGTCTCCGCATGATCACTAGATTAACAAAGGTGGCTACAAGTTTGCTCCTTGAGTTGTTTCTCTTGTGGAGGAAGAAGAACAAGGCTAGCCCTAGCTTCACTCTCTCTATGTGTTTTTATGGTCTCTATGAGGATGAACCCTTTGCATGGGTGCCCGGGATTATATAGGCTTACTCCCCAGGGGTACATTGGTAATCTGGCCGGGTGTAGGACCCGGCTGTCAGTGTCTATGGTTGCCGGCTTCTCCGCCGGCCGCTGGGGCCCGCCGCCTGGTGGGTCCTGCCGGTTGTCTCGTACTTCACCGACAGGCCGCGCCCGCCGCTTGCGGGTCTTGCCGGCTGCTAAGTACTGTGGCTGCACCACTGATGTTGCACGCTTTGTCGGGGAGAGCATGGCTAAGTGCTGCCGCCTGGTGGGCGTTCACTGTAGCCATCCCCCGTCTCTTCTGATTAAAGGCTGCACAGACTTTGAGGGAGGGGGTGGGCCGCCTGGTGGGGAGTCGGCCTCCCCTGTGCCGATAGATCAGGAGTTAGTCTCTCACGAACAGGTAGGGCCTGCCTCCTGCAGGCCGTACCGACAATCCGTAGTGGGAGCATGGCCTCCTCTGCCATGGGTGATGTCATGGGTTGCATGGCAATAGTGTCGCGCTAGGCGAGGGATGTCCGCCCAGTACACTGCACTGTGGCCACACTCCGCCCTGGATTCGGGGTGGCAGGCTCACTGTAGCCATGCCCCATCTTGTCATAATTATGTGGGTGCTAACTTTGAGGGCGAGAGGGGCCGCCTGCTAGGAGTCGGCCCACTCCGTAGCTGTTTTCTGGATTCCGCCGCCTCCGGGCAGCCGGCCGTTTGGACCAGCCAGCCCCAAGAAGGCGGCCTTCTGCCTTTGATTCTTGAGGGGTGCAGCCGGCCCCGATGTTTTGAAATACCAGGGGAGGGTGATGAGGCTACCCGTGGTTATCCTCTCCGACAATTTGTGATTAGGAACCTGGTATATGTTGAAGATCCTCCGCGGCAACGGCACCAGAAATTGCTTTTGATGTCGCTTGAAGCTACGTCGGTATTTCCCCAAAGAGGAAAGGATGATGCAGCACAACGGTGGTAGGTATTTCCCTCGGATATGAAACCAATTTTATCGAACCAGTAGGAGAACCAAGCAACACAACGTAAACAGCCCTTGCACACAGATGACAAATCATCGCAACCCGACGTGTTAAAGGGGTTGTCAATCCCTTCCGGGTACGGCGCCTCAAGTAGGCAAACGGATGTGAGATAAAATTGTAGTAGATTGATAGATCGAACACCAAGTAAAATAAATAAGAATAAATTGCAGAAAGGTATTTTTGTATTTTTGGTTTAATAGATCTAAAAATAAATGCAAGGAAAAAGTAGATCGCAAAGGCAAATATATGAGAAAGAGACCCGGGGGCAGTAGGTTTCACTAGTGACTTCTCTCGAGAAAAATAGCAAACGGTGGGTGAACAAATTACTGTTGGGCTATTGACAAAACTTCAAATACTCATGAAGATATCCAGGAAATGATCATTATATAGGCACCACGTCCAATATTACTAGACGGACTCCTGCCTGCATCTACTACTATTACTCCACACATCGACCGCTATCCAGCATGCATCTAGTGTATCAAGTTCATGCAGAAACGGAGTAAAGCAATAAGAATGATGACATGATGTACACAAGATCTATCTATGTAGAGATAGACCCCGTCGTTTTATCCTTAGTAGCAACGATACATACGTGTCGGTTCCCCTTCTGTCACTGGGATCAAGCACCGTAAGATCGAACCCACTACAAAGCAAGATAAATAGATCAAGTTGGACAAACAAAACCCAGATATCGGAGAAGAAATAAGATGCTATAAGACATCATGCATAAAAGAGATCAAAGAAACTCAAATACTTTCATGGATATAAAAAGATAGATCTGATCATAAACTCAAATTTCATCCGATCCCAACAAACAAACTGCAAAAAGAGTTACATCATATGGATCTCCAAGAGACCATTGTATTGAGAATTCAGAGAGAGAGAGAGATGAAGCCATCTAGCTACTAACTACGAACCCGAAGGTCTACAAAGAACTACTCAAGCATCATTGAAGAGGCACCAATGGAGGTGGTTCTGGACTCTGCGGCAGCTTGATGAATATTTCGTCGACTCCCCTAGGGTTTTGGGAATATTGGGGTATTTATAGAGCAAAGAGGCGGTCCGGGGGCACCCGAGGTGGGCACAACCCACCAGGGCGCGCCTGGGCCTCCTGGCGCGCCCTAGTGGGTTGTGCTCTCCTCGAAGCACCCCCCCCCCCCAGGCACAGCCAGGGCCCATTATGTTCCTTATGGTCCAAAAAATCTCCGTAAAGTTTCGTTGCGTTTGGACTCCGTCTGATAATGATTTCCTGCGATGTAAAAAACATGCAGAAAATAGCAACTGGCACTTGGCACTATGTCAATAGGTTACTACCAAAAAATGATATAAAATGACTATAAAATGATTATAAAACATCCAAGACTGATAATATAACAGCATGGAACAATAAAAAACTATAAATATGTTGGAGATGTATCAGAGCATAAGAATTCATCGCCCAGAAGATCCATGAGCTTCATGAAGCACGAGCCATGCACGACAAGCGTCGCCCCGCACACCCCATGGGCTCAGCTGCCGCTCCCGACACGGGCAGTGAGCTGTGCGTGTGCGTCAACATCCTGGGCCTCAATAGGGCTGCCTCTCAGGACCTCTTTTGGCTACCGTGCATCAGCCGGGGCATGAGTGTCCCCTGCAACTTCATCAGCATGCCCTTCGGTCTGCTGAACATGGGCGCCACATACCAACTACTCGCGCAGCTCACGCTGGCATCTCACGAGGCCTTGCTTGGCGTTGGCGTCTCATGAGGCCCTGGCCCCTCGCGAGTCTCCAGGGTCTCAGGAGCTAGTCGGCCCCTCAGGGGCAAACCTTCGTGGCACGCTTCGCCAGCTTCCTCGATGCTTCCGCAGCAGCATTGCTTGGTGACTTTTGGGCTTGTTCAATTGAGGTGCCCTGCGGGCTGCATCATCCTCAAGCTGTTTAGGGCCAGTCCCAGCTACTGCTTTACCTTTTGGTTTTGTACGAAACCCAGTTATACTTTCATGAGCTGCTCTGCATATTGATTTTGTGCTTGACACCGCATCACACCTGGAGGCGCCACCCCTTGGGGCCCCACGCACTAGCAGCTCTCCTCCTTGATGTCCCATGAGTGGGGGCTATTGGCACATCGCCTGTGCTTGGATCCATCCCTGCAGCACTGATAAACCTAAGTGATCGAGCTCTGGCTCGCGGGCCGGCCCCGTGCATGCCAACTCATCAGGTCCTTAGCGCCTTGTCTCCTCACGGAACAATCATGAACAGACCAGCAAGCGCGCATGGCCCTATGTACCTTGTAATCTGTCAACATGCACAGGTTTTAGGAGCCAGGTGTTCGAACAACGTGTGAATAACACCTCATCGCCTCAGGAGGCCCAACCTCGAGCTGGAGACGGTCTGGTCCACATCACGAGCCACGAAAAGCTAAGTACAACCACCTCAAGCAGTGCATAGTTGCCAATTAAGATTCCTTCTCCCTACAACCATCGCCAAGCATGTTGCCCATTTTTCACGCAAGTCGCTTGTACGTTAAAAGGGGAGCTCTTGAGCATCATGCCTCGGGAGATATTACTGGCTCTCGAGCCCTCACCCATTGGCCTTGTCCTAGGCATCGTGACCTGACATACCAGCGGTGGCTGAGACTCGCTCGAGGGCCGCGTCCTGAGGACGTAGAGCATTTTGGAAAACAAGAAAAAGAGAGGCACACCGCGCGAGGAAGCAAGGGGAAGGAGTTCA
Organism: Aegilops bicornis; assembly: GCA_021605145.1. NCBI lineage: Eukaryota > Viridiplantae > Streptophyta > Magnoliopsida > Poales > Poaceae > Aegilops > Aegilops bicornis. The sequence continues at coordinate 295,230,433 of CM038674.1, forward strand.
CAATTTATCCGCAAAGGCATTGGTTAAGTCACGAAGGGCATCAATTTTTTCATGCGCCCCCCACGGGGCCTCAATTTATGTTCCACGAGTAGAAGACGGACAAGAAGCCAAGCTCCCAGGAAACACGCCCTCGCTCCGCAAAGACTTCGCACGAGCCGCGGCAAATCTGCATTGCACCCTAAAGAGCTAAGTTGACCACCTCATGTGTCGCGTAAATCCTTCTAGATAGCGTATTTTCTTTTCGTGGTCTCACCCGAGGCGAAAGCCTCTTATCTTGTGTGAGCCGCTTGCGCGTCAAAGGGACCTCCTGAGCATCGTGCCTCAGGAGCTCTTACTGGACCTCAGGCCCCTCACCTCCTGGCCTTGTCCTAGGCATCGCGACCTAACATACCAGCGACAGCTGAGCCTCGCTCGGGGTTGGATCCTGGCGATGCAAAGCATTAGGGCGATTGCGAAGAAAGGACCAAGGCTAAATGAGGGGCATCATTATCAGACTTAACCGCGAACAACAAAATCACTTAAGATAGGGCGCAAGCGCGAGAGTTTCTTACACGACCCCACGGGCACATGCCATTCTGATGCACGAATAGAAGAAAACAAAAGAAAGCTCATCACGAAGGCCGCCTCTCCTAGGGCACCGACTCGAGCGTCGTCTGCTCTTAGTCGAAGTCCTCCTCCTTGACACGGGGCGCTGGGTGGGGCGTCGGAGTCATTGTAGCTTCCACTCCCCCTGGAGAAGGTGTTGCTACTGGCGCTTCCACCACCGGAGGAGCCAGAGATATTCATGAAGAGCATGGCGGCCCCGTCGTACTTAAAGAGGAGGGTGTGCCCTTCCTTCAAGCCCTAGGCGAGGGCGGACGACTTCCACCCCTGCCTCAGAAACATGAAGCCAGAGGGGGTGAAGTCCGTCGCCATCCTAGAGAACCCGTTGCAGCAGCCGTCCGGCTGCAGCCAGATGCCCAGTGGCGCGCGCTCTGCCATCTCTCTCACGAAGGTGTAGGGGAGCCAAAGCCAGGTGCAAGGATCACGTTACATGGGCACCATGAACTCGCGGGCCGCGTCGGTGGAGTGGCTCCACACCTGGGGAGGTCGGGCGGCTCTGCTCCACCCGCCCCGGTCTCGGCCGCCTCGTCCCCCTCGCCCACGCCCGCGAGCAGAGTGTTTCCCTCAGGTCTTGGAGCCGGCATCGGGCGTAAGCGGAGGGCAACCTTACCACCGCGGCAGCGGTCGTGCGAGGGCAGCCCGCTCGCTTGCCGGCCTCGACGGCTCTACCTCCTCTGCCGCCGCCTTCCCCTTTTTGGCAGTGGAGAACCTCCTCAAAGGTGCTATGGCTGCAGCAACGGCAGGGCAAAATGGAGAAGCGAGGAGAAGAAGATGGGTCGGGGGTCCGACCCTTGCCTTTTTATAGCATCGATGGGGGCTGATTTGTGCCCCTTCACCTTCGGAGCAATGATGGCCCGGCGGAGTGCTGCCGGGCTTTATGTCATCCTGGGCGGTTGCCAAGCCATTGTGGGGAAGTGTGGGCATCTCGTGCCCCATCGTGCGCCACGCTTCAAGCCTGGACGTAGGTGATAGGGGCCCGCTATGCTTCGCCTCTTCTCTCCCCCTCCGCCATGAGCAGATTCATGCGCCCCGCGGGCCCGAGGGCTACTGTCGGGCCTTTGGGACTGCGGGTACCCAGGCCCGTCTGCCTGCAGCCATCGAGTGGGTCCATCAGAAGGCCCGGCGCGGCCCAGCTTCAATGCTTCATGAGCAAGACCCTCGCGAGGGCCCCTTCCTCGCGAGGGCAACATCGGCAAGGATCGTCAAGAGCTCCAGAGGGCTTCATGCGGGGCGGCCACCCGAGGCTCCTCGCGGGGTGGATATCTCTAAGCTCGCCAAGCCCGCCTCGCACTACACGTGGGTGATGAGAGCCATGACGAGCAGCGCCCGGAGTCGTTCCAGCGGGCGCGGATAAGTATGTTTTCCTCTTTCGTGCTAAGGGAGCAAGGGCGACGCGTCAGTTCCGCAATCTTCAAAGTTTGTTGTTTTATTGCAAGAAGACCAGGATAGCGGGCTCACCAGGACGGAGGTCATCACCGAGCCCACCATCGCCTCATGGCAGGATTTGGCAGGCGAAGACCACCTTTAGTCACAATAGGATGTACTTATGTCCCCCTTCAAAAAAATTCGTTGTGGCAACCCTTCCCGCCTAGAGTTTTCGGGGGAAGAGGGCCGGGGCTAGTATAAATATAGTCTAGGTGCCACCGTAGAGAGGGGTCGAATCTGGAGCCCTCCCAAGGCAGTTCGACTTCCTTGTACACTCATATTCTTCCTCCCTCGCGAGGCAATCCACTACAAAGCAGGACTAGGGACTTACACCACAAGGTGGCCCGAACCTGGGTAAACTGACGTGTCGTTTGATACGCCTCCGTCATATCTATATTTTTTTATTGTTTCATGCCAATATTATACAACTTTTACATACTTTAGGTAATAATTTAGATGATTTATTGGACTACCATATTGATGCAGTGCCCCGTGCCAGTTCATGTTTGTTGCATTTTTTTCACAGAATATCCATATCAAATGAAGTCCAAACGCGATAAAATTTTGCAAAGAATTATTTTGGAATATATATGATTTTGGGAGGTGTAATCAATGCAAACAGAGGCCGGCGGCCTCCACTACCCACCAGGGCGCTCCTGCCCCCCTAGGGCGCGGTGGTGCCTTGTGGGCACCCTGTAAGTCGGTCGGGGCTCTTCTTTGGGTGTAAGAAATATAATTTATGGAAAAAAAATCTTGTAAAAATTTCAGCCATATCGGAGTTACGGATCTCCGGAAATTTAAGAAACGGTGAAGGGCTGGTAAACAGGAATGTGAAACTGAAGAGAACAGAGAGATAGATCCAATCAAGGAGGGGCTCTAACACCTCCGCCGCCATGGAGGCCATGGACCAGAGGGGAAACCCTCCTCCCTTCTATGGGTAGGCCAAGGAATAAGAAGAACGAGGGGGCTCTCTCGCGATGGCGCCGGAGTGCCGTCGGGGCAAGGATTGTGATGGCGATCTACATCAACAATCTTGCTACCGTCAACACCAACTTTCTCCCCCTCTATACATCAGTGTAACATCTCTATTCCCGCTACAATTATCTACTTAAACATGGTGCTCAACACTATATATTAATATCCAATGATATGTGGTTATCCTATGATGTTTGAGTAGATATGTTTTGTCATATGGGTTGATAAATGATCATGATTGGTTTGAGTTGTATATTTTATTTTGGTGCTGTCCTATGGTGCCCTCGTGTCGTGCAAACGTGAGGGATCCCCAATTTAGGGTTTTGCAATATGTTCATGATTTGCTTATGGTGGGTGGCGTGAGTGACAGTAGCACATACCCGAGTAAGTGGGTTGTTGCGTATGGGAGTAAAGAGGACTTGATAGTTAATGCTAAGGTTGGGTTTTACCTTAATGATCTTTGGAAGTTGCGGATCCTTGCTAGAGTTCCAATCATAAGTGCATATGATCCAAGTACGGAAAGTATGTTAGCTCATGCCTCTCCCTCAAATAAAATTGCAATAATGATTTCCGGTTTAGTTATCGATCACTTAGGGACAAATATCTTTCTTTGTGTGACAAAAACCTTACTACTAAACTACTAGTTTTATTATCTTGCAATGTATTCGTAGTCTTATTCTCGCAAAGTACTTCTTGTTTTATTCTTGTTCTAGGTAAAGCAAATGTTAAGTGTGCGTAGAGTTGTATCAGTGGTCGATAGAACTTGAGGGAATGTCCGTTCTACCTTTATCTCCTTGTTGGGTTCAACGCTCTTATTTATCAAAAAGGCTATAAATGATCCCCTATACTTGTGGGTTATCAAGACCTTTTTCTGGCATCATTGCCGAGGAGCAATAGCGTGGGGTGAATATTCTCGTGTGTTTTGTTTTCTTTATCAGTAAGTAGTTTTTATTTTCTATTCTAAGGTCTTCTCTATCTTTAGTTATGGATATGAAACACGAAATACCAAAAAAATAGTTGTACTTGCTACTCATGGAGATGGGGAACCTCCTAAAACCCTTGATGCTCGTTATGTAAAAAATATTAAACACTACTTTGATAATCCTAAGAAAACCCCATTCAACTTGATAATGGCAGACACGTTGGATCAACATGAATACTTTAGGGATTATTGCTTGACACAAAAAGGGAATCTATTATGTGATCAAACTGAAATGCTACATTGCTATGCTTGGAATTTCTGCTTGAGATATGATTATACTTGTTGCTCTAGGATGAAGGCTCGACACCTCCCCTTTTCTTGTAAATTTTAATGATAATGAAACATTGGCTTCTTATGCTAATGGTAGATATGATTACTATAATATGGAACGAATAGAAGAATTTGTTGCTTTTAAGGGTGCTTATGAAATTGAATCTTTGTTCGAAAAGTATGAAGATTTTGATGGTGTTGTTTATAGACCCAAAATTTTTTCTATACTTAAATATTGCTATGACAATTATAAATACAATTCCAATATTAATTTATTTATTGAGCAGGTCTCCGCTGTCCAAGAAGAGACTAATATTTTGCAGGAATCTATGGAAGAAGAAATTGTTGAAACTGTGAGTTCATTGGATGAAAAAGATGACGAGGAGAACGAAGAACAAAAGGAGGAAGAGCGGATTAGCTACACGTTCCCACCTTCTAATGAGAGTAACTCTCCAACTCATACGTTGTTTAATGTCCCTTCGTTCTTACCGAAGGATGAATGCTATGATCCCTTGGATTCGTTTGAAATATCCCTTTTTGATGAAATTGATGATTGCTATGCTTGTGGCCATGATGCCAATATGAATTATGCTTATGGAGATGAACTTGCTATAGTTCCTTATGTTAAGAATGAAATTGTTGCTATTGCACCCACACATGATAGTATTATCTTTTTGAATTCTCCCAACTACACTATACCAGAGAAGTTTGCTCTTATTAAGGATTATATTGATGGGTTGCGTTCTACCATTACACATGATGATTTTGATGAATTAAATATGCATGTGCTTGCTGCTCCTACTTGAAATTATTATGAGAAAGGAACTACATCTCCACCTCTCTATGTTTCCAACACAATAGAATTGCAAGAAACTGTTTATGCTATGTATTGGCCTTTACTAGATGTGCATGAATTGTTCTTTTATAAAATGCCGATGCATAGGAAAAGAGTTAGACTTCATCATTGCATGATATATGTTGCTTTGTGCTCACTACTAAATTATAAATCATTGCTAATTAAAATTGGCTTTGATATACCTCGGGATATGGGTAGATCTATTACTTGAGCACTATATGCCTAGCTTAATGGTTTTAAAGAAAGCACTGCCAGGGAGACAACCCGGAAGTTTTAGAGAGTCATTTACTTTGGTTGTGTGCTTTTATAAAGTTTAAAAACAAAAAATATAGAGGGGAGCCTAAAACTTTTCAAAAGGAACAGTGAAAGAGAGAAAGTCGAACATAGTAGAAGTGGGGGATGTCCTTGAACTTTGTCCATGCCCGTGGGAACTTTGTGAATCTTGATTACAGAAAATTTTCAATAAAAATAAGTATCCCCTTGTACAAATCCATTGTAGTATAAAAATAATGTGCCAATATTTGCCTTTAGGATGATTAGATTGCTTGTTGGTATGTGCGGTGCAAAAATAGAACATTTGGTTGTAGTGCATGAATTTACATTTTTACTGGAACGTGAAAAGTGTCTGAAATTTTTACAGAGTACTGCTATGGAAAAAAAATATTTTCCTAAATTTTCAGAATTTATGAAGTTACAGAAGTATGGTCAAAGTTCAGATTTCTACAGACTGTCCTGTTTTTCACAGATTCTGTTTTTGATGCATTGTTTTGCTTGTTCTGATGGAACTATGGATTTTATCGGTGGTATAAGCCATGGAGAAGTTAGGATGCAGTAGGGATAATGCAAAAATAAAATAATAAAGGGTTTGCAACAGTACGTAAAGTAGTAACTTTCTTTATTATACTAACGGATCTCACGAAGGTTTTCGTTAAGTTTTGTGTGGGTTAAGTGTTCAAAGATCGAGGAGGTCTCGATATGAGGAGAAGGAGGAGAGGCAAGAGTTCAAGATTGGGGATGCCCAAGGCTCCCCAAGTAAATATCCAAGGAGACTCAAGCGTCTAAGCTTGGGGATACCCTGGAAGGCATCCCATCTTTCTTCAACAAGTATCGCTATGTTTCGGTTTTTGTTTCATTCACGTGATATGCGTAAATCTTGGAGCGCCTTTTGTGTTTATTTTTTCCTTTTCTTTTATGAACCATGCTGGTATGAGGTAGTCCTTGGTTGGTTTATAGAATGCTCTTTTCACTTCACTTATATCTTTTGAGTATGGCTTTATAGAATGCTTCATGTGCTTCACTTATATCATTTGAAGTTTGGATTGTCTGTTTCTCTACACATAGAAAACCGTTGTTTGTAGAATGCTCTTTTGCTTCACTTATATTTATTAGAGCATGGTCTTTTGTAGAAAGAATTAAACTCTAATGCTTCACTTATATCTCTTTAGAGAGTCAAATAGGAATTGGTCATTTGCATGGATAGTCATGAAATCCTACATAAAACTTGTGGATCACTGAATATGATGTGTTTGATTCCTTGCAATAGTTTTGTGATATCGAGATGATAATATGTGGGAGGTACTAGTAAATGGTTGTGGTTAAGCATGCACATGCAGTCTCTCATTATGCTATGAAGTTGGATCATGATTTATTATTGCTTGACTTCCTTATGAGTGGCGGTCGGGGACGAGCGATGGTCTTTTCCTACCAATCTATCCCCCTAGGGGCATGCGTAGTAGTACTTTTGTCCGAGGGCTAATAAAATTTTCCAATAAGTATATGAGTTCTTTATGACTAATGTGAGTCCATGGATTATACGCATTTTACCTTTCCGCAATTTGCTAGCCTCTACTGATGCATCGTGAATTTCCCTTTCTCACCTCGAGATGTGGTGCAAACTTCGCAGGTGCATCCAAACCTCATGATATGATACGCTCTATCACACATGAGCCTTATTGTATCTTCATCAAAACAGCCACCATACCTATGTATTATGGCATTTTCATAGCCATTCCGAGATATATTGCCATGCAACTTCCACCGCTTCTGTTTTGATAACTTGAGCATTCACTATCATATTGCTTTGCATGATCGTAAGATAGCTAGCATGATATTTCCATGGCTTGTCTGTCTTTTGATATCTCTACTATGCTAGATCATTGCACATCTTGGTACACTGCCAGAAGCATTCATATAGAGTCATACTTTGTTCTAGGTATTGAGTTCTAATTTTTACTTGTAAGTAAACAGAAGTGTGATGATCATCATTATTCATTATTAGAGCACCCTACTGCAAGATACTACTAATGCGATACTACGATCAGAGACCCTTTGACAAAACTGTGTGCGATGCATTAATCACAAACGGTGATTTAAAAAACCCGTCAAAAGGTGCAAAACGATTTTGATGGCGGAGCCATCAAACGCGGTTCAGATTTTAGTTGCGTGTGCGATTCAGGGCACACAGTTAACCCGTTCGAACTGTTTGCGATGAGGCAGAACAACAGAAACGGGCAGCCATATCAATGTGTGTGCGATATATGGCATACAGTTCGCTCCGATGAACCGTTTGCTATTAGGGAGTGCAACATAAATGGTTAGCCAAATCAAGGTGTGTGTGATATTGAGCATATGGTTCACTCGGACGAACTGCTTTCGATTAGCGAACACAACAAAAATGGTTCAACTTAACAAGATGTGTGTGATACGTGGCAAACAGCCGACTCGGATGAACTGTTTGCGATGAGAAATTACAACACAGACGGTTAATACAGTTAGTTCGTGTGCGATTCTGTGTGTACAAAAAACTTTGAAAAATGCAAACTAGTTGCTTGCGGTGGCTAGGATTATCGCACACGATGCGGCTACGAGTACTCGTGTGCAATGATTAGTAAGTTACACATATGTTTCCTTATGTTAACACTTGTGTGATAAATAACACGTGGCACCGGATATGGTATTCGCGTTGTGTGTGTGCTCCACTTAGTCTTCCCGCGTTCCACATGGGTGAATTGTAAAATCCACGCCTATTCCTTCACCGGCTTCCCACCACCAGCTAATGGCTTGTTGCATATAACCCAGGCGGCAAAGCACCGCCGCGACACTCTGCGAAGATCTAGTCCTGACCCATCTACCATTAGTTATTCCAAGCATGCCAGCCAACGACCAAAGCTTCGACCTCGACGCCTACCTGCGTTACATCACCAGCGAGGAGAACGAGCAAGAGCAGGTCGGGGAGAAAGAGCTTCATCAGCCGGTGCAGGAACCATGGCCCATCGGCAACGATATCGGCGTCACAGTCCTTAGGAGCACAATCGACATATTGCAGAGGAGGTGCGATGAGCAGTTTTCCATCCACCATGCAAAAGATCCAGAGATGCCCGACGGCATGATCGACGACCCACCCGAAGAGCCATTGTCACCAGTGCTCATCAAGAGCCTGATGCCCCGCAAGGAATGGGCAGATGACCTCTGCGATTTAGTCAAGACAAAGGCATCCTGCGGCTTCATCATTGCCCGTTGCGGCCGTGTCAACCTTGATCCCGATGATGTGGTGGCCAAGCTCGAGCACATCCTTGGCGGAGTTGACATCCCCGATGAAGTAGAACATCGCCAACGTGATATCTTGAGGATGCAGGTGATCGACGAAATTTGCTACTAGGCCAGAGACATGGAAACGGAGCGATTCTGCGGAGTTGTCATGCGCGCGACTGCACGCTGTCAAGCTCTTCTGGAAGAGTCCCAGCAGCCCCAAGAGCCTCCAAGCAACAGCAGCTCCGTAGGCGGAGGTGGGTCGGGACACTTGGAGTGAACGGCCGCAAGGGTGCTATGCTGATCATGGTGTCCGAGAAGACCATTGTCGGAAGGCCGCCAGCTCAGCCTTTTAGCTTATATTTTATTATAATTGTATGCATATGTGGGTCATGAGTGTTCTGGGCATTGTCGCATGTGGCATTCTAAATTATCCTGAATTTGTAAGACAATTATTAAGAATTATTAACTGTTGCCATTGTAACTTTGCCTCAATAGCGAGTAGAGCGCGCGCAGGGACACCAGAAAGGAGCACGCCGCGGCCGCCTCAACGGCGAACAACCACGTGGTCAACCTTCTGCCATCAATAAATTTTGACCTTGTTTCTCGTCACATTGCTGATTACAATGCAATAAGTAATTGCAAATATGTTCACACCTATCAAACTAATATGTGTTCACACTTAGCACCAGGCTATAAAAACTACCCACTCGAAAATTACTTCACGGTTCCTCTCCTCATCACCCACAAAACTGGTTTTTCTGTCAAGTCGTTGTGACATGACCGGTAGGAGGAGTTTAGGGTGGACATATAATCAGGCAGCAAAGACCAAGGCCGCAGAAGCACTAGAGAGGTCCCACCATGAAGCCACGGCCGCAGTAGAGATGTCCCGGTGCACCGCGGAGCCCTCAAATGAGCTCTCACAGGCAGACGAGGGCTCTCACAAGCGCATTCAGGGCGTCGGCCATCGCGATGAGCCGGCGTTCCTGAAGTCCTTCGCCGATGACGACGACATTCTCGCAGGCGTCACTACACAGCAGGAGCTAGTCGATGGCTTGATGAAGAGGCTCAAAATCAGTGATGCCTCGGTTGACAAGGCGACCAGCCTCATCGAGCAACTCATGGGTGACAATGCGAAGGTCCTCAAATTGGTCACTGAGAAGGAGGAGGAGGCCTCCGGCTGGAGGATGCTGCATGAGCAGAGCATTGCCTCGGAGATGACACTGAAAGCGGTCATCGAGGAACTGATGGGTGGCTTGAGGAAGCCCCGGATTGAGAGCGGGCAGGAGGTGGAGAAATCCGTGGCTGCTTTCAAGCAAAGTCATGAGGAATTGAAGAAGGAGCTGGAGGATTTCGCCGCCCGGCGATCCATCGACGAGTAGAGACAGTAGCGACCCAGATCGTTGTCTGCAATTTCCTTCTTCTCTTGCCCCCGTGTCTTCCGGGCTTTGCCGCATGTGGCATTTTAAATTAACCAGAATATGTAAGAAAATTATTATCTGCACCATTGTAAATTCGTCGTATTATCCATTGCCATTTTATTGGTGGTCGTATTTGAAGGAAATATGCCCTAGAGGCAATAATAAAGTTATTATTTATTTCCTTATTTCATGATAAATGTTTATTATTCATGCTAGAATTGTATTAACCGGAAACATAATACATGTGTGAATACATAGACAAACAGAGTGTCACTAGTATGCCTCTACTTGACTAGCTCGTTAATCAAAGATGGTTATGTTTCCTAAACCATAGACATGAGTTGTCATTTGATTAACGGGATCACATCATTAGGAGAATGATCTGATTGACATGACCCATTCCGTTAGCCTAGCACTTGATCGCTTAGTATGTTGCTATTGCTTTCTTCATGACTTATACATGTTCCTGTAACTATGAGATTATGCAACTCCGTTACCGGAGGAACACTTTGGGTACTACCAAACGTCACAACGTAATCGGGTGATTATAAAGGAGTACTACAGGTGTCTCCGAAGGTACATGTTGAGTTGGCGTATTTCAAGATTAGGTTTTGTCACTCCGATTGCTCCGGAGAGGTATCTCTCGCCCTCTCGGTAATGCACATCACTATAAGCCTTGCAAGCAATGTAGCTAATGAGTTAGTTACGGAATGATGCATTACGTAACGAGTAAAGAGACTTGCCGGTAACGAGATTGAACTAGGTATTGGATACCGACGATCGAATCTCGGGCAAGTAACATACCGATGACAAAGGGAACAACGAATGTTGTTATGCGGTTTGACCGATAAAGATCTTCAGAGAATATGTAGGAACCAATATGGGCATCCAGGTTCCGCTTATTGGTTATTGACCAAGAATAGTTCTCGGTCATGTCTACATAGTTCTCGAACCCGTAGGGTCCGCACGCTTAAGGTTTCGGCGATGCTTATATTATGAGTTTATGAGTTTTGATGTACCGAAGGAGTTCGGAGTCCCGGATGAGATCGGGGACATGACGAGGAGTCTCGAAATGGTCGAGACGTAAAGATCGATATATTGGACGACTATATTCGAGTTCGGAAAGGTTCGAATGATTCGGGTATTTTTCGAGTACCGGAGAGTTACGGGAATACGTATTGGGCCTTATTGGGCCATACGGGAAAGAAGGAAAAGGGCCTCAAGGGTGGCCGCACCCTTCCCTTGGTCTGGTCCGAATTGGACTAGGGAAGGGGCGCCTCTTCCTTCCTTCTCCTTTTCCCTTCCCTTTCCTTCTCTTCTACTCCTACTACATGGAAGGTTTCCTAGTTGGACTAGGAAAGGGGAATCCTACTCCGGTGGGAGTAGGACTCCCCTAGGGCGCGCCATAGAGAGGGCCGGCCCTCCCTCCTCCACTCCTTTATATACGGGCAGGGGGCACCCCATGGACACACAAGTTGATCTACGGATCGCTCCTTAGCCGCAGCGGTGCCCCCTCCACCATATTCCACTTGGTCATATCGTCATGAGCTTAGCGGCCCCGCGCCGATGAAGTCATATCGTCAGCGAGCTTAGGCGAAGCCCTCACGCCGGTGAAGTCATATCGTCGCGAGCTTCGGCGAAGCCCTCGTCGGTGGAGCATCATCATCGCCACCACGCCGTCGTCTTGGCCGACGGAACTCATCCCGACACTTTGCTGGATCGGAGTCCGGGATCGCCATCGAGCTGAACGCGTGTGCAGAACTCGGAGGTGCCGTGACGCTCGGTACTTGGATCGGTCGGATCGTGAAGACGCACGACTACATCAACCGCGTTGTTATAACGCTTCCGCCACGGGTCTACGAGGGTACGTGGACATACACTCTCCCTCTCGCTGCTATGCATCACCATGATCTTGCGTAAAGCGTGGGAAAATTTTTGAAATTACTACGCTCCCCAACAAAGTGGTATCGAGCCTGGTTTTATGCGTTGATGTCATATGCACGAGTAGAACACAAGTGAGTTGTGGACGATACAAGTCATACTGCCTACCAGCATGTCAAACTTTGGTTCAGCGGTATTGTTGGACGAGACGATCCGGACCAACCTTACGCCAGACGCTTTACGCGAGACCGGTTCCCTCGACGTGCTTTGCACATAGATGGCTTCGCGGAAGACTGTCTCTCCAACTTTAGTTGAACTGAAAAGGCTACGCCTCGTCCTTGAGAAGGTTAAACGGAGTCTATTTGACAAACTATCGCTGTGGTTTTGATGCGTAGGTAAGAACGGTTCTTGCTCAGCCCGTAGCAGCCACGTAAAACTTGCAACAACAAAGTAGAGGACGCCTAACTTGTTTTTGCAGGGCATGTTGTGATGTGATATGGTCAAGACGTGATGCTATATTTTATTGTATGAGATGATCATGTTTTGTAACCGAGTTATCGGCAATCGGCAGAGCCATATGGTTGTCGCTTATTGTATGCAATGCAATCGCGATGTAATGCTTTACTTTATTACTAAGCGGTAGTGATAGTCGTGGAAGCATAAGATTGGCGAGACGACAACGATGCTACGATGGAGATCAAGGTGTCGCTACCGGTGACGATGGTGATCATGACGGTGCTTCAAGATGGAGATCACAAGCACGAGATGATGATGACCATATCATATCACTTATATTGATTGCATGTGATGTTTATCCTTTATGCATCTTATTTTGCTTGATTGACGGTAGCATTATAAGATGATCTCTCACTAATTATCAAGAAGTGTTCTCCCGAGTATGCACCGCTATGAAAGTTCTTCGTACTTTGAGACACCACGTGATGATCGGGTGTGATAGGCTCTACGTTCAAATACAACGGGTGCAAAACAGTTGCACACGCGAATACTCAGGTTATACTTGATTTAGCTATGCATATAAGATATGACCTCGGAACACGGAGACCGAAGGTCGAGCGTGAATCATATAGTAGATATGATCAACATAGTGATGTTCACCATTGAAACTACTCCATCTCACGTGATGATCGGACATGGTTTAGTTGATTTGGATCACGTGATCACTTAGAGGATTAGAGAGATGTCTATCTAAGTGGGAGTTCTTAAGTAATATGATTAATTGAACTTTAATTTATCATGAACTTAGTCCTGGTAGTAGTTTGCAAATTATGTTGTAGATCAATAGCTCGCGTTGTTGCTTCCCTATGTTTTTATATGTGTTCCTAGAGAAAATTGTATTGAAAAATGTTAGTAGCAATGTTGCGGATTGGATCCGTGATCTGAGGTTTATCCTCATTGCTGCATAGAAGAATTATGTCCTTGATGCACCGCTAGGTGACAGACCTATTGCAGGAGCAGATGCAGACGTTATGAACGTTTGACTAGCTCAATATGATGACTACTTGATAGTTTAGTGCACCATGCTTAAACGGCTTAGAATCGGGACTTCAAAGACGTTTTGAACGTCATGGACCATATGAGATGTTCCAGGAGTTGAAGTTAATATTTCAAGCAAATACCCGAGTTGAGAGATATAAAATCTCCAACAAGTTCTATAGCTAAAAGATGGAGGAGAATCGCTCAACTAGTGAGCATGTGCTCAGATTGTCTGAGTACTTCAATCGCTTGAATCAAGTGGGAGTTAATCCTCCGTATAAGATAGTGATTGACAGAATTCTCTAGTCACCATCACTAAGTTAGTAGAACTTCGTGATGAACTATAGTATGCAAGGGATGACGAAAACGATTCCCGAGCTCTTCGTGATGTTGAAATCGACGAAGGTAGAAATCAAGAAAGAGCATCAAGTGTTGATGATTGACAAGACCACTAGTCTCAAGGAAAAGGGCAAAGGGAAGAAGGGGAACTTCAATAAGAACGGCAAGCAAGTTGCTGCTCGAGTGAAGAAGCCCAAGTCTGGACCTAAGCCTGAGACTAAGTGCTTTTGCTGCAATGGAACTGGTCATCGAAGCGGAACTACCCCAAGTATTTGGCGGATAAGAAGGATGGCAAAGTGAACAAAGGTATATTTGATATACAGATCATTGATGTGTACTTCACTAGTGCTCGTAGTAACCCCTCGGTATTTGATAATCGGGTTCAGTTGCTAAAAGTAGTAACTTGAAACGGAGTTGCAGAATGAACAGAAACTAGTTGAAGGGGAAGTGACGATGAGTGTTGGAAGTAGTTCCAAGATTGATATGATCATCATCGCACACTCCCTATACTTTCGGGATTAGTGTGGAACCTAAATAAGTGTTATTTGGTGTTGAGCATAAATATGATTTGATCATGTTTATTGCAATACGGTTATTCATTTAAGTAAGAGAATAAATTGTTGCTCTGTTTACATGAATAAAACCTTATATGGTTACACACCCAATGAAAATGGTTCATTGGATCTCGATCATAGTGATACACATATTCATAATATTGAAACCAAAAGATGCAAAGTTAATAATGATAGTGCAACTTATTTGTGGCAATCGCCATTTAGGTCATATTGGTGTAAAGCGCATTAAGAAAAATACATGCTGATGGACTTTAGGAATCACTTGGTTATGAATCATTTTATGATTGCAAACCGTGCCTTTATGGCAAGATGACTAAAACTCCGCTTCTCCGAACAATGGAACAAGCTACCGACTTGTTGGAAATAATACATACCGATGTATGCGATCTAATGAGTGTTGATGCTCGTGGCAAGTATCGTTATTTTCTCGACTTTCACAAGATGATTTGAGCAGATCTGGGTATATCTACTTGATGAAACATAAGTCTGAAATAGTTGAAAGGTTCAAAGAATTTCAGAGTGAAGTGGAAAAATCATCGTAATAAGAAAATAAAGTTTCTGCGATCTAATCGCAAAACGAATAATTGAGTTACGAAGTTTGGTCTTCAATTAAAATAATGTGGAATAGTTTCACAGCTCACGCCACCGGAACACCACAATGTTATGGTGTGTCCGAACGTCAGAATCAAGACTTTATTTGATATGGTGCGATCTATGATGTCTCTTATCGGTTTACCACTATCATTTTGGGGTTATGCATTAGAGACAAATTTGCATTCACGCTTAATAGGGCACCATCTAAATCCGTTGAGACGACACCATATGAACTATGGTTTAACAAAGAAACCTAAACTGTCGTTTCTTAAAAGTTTGGAGTTGTGATGCTTATGTGAAAAAGTTTTCACCGATAAGCTCGAACCCAATTCGAGAAGTGTGCATCTTCATAGAATACCCAAAATGTTGGGTACACCTTCTATCACAGATCCGAAAGGCAAGACATTCGTTGTCAAGAATGGATCCTTTCTAGAGAAGGAGTTTCTCTCGAAAGAAGTGAGTGGGAGGAAAGTAGAACTTGATGAGGTATTGTACCTTCTCCCTTATTGGAAAGTAGTTTATCACGTAAATCAGTTCCTCGTGACTACTACACCAATTAGTGAGGAAGCTATGATGATCATGAAACTTCAGATCAAGTTACTACGTAACCTCGTAGGTCTTCCAGAGTAAGATCCGCACCAGAGTGGTACGGTAATCATGTTCGGAAGTCATGTTACTAGACCATGATGAACCTACAAACTATGAGGAAGCGATGATGAGCCCAGATTCGCGAAATGGCTTGAGGCCATGAAATCTGAGATAGGATCCATGTATGAGAACAAAGTATGGACTTTGATTGACTTGCTCAAAGATCAGCAAGCCATATTAAATAAATGGATCTTCAAGAGGAAGACGGACACTGATAGTAGTGTTACTATCTACAAAGCTCGACTTGTCACAAAAAGGGTTTTCAACAAGTTCAAGGTGTTGACTACAATGAGATTTTCTCAACTCAGAAGCGATGCTTAATTCTGTCCGAATCATGTTAGCAATTGCCACATTTTATGAAATCTGGCAAATGGATGACAAAACTATATTCTTTAATGGATTTATTAAAGAAGAGTTGTATATGATGCAACCAGAAGGTTTTGTCAATCCTAAAGGTGCTAACAAAATGTGCAAGCTCCAAAGGATCCATCTATGGACCGGTGCAAGCATCTCAGAGTTGGAATACATGCTTTGATAAGTTGATCATAGCATATAGTTTTATACAGCACTTGTGGAAAAGCCTGTATTTACAAGAAAGTGAGTGGGAGCACTACAAGATTTCCGATAAGTATATTGTTGATCGGAAATAATGTAGAATTATTCTGCAAAGCATAAAGGAGTATTTGAAAGGAGTTTTTCAAAGAAGGACCTCGGTGAAGCTAGTGCATAAATTGAGCATCAAGATCTATTGAGATAGATCAAAAACGCTTGATGAGTTTTTTCAATAAGAACATACCTTGTCAAGATTTTGAAGTAGTTCAAAATGGAACAGTCAAAGAAAAGTTCTTGCCTGTGTTACAAAGGTGTAAAATTGAGTAAGACTCAAAACCCGACCACGGCAGAAGATAGAAAGAGAATGAAAGTCATTCCCTATGCCTCAGCCATAGGTTCTATAAAGTATGCTATGCTATGTACCAGACCTATTGTATACCTTGCTCTGAATTTGGCAAGGGAGTACAATAATGATCTAGGAGTAGATCACTGGACATTGGTCAAGAACATCCTTAGTGAGGACTAAGGAAATATTTCTCGATTATGGAGGTGATAAAAGAGCCCGTCAGAAAGAGTTACATCGGTGCAAGCTTTTACACTGATCCGAGATGACTCTAAGTCTCAATCTGGATACATATTGAAAGTGGGAGCAATTAGCTAGAGTAGCTCCGTGCAGAGCATTGTAGACATAGAATATTTGCAAAATACATACGGCTCTGAATGTGACAGACCCGTTGACTAAACTTCTCTCACGAGCAAAACATGATCATCCCTTAGTACTCTTTGGGTGTTAATCACATAAACGATGTGAACTAGATTATTGACTCTAGTAAACCCTTTGGGTGTTGGTCACATGACGATGTGAACTATGGGTGTTAATCACATACGATGTGAATATTAGTGTTGAATCACATGATGATGTGAACTAGATTATTGACTCTAGTGCAAGTGGGAGATCAAGGAAATATGCCCTAGAGGCAATAATAAAGTTATTATTTATTTCCTTATTTCATGATAAATGTTTATTATTCATGCTAGAATTGTATTAACCTAAACATAATACATGTGTGAATACATAGACAAACAGAGTGTCACTAGTATGCCTCTACTTGACTAGCTCGTTAATCAAAGATGGTTATGTTTCCTAAACCATAGACATGAGTTGTCATTTGATTAACGGGATCACATCATTAGGAGAATGATCTGATTGACATGACCCATTCCGTTAGCCTAGCACTTGATCGCTTAGTATGTTGCTATTGCTTTCTTCATGACTTATACATGTTCCTGTAACTATGAGATTATGCAACTCCCGTTTACGGAGGAACACTTTGGTACTACCAAACGTCACAACGTAATCGGGTGATTATAAAGGAGTACTACAGGTGTCTCCGAAGGTACATGTTGAGTTGGCGTATTTCGAGATTAGGTTTTGTCACTCCGATTGCTCGGAGAGGTATCTCTGGGCCCTCTCGGTAATGCACATCACTATAAGCCTTGCAAGCAATGTAGCTAATGAGTTAGTTACGGAATGATGCATTACGTAACGAGTAAAGAGACTTGCCGGTAACGAGATTGAACTAGGTATTGGATACCGACGATCGAATCTCGCAAGTAACATACCGATGACAAAGGGAACAACGTATGTTGTTATGCGGTTTGACCGATAAAGATCTTCAGAGAATATGTAGGAACCAATATGGGCATCCAGGTTCCGCTATTGGTTATTGACCAAGAATAGTTCTCGGTCATGTCTACATAGTTCTCGAACCCGTAGGGTCCGCACGCTTAAGGTTTCGATGACAGTTATATTATGAGTTTATGAGTTTTGATGTACCGAAGGAGTTCGAAGTCCCGGATGAGATCGGGGACATGACGAGGAGTCTCGAAATGGTCGAGACGTAAAGATCGATATATTGAATGACTATATTCGGACTTCGGAAAGGTTCCGAATGATTCGGTATTTTTCGAGTACCGAGAGTTACGGGAATACGTATTGGGCCTTATTGGGCCATACGGGAAAGAAGGAAAAGGGCCTCAAGGGTGGCCGCACTCTTCCCTTGGTCTGGTCCGAATTGGACTAGGGAAGGGGCGCCCCTTCCTTCCTTCT
This sequence comes from Aegilops bicornis, assembly GCA_021605145.1. Taxonomy (NCBI): domain Eukaryota; kingdom Viridiplantae; phylum Streptophyta; class Magnoliopsida; order Poales; family Poaceae; genus Aegilops; species Aegilops bicornis. Next base: position 295,248,686 of record CM038674.1, read on the forward strand.
CCTTTTCCCTTCCCTTTCCTTCTCTTCTACTCCTACTACATGGAAGGTTTCCTAGTTGGACTAGGAAAGGGGAATCCTACTCCGGTGGGAGTAGGACTCCCTAGGCGCGCCATAGAGAGGGCCGCCCTCCTCCTCCACTCCTTTATATCACGGGGCAGGGGCACCCCATGGACACACAAGTTGATCTACGGATCGCTCTTAGCCGTGTGCGGTGCCCCTCCACCATATTCCACTTCGGTCATATCGTCATGAGCTTAGGCGAAGCCTCGCGCCGATGAAGTCATATCGTCGCGGAGCTTAGGCGAAGCCCTCGCGCCGTGAAGTCATATCGTCGCGGAGCTTAGGCGAAGCCCCGCGCCGGTGGAGCATCATCATCGCTACCACGCCGTCAGGCCGACGGAACTCATCCCCGACACTTTGCTGGATCGAGTCCGGGATCGCCATCGAGCTGAGCGTGTGCAGAACTTCGGAGGTGCCGTCGCTCGGTACTTGGATCGGTCGGATCGTGAAGACGACGACTACATCAACCGCGTTGTTATAACGCCTCGCTTACGGTCTACGAGGGTACGTGGACATACACTCTCCCCTCTCGTTGCTATGCATCACCATGATCTTGCGTGTGCGTAGGAAATTTTTTGAAATTACTACGTTCCCCAACAGTATTATCCATTTCCCTATGTGGCAATTTTAATTAGGGCGGAATAAGAGTTGAAAACACAAACAAAGCAAATGCTGCCATGGGATCACAAGCAAACACCCTCCGTCGAGGTGCTTTAATTAACCCATTAATGGAGAGGTTGTGAGCGAGGCGGGCGGCGGCTGGTGCATGGAGGTCAAAGAGCTAGCTTCCTGGTGAGCATGGGCAACCTTGCTGCTCGCACGTGTCCCGTCGAGCCTGCGAGGTGGACAGGATGCAAACATCCTGTCGAGCTTGTGCGGCGGACTGCTCACACGCGTCCCGTCGAGCCTGCACGGCGGACTTCTTGCGCTCGACCCGTCTAATCAAACAGCTGCATGCACGCCACCGAGTATTGTTAAATTTCGACGTGATTAATATAATACAACCGTTTGTGATTTTAACGTGTCAGCTTTTTGTTTCAAAAAGGACTTCGTTGGCTACTAATGTGTGCGCCTCTTCTCATACTGGACGATTTTTTTACCACGACATATATGTGCCATGTCATGAAACCATGCCAAGTTTCATGTTTTTTTGGTGACTTTTTGATTTATCGATTTAAAACCGAGATTCTCAATGTTTCAGAATTGACGACAAATTTGTAATTCATTCCCATTCCTTAAATGAGACCTAAACATGCACCCAATGACACATGTATGATTTCCCACCCATTTTGCTTCACTGGAGCATCTGGTTGTAGTTCAAATTTGAATTATGGACTACATGAAATGCATAGAAAACTTATTAATTAGTAATATATATATATATATACAATGTCCAAACGAACCCTGAACATTTTCAAATTTCAGCCCGACACTCCTGTTATTCTATGTTGCCTGTAGAAAACAAAGTTCAAGGCGAGAAGAGGCAGCGATTATCGTTTCCCCCACAAGCGGGGCATGTTTCCCTAACAGAACCACGAGGGTTGCGACAGGCTCGGTTTGTAAAAGGCTTGTAATATAGCTTCGCCCAAATTGGACAATTATATGTACCATGTAGTGACACCATGCCAAGTTTCATGATTTCCAGGTGAGTTTTGGATTTACAAAGATTTAAAAACCGAGATTCGCAATGTTTGTGGCCAAGCCAGGATGGCGAGATGGTTGAATTCGTTCCCATTAGTTCCATGGGACCTAAACATGCACCCCAAGGAAACATGTACGTTTTTTCTAGCCATTTTGGTGCACTGGAGCATGGATTTGTAGTTCAGATTTGAAATATGGACATTAAATGCCTAGAAAACTCAATTAATGAATAAAAAAGGTCAAACGAACCCTGAATAATTTCAAAGTTCAGTCTGAGTCTCCAGTTGTTCCGTGTCGCGTGTAGAAGAAAATATGATGCTAGAAGAGATAGTGATTATCGGTTGGCCCACAAGGGGACACATTTCCCTATCGAAAACACGAGGGTTCTTCCGACAGGCTCCGGTTTGTAAGAGGTTTGTATTAAAGCTTGGCCCAAATTGGCAATGTTTTTACCACGACATATACGTGCCATGGCGTGACTCCATGCCACCTTTGATGACTTTCTGGTGAGTTTAGGATTTATGGGGACTAAAAAACCGAGATTCAAAATGTTTGAGGACAAGCCAGGACACCGGTACGGTTGTAATTCGTTCCCATTACTGACATGAGAACTAAACATGCAGCCAAGGACACATGTATAATTTTTCTAGCCATTTTGGTGAACTGGAGCATGTATTTGTAGTTCAGATTTGAATTATGGACATTAAATGCCTAGGAAACTCAATTAGTGTATAAAAAGGTCAAACGAACCCTCAATAAGTTTAAATGTCAAAGACGGATATCATGTCGTTCCATGTTGCCCGTGGAAGAAAATACAAGGAGAAAAGAGGCAGTGATTACGTTTTACCGATAAGGGGGACACGTTTCCCTATCGGAACCACGAGGCTTCTTTGAGAGAAGCTCCGGTTTTGTAAGAGGTTTGTAATAAAGCTTGGCCCAAATTGGACAATGTTTTTACCACGACATATATGTGCCATGACGTGACACCATGCCACCTTTGGTGACTTTATGGTGAGTTTAGGATTTATGGGGACTTAAAAACCGAGAGTCGAAATGTTTGAGGACGAGCCAGGACACCGGTACGGTGGTAATTCATTCCCATTCCTTGCATGGGACCTAAACATGCACCCAAGGACACATGTATAATTTTTCTAGCCATTTTGGTGAACTGGAGCATGTATTTGTAGTTCAGATTTGAATTATGGACATTAAATGCCTAGGAAACTCAATTAGTGTATAAAAGGCCAAACGAATCCTGAATAAGTTTAAATTTCAGCATGGATATCCTGGAGCCCCCGGGGCGTGTACAGCCCCGCCCTGACACGTGGCTTGCATGGCAGGGCTAGACGAGGTGTGCCTGGGCACTCGTGAGCTAGCGCAGGACTCACGAGGCCCTACCTCAAGGCGGGTTGTGCCTGGTCTTGGTTCTTGATAGCTTCTGTGATCATGCGAGATGGTTAGGTAACCTGCGTCGGACAAATTTCCTGAGGCGATCCCATGAGAAGGCCAGACACCAACGACCCCAAGAGGTGACGTGAGCGTGGCTGGCCCGCCAGACAGAGCGCAGTCGTTGGGTTTATCGATGCTGCAGGGACGGACCCGAGCATAGACGTCGTACCGAGCCTACTCGTGCGAGGAATCCTAAGGGAAAACAACCGGCGCGCGTCTCCCGTGGCAATGAAGGTGGTCGCGGGTGGGGTATCGATGTACCAAATAAGCAGGTGATAGCCATAGATAACTTATGCGAGGAGACAAGCTAGCTTAGGTAGGTGCACGAACAACACATGCCACTCGGACAGACCCGAGCGGCCTGGGGATGATGCAGCCCGAGGGGCGCCCCCAACAGAGTAAGCTAAGATGCAAAAAGTTAAATGTCATGGAGACAGGCATGTGCGACCTGGGAATGATGCGGCCCGAGGGGCGCTCCCAAATGAGTAAACCGGAAAATGTCACCCGGTTCCGTTGTTGAATGAGTGTTGAGGTAGCCGAAGGTGCCCGCTGGAGAGGCCGCTCCTCACGAGCCGCCGGGGCCCTGAGCCTCAGGAGGCTGTGGGGGCTCGGGTGATTCCTTGAGGAGGGCTGTCACCATCTCCGCCAGGACTGCGTGATGCCTGGCCTCCTGAGCTGCCAGGATGCTCTGTAGATGATGCTGGTAGGTGACAGCCACGTTCGACAGGCCAAACTGCATGAGAACATAGCTGTGAGGCGGACCCTCGCACCGGCCAACGCTCGAAGGCCAGAAGCGCCCCTGAGATATGGCCCTGTTAAGCCCTGGAATCGACGCAGACGCGTAGCCCGCCATCCTCACCAGGATGGGCAGCTGCGCTAGGTGTTGGGCGGCGGTCGCCGCGTATGGTCCTTGCTTCCTGAAGCTCCTGGTCGCCATGCTGATGAACTCCCGAGCACTAGACGCCCCTCGCCTTGTGCCCTCTTGAGGGAAGCAAGCAGCAAAGCACGCCTCCACGTGGTGCCCGAGCACCTTCCTCGTGACATTGGCTAGGTCTCAGGCCCTCCAGAAGAGAGCCCCCGAGCCCAACCTGGGGAGGGCGCCGGGCATGCCTTCCTTTGCGAGGGAGGGAGGCGCCTCGACCACGGGCGCAGATCCTGAGGTGGTGCCACTGGAGACACCGCTTCCTGGAGCCACTGGGTGGAGTAGCTGCTTCTTTCTTCTTGGGGATGGCCTGAGGAGGGTACAGTGTGCCTTCGTTGTTGGGGTCTTCGATTGCTACGGCTTAGATGGCGTGCTCAAGGGAGCAGACCGCATATCTTTCTTCACATGGAACCGTGATGATGCCTCTACTCCCTGGCATCTTGGTGACGTTGTAGCCGTGGTGGGTCACCGCCATGAAGTTGGCCAACGCTGGATACCCGAGGATGGTGTTGTATGGTAGACGGATGTGGGCGACGTCGAAGTCGATGATCTCGGTGCAGTACTTGTCGCGTAGGCCGATGGTGACAGGGAGGCGGACCTGCCCTATCAGGGTGGTGGAGCCGTCGGTCACTCCAAAGAAAGGCTTGGTAGGCTCTAGCTGATCGTACGGCACTTGGAGACTATCGAACGTCTCGACAGACAGGACATTGAGCCCTACGCCGCCGTGATAATCCCCAAGTGCAAGGAATCATCGTAGCAATTTACAAAGGTGGAAATGATAAGTATGGAGTGTCGAAACCACAAGGAGCTAAAGGTAAGTGTCGGATTTCGGGTTCCGGCAGACCCTTGAGGTTCGAACACTGGGGTGCGCGCGGAGATCCAACCCTCCACCGTCTCGTACCTCGCCGAATCGCAGGGACCTAAACTACCAAACAGAACAGCACAAGAGACGCAAGATTTATACTAGTTCAGGCCACCGTTGTGGTGTAATACCCTACTCTAGTTTGTGGTGTGGTGGATTGCCTCTTGGGCTGATGAGGAACAGTACAGGGAAGAACAGCCTCTCGAGGGTCTGTTCTTGGTGGGTGTGATGAACTGCTGGGTGGTGTCCCGTCGCCCTAGCTTGAGGATCGGGTCTCTGTCTCTCTCTGGATGCCGATCGTTTCCATCTATCCTTGCGATCCCTCCGATCCCCCTAGTCTGAGTGTGGCTACTCTTATTTATAGGCAAAGGCCCTGGGCCTCTTCCCAAATATTGAGCGGGAAGGGCGCCAACAATTGGCCATTTTGAAGGGGAACAGCGGGTACACTTATCCTGACTAAAGTCGGTCCTCGCCTGCCAAAGGCTCTGGTGATGACGCCTTTGCTTGGGCTCCACGATGACTCCCTTCCAGCCGTTGGGGCTGGTCTTGGTCTTGTTGCACCGAAACGGATGCCTTTGATTGATGCTCTCGCCTGCGCTTGCTCCCTTTGCACCAAAGGGGAAAGGAGGACGCTGCGCAGGCTGGCGCCCGACTGGCGCCCTTGGTCGTCATGGCTTGCGTCACGGGCACCTTGCGAGGTACCCTGCCTTGAACTCTCCGCCTCCTCATGAGCCAGCCTGACGAGGCCATGCCTGAGGAAGCTCTTCGTCGTCCGCCCCGCGAGGCTTGGCCGCTCGCGAGGGTCTTGAGCTTGTGTTGAAGAAGACGGGCTGTCCCGGGCCTCCTTTGAGCCACGCCGCAGCCGCAGTGTGCAAGTCTGGGACCCCATTCCTGCATGCCGACAGTAGCCTCTGGCCCACGGCGCGCCGAACTTGGCCGGCAGAGAGGCGAAAGGGCAAGTCTGAGCGTCATGGGCCCTAACAGCCTGCGGCCTTGGGCGCCGCGTGGCGGTTGATTGGACACGTGCGCACTGCTTCCCCACGATGCCTCGGTAACCGCCCGGATTAGACGAGTCCTTGCATGCAGAGTTGGGCATGATGACCGGTGATCGTGGAGGCCGAAGGTTGGCCTTCGCCGGTTATAAGTACGGAATGGCGCGCGCCCTTCCAGTCTATCCTTCTGCTTCTCCTCTTCCTCGCCTCGTCTGTTGCCATTGCTCCGATCCGCCGGTTCTCCAAGGAAGAGAAGGGAAAGGCTCCTCAAGAGGATCCTGACCTGCTCCCCCCAAAGAAGCGGCTTGCTCTCTGGTGCCAGGGCAGGAGCGCTCGCCAGGAGGCGCCCATGCCCTGGTGCGTGCGGCCGCCACCAGGGTTTCCTCTTCCCTTGTATGCGCAAATTGGCGGCCCTGAAGGAGGCGACGCCGGGCGCCACGAGCGGCGCCACGACGACGCCCGGCGGTCACGGCGGTGCATCTTCCCCAGAGTCCACGCCCGAGGGCTCCTGCCGGGAGTTCGTGCTTCGCGTCGCCGCGCCTCCTAAGTCTTGGATTCGTCTTCCTTCTTTCTTAGCCTCCGTCGTCCGGCAGGGGGAGCCCCTGGGACTCTGGCTGCACCACGCCGGCTGTGGCACCCTCGCGACCAAGGCAGAGGTTGCGGGAGTTGCCCCGGGCAAGGTCTTCATGACTCGAGGCTGGGACGAGGTCGCCCGGGTCTGCAGGGCGAGGGGCGCCCTCACGATCCACCTGGAGTACGATGGTGCTTCGGTGGTGTCCTTCAAGGTCTTCGACGCGGAGGGTCGCCGGCTGGAGTGCTGCCCCGGGAGAGGTGGTCGGGGTCCTGCTGTGGTGAGACAGAGGCCGACCGCCCGCTCCCTTGACAGCTCCTCAGGCGACGAAGGCGCCGGAGGATCCAGCGACTCCACCGAGCTCTTCGCGACGCCGGAGACGAGCGGCGACAGCTACGAGCCCCCGAGCCTACGCCGCTCCCGGAGCAGGGCGGGCTCGTCAGGTCGTCGCCGCCCCTGATCTGGATGGGGTTGGCTCCAGACCATGTGGCCCACTATTGATGATGGCGTCTGCCGTGGTGGTCCCTGTAGGTAGGACTCCATAGGATTCGCGTCTTTTGTTCCTGCGAGGAGCCAAGAATGTACCCCGCGGGGGCTTGTAAGATGTTTGTAGCTTCGTTTGTCATTATGATCCTTATTGTGAGGCAGTGCGGGATGCTCATTCCGTTCTAGCTCAGTTTCTTCCTTTCGGACCTCGTGAGGGCTTGATGCTCACACCGGCTGTGTCCCAGTCCCAAGGCGGCTTCAGCCGTCGCTGGTATGCCATGTCGCGATGCCGTGGTCAAGGCCAGGAGGTGAGCGGCCCGAGGTCCGGTAAGAGCCTCTGAGTCGCGATGCTCAGGGGGTCCCCCTTGGCGCTCAAGCAGCCATCATTCGGTGAGAAAGGAGAGCGATGTTGCTAAGATGGGGTCGCATTGAGTGTGGAGATGGTGTTGCGATGACTAGTGTGTTCGTAGGGTGACTTATCTTCGAGGGTCAGGACAATGCTTCCTGGTGCAGCGCTAGGTCCGTGCCTTGGCCGGCTACAGATTGCGTGGCGAGGTCGTTCTGTGCTCCTTGGAGGGACCCTGCAGGTTCACCACAAAGGGACAAGAGCTCGCCGTGGCGATTGTTAGTCCTACCGTTAGTTGCTTTGGAGAGGCGCGAGAGGCCTCGCGAGGTATGTTGGGGCACCCGTGAGCCAGCGCGGGACTCACGAGGCCCTACCTCAAGGCTGGTTGCGCCTGGCTCTGGGCCTTATCTACGAGTGTGTTCCTGCAAAATTGGCCAGATGCCGGTGCTCTACGTCTTCGGGTCCCGGCTCTTGGGCTGGTCTCGGCCAAATCACGGGCAAGCCAGGTCGCGATGCCATGGACAAGACCAGAGGGTGAGGGCCGGAGAGCCGGTAGGAGCCCCGAGTCGCGATGCTCGTGCACCCCCTTTAACGCGCAAGCTGGGTTAGATGACGCAACTTCACGCCCTCGGTCCCGGCTCTCGGGCTGGTCTCAGCCGTCGCTGGCAGGCCAGGTCGCGATGCCATGGACAAGACCAGAGGGTGAGGGCCGGAGAGCCGGTAGGAGCCCTGAGTCGTGATGCTCAGGCACCCCCCATTTAACACGCAAGCTGGGTTAGATGACGGAACTCTACGTCCTCGGGTCCCGGCTCTCGGGCTGGTCTCAGCCGTCACCGGCAAGCTGTGTCGCGATGCCATGAACAAGACCAGAGGGTGAGGGCCGGAGAGCCGATAGGAGCCCTGAGTCGTGATGCTCAGGCACCCCCCTTTAACGTGCAAGATTCCGCCACCCAGGAAAAGGCACCAAATAACAAGCATGGTGGAGCGAGAGCATAGTCCTAAGGAAAAAGTAGGAAGGATACTTGCCGTTGGGACTGGCCCGAGCGGCTTGGGGATGATGCAGCCCGAGGGGCACCCCCAGCAGGATAGGCTAACGACATGAAATAAAAGGGATACATGCCGCAGGGACGGACCCACGCGGCCTGGGAATAATGCGGCCCTGAAGGCGCTCCCAGCCGGAAATAAAACTCAAAGAGGTCACCTGGAGATGGAGGGGATGATGGGGGGGTGGTGCAGCAGACGCGCTGGGCTGCAGGAGCCGATCCTCACGAGCCCCCAGGCCCAGGGGCCTCGGGAGGCTCCGGAGGCGCCATGGCGGCTCGCGGGCCATCTCCATCTCCGCCAGGGCTGCGGCGTGCCTGACCTCTTGAGCCTCCAGGATGGTCCTCATGAGACGTTGGTACGCAGCAGCCACGTTTGGCAGGCCATAAGGCATGCGTACGTAGCTGTGGGGCGGACCCTTGCAACGTCCCACTCGCGAGGGCCAGAGGCGCTCTTGAGATGCGGCTCGGTTGAGCCCTGGTATGTCGATGCAGACGCGCAGCCCACCATCCTCGCCTGGATGGGGGGCCACAGCGGGTAGGCGGCGGCTGCCCCTCATGACCCTTGACTCATGTAGCTCCTGAATGGCCTTGCTGACGAACTCTTGAGGGTTCTACCCTCCTTGCCTTGCTCCTGCTATGGAAGCGTGCTTCAAACACGCCTCATCGTGGTGCCCAAGCGCCTCCCTCGAGACCTTGGCGAGGTCGGCGGCCCTCCAGGGGAGAGCCACCGAGCCCTGCCTGAGGAGGGCGTCGGGTGCGCTTTCCTATGCGATGGAAGGAGGCTCCCCCTGGCCCGATGTGGGCCCTAAGGGGCCTATCTCTTGAGGAGCCGGGCCGGTCGATGTCTTCTTCTTCTTGGGTGCGGCCCCGGGAGGCCTCCTGCTGCTATCGTCTGGGTCTTCCAGCGACGCGGCCTGAAAGGCGCGCTCCAGGGAGCACACTGCGTCTCTCTCTTCACAGGGCACCGTGATGACCCCGCCGCTTCCTGGCATCTTGAGGACGTTGTAGCCATTGTGGGTTATGGCCATGAATTTGGCCAACGCTGGGTACCCGAGGATGGCATTGTACGGCAGGCGAATGTGAGCGACGTCGAAGTCGACGAGCTCGGTGTGGTAGTTGTCGCGAGCCCCGAAGGTGACAGGAAGGCGGACCTGCCCGATCGGGACCGTGGAGCCGTCGGTGACTCCGGAGAAAGGCTTGGTTGGCTGAAGCTGACTGTAAGGCACTTGAAGATTGTTGAATGTTCCCACGGACAGGACGTTGAGCCCTACTCCGCCGTCGATGAGGGTATTGGTGACTAGCACGTTGCTGATGATTGGGGAACAAAGCATCGGGAGAACTCCGGTTGTGGCTGCGCACTTGAGCTGACTCGCTGAGCTGAACGTGATGGCGCACGCCGACCACCTGAGAGGGCGCATGGACTCGAGCTTGGGGAGGACTGCATTCACTTCGCGGGCGAACTGCTTGAAGATGCGGTGAGATGCTGGGGCTTGAGCTCCGCCCAGGATGCAAGCGACTGCACGCGCTTCCTGGAAGCCCCCAGCCCCCTCGTCCTGATGACGGTCTTTGATTCCCCTTGGCGACGGCAGCGGAGTGAGGCCTGCGTTCCCCTGCGGGCTATCCTCGCGAGGCTGATCCCTCCAGCCTCCCTCGCGAGGTGGGTCTTGCCAGCGGTCCTCGCGAGGTTGGTCGCGCCACCCTTGGCGCGGGTCGCGGTCTTCCCAGCGTCCTGCATTCCTTCCTCCTCGACCGTAGCCCCGGTCGCTGCGCTCGGGGCGTCTGCCGACCCTTCCTTCGCGTACGGCCCGGAGCTCTTGACATTCATTGGTGTTGTGAGTGTGGAGGTCGTGGTACACACAGTACCGGCTGCCCTTGGAGGACTCGGGTTGATCTCTGCCTCGCTTGGTGTCTGGTTCGCCATGAGTACGGCAGCCCTTTGCGCTTCACGTCCTTGGACTTGGACTTCTTCTCTTCGGGATCCGTGGCAGGCAGCTCGAGGAGGGAGAGGCGCCCCTCCTCAGCCTTGGCGCACATAGTCGCCAAGTTGAACAGCTCCAGGGAGGTGCACAGATCTTCATGCATCGCCAGCTCCTCCTTCATCTTGACGTCGCGCACACCGTCGGAGAAGGCAGAGATGATGGCCTCCTCCGTTACCCTGGGGATCTTGAGGCGCGCGTTATTGAAGCGCTGGATGTACTTTTGCCGGGTTTTCCCTGGCTGCTGCTTGATTCGACGCATGTCGCTCACGGCGGGTGGCCGGTCGCGAGTACCTTGGAAGTTGGCAATGAAGCAGGTACGCATCTCGGCCCAGGAAGATATCGTGCCTGGGGCCAGATTCAGGAGCCAGGTGCGGGCTCCGTCCTTGAGCGCCATGGGAAACCAGTTCGCCATCACCTTTTCATCCCCGTTGAAAGCCTCGATGCCCAGCTCGTAGAGCTCGAGGAACTCCGTAGGGTTAGCCGTGTCGTCGTAGCGAGGAGGCAGGTCTGGCTTGAATTTGGCGGGCCACGCGACGCTGCGCAGCTCGGAGGTGAAGGCGCGGCAGCCCGCCGTGGCCGCTGGGGGCTTTGACGACGAGAGCTTGGTCTTGTGGGCCTCCTGCGCCGCTGCCGGGGTAGCGCAGGGTCTTGACGTGCTGGAGCGGGGAGCGCTCGGGCAGCTTCTTGCGGGCGAGGAACTTCTTGGCAGCTCTGCTCTTGCCGCGCCGGCGCCTGGCGAAACGGGTTTCTCCCAGGGGCCGCGCCTTGGGGCCAGGCCACCGTCTTGAGGAGGCGGCGGCTGAGGCACCCCGGGAGCTTCATCGCCCGCGCGGGGCAGGGTGCGGTGCAGCGAGACAGACGGTGCGGGGTCGCCTCCTGCAGCACGGACGAGCTCGGCGACTCGGTCGAGCCATTCTTCGTAGACGTCGTCGACGAGGCGGTAGCACAGGAGCTCGTTAGCCGCGATGAGTGCAGCTCGGGCCTCCATGGCCGCGCGGGGCGCGCGTGACGAAGAACCAGCGGGGGTAAGTGAAGGCGTGGCGGTGTGGCCGTCCCGCCTCATGAACGGGTGCTGGGACGACGCTTGTTGCTCGTTCCCTGTCGGGCCGGTGGCGGCGCTGACGGCAGGCGACGGGGAACGACGAGGGCGCCCGCCGATGGGAGCTATATGGGCGACATGGGAGGTGAGGGCGGCTCGGCGCTCGGCGCGGGCCCGACGGGCGTCAGACATGGTTGCGGTGGTCGGGGAAGAACAAGGCGACGAAAGGCAGATTCCGGCGCACCCCTACCTGGCGTGCCAAATGTCGGATTTCGGGTTCCGGCGGACCCTTGAGGTTCGAACACTAGGGTGCGCGCGGAGATCCAACCCTCCACCGTCTCGTACCTCGCCGAATCGCAGGGACCTAAATAGCAAACAGAACAGCACAAGAGACGCAAGATTTATACTAGTTCGGGCCACCGTTGTGGTGTAATACCCTACTCTAGTTTGTGGTGTGGTGGATTGCCTCTTGGGCTGATGAGGAACAGTACAGGGAAGAGCAGCCTCGCGAGGGTCTGTTCTTGGTGGGTGTGATGAACCGCTGGGTGGTGTCCCGTCGCCCTAGCTTGAGGATCGGGTCTCTGTCTCTCTCTGGATGTCGATCGTTTCCATATATCCTTGCGATCCCTCCGATCCCCCTACTCTGAGTGTGGCTACTCTTATTTATAGGCAAAGGCCTTGGGCCTCTTCCCAAATATTGAGCGGGAAGGGTGCCTACAATTGGCCATTTTGAAGGGGAACAGCGGGTACACTTATCCTGACTAAAGTCGGTCCTCGCCTGCCAAAGGCTCTGGTGATGACGCCTGCTTGGGCTCCACGATGACTCCCTTCCAGCCGTTGGGGCTGGTCTTGGTCTTGTTGCACCGAACGGATGCCTTTGCTTGATGCTCTCGCCACGCTTGCTCCCTTTGCACCAAAGGGGAAGGAGGACGCTGGCCGGGCCGCGCCTCGATCGGGCGCCCTTGGTCGTCATGGCTTGCGTCACGGGCACCTCGCGAGGTACCCTGCCTTGAACTCTCCGCCTCCTCATGAGCCAGCCTGACGAGGCCATGCCTGAGGAAGCTCCTCGTCGTCCGCCCCGCGAGGCTTGGCCCCTCGCGAGGGTCTTGAGCTTGTGTTGAAGAAGACGGGCTGTCCTGGGCCTCCTTTGAGCCACGCCGCAGGCCGCAGGCAGGCAAGTCTGGGGACCCCCGTTCCCAGAACGCCGATAGTAAGATCAATATTCTCTCAAGCCCTATCTGCCACTTATACGACTCTATGTACACCGAACGTTTACTTCCAACTAGCAACGAGAAATAAAATTATGTTGTGGGTATGAAGAGGATAACTTTGTATGATATCTGAGAGCTAAAATATAAAAGTAGGTGTTGTTATCATGAACTTAGAATATATTACTAAATATTAGAAATAGCGAGTGTGGAATAATGGTGGATCGGTGTGCGGAATTGTCCTAGGCAATCGCTAACAAGACCGGTAATCACTATTGCAGTTTCATATGAGGGAGAGGCATAAGCTAACATACTTTCTCTACTTGGATCATATGCACTTATGATTGGAACTCTAGCAAGCATCCGCAACTACTAAAGATCATTAAGGTAAAACCCAACCATAGCATTAAAGCATCAAGTCCTCTTTATTCCCATATGCAACAACCCCCTTACTCGGGTTTGTGTTTTCACCACTCACGCAACCCACTATAAGCGAATCATAAACGTATTGCAACACCCTACAGCGGGGATCCCTCACGCTTGCGCGACACGGAGGGCACCATAGGACAGCACCAAACTAAAACATACAACTCATACCAATCTAGATCATCAGTCAACCCAAAGACAAAAGATATCTACTCAAAACATCATAGGATGGCAACACATCATTGGATCATAATATGTGGCATAAAGCACCATGTTCAAGTAGGGATTATAGCGGGGTGCGGGAGAGTGGACCGCGTAAAAGAGATGAGGACGGTGATGATGATGGTGATGTTGATGAAGACGATCACCGCGGCGATGATTCCCCTCTTGATGGCACTCCGGCGCCACCAAGAGAGAGGAGGGGAGGTTCTCCCTCTTATGCTTCCTCCTCCAAGGCCTCCCCCCTGGATGGAGAAAGGTTCTCCCTCTGGTCCTTGGCCTTCATTGCGATGATGGCCTCTCTGGGATACTCCTCCATGGCCACCGGTGATGATGGCCCCCTCCGGCAAGATGCCCGAGAGGGCCTAGATTGATTTCTCGTGGCTACAGAGGCTTGCGGCGGTGGAACTTCTGATCTAGGTTAATTTTCCGAGGTTTTTGTATTTATAGGAATTATTGGCGTCGGTCTCACGTCAAGGAGGTGCCCGAGGCATCCATGAGGCAGGCCCACGCGCCTAGCAGGGGGGGGCGCGCCCCCCGCCCTCGTGGACGCCCCGGGACTCTCCTGGCCCAACTCTTTTACTCTGGGGTCCTCTTTTGGTCCATAAAATATCATCAAAAATTGGCACGTCAATTGGACTCCGTTTGATATTCCTTTTCTGTAAAACTCAAAAACAAGGAAAAACAGAAATTGGCACTCGGCACTAGGTTAATAGGTTAGTCACAAAAATCATATAAAATATCATATAAATGCATATAAAACATCCAAGGATGATAATATAATAGCATGAATACTTCATAAATTATAGATACGTTGGAGACGTATCAGCATTCCCAAGGAAACATGTACGTTTTTTCTAGCCATTTTGGTGCACTGGAGCATGGATTTGTAGTTCATATTTGAATTATGGACATTAAATGCCTAGAAAACTCAATTAATGAATAAAAAAGGTCAAACGAACCCTAAATAATTTCAAAGTTCAGTGCGAATCTCCAGTTGTTCCGTGTCATGTATAGAAGAAAATATGATGCTAGAAGAGGTAGTGATTATCGTTTGGCCCACAAGGGCACATGTTTCCCTATCAAAAACACGAGAGTTCTTCCGACAGGCTCCGGTTTGTAAGAGGTTTGTATTAAAGCTTGGCCCAAATTGGCAATGATTTACCACGACATATATGTGCCATGACGTGACTCCATGCCACCTTTGATGACTTTCTGGTGAGTTTAGGATTTATGGGGACTAAAAAACCGAGATTAAAATGTTTGAGGACAAGCCAGGACACCGGTACGGTTGTAATTCGTTCCCATTACTAGCATGAGACCTAAACATGCAGCCAAGGACACATGTATAATTTTTCTAGCCATTTTGGTGAACTGGAGCATGTATTTGTAGTTCAGATTTGAATTATGGACATTAAATGCCTAGGAAACTCAATTAGTGTATAAAAAGGTCAAACGAACCCTCAATAAGTTTAAATGTCAGCACGGATATCATGTCGTTCCATGTTGCCCGTGGAAGAAAATACAAGGAGAAAAGAGGCAGTGATTACGTTTTACCGATAAGGGGGACACGTTTCCCTATCGGAACCACGAGGCTTCTTTGAGAGAAGCTCCGGTTTTGTAAGAGGTTTGTAATAAAGCTTGGCCCAAATTGGACAATGTTTTTACCACGACATATATAAAAGCTATGATCGTGACACCATGCCACCTTTGGTGACTTTATGGTGAGTTTAGGATTTATGGGGACTTAAAAACCGAGAGTCGAAATGTTTGAGGACGAGCCAGGACACCGGTACGGTTGTAATTCATTCCCATTCCTTGCATGGGACCTAGACATGCACCCAAGGACACATGTATAATTTTCTAGCCATTTTGGTGAACTGGAGCATGTATTTGTAGTTCAGATTTTAATTATGGACATTAAATGCCTAGGAAACTCAATTAGTGTATAAAAGGCCAAATGAATCCTGAATAAGTTTAAATTTCAGCATGGATATCCTAGAGCCCCCAGGGCATGTACAGCCCCGCCCTGACACGTGGCTTGCACGGCAGGGCTAGACGAGGTGTGTCTGGGCACTGTGGAGCCAGCAGGACTCACGAGGCCCTACCTCAAGGCGGGTTGCGCCTGGTCTTGGTTCTTGATAGCTTCAGTGATCATGCGAGATGGTTAGGTAACCTGCGTCGGGCGAATTTCCTGAGGCGACCCCATGAGAAGGCCAGACACCAACGACCCAAGAGGTGACGTCAACGGGGCTGGCCCGCCAGACAGAGCGTAGTCGATGGGTTTATCGACGCTGCAGGGATGGACCCAAGCACAGATGTCTTACCGAGCCTACTCATGCGAGGAATCCTAAGGGAAAACAACCGGCGCGCGGCCCCGTGGCAATGAGGGTGGTCGCGGGTGTGGTATCGATGTACCAAATAAGTAGGTGATAGCCATAGATAACTTATGCGAGGAGACAAGCTAGCTTGGGTAGGTGCACGAACGACACATGCCACTGGGACAGACCCGAGCGGCCTGGGGATGATGCAGCCCGAGGGGTACCCCAACAGAGTAAGCTAAGTTGCAAAAAGATAAAAGTCGCGGGGACAGGCCTGTGCGACCTGGGAATGATGCGGCCCGAGGGGCGCTCCCAGCTGAGTAAACCGGAAAATGTCACCTGGTTCCGTTGTCGAAGGAGTGTTGAGGTAGCCGAAGGTGCGCGCTGGAGAGGCCGCTCCTCACGAGCCGCCAGGGCCCTTGCCTCAAGAGGGTCTGGGGGCTCGGGTGGTTCCTTGAGGAGGGCCATCACCATCTCCGCCAGGACTGCGTGATGCCTGGCCTCCTGAACCGCCAGGATGCTCCGTAGATGATGCTGATAGGTGACAGCCGCGCTCGATAGGCCAAACAGCATGAGAACATAGCTGTGAGGCGGACCCTCGCACCGGCCAACGCTCGAAGGCCAGAAGCGCCCCTGAGATACGACCCTGTTAAGCCCTGGAATGTCGAGCAGATGCGCAACCCGCCGTCCTCACCAGGATGGGGAGCTGCGCCAGGTGGTGGGCGGCGGTCGCCGCGTATGGTCCTTGCTTCCTGCAGCTCCTAGTCGCCATGGTGATGAACTCCCGAGCACTAGGTGCCCCTCCCCTTGTGCCCTCTTGAGGGAAGCGAGCAGCAAAGCACGCCTCCACGTGGTGCCCGAGTGCCTTCCTCATGACATTGGCTAGGTCTAAGAACCTCCAGAAGAGAGCCCCCGAGCCCAGCCTGAGGAGGGCGCCGGGCACGCCTTCCTATGCAACGGAGGGAGGCGCCCCAACCACGGGCACAAATCCTGAGGTGGTGCCACTGGAGACACCGCTTCCCTGAGGCGCTAGGTGGAGTAGCTGCTTCGTTCTTCTTAGGGATGGCCTCAGGAGGGTACAGCGTGCCTTCGTTGTTGGGGTCTTCGATTGCTACGGCTTGGATGGCGTGCTCAAGGGATCACATCGCATCTCTTTCTTCACATGGAACCGTGATGATGCTGCTACTCCCTGGCATCTTGGGGACGTTGTAGCCGTGCTGGGTCACCGCCATGAACTTGGCCAACGCTGGATACCCGGGGATGGTGTTGTATGGTAGACGGATGTGGGCGACGTCGAAGTCAATGATCTCGGTGCGGTAGTTGTCGCGTTGGCCGAAGGTGACAGGGAGGCGGACCTACCCTATCGGGGTGATGGAGCCGTCGACACTCCAGAGAAAGTCTTGGTAGGCTCTAGCTGATTGTATGGCACTTGGAGACTATTGAACGTCTTTACGGATAGGACATTGAGCCCTACGCCGCCGTGATAATCCCCAAGTGCAAGGAATCATCGTAGCAATTTGCAAAGGTGGAAATGATAAGTATGGAGTGTCGAACCCACAAGGAGCTAAAGGTAAGATCAATATTCTCTCAAGCCCTATCTGCCACTTATACGACTCTATGTACACCGAACGTTTGCTTCCAACTAGCAACGAGAAATAAAACTATGTTGTGGGTATGAAGAGGATAACTTTTTATGATATCTGAGAGCTAAAATATAAAAGTTGGTGTTGTTATCATGAAGTTAGAATATATTACTAAATATTATAAATAGCGAGTGTGGAATAATGGTGGATCGATGTGCGGAATTGTCCTGGGCAATCGTTAGCAAGACCGGTAATCACTATTCCAGTTTCATATGAGGGAGAGGCATAAGCTAACATACTTTCTCTACTTGGATCATATGCACTTATGATTGGAACTCTAGCAAGCATCCGCAACTACTAAAGATCATTAAGGTAAAACCCAACCATAGCATTAAAGCATCAAGTCCCCTTTATTCCCATATGCAACAACCCCCTTACTCGGGTTTGTGTTTCAGTCACTCACGCAACCCACTATAAGCGAATCATAAACGTATTGCAACACCCTACAGCGGGGATCCCTCATGCTTGCACGACACGGAGGGCACTGCTACCTCTTGAGCACTGTGTTGGATTTCCCCGAAGAGGAGAGGTTGATGCAGCAAAGTAGCGTAAGTATTTCCCTGAGTTTTTGAGAACCAAGGTATCAATCCAGTAGGAGGCTACGCACAAGTCCCTCGTACCTGCACAAAACAATAGCTCCTTGCAACCAACGTGATTAGGGGTTGTCAATCCCTTCACGGTCACTTACGAGAGTGAGATCTGATAGAGATGATAAATAATAGTTTTGGTATTTTTGGTATAGAGATGCAAAGTGAAAAGTAAAAGGCAAAGTAAAAACAAAGCAAGTATTAAAGTGATGAAGATTGATATGATGAGAATAGACCTGGTGGCCATACGTTTCACTAGTGGCTTCTCTCAAGAGCATACGTATTCTATGGTGGGTGAACAAATACTGTTGAGCAATTGACAGAATTGAGCATAATTATGAGTATATCTAGGTATGATCATGTATATAGGCATCACGTCCGAGACAAGTAGACCGACTCCTACCTGCATCTACTGCTATTACTCCACTCATCGACCGCTATCCAAAGATGCATCTAGAGTATTAAGTTAAAAACAGAGTAACGCCTTAAGCAAGATGACATGATGTAGAGGAATAAATTCATGCAATATGATAAATAACCCATCTTTTTATCCTCGATGGCAACAATACAATACGTGCCTTGCAACCATTTCTGTCATAGGGTAAGGACACCGCAAGATTGAACCCAAACCTAAGCACTTCTCCCATTGCAAGAACTACCAATCCAGTTGGCCAAACCAAACGGATAATTCGAAGATACTTGCAAAGATAACCAATCATACATAAAAGAATTCAGAGAAGATTCAAATATTATTCGTAGATAATCTGGATCATAAACCCACAATTCATCAGTCTCAACAAACACACCGCAAAAAGAAGATTACATCGAATAGATCTCCACGAGAGAGGGGGAGAACATTGTATTGAGATCCAAAAAGAGAGAAGAAGCCATCTAGCTAGTAGCTATTGATAACCCAAAAGAATATGGGATCGCAACAGTTTTCGAGGGTAGAGTATTCAAACCAAATTTATTGATTCGACACAAGGGGAGCCAAAGAATATTCTCAAGTATTAGCAGTTGAGTTGTCAATTCAACCACACCTGGAAACTTAGTATCTGCAGAAAAGTGTTTAGTAGCAAAGTAATATGATAGTGATGGTAACGGTAACAAAGTAAAGACAGCAAAAGTAATGTTTTTGGTATTTTTGTAGTGATTGTAACTTGATACCAACGGAAAAGTAAATAAGCGTAAACCAAGATATGGAAAACTCAGAGGCACCGGATCAGTGATGGATAATTATGTCGGATGCGGTTCGTCATATGTAATCATAACATAGGGTGACATGTAACTAGCTCCAGCTCATCAATGTAATGTAGGCATGTATTCCGAATATAGTCATACGTGCTTATGGAAAAGAACTTGCATGACATCTTTTGTCCTATCCTCCCGTGGCAGCGGGTCCTATTGGAAACTAAGGGATATTAAGGCCTCCTTTTAATAGAGAACCGGACAAAGCATTAGCACATAGTGAATACATGAACTCCTCAAACTATGGTCATCACCGGGAGTGGTCCCGATTATTGTCACTTCGGGGTTGCCGGATCATAACACATAGTAGGTGACTATAGACTTGCAAGATAGGATCAAGAACACACATATATTCATGAAAACATAATAGGTTCGGATCTGAAATCATGGCACTTGGGCCCTAGTGACAAGCATTAAGCACAGCAAAGTCATAGCAACATCAATCTCAGAACATAATGGATACTAGGGATCAAACCCTAACAAAACTAACTCGATTACATGATAAACCTCATACAACCCATCACCGTCCAGCAAGCCTACGATGCAATTACTCAAGCACGGCGGTGAGCATCATGAAATTGGTGATGGAGGATGGTTGATGATGACGACGGCGACGAATCCCCCTCTCCGGAGCCCCGAACGGACTCCAGATCAGCCCTCCCGAGAGAGATTAGGGCTTGGCGGCGGCTCCTTATCGTAAAACGCGATGAAACTTTCTCTCTGATTTTTTTTCTCCCCGAAAGCCAATATATGGAGTTGGAGTTGGCGTCGGAGGGCCACCAGGGGGCCCACGAGGTAGGGCGGCACGCCCAGGGGGGAGGGGCGCGCCCCCACCCTCGTGGACAGGGTGTGGGCCCCCTGGTCTTCATCTTTGGCGAGGATTTTTTATTATTTATTCTAAGATATTTCGTGGAGTTTCAGGTCATTCCGAGAACTTTTGTTTTCTGCACATAAAACAACACCATGGCAATTCTCACAAAACAGCGTGAGTCCCAAGTTAGTTCCATTCAAATCATACAAGTTAGAGTCCAAAACAAGGGGAAAAGTGTTTGGAAAAGTAGATACGCCGGAGACGTATCAACTCCCCAAGCTTAAACCCTTGCTTGTCCTCAAGCAATTCAGTTGACAAACTGAAAGAGAAAAAGAAAAACTTTTACAAACTCTGTTTGCTCTTGTTGTTGTAAACATGAAAAGCCAGCATTCAAGTTTCAGCAATTACTATGAGCTAACCATACTCACAATAACACGTAGGTCTCACAATTACTCATATCAATAGCATAATCAGCTAGTGAGCCATAATATAAAACTCGGATGACAACACTTTATCAAAATAATCATAACATGATATAACAAAATGGTATCTCGCTAGCCCTTTCTGAGACCGCAAAACATAAATGCAGAGCACCTTTAAAGATCAAGGACTGACTAAACATTGTAATTCATGGTAAAAGAGATCCAGTCAAGTCATACCCAATATAAACCAATCATAATGAATGCAAACGACAGTGTGCTCTCCAGCGGGTGCTTTTTAATAAGAAGGGTGATGACTCAACATAAAAATAAATAGACAGGCCCTTCACAGAGGGAAGCAGGGATTTGTAGAGGTGCCAGAGCTCGATTTTGAAATAGAGATAAATTATATTTTGAGCGGCATACTTTCACTGTCAAGGCAACAACTATGAGATGGCTGTATCTTCCATACTACATGCATTATAGGTAGTTCCCAAACAGAATGGTAAAGGTTTATACTCCCCCTCCTCCACAAGCATCAATCCAAGGCTTGCTCGAAACAACGAGTGCCTCCAACAATCAACGGGTCCCAAGGGAGTTTTGTTTAATTATTTGATTTGCTTTGATCTTTTGGATCATGGGACTGGGCATCCAGGTTACCGGCCCTTTCTCGTGAATGAGGAGCGGAGTCCACTCCTCTTGAGAATAACCCACCTAGCATGGAAGATATAGGCATCCCTAGTTGCACATGAGCTGCTCGAGCATACAAAACAGAATTTTTATTTGAAGGTTTGGAGTTTGGCACATACAAATTTACTTGGAACGGCAGGTAGATACCGCATATAGGAAGGTATAGTGGACTCATATGGAACAACTTTGGTGTTTAAGGAGTTTGGATGCACAGGCAGTATTCCCGCTTAGTACGTGAAGGCTAGCAAAAGACCTGAAGCGACCAACTAAGAGAAGCGACAACAGTCGTAAACATGCATTAAAATTAATTTACACCGAATATAAGCATGAGTAAGATATAATCCACAATGAACATAAATATCATGAAGGCTATGTTGATTTGATTCAACTACATGCGTGAACATGTGCCAAGTCGAGTCACTCAATTCATTCAAAGGAGGATACCATCCATCATACCACATCATAATCATTCTAATAGCATGTTGGCACGCAAGGTAAACCATTATAACTCATAGCTAATCAAGCATGGCACAAGCAACTATAATCTCTAAATGTCATTGAAAATATGTTTACTTCCTAATAGCTGAATCAGGAACGATGAATCATCATATTTGCAAAAACAAGAGAGGTCGAGTTCATACCAACTTTTCTCATCCCAATAAGTCCATCATATATCATCATTATTTCCTTTCACTTGCACGAAGAACGGTGTTTATAATAATAAGAGTGCACGTGCAATGGACTAAGCTGGAATCTGCAAGCATTCAACTCAAGAGAGAAGACAAGCAATATGGGCTCTAAGTTAAATAAACGATCATGCATATGAGAGCCACTAAGCATTTTCAATATGGTCTTCTCGACCCCCAAAGAAAGGAAAAGAAATAAAAACTATTTACATGGGAAAGCTCCCAACAAGTAAAAAGAAGAACGGGAAATATTTTTGGGTTTTCTTTTTAATTCTACTACAAGCATGGAGAGTAGACTAACTAATTTTTTTTGTTTTTTTCTTAAGTTTTATCAAACACACAATAAGAAAGCTAGAAAAAGAAATTTAAATTAACATAGATATTACAGTGAAAGAGTATGAGCACCAACATCTAGCAATGAGTGTGTGTGAGCATAAATGTAATGTCGGTGAGAAATACGTACTCCCCCAAGCTTAGGCTTTTGGCCTAAGTTGGTCTATTGTCAGGGATAGCCTGGCTCATACCCGTAGGTGTAGCTGGGGTCGTACTGCGATGAAGAATAGTTGGGATCATAATGTGATGAAGAAGACTCTGACTGCCACTAACTGGCAACCGCCTCAGGATCCCAAGAATAAACAGACATTCGTGGAGGCTCATCTTGTGGCTCCGGTTCCGGGGCTGGTGCAGGATTCCGATAGGCTTGAACAGCTGCCCACAGAACAATGTAAGGACCTGTAGAAAAGTTAAACAAAGAGGGAGCAGGCAAAGTAATAGTCTTAGGGTGATGTTTATCAAAGTACAATTTATATTTGAGCTCCCCTTCGCCACTCTTAACAAGAAAATCATGCGCTAGCATACTCTTATAGTCTAAATAAGCATGGGGCAGCGCTGTTTCTTCTTTCTCCTCATGCCTAATAGGTATCTCAAAATATTCAGCTAGGCGTGAAGCATAAATTCCTCCAAAGACAGGACCCTTAGTATGGTTCAGAGCTATTGCGGTATAAACCATGGAACAAAATGATAATATCAGGGATGCTAAGGTTTCCACAGTTCCCACGACCAATCAAGCAACGACTAGCAAATAAGACAAAGTAGCGTAAAACAGGAAAATCTATGCTAGTAATTCTTGCATCAGACACCTTCCTGGTTTCTCCCAGAGTGATAGTGTTAATAAAAGCTTCAACTTCATTACGGTGTGGTTCATCTAAGGTGCCCTCAAAAGGTATTTTGCAAACCTCGCAAAATTCAGCTAATGTCATCTCCTTAACAACGTCATATAAATGGAACTCTACTGTTGGAGGTGATTTCTTAGGGAAAAAGTAGAAGTTCTGCACAAAAGTATTTGTGAGTAAGAGATAAGTATGACGTTGGTCGCGGAGGAAGTCGGTGAGGCCGGCATTCTCAATTAATAGATAGAAATCCTCATAAATCCCGGCTCTCCTCAAGAAGTCATCGGAAGGCCATTCACACTGCCGGACCTCCGTGATACGAGGCAAATTAAATTTGGGCTTCTGTTCTTCTTCCTTTTGTTTCTCCTTAGAGCTTCTTTCGACGAGCCCCTCAAAAGCCTCTTCATTATTTCTGAAACAATCTGAAATTTTTAGTAACTTCAAATAAAAGTGAACCAACTTCAATAAACTGATAGCAACTACTCATACAAGTGCCTAGAGCATATATCAAGCATTAGAACTACTTGGAACCATATAAATTTGACATGCAAGCTCAAGAACATGGTCACCTATGCAGCACAAATTTGCAATGAATAGAGCACTAGAACAAAAACTAATTGGACCAATGGAGGAGTCACATACCAAGGAACAATCTCCCCAAGCAGTTTTGCGAGAGGTGCTTTGAGCAAGGAGATCGAAAATCGCAGCAAAAGCGGCTGGAACACGACCTTGAGTTGGTTTTTCGGGTTTGTGTGAGATGAGGAAGAAGATGGGTGCAGGGACAAGTGGAGGAGGGCCACCGTGGGCCCACGAGGCAGGGGCGCGCCCGGGGTAGGCGCGCCTCCACCCTCGTGACCAGTGTGGCAGCTCCCATGTAATTTTTGCATAGTAAATCCTTAAATATTCCTGAAAAAATCATATTAAATTGGCATGGCATTACGAGGACTTTTATTTTCGGAAATTTTTATATTGCACGGATAAGTCGGGAGATGCATGTAAAAATACTATTTTACTTTATTTCTACTAAGTAATGTAAAATATAAAGAGGGTACGTAAGGTTGTGCTTCTAGTTTCATCCATCTCATGCTCATCAAAAGGAATCCACTAACAAGGTTGATCAAGTCTTGTTAACAAACTCATTCCGATAGTCATGGAACCGGAGAAATTTCGAATAACACTATGTTACCTCAACGGGGATATGGATGTCACGCCCGGATAATTAGGCTACAGTAATCACACGTTAATGATGCCACGTCACCTTTGTCACTGTAATTAATCTCGAGTTAATTCAAAACTATTTCAAATTTAAATCCTAAATAAGTCAAACGTCAAAAGTTTTCAAATATTAAAACAAAAATGTTCGGGCTATGTCAATTATTGCATCGGTAACTATGGTCGAGAAACCACACCTTTATAAAATGTTTAGATACCATAAGATGAATAAAACAGTAGTAAAAACAATAATTTAAATACCTTTTGTAATTAGTAAAATATCAAACTAATTTATTTGAGGACTAGACTTTTTGTGACTATGGGCTAAGTTGATATACTAATTTAGATGCTACGTGTATATTTTACTAAAACTAAAATTAATAAGAAACAAAACTAAAACCGAAAAAGTAATATAAATAAAAAAGAAAAAGGCAAAACCAAAAAAAACAAGAGAAAAAGAAAACCCCCCTCCCCTGGGCCAAGGCCCAGCTGGCCAGGCCAGGCCGGCCCACTTCCCACGTCGCCTCCTCCTCTGTTCACAGAGGGGGTCATGGGCAGAGTCGAGCCCGCCACGGCACGGCACCGGCCACTTCCCATGCCCGCCACGGCACCGGCCGACGCCGTGGCGGCCATCCGGCCGGCAACCCCGACCTCCAAGACCGCGGTGCCCCTCTCTAAACCTAGCCGGACCCCCACTCCCCCTCATCGCGCCCCCATCTCCCTCCCCTCGTCTTCCCCGCGGCGACCCGACGCCGTTGCCCGAAGCTGCTGTCAACGTGTCGCCATCGTTGTCGTACATGTGGCCATCGGCCACTCTTCATCGTCCGTTGGCGTCCGGGAGGTTCGCCGTCGTCCCCTATGTCCTCTACGCACCACCGTTCGAGCCCAAGGCCACTACATCGAGCGGATCAAACTCTTCTTCATCCTTCGGCCACTGGCGCGCCTCCGTTAACTCCGTCGTCGTCCTGCGCTCCCGGCCGTCACCGAGCCTTTCGTGCGCTCCCCGGTGAGCTCCCGCTCGAAAGCCCTCTCCCTAGTTCTTGAATTCGTGTTCAGAGTCAGCCG
Source organism: Aegilops bicornis (assembly GCA_021605145.1). Taxonomy (NCBI): domain Eukaryota; kingdom Viridiplantae; phylum Streptophyta; class Magnoliopsida; order Poales; family Poaceae; genus Aegilops; species Aegilops bicornis. The sequence goes on from CM038674.1 coordinate 295,273,780, forward strand.
CTCCGTCAGCGGCCAAAGCTCATCGCCGCCGGCCATGTCGTCGCAAAGCTCACAGCTGTTGTCGTTCGCACCCGTGCTTGGTCTCGAGCTCCTGGAGCTCCCACGAGGACAACGCGCCCACTTGCAGCTCCTGCCGTGCTCCATGCCGTTGAAACCAAGCTCGCCCGAAACCGCCGCCCCTTGCCGTCGTCGGAGTGCTCAACTCCGGTCACTCCAGCTGTTGTAACCGCCATCGTTAGACGCGGCTCCCGCGTAAATTCGAACGCGACAGACGCGAGAAATGGGCGCGCTGTGGCGCAACCCGGACGACCCGTACAGGCGCCGTGGACCGAGTTCGCTCCGCGCCGCGCTTCGCCCACGAGCCCTGTTGCGCCCGGGCCGCCACGACATCCCGGCCGTGCGTGCCCAGCGCGCCAAGGCGCTTTGCCTCGTCTGCCGCTGCTCTCTGCTGCTCTCTTGGCTGGTCCTGGTTGCCGCTGAAGCTGCTACTGCCGTTGCTGCTCTCTTGAACTTCTTTGCTGCTGTTGAATGCTATCAGAGCCATAGCTAGCTTGGCTAGTACTACACAGACTACCCCTCTTTACTGCAGCAAAACAATAACAAAACGAATTTTAATGTGAATAAAAATTATGTGGACTGAAAGTACACTTGACAAACTTCATTTTACCCTGCTGTACTAAATCCATTTGATGTAGGGATTAATTTCTATGAAAATGACAAAAGCCAAAGTTACATTAAGTGAAAGACTGAAAACCGCTTTATTTTCATGTCTACTTTAGAGTTGTTGATGATCAAGCTAGTGAACTCTAATATGGATAAAAGTGATATTAACATGTAGATCGCAGAAAAATGCTCACAATTGATATAAAGCATAAAATCATAGGATGTACAGATCAATAGCAATAGCCTCCGGAAAACGGATAAGTGGTGTTTAAAAACTGAGGGCTTCTCAGACTTGGCAGAATTTCGGGGATTTTCGGAAAACTTCGGAAATTCATAGGAATTCAACCGTAGCCCTGATCGAAAAACTTTGTACATGAAAGTTTCTCAGAACGATGAGACGAATCCGCATACAAAGCCCGTTCGTCCGCCACACATCCCTAACCTATCGAACTCACAACTTTCCCCCTCCGGTTCATCTGTCCGAAAACGCGAAACACCGGGAATACTTTCTCGGATGTTCCCCCCTTCACTGGTACAACGTCCCACCGCGTTAGGGCACACCTAGCACCGCGCTTTGTCATGTCATGCATCGTCATGCATTTGTTTGCATTGTATTTATTGTTCCTTCCCCCTCTTCTCTCGCTAGACACCGAGACCGATGCCGTTGCTACCCAGTACGACTACGGTGTTGACGACCCATCCTTCTTGCCAAAGCACTTCGTGACGTCAGCGACTAAGTGGCGTGCGCCGGATTGGAACGTAGGCCTGCTCTTGTATCAAGGGGGCTATTTCTGCTTCCGGCCGCGTACGCAACATGCAGGTGTGCTAAGGGCGATGGGCCCAGACCCCTGTGCGCTTAGATTTAGACCCGGCGTCGACCTCTCTCACAGCCTAGGTGGGGCTGCGGCGTGTTGATCTTCCGCGGCCGGGCATGACCCGTAAAAGTGTGTCCGCCAAATGGGATCAAGCGTGTTGGGTTATGTGGTGCACCCTGCAGGGAAGTTAATCTCTGAATAGCCGTGATCTTCGATAACAGGGCGACTTGGAGTTGTACCTTGACCCTATGACAACTAGAACTAGATACTTAATAAAACACACCCTTCCAAGTGCCGATATAACCCGGTGATCGCTCTCTAACGAGGCAATGAGGAGGGATCGCCGGGTAGGATTATGCTATGCGATGCTACTTGGAGGACTTCAGACTACTCTGTTACATGCTGCCAAGGCGGAGGCTACTGTAAGCGTAGTCTTCGACGGGATTAGCTATCCCCTCTTATTACGGCATTCTCATGTTCACCCATCGATATGGCCCTTTACACATATATCCGTGCATATGTAGTGTAGCTCCTTGCTTGCGAGTACTTTGGATGAGTACTCACGATTGCCTTGTTCCCCCTTTTTTCCCATATCTCTATCCGATTGCTGCGACCAGACGATGGAGCCCAGGAGCCAGACGCCACCGTCGACGACGACTCCTACTACATCGGAGGTGCCTACTGCTACGTGCAGCCCGCTGACGACGACCAGGAGTAGTTTAGGAGGATCCCAGGCAGGAGGCATGCGCCTCTTTCGATCTGTATCCCAGTTTGTGCTAGCCATCTTATGGCAACTTGTTTAACTTATGTCTATACTCAGATATTGTTGCTTCCGCTGACTCGTCTATGATCGAGCACTTGTATTCGAGCCCTCGAGGCCCCTGGCTTGTATTATGATGCTTGTATGACTTATTTTATTTTCAGAGTTGTGTTGTGATATCTTCCCGTGAGTCCCTGATATTGATCGTACATGTTTGCGTGTATGATTAGTGTACGATTGAATCGGGGGCGTCACAAGTCGGTATCAGAGCCCACTGCCTGTAGGAATCCCCCTTACACACTCCTTGGCCGAAGTTGAGTCCAGTCGCTGAAAACTGTTTTACTAACACGGCTGTGCGGCCCATGGGCCCACGTCGCCATTGGGTGGTATTAGGATCTTTTATTCCTCGACCTATACTCTGGGACTCTGATCTCTCTTCTATTCGGGTTAAATGATTTTCTAAAATCTAACTTTAGGTTCTCGAAAACACTTTCTTCCGGAGAGCCCCTTCAGTCCAGATGATCGCCGGCTGCACCAGAAGATTTTGAAGTTACTCTCTGATACTCTTTTGAGACTTTGTGCCCGTTACTTTTGCAATTCCCTACCACCGAAATACCCCTATGGATAAATACATACACTTACGTTCTTACTTTTATTCCCAGTTGATCTTGTTATTACAAGATACCTTGAAATCCTTTCTATTGTCCCGAGAATATTTTGTGCCTACTGCCTTACAGATCTTTACCGCATGAATACCCCTACGGATAATTCCTCACACTTATCGAGTATCTGCTCATTCCCAGTTGTTCATGTGTTTCACAAAGGTCTTTGAAATGCCATTCGATCTTCCGAAAATCCTTAGCAAACTATTGCTCTGGAAATTCTTGTTTGCTTTCATTTTGATTAATCCCATAAGTCTGGTAATCTTATTGGCATCCTTTGTCATTATCATTTGAGTATGTTGATTCAATATGTTGCGAATGCTTGCCATCCTCAATCAGATCCTAGAATTCAGCCGTCCGGCTCAGACGCCATTTTTAAACATGAGCTGGGTCTCGACCAATCAAGTTGCCGTCGATTGTAACCCCCTATGTCTATTCGGCTATCCATCTTTGATCAGAGCGTCTGGTTCTGATCCCTTGTTTCGGAAATCATAATTCCTTTGTTATCTAAGCATTGAATTATTCCGATGATCTATAATCTGATGCATTTGCAATCTTTCCACCAGCCCCGTTGTGGACCGCCATACCCATTGCCGCGTTATTATCCGACAGTGTCCTTCACAACCAAAATTCTTATGAGTTCTTTACCCGATACATAATGCCTTTGGTAAATTGTATCCTCTACTTTTGTCAACCATGCTCTACTTTTGAGCTTGTGTTATTAAATTACTCCTGAAGTTCATGGTATATGTTCTAAGAAGCCCCGATGGGTGAACCTATGCCTTCCTTGATCTGTGTGAACCCGAAAGCTTTCACGGGTCATACTCCTCTAGTAATTCACGAGGTAGGTTTTGACACTGAAATCATTTCTATCTAGAGCAGTGAATGAAAGGTTATGCATTGAAGAAGTGGGAGTCGACCTTGAACTTTGTGTTCATGCCCATGGACACGATGTAGATCTTATCATTAAAGCTTATCTTAAATTAATTATTCCTTTAGTATAAGTTCATCTTATATCTGGGATCTGGCCTTTTGCAATCGTGGTTCTGACCATGTTCTCCTTTAAATACCATTTCTCGTGCAAGTTTAATCACTTGTCTTCTATGGATCAATACACCAGTCCAACCTTTTACTTTGATCTTGTGTCGAGTATTACCCCGGGTATCTCGAGGATATCTTGCCATTGCACTACATCTTATAAACTTTGATGAAACACTACCTTACCTTGTCTTTGTCACTTCATGGGTTCTGGGTTGTTTGTCGACCGAGAACACCGATAAGTGAATCGATTCTGCACTCCGATTCAATAACCCTAAGTAATTTTCATTGCTTATGAGTTTATTAATCCTTCAAGTCATCGCTAGCCTGATCGGCGATATCATTATCGTGCAACTTTTTAACTGTGCTACCTGGTCCTTCTTTCCGGAGCACCAATTTAGATGGTAAGCTAATCTTACGTCGATCTTACTCGTCATATCATTTCTCCTTGAACAACAAACTTGATTTCGAGTTTGTGTCGTACCCATGGTTCCAATAACCTTTCGCTTCATCATTCCTTTAACTTGATGTCATCGCCGATTGATTACATCTTCATGAAATCTCTTGACAAATGTGTCATGATCATCATCAGCATTCTGAGCTCGTCCAGGATATCAATGGTATTCATGATGAGAAATACAATCCTTGCCCTCGATGATTAGTGTTATCATCGACCACTCTACTACCTTTCCTCCAGCACAAACTTGTTGTTGTTTTGTGTTATACCTTGAGATCCTTGCTATCCAGCAATTGTTCTTTACATTGGAGTATTACCATCTTTTATGCCAAAAATGTTGTGAGGATCTCACCACCTCTTAAGAAATTCTTGTTACCGTGATGCTTCTCGCCATCACCATTCTTTCTTGGTTCCCGTGTTGATTCTAGCCAGGATACCAACAGGTGAACGATGTTGCTTGGATTCTATACTTCTAGCAACCATATTGCTTTGAAGTTAATGGTTGACATTTCATTCTTAGACCATTGGTTATCGAATCACCATTCTAACATCGGTCATGCTACCTAAGCCCATATTTCGGGTGCACCTTTCAACCAATGTTTAACTGTGTATGATTTCCTTGAGCATACCTCATTACATCATTTGATCTGACCAATGTTATCTCCTTGTTCACATAAGTGTGAAAATCCAGCCGTTGAAAATCGCAATGAATTGTCGCTAAGTCAATCAGCCACCTCCTCACCTCTCCTTGATTTAATGATGAACTCTTGTTTCGGAACTCGCTTCCATAGTTCAATTCCCGAGAATCTTACAATGTCATCTCGACAATTTGTGTCGCACCTTTTCTCCTCGGGCCTCTTGAGTCTGAGTTATCCTGACACCAATCAGATCTGAAACTCGGATAGATATGATGGTTGGAACATATTTCCAAGAGTTATAACAAAGGTCTTATGTGACCCGGTAAGGTGATGTCGTGCCTAGCACACCTGGCCGGTTGACCCTATTGTTATAGTATCCTATTTAATAATGTTACCCATTCTTCCATGAGGAAAATTGTAAGACTTATTCTATAAGTTGTTCCTGATGAATCCTTTGAGTATTCAAAATCCAACCTTTGCTTGAAAACCATGTCAATGCTATCTCGAAGCATGTCTGTGGAACGCCGATTTTTAATGTAAACATTTGAAGCCCAATGCTAAATGATTCTTGCTCAATTATCCAAACACCATTGTATGGGTAATGTCATGAAATTTCTCTCCCCTTACCTAAAGGGTTTTCTACATTATATCTTGTCACGGATATCATGCTCTGCTTGTCCTTGCGAAGGATATACCCCCTGAAATATGTGTTTACACACATTTTCCTTTCCATTGTTTTGTTTAATCTGATAATCACATTTTCCTTTCCATTGTTTGGTTTAATCTGATAATCACATTTTCCTTTCCATCGTTTGGTTTAACCTTTCTTGTGATCTATTTGATCTAAGCAGAAATATTCTCCTGCTTATGTAAACACCTCGGTGTACAATTCTGTCAGCAAGACCCTGTTACTATTGTTGATGACATTCTGGTAGCCACCGATGGATGAGAACTTAGCCTATTGGTCCGCCTCGTTCAACGAGCAGGATAATGGTTCTCTTCGTCCCTCGCCCTTGGTACCGACATTGTTGCCGACATAATCGACAGGCTAACCTCTGGCATGCCTTGCTTGCATGATCACGCAAGACGTCTCTGCCTTTCGTGCGCTCCCCGGTGAGCTCCCGCTCGAAAGACCTCTCCCTAGTTCTCGAATCCGTGTCTGTAGCCGCCGTTCCCATCGCGGCCAAAGCTCATCGCCGTCGGCCATGTCGTCGCAAAGCTCACAGCTGTTGTCGCTCGCACCCGTGCTTGGTCTCGAGCTCCTGGAGCTCCCACGAGGACAACGCGCCCACTTGCAGCTCCTGCCGTGCTCCATGCCGTTGAAACCAAGCTCGCCAAACCGCCGCCTTGCCGTCGCCGGAGTGCTCAACTCCGTCACTCCATTTGTTGTAACCGCCATCGTTAGACGCGGCTCCAGTAATTAACGCGACCACGCGCGAGAAATGGGCGCTGTGGTGCAACCCGACGACCCGTGACACGCGCCCGTGATCGGAGCTCCGCTCCGCCGCCAGACGCTCACCCCATGAGCCTCATTGCGCCCCGGCCACGCCCTGACATCCCCTGCCGTGCGTGCCCCCGCGCCGCCCGCGCCTGCCTCGTACGCTGCCGCTGCTCTCTGCTGCTACTGCGCTGCTGGTCCTGGTTGCCGCCTGAAGCTGCTGCCTGCCGTTGCTGCTCTACTGAACTTGCTGCTGCTGTTGAATGCTACTGTAGCCATAGCTAGCTTGGCTAGTACTACACAGACTACCCTCTTATCGCAGCAAAACAATAACAAAACGAATTTTAATGTGAATAAAAATTATGTGGACTGAAAGTACACTTGACAAACTTCATTTTACCCTGCTGTACTAAATCCATTTGATGTAGGGATTAATTTCTATGAAAATGACAAAAGCCAAAGTTCTGTTAAGTGAAAGACTGAAAACAGCTTTATTTTCATGGCTACTTTAGAGTTGTTGATGATCAAGCTAGTGAACTCTAATATGGATAAAAGTGATATTAACATGTAGATCGCAGAAAAATGCTCACAATTGATATAAATCATAAAATCATAGGATGTACAGATCAATAGCAATAGCCTCCGGAAAACGGATAAGTGGTGTTTAAAAACTGAGGGCTTCTCAGACTTGGCAGAATTTCGGAGATTTTGGCATTCTGCGGTTCAGTCCACTGATATGGCCCTTTACACATATATCCATGCATATGTAGTGTAGCTCCTTGCTTGCGATTACTTTGGATGAGTACTCACGGTTGCCTTGTTCCCCCTTTTTTCCCCTATCTCTATCCGATTGCTGCGACTGCACGATGGAGCCCAGAGCCAGACGCCACTGGCGACGCATTTACTCGTACTACATCGGAGGTGCCCTCACTACGCAGCAGCCCGGCCGACGACCATGAGTAGTTTAGGAGGATCCCAACCAGGAGGCCTGCGCCACTTTCGAACTGTAATCCAGTATGTGCTAGCCATCTAATGGCAACTTGATTAACTTAAGTCTGTACTAAGATATTGTTGCTTCAGCTGACTCTTCTATGATCAAGCACTTGTATTCTAGCCCTCGAGCCCACTGGCTTGTATTATGATGCTTGTATGACTTATTTTATTTTTAGAGTTGTGTTGTGATATCTTCCCGTGAGTCCCTGATCTTGATCGTACACGTTTGCGTGTATGATTAGTGTATGATTTAATCGGGGGCGTCACAATGGACATCCCCAATAAGAAGTATATCATATTTCTTCTTGACAGTAGGGAGAGGAAATTCAAAACCTCCAAATATAATCGATGGAATTTTTCCAATAGAGTTGATACTATAAACTTGAGGTTGTTTCCTCGGGAAGTGTACCGTGTGCTCATTACCATTAACATGAAAAGTGACATTGCCTTTGTTGCAATCAATAACAGCCCCTGCAGTATTAAGGAAAGTTCTTCCAAGAATAATAGACATACTATCATCCTCGAGAATATCAAGAATAACAAAGTCCATCAAAATAGTAACGTTTGCAACCACAGCAGGCACATCCTCACAAATACCGACAGGTATAGCAGTTGATTTAACAGCTATTTGCAAAGATATTTCAGTAGGTGTCAACTTATTCAAGTCAATTCTACGATATAAAGAGAGAGGCATAACACTAACACCGGCTCCAAGATCACATAAAGCAGTTTTAATATAATTTCTTTTAATGGACCATGGTATAGTAGGTACTCCTCGATCTCCAAGTTTCTTTGGTATTCCACCCTTAAAAGTGTAATTAGCAAGCATGGTGGAAATTTCAGCTTCCGGTATCTTTCTTTTATTTGTAACAATATCTTTCATATACTTAGCATAAGGATTTGTTTTGAGCACATCAGTTAATCGCATACGCAAAAAGATAGGTCTAATCATTTCAGCAAAGAGCTCAAAATCCTCATCATCCTTTTTCTTGGATGGTTTGGGAGGAAAAGGCATGGGTTTCTGAACCCATGGTTCTCTTTCTTTACCATGTTTCCTAGCAACGAAGTCTCTTTTATCATAACGTTGATTCTTTGATTGTGGGTTATCAAGATCAACAACAGGTTCAACTTCTACATCGTTATCATTACTAGGTTGAGCATCATCATGAACATGATCATTAACATTATCACTAGGTTCATGTCCATTACCAGATTGTGTTTCAGTATCAGACATAGAGATATCATTTGGCTTATCAGGTGGTTCAGCAATAGGTTCACTAGAAGTTTGCACAGTTCTATCATTATTCTTTTTCTTCCTCTTAGAAGAACTAGGTACATCAGTATTATTTCTCTGAGAATCTTACTCGATTCTCTTAGGGTGGCCTTCAGGATACAAAGGTTCCTGAGTCATTCTACCAGTTCTAGTAGCCACTCTAACAGCATAATCATTTTTCTTACTATTCATTTCATCAAGCATTTCTTTCTGAGCTAAGTACTTGTTCTACTTGAGTGGTAACCATAGAAGCATGTTTGCTAACAAGTTTAAGTTCACCTCTAATATTAGCCATATAATCACTCAAGCGTTTAATCATAAAGGTATTTTGTTTTAATTGTCTACCAAAATAAGCATTAAAGTCATCTTGCTTAAACATAAAGTTATCAAACTCATCCAAGCAATCGACTAGCAATTTTAGTAGGAGGGACTTCAGCTTTATCATACCTATAGAGAGAATTTACCTTTACCGCCTGTGTCGGGATATCGTGGAGATTCTTTAGTAAATAAGTAATTGAGATCATATACTTCTTCAACAGGCGGTAAATTAAGACCATGTATTTCTTCAATAGGAGGTAAATTCTTAACATCTTCAGCTTTAATACATTTTTCTTTCATAGATTTCTTTGCTTCTTGCATATCTTAGGGGCTGAGAAATAGAACACCTCTCTTCTTCGGAGTTGGTTTAGGAATAGGCTCAGTAATTGGCTCTGGGACTGGCTCGGGAGGTGGCTCGGGAGGTTCCCAATTATTTTCATTTCCCAACATATTATTCAATAGAATTTCAGCGTCATCTGGTGTTCTTTCCCTGAAAAGAGAACCAGCACAACTATCCGGGCAATCTCTGTAAGCATCGGTTAGTCCATAATAAAAGATATCAAGTATTTCAGGTTTCTTAAGAGGATGATCAGGCAAAGCACTAAGTAACTTGAGAAGCCTCCCCCAAGCTTGTGGGAGACTCTCTTCTTCAATTTGCACAAAATTATATATATCCCTCAAAGCAGCTTGTTTCTTATGAGCAGGAAATATTTAGCAGAGAAGTAATAAATCATATCCTGGGGACTTTGCACACAACCAGGATCAAGAGAATTAAACCATTTCTTAACATCACCCTTTAATGAGAACGGAAATATTTTGAGTAAATAAAGGTAGCGTGATCTCTCATTATTAGTAAACAGGGCAGCTATATCATCTAACTTACGAAGATGTGCCACAACAGTTTCAGATTCGTAGCAATACAAAGGATCAGATTCAACCACGTAATTATATCCGGATCAATGTAAAATCATAATAATCCTGATCGGGAACATGATAGGTGAAGTAGCAAAAGCAGGGTCGGGTCTCATCCTATCTCTAAAAGATTCTTTACTCCACTTAACTAGCAACCTCTTACGCTCAAGACTATCCTCGGCAAGCAAGAATAGCTTCAGTAGATTCAGCATTAAAAAGATAACCCTCAGGAATAGCAGGCATATTATCATCATTACTAATATCATCGTGTTCAATTTCAATAATTTCTCTTTCTCTAGACCTAGAAATTTGTTCATGTAGAAATTCACCAAGGGGCACAGTAGTATCAAGCATAGAAGTAGTTTCATCATAAGTATCATGCATAGCAGAAGTGGCATCATCAATAACATGCGACATATCAGAATTCATAGCAGTAGCATGTTTAGGTGTCGCTAGCTTACTCATAACAGAAGGTGAATCAAGTGCAGAGCTAGATGGCAGTTCCTTACCTCCCCTCGTAGTTGAGGGATAAATTGTTGTCTTAGCGTCTTTCAAGTTCTTCATAGTGTCCAGTAGATATAAATACCAAGTGACTCAAAGCATAGAGCTATGCTCCCCGGCAACGGCGCCAGAAAAAGGTCTTGATAACCCACAAGTATAGGGGATCGCAACAGTTTTCGAGGGTAGAGTATTCAACCCAAATTTGTTGATTCGACACAAGGGGAGCCAAAGAATATTCTCAAGTATTAGCAGCTGAGTTGTCAACTCAACCACACCTGGAAACTTAGTATTTGCAGCAAAGTGTTTAGTAGCAAAGTAATATGATAGTGATGGTAACGGTAACAAAGTAAAGACAGCAAAAGTAATGTTTTTGATATTTTTGTAGTGATTGTAACAAGAGTAACGGAAAAGTAAATAAGCGTAAACCAAGATATGGAAAACTCAGAGGCACCGGATCAGTGATGGATAATTATGCCGGATGCGGTTCGTCATGTAACAGTCATAACATAGGGTGACACAGAACTAGCTCCAGTTCATCAATGTAATGTAGGCATGTATTCCGAATATGGTCATACATGCTTATGGAAAAGAACTTGCATGACACCTTTTGTCCTACCCTCCCGTGGCAGCGGGGTCCTATTGGAAACTAAGGGATATTAAGGCCTCCTTTTAATAGAGAACCGGAACACAGCATTAGCACATAGTGAATACATGAACTCCTCAAACTATGGTCATCACCGGGAGTGGTCCCGATTCTTGTCACTGGGGTTGCCGGATCATAACACATAGTAGGTGACTATAGACTTGCAAGATAGGATCAAGAACACACATATATTCATGAAAACATAATAGGTTCAGATCTGAAATCATGGCACTCGGGCCCTAGTGACAAGCATTAAGCATAGCAAAGTCATAGCAACATCAATCTCGTAACATAATGGATACTAGGATCAAACCCGACAAAACTAACTCGATTACATGATAAATCTCATCCAACCCATCACCGCCCAAAGAAGCCTCACGATGCAATTACTCACGCACAGCGGTGAGCATCATGAAATTGGTGATGGATGATGGTTGATGATGACGACAGCGATAAATCCCCCTCTCCGGAGCCCCGAACGGACTCCAGATCAGCCCTCCCGAGAGAGATTAGGGCTTGGCGGCAGCTCCGTATCGTAAAACGCGATGAAACTTTCTCTCTGATTTTTTTTCTCCCCGAAAGCCAATATATGGAGTTGGAGTTGGCGTCGGAGGGCCACCAGGTGGCCCACGAGGTAGGGTGTCGCGCCCAGGGGGGAGGGGCGCGCCCCCCACCCACGTGGACAGGGTGTGGGCCCCCTGGTCTTCATCTTTGGCGAGGATTTTTTATTATTTATTCTAAGATATTTCGTGGAGTTTCAGGTCATTCCGAGAACTTTTGTTTTCTGCACATAAAGCAACACCATGGCAATTCTGCTGAAAACAGCGTCAGTCCGGGTTAGTCCATTCAAATCATACAAGTTAGAGTCCAAAACAAGGGCAAAGTGTTTGGCAAAGTAGATACGTCGGAGACGTATCAGCTATGGACCCGAAGGTCTAAAGTAAACTACTCAAACTTCATCGGAGGGGCTATGGTGATGATGTAGAAGCCCTCCATGGTGGATGCCCCTTCATGGAGCTCCTAACATGCCCCAAGATGAGATCTCGTGGATACAGGAAGTTGCGGCGGTGGAATTAGGTTTTTGGCTCCTGTTCTGATCGTTTGGGGGTACGTAGGTATATATAGGAGGAAGGAGTACGTCGGTGGAGCAACAGGGGGCCCACGAGGCAGGGGGCGCGCCCCCACCCTCGTGACCGCCTCTTTTGTTCCTTGGAGTAGGGTCCAAGTCTCCTGGATCACGCCCAAAGAAGAAAATCATGTTCAAAGGTTTCATTCCGCTTGGACTGCTTGATATTCCGCTTCTTCAAACACTGAAATAGGCAAAAAACAGCAATTCTGGGCTGGGCCTCCGGTTAATAGGTTAGTCCCAACAATAATATAAAAGTGGAAAATAAAGCCCAATATAGTCCAAAACGGTAGATAAAGTAGCATGGAGCAATCAAAATTTATAGATACGTTGGAGACGTATCAGGCATCCCCAAGCTTAATTCATGCTCGCCCCTCGAGTAGGTAAATGATAAAAAGAGAATTTTTGATGCGGAGTGATACTTTGGCACAATTTCAATGTAAATCTTCTTAATGGTGGTATGAATATTCAGATCCGAATGAATACAAAATAAAAGTTCATATTGATAAAAGAAATAGTAATACTTCAAGCATACTAATCAAAGTAATCATGTCTTCTCAAAATAGCATGGCAAAAGAAAGTTCATCCCTACAAAATCATATAGTTAGGCTATGCTTCATTTTCGTCACACAAAGATGTTCTCAACTTCTATACCCCCGATGACAAGCCAAGCAATTGTTTCATACTTAAATAATCTCAAACTTTTTCAACCTTCACGCAATACATGAGCGTGAGCCATCAATATAGCACTATGGGTGGAATAGAATATGATGATGGGGATTGTGTGGAGAAGACAAAAAGGAGAAAGTCTCACATTGACAAGGATAATCAACGGGATATGGAGATGCCCATCAATTGATGTCAACATGAGGAGTAGGGATTGCCATGCAACGGATGCACTAGAGCTATGAATGCTCAATAAAAAGAAAACTAGTGGGTGTGCATCCAACTTGTTTGCTCATGAAGACCTAGGGCATTTGAGGAAGCCCATCGTACGAATATACAAGCCAAGTTCTATAATGAAAAATTCCCACTAGTATAAAAAGACAACTTATGAGACTCACTATATGAAAAACATGGTGCTACTTTGAAACAAAAGTGTGGAAAAAGAGATAGTAACATTGCCCTTTTTATTTATTTTCTTTTTTTTGGGCCTTTCCTTTTTTTTCTTTTTTTGGCCTTTCTCTTTTTTTGGGCAATGCTCTAATAATGATGATCATCACACTTCTATTGATTACAACATAAGGATTACAACTCGAAACTAGAACAAGATATGACTCTATATGAATGCCACCGGCGGTGTATCGGGATGGTGCAATGAATCAAGAGTGACATGTATGAAAAATAATGCATTGTGGCTTTGCCACAAATACGATGTCAACTACATGATCATGCAATGGCAATATGACAAAAGTAAAGTATGTCATGATGATGATGAACGGAACGGTGGAAAGTTGCATGGCAATATATCTCGGAATGGCTATGGAAATGCCATAATAGGTAGGTATGGTGGCTGTTTTGAGGAAGATATAAGGAGATTTATGTGTGATAGAGCGTGATCATATCACGGGGTTTGGATGCACCGTGAAGTTTGCACCAACTCTCAAGGTGAGAAAGGGCAATGCACGGCATCAAGAGGCTAGCAAAGGCGGAAAGGTAAAAGTGTGTATAATCCATGGACTCAACATTAGTCAAAAGAACTCATATACTTATTGCAAAAATTTATAAGTTATCAAAAATCAAGTACTACGCGCATGCTCCTAGGGGGATAGATTGGTAGGAAAAGACCATCGCTCGTCCCCGACCGCCACTCATAAGGATGCACAAGCCGTGTACACTTCATGTTTCAAATTTGTTACACAACTTTAACCATATGTGCATGCTATGGGACTTGCTAACTTCAACACAAGCATTCTTTAAATTCACAACTACTCAACTAGCATGACTCTAATATCACCATCTTCATATCTCAAAACAATTATCAAGCATCAAACTTTTCTTAGTATTCAACGCACTCAAAAGAAAGTTTCACATATCTTGAATACCAAGTATATTAATATTAAGCAAATTACCATGCTATTAACGACTCTCAAAATAATCTAAGTGAATCATGAGAGATCAATAGTTTTTTTTTAAACAAATCCACCACCGTGCTTTAAAAGATCTAAGTGAAGCACTAGAGCAAAAATTATCACGCTCAAAAGATATAAGCGAAGCACTATGAGCAAAACTATCAAGCTCAAAAGATATAAGTGAAGCACATAGAGTATTCTAGAAAATTCTAATCAAATTAGCTTCTCCCAAAAGGTGTGTACAGCAAGGATGATTGTGGTAGACTAACAAGCAAAGACGCAAATGATACAAGACGCTCCAAGCAAAACACATATCACGTGGTGAATAAAAATATAGCTCCAAGTAAATTCCCGATGGAAGTAGACAAAAGAGGGGATGCCTTCCGGGGCATCCCCAAGCTTTGACTTTTTGGTGTACTTGGATTATCTTGGGGGTGCCATGGGCATCCCCAATCTTAGGCTCTTGCCACTCCTTGTTCCATAATCCATCAAAAGAATTTACCCAAAACTTGAAAACTTCACAACACAAAACTCAATAGAAATCTCGTGAGCTCCGTTAGAGAAAGAAAATAAAATACTACTTTAAGATACTGTAATTAACTCATTCTTTATTTATATTGGTGTTAAACCTACTGTATTCCAACTTCTCTATGGATTATAAACTATTTTACTAGCCATAGATTCATCAAAATAAGCAAACAACACACGAAAAACAGAATCTGTCAAAAACAGAACAGTCTGTAGTAATCTGTAACTAACGCAAACTTCTGGAACTCCAAAATATTTACCAAATTAGAATACCTATACAATTTGTTTATTGATCATCAGCAATTGGAATCAGTATTTTATCATGTTATGGTGATTTTTAATAATTCGGGCACTGAGCGCAAAGTTTCTGGAAATTACAGCGAGATCAAATAACTACTCCCTCCGTTCCTTTATATAAGGTGTATTTGTTTTTTGATAAAATTCCAAAATGTAAGGTGCATTTCTTCTTATTCCTCATAATTCCCTTCTTAGCCCTCCAGAAAAAGGAAAGTATCTCTCTCCTGATTATCTGTATCTCTCCTTGTAGAAAAAGAAGGAAACTATCTCTATGTCGATTGCATGTATCTCTTACTTTCCTTGACTAACTGATTTACTTGCCACTAACCAATAAATTTGCCAAGGTTAATTTCGTCCTAACACATCTATAATTATGTGCCTTGGTCACCGTGCCGAAAATAATACACCTTAGATAAAGGAACGGAGGGAGTATCATCCAAGAAGATCCAATAGGTCTAGCTTGGCACAAACACTAATTAAAACATAAAACGACATCTAAACAGAGGCTAGATGGATTATTTATTCCTAAACAGAAGCAAAAGCAAAAAAACTAAAAATAAAATTGGGTTGCCTCCCAACAAGCGCTATCGTTTAACGCCCCTAGCTAGGCATAAAAGCAAGGATAGATCTAGGTATTGCCATCTTTGGTAGGCAATCCATAAGTGGCTCTCATGATAGATTCATAAGGTAATTTTATTTTCTTTCTAGGAAAGTGTTCCATGCCTTTCTTTAATGGAAATTGGAATCTAATATTCCCTTCCTTCATATCAATAATTGCACCAATCGTTATAAGGAAAGGTCTACCAAGAATAATAGGACATGAAGGATTGCAATCTATATCAAGAACGATAAAATATACGGGCACATAATTCCTATTTGCAACAATAAGAACATCATTAATTCTTCCCATAGGCTTCTTAATAGTGGAATCCGCAAGATGCAAGTTTAGAGAGAAATCATCAAAGTCACGGAAATCTAGCAAATCACACAAAGTTTTGGGAATAGTGGAGGCACTAGCACCCAAATCACACAAGGCATGAAACTCATAATTTTTAATTTTAATTTTAATAGTTGGTTCCCACTCATCATAAAGTTTTCTATGGATAGAAACTTTCAACTCAAGTTTTTCTTCATAAGATTGCATCAAGGCATCAACAATGTGTTCGGTAAAGGCCTTATTTTGACTATAAGCATGAGGAGAATTTAGCACGGATTGCAACAAGGAAATACAATCAATTAAAGAGCAATTTTCATAATTAAATTCCTTGAGATCCAAAATAGTGGGTTTAGCAACATCTAGGTTTTTATTTCTTTCAATCCCACATTTATCAATCTCATCATCAATATCTAATAACTCCGAATTCTTAGAACGCCTTCTAGGTAAGGGAATATCATATTCAGTTTCATAAAGATTCATATTGCAAATAAAAGATTTAATAGGGGACACACCAATAAATTTTAGATATTCATCTTGATTTTCATAGGAATTGGAAGAACACTCTTTAATAATGGAATATTTGGAAGCACGCATCCTAGCGGTTCTTTCTTTGCTCTCATCAATGGAAATTCTCATAGCTTTGAGAGACTCATTGATATCATGCTTAGGAGGAATAGATCTAAGCTTTAAAGAATCAACCTCAAGAGAAATTCTATCAACGTTCCTAGCCCAATCATCAACTTTAAGCAATTTCTCCTCAAGCAAAGCATTAAAATTCTTTTGTGAATTCATAAACTCTTTAACACTACTCTCAAATTCAGAGAGCATCTTATTAAAATTTCCATAAGAGTTGTTGTAGGAATTTCCATAATTATTAGAAGGATTACTAGGATAAGGCCTAGGATTAAAATTCCCTCTATACACGTTGTTACGAAAATTATTCCTACCAACAAAATTCACATCCATAGATTCATTATTAGTCTCAATCAAAGTAGACAAAGGCATATCATTAGGATCAGAAGAAACACTCTTAGTAGCAAATAATTTCATAAGTTCATCCATCTTTCCATTCAAAACATTAATTTCTTCTATCGCATGCACTTTTTTATTAGTAGATCTTTCCGTATGCCACTGAGAATAATTAACCATAATATTATCTAGAAGTTTATTAGCATCTCCTAAAGTGATTTCCATAAAAGTGCCTCCATGATCGAATCTAAAAAGATTTCTAGAAGCAAAATTCAATCCGCATAAAATTTTTGTATAATCATCCACAAGTTCAAACCATGAGTAGGACAATTATGTATCATTAATTTCATTCTCTCCCAAGCTTGTGCAACATGTTCATGATCAAGTTGCTTAAAATTCATAATATCGTTCCTAAGAGAGATAATCTTAGCGGGAGGAAAATACATAGAGATAAAAGCATCTTTGAACTTGCTCCAAGAATCAATACTATTTTTGGGCAAAGATGAAAACCACGCTTTAGCACGATCTCTAAGCGAAAAAGGAAATAGCTTCAATTTAACGACATCATTATCGACATCTTTTTTCTTTTGAATATCACATAAATCAATGAAGCTATTCATATGAGTAGTGGCATCTTCACTAGGAAGGTCGGTGAATTGATCTTTCATAACAAGATTCAACAAAGCAGTATTGATTTCACAAGATTCAGTATTGGCAAGAGGAGCAATCGGAGTGCTAAGGAAATCATTATTATTGGTATTGGTGAAGTCACACAATTTGGTAGTATCTTGAGCCATCGCGACAAACAAGAAATCCAACACACGAGCAAACAAAAGGCAACGGGAAAAATGAAAACGGGAAAAAGAGGAGGAGGTTGGGAAAGAGAGGGCGAATAAAACGGCAAGGGTGAAGTGGGGGAGAGGAAAACGAGAGGCAAATGGCAAATAATGTAATGCGGGAGATAGGGATTGTGATGGGTACTTGGTATGGTGCTTGACTTGCTCTTGCGTGAGCCTCCCGCAACAAAGACCGAAAATTCTTCTTGCGACCTCTTGAGCACTGCGTTGGATTTCCTCGAAGAGGAGAGGATGATGCAGCAAAGTAGCGTAAGTATTTCCCTCAGTTTTTGAGAACCAAGGTATGAATCCAGTAGGAGGCTGCGCACAAGTCCCTCGTACCTGCACAAAACAATAGCTCCTCGCAACCAACGCGATTAGGGGTTGTCAATCCCTTCATGGTCACTTACGAGAGTGAGATCTGATAGAGATGATAAATAATATTTTTGGTATTTTTGGTATAGAGATGCAAAGTGAAAAGTAAAATGCAAAGTAAAAACAAAGCAAGTATTAAAGTGATGGAGATTGATATGATGAGAATAGACCCGGGGGCCATAGGTTTCACTAGTGGATTATCTCAAGAGCATAAGTATTCTATGGTGGGTGAACAAATTACTGTGGAGCAATTGACAGAATTGAGCATAAATATGAGTATATCTAGGTATGATCATGTATATAGTCATCACGTCCGAGACAAGTAAACCGACTCCTGCCTGCATCTACTACTATTACTCCACTCATCGACCGCTATCCAGCATGCATCTAGAGTATTAAGTTAAAAACAGAGTAACGCCTTAAGCAAGATGACATGATGTAGAGGAATAAATTCATGCAATGTGATAAATACCCCATCTTGTTATCCTCAAGGCAACAATACAATACGTGCCTTGCAACCCTTTCTACATCCTTTGGGTAAGGCCACCGCAAGATTGAACCCAAAGCTAAGCACTTCTCCCATTGCAAGAACTACCAATCTAGTTGGCCAAACCAAACAGATAATTCGAAGAGACTTGCAAAGATAACCAATCATACATAAAAGAATTCAGAGAAGATTCAAATATTATTCGCAGATAATCTGGATCATAAACCCACAATTCATTGGTCTCAACAAACACACCGCAAAAAGAAGATTACATCGAATAGATCTCCACGAGAGAGGGGGAGAACATTGTATTGAGATCCAAAAAGAGAGAAGAAGCCATCTAGCTACTAGCTATGGACCCGAAGGTCTGAAGTAAACTACTCACACTTCATCGGAGGGGATATGGTGATGATGTAGAAGCCCTCCATGGTGGATGCCCCCTCCGGCGGGGCTCAAGAACAGGCCCCAAGATGGGATCTCATGGATACAGGAAGTTGCGGCGGTGGAATTAGGTTTTTGGCTCATGTTCTGATCGTTTGGGGGTACGTAGGGATATATAGGAGGAAGGAGTACGTCGGTGGAGCAACAGGGGCCCACGAGGTAGGGGCGCGCCCACGCCAGGACCGCCTCTTTTGTTCCTTGGAGTAGGTTCCAAGTCTCCTGGATCACGTTCGGTGAGAAAATCACGTTCTCGAAGGTTTCATTCCGTTTGGACTCTGTTTGATATTCCGTTTCTTCGAAACACTGAAATAGGCAAAAAACAGCAATTCTGGGCTGGGCCTCCGGTTAATAGGTTAGTCCCAAAAATAATATAAAAGTGGAAAATAAAGCCCAATATAGTCCAAAAAAGTAGATAAAGTAGCATGGAGCAATAAAAAATTATAGATACGTTGGAGACGTATCAGGCACCATAGGACAGCACAAAGTAAAATATACAACTCATACCAATCTAGATCATCAGTCAACCCAAAGACAAAAGATATCTACTCAAAACATCATAGGATGGCAACGCACCATCGGATCATAATATGTGGCGTAAAACACCATGTTCAAGTAGGGATTACAGCGGGGTGCGGGAGAGTGGACCGCGTAAAAGAGATGAGGATGGTGATGATGATGGTGATGTTGATGAAGACGATCACCACGGTGATTATTCCCCTCTCGATGGCACTCGGGTGCCACCAAGAGAGAGGAGGAGAGGTTCGCCCCCTTGTGCTTCCTCCTCCATGGCCTCCCCCCTGGATGGAGAAAGGTTCTCCCTCTTGTCCTTGGCCTTCATGGTGATGGTGGCCTCTCCGGGATACTCCTCCATGGCCACCGGTTATGATGGCCCCCTCCGGCAAGATGCCCGAGAGGGCCTAGATTGATTTCTCGTGGCTACAGAGGCTTGCGGCGGCGGAACTTCTGATCTAGGTTAATTTTCCAAGGTTTCTGTATTTATAGGAATTTTTCGCGTCGGTCTCACGTCAAGGAGGTGCCCGAGGCATCCACGAGGCAGGCTCACGCGCCTGGGGGGGGGGGGGGGTGGGCGTGCCCCCCACCCTCGTGGACGCCCCGGGACACTCCTGGCCCAACTCTTTTACTCCGGGGTCCTCTTTTGGTCCATAAAAAATCATCAAAAATTGGCACGTCAATTGGACTCTGTTTGATATTCCTTTTCTGTAAAACTCAAAAACAAGGGAAAAAACAGAAACTGGCACTGGGCAATAGGTTAATAGGTTAGTCCCAAAAATCATATAAAATAGCATATAAATGCATATAAAACATCCAAGGTTGATAATATAATAGCATGAATACTTCATCAATTATAGATACGTTGGAGACGATCAAGATCTCCAAGCTTAATTCCTGCTCGTCCTCGAGTAGGTAAATGATAAAAGAAATAATTTATGAAGTGTGAATGCTAGCAAGTGCATATGTTTCATCAATGATAGTTTCAATCACTTTTCTAGCATCATTATATATCATAGCAGTAGCTCATTTTCATAAAACTTTTCATGATCAAGTAACAAGCTATTCACATGTTAAAGTATAGATCATTAACTTTCTTGAAACTAACAAACTATATTCTCAGTCATCAAACAATTGCAATTCATGTTATTTTCAGGAAGGGTCTATGTTAGAGCTTTGGTTTAGCAAACTCCACATACTCAACTATCATTTGATCTTTCATAATTGCTAACACTCACGTGATATTTATGGGTTCAAAGTTTTAACCGGAAACAGAGAAAGGTAGGAGCTTATAGATTCGCCTCCCAACCTTTTACCTCAAGGGTAATGTCAACAATAGTAGTTCATGATAACTTACATCCAATTGGATATATATACCAGGATCTTTCCAACACAATGTGCATGCCAAAGGATAAAATGTAAAAAGGAAAGGTGAAGATCACCATGACTCTTGCATAAGGTAGAAGATAAAAGTAAAAGATAGGCCCTTCGCAGAGGGAAGTAGAGGTTTTCATGCGCTTTTATGGTTGGATGCACAAAATCTTAATGCAAAAGAACGTCACTTTATATTGCCACTTGTGATAGGGACCTTTATTATGCAGTCTGTTGCTTTTATTTCTTCCACATCACAAGATCGTATAAAGCTTATTTTCTCCACATTAATAGATCATACATATTTAAAGGGCAATTTTTATTGCATGCACCGATGACAACTTACTTGAAGGATCTTACTCAATTCATAGGTAGGTATGGTGGACTCTCATGGCAAAACTGGTTTAAGGAATGTTTGGAAACACAAGTAGTATCTCTACTTGGTGCAAAGAATTTGGCTAGCATGATGGGGGAAAGCAAGCTCAACATGTTGGATGATCCAAGACAATATACTTTATTTCGGATATAAGAAAACATAACCCATTACATTGTCTTCCTTGTCCGACATCAACCTTTTAGCATGTCATATTTTAATGAGTGCTCACAATTGCAAAACGATGTCCAAGATAGTATATTTATATGTGAAATCTCTCTTCCTTCAATATTCTTTCATGAATTGTTCAAGTGACCAATTCTACGTTTGCTAAATTTCAATAAGTTTACTACCTATACTTATTCTATATGAGGTCATTACTCCCCATGGTATAAGCATATGAAACATATATAAACTCATATTTATGATATTCATATATTCAACCATTTACTTATAGGGTATACGTGAAGCACGTGAGTAAATGACAAACTACTCCAAAAGATAATAGTGAAGGACACTGAGTAGTCAAATAATTAACTAGCCATGGGAGGATTATTTTTCATTTAATAATTCAGATCCAATGATTTTATTCAAACAGCAAGTAAAAATTGAAAATACGCTCCAAGCAAAACACATATCATGTGACGAATAAAAATATAGCTTCGAGTAAGGTATACCGATAGTTTTGAAGACGAAAGAGGGGATGCCTTCCGGGGCATCCCCAAGCTTAGGAGCTTGAGTCTTTCTTGAATATTACCTTGGGGTGCCTTGGGCATCCCCAAGCTTAGGGTCTTTCCACTCCTTATTCTCCTCATATCGATATCTCACCCAAAGCTTGAAAACTTCAATCACACAAAACTTAACGGAACTTCGTGAGATAGGTTAGTATGATAAAGTGCAAACCATTCACTTTGGTACTGTCAAAGACAATGTTCATAGTTGTTCTCACACAATTACTACTGTACCTTATCATTTCTACAATTTATATTGTGAAATATAAGCCATAGAAACTAGAAAACAAGCAAACTATGCAATGAAAACAGAATCTGTCAGAAACATGACAGTCTGTAATGATCTGAACAGCAACCATACTTCTGCTACTCCAAAAATTATGAAATAAACTGTTGGACGTGAGGAATTTGTCTATTAATCTTCTGCAAAAAGAATCAACTCAAAAACGCTCTTCTGTAAAAAAATTACAGCTAATCTCGTGAGCACAAAGTTTCTGTTTTTTACAGCAAGATCACATTAACTTTCACCCAAGTCTTCCCAAAGGTATTACTTGGCACTTTATTGAAACAAAAGCTATAAAAATGATTACTACAGTAGCTTATTCATGTAAACACACAAAAACATTAAGGGTAAATATTGGGTTGTCTCCCAACAAGCGCTTTTCTTTAGTGCCTTTTAGCTAGGCATGATGATTTCAATGATGCTCACATAAAAGAAAAGATTTGAAACCTAAAGAGAGCATCATGAAGAATATGACTAGAAAATTTAAATCTAACCCACTTCCTATGCCTAGGGATTTTGTGAGCACATAATTTATAGGAACAAGAATCAACTAGCATAGGAAGGCAAAACAAGTATAACTTCAAAACTTTAAGCACATAGAGAGGGAACTTGATATTATTGCAACTCCTACAAGCATATATTCCTCCCTCATAATATTTTTCAGTAGCATAATGAATGAATTCATCAATATAACTATCACATAAAGCATTCTTTTCATGATCTACAAGCATAGAGAATTTTCTACTCTCCACATAAGCAAAATTCTTCTCATTCGGAATAGTGGGGTCACTAATTCCTAAAGTTGACACTCTTCCAAACCCGCTTTAGATGATAGTATTATTCATACTCCAAAAGATATAAGTTAAGTTCATGGAGCATTCTATAATCAATATAGTCTAACCAATATCCAAGCTTAAAATATATAAGTGAAGCACACGGAGCATTCTATAAAACCATACTCAAAAGATTGAAGTGAAGCGCAAAGAGCATTCTATAAGGTCATACTCAAAAGATATAAGTGAAGCACATGAAGTATTCTATAAATCAATTAAGGGATATCTCATACTATCTTGGTTCTTAAAGGAAAAACAAAAACACAAAGGACACAAATCATGTGAACAAAACAAAAACTGAGGTATACCGATATTTGCTGAAGAAGAAAGATGGGATGCCAACCGGGGCATCCCCAAGCTTAGATGCTTCAGTATCCTTTGAAATATTTACTTGGGGTGCCTTGGGAATCCCCAAGATTGAACTCTTTCCTCTCTTTATTCTTCTCATATTGATAGTTCCTCGATCTTCGAACACTTCATCCACACAAAACTTTAACAAAAACTTTGTGAGATCCGTTAGTATAATAAAGCAAGTCACTACCTATAGGTACTGTAATGAAATAATTCTTTATTAATATTGGTGTTAAACCACTTCATTCCAACTTCTCTATGGTTCATACCCCCCGATACTAGCCATAGATTCATCAAAATAAGCAAACAACACGCGAAAAAACAGAATCTGTCAAAAACAAGACAGTCTATAGTAATATGGAAGTGTAGTAAACTTATGTAACTCCCAAAATTATGAAATAAATTTGAAAATTTGAAAAATTTGCACATAAGTAATGTGCAAAAAGTTTCAGACCCATTTGGCCTTCCAGTAAAAAAGGTAAAATCACGCACTACAACCAAAGTTTCTGTTTTTGTTCTTCACTTAGTAAACAAGGAATCTAATCATCCTAAAACAAAAGCTTGGCACATTGTTTTTATAATATAATGGATATACATAAGGGGGTAATTATTTATAGAGAAACTTCCATGAAAAATTCTACATTGTTTCCGTGAGCATGAACACAAGTGCTCAAGGTCGACCCTCACTTCTTCAATGCATAACTTTCCAATCACTTCTCTTTTTGAAAAACTTTTTAGGCAAGGAAGGCAAGTAATTTTTTTGTATTTTCATTCTTAAAAAAATTGTATGTTTCACCCACAACTAAACAGAAACAAAAAGTAAAAAAAAAATCTACTTAGTGAAGAAAGCAAACAAGCACACACGAGAATATCAACCCCGCGCTATTGCTCCCCGACAACGGCGCCAGAAAAGAGCTTGATAATCCCCAAGTGCAAGGAATCATCGTAGCAATTTCCAAAGGTGGAAATGATAAGTATGGAGTGTGGAACCCACAAGGAGCTAAAGGTAAGATCAATATTCTCTCAAACCCTATCTGCCATCGATACGACTCTCACGTACAATCGAACGTTTGCTTCCAACTAGCAACGAGAAATAAAACTATGTTGTGGGTATGAAGAGGATAACTTTGTATGATATCAGAGAGATAAAATATAAAAGTAGGTGCTTTTATCATGAAGTTAGAATATATTACTACATATTATAAATAGCGAGTGTGGAATAATGGTGGATCGCTGTGCGGAATTGTCCTAGGCAATCGTTAACAAGACCGGTAATCACTATTGCAGTTTCATATGAGGGAGAGGCATATGCTAACATACTTTCTCTACTTCGATCATATGCACTTATGATTGGAACTCTAGCAAGCATCCGCAACTACTAAAGATCATTGAGGTAAAACCCAACCATAGCATTAAAGCATCAAGTCCTCTTTATTCCCATACGCAACAACCCCCTTATTCGGGTTTGTGTTTTAGTCACTCACGCAACCCACTATAAGCGAATCATAAATGTATTGTGACACCCTACAGCGGGGATCCCTCACGCTTGCGCGACACGGATGGCACCATAGGACAGCACCAAACTAAAACATACAACTCATACCAATCTAGATCATCAATTGTCGGTGTACTAGAGTAGGGGTACCCTAGTATCCCGAACTTGTGCACGGGCAGTTGCAGCCCTCCGCGGCAAGGCTTACCGGGTGACCGCCAAGGTCCTCTGTGGTTCCTTTGGAGCCATTCAAGAACAAAGTATTCAAGCCAAGGAGACAAGGCCCCGGCAAGAGGAGCTTGCCGGGAAGGCCACCCAAGGCACATAGGAGACAAGGCCCCGACAAGAGGAGCTTGCCGGGAAGGCCACCCCAGGCACTTACAAGACAAGGCCCCGGCAAGAGGAGCTTGCCGAAGGCCCGGTGAGCGACAAGCTTCCGGCGCGACAAGACAACAACCGCGGCAGGCGCTTGTCATGCGGCATCACCTCTCTGTACCTACGCTCCAGTGCATCCACTAACGTGTCGCCCTGGGGCCTTTCCGGGCGCGCGTGGCGAGAGGCTGTGCAGCCAGCGGTGCGAGGTGGCAAGCAGCATTGACAAGTTTGCCATCGTGGCGAACGGTGGCGCCCGACGGTCCTCGCTTGCACCGTTAGGGCGACTAGACGGCATTTAATGCCTTTGTCCCCCCGCCGCCGTGGTTAGGTATATTACACTGTACACTGTACAAGTAGGTGTACCAACCACTATTTTTCCATTTGTACCCCCATCTACGTTGCCACCTGTCGGAGCCCCTTTGAGCATATAAAAGGAGGCCCATGCGCAACGTAGAGGGGGGTTGGTCGATCAGTTCCCTCCACGCTCAGTCTCGTTAGCAGCTCGTCTGCATCAGAAGCACTCGAGCGCCTCGAGCAAGAACGCAATACACCTAGACATGCAGCAGTAGGGAGTATTATCTCCGGAGAGCTCCGGTTGGGTAAACCTCTCGCGTGCTTCGCCTCGATCTTCTCTTCGTGCGACCTCCGCTCCCCGCCGAACCGAAAGGGGCTCGGTCTGCCGGCCCCATAGGTGTTCGTGGGCCAGATCAGCCTGCCCCGACATCTTTGGCGCGCTGTAGGGGCGCCGAGGTTGTGTGAACCTGATCCGGCGTCCACGCGAGCTAGATCTTCATTATCTTTGTCAACATGCCACCGAAGAAGAAGGCTTCGGCGGCAGAAGCCCCGTCCGCGTCGAACCCACCACCACCGGAGCAAACATGTGGTGGGGTCGACGCCAGCAGAAGAATGGACCGCGACGGGGGCGCTCACGGTGCTGCCAAGTCCAAGGACAAGGCTGCACAGACCTCGGCGTCCGTACATGCACCGCGCCAGTCTCAGGAGGCGCGGGACCGACAGCGTCATG
Organism: Aegilops bicornis; assembly: GCA_021605145.1. Taxonomy (NCBI): domain Eukaryota; kingdom Viridiplantae; phylum Streptophyta; class Magnoliopsida; order Poales; family Poaceae; genus Aegilops; species Aegilops bicornis. Next base: position 295,300,302 of record CM038674.1, read on the forward strand.
GCATTCACAATGCCATACGCTCGTTGGACCAAGATCGAGCCGAGGATCCCGGACGTTCAAGACCGGCATGCACGCCAACATGTCAAGGCGCTGAAGCGAAAACGGTCGCCGGACGGGATACTACTCCTTCTAACATAGTTAGAAGTCCGAGCATATCCGCTCCTCGCGCCGCTCGCCATCGCCACCCACTACTCCAGCAGAAGCTCTGGCGAGAGCTCAATCGCTCTGGATTACCCTCCAACGGCCGACAAGGTCGATGAGTGGAGGGCCACAATTCAGAGTCTCATAGGCTTCGCCAACGGCGACGCTCCGCGGCAACCGAGTGCATCGCTGCCGCGGCAAGACTGCCAAACACGAGCTGGTGGCAACGAGACCGGTGGGGGTGCAACCACCATGCACTCTCCGCCCCGAAGGCCAAGATCGCCGACTCGCCGGATCCACCTCGACAGCTACTCCACTGCGTCATCAGATCCACGAGCTCATCGCGATCAGCGCCAAGTGCTACACGATCGACAAGAAGAGGACGCCGAACTCGTGATCGAAGCGCCAAGAGAAGCGTGACGTCAATCCGACAAGCGCGACGGGCCTTCCGTCGACATGCACGCGCCAGAGGAACCAGGCGACTTGTCAGACGCGGTAGGTTGCCCCTGCGTTCACTCGTGAGCTGCGGCAAGTCCAAAGGGCCCAAAGAAGAAAAACTTCAAGCCGACGCATCGAGAAGTACGACGGCAAGACGCACCCGTCGGAGTTCCTCAGCATTTACACCATCGCGGTGCAGGCTGCCGGGGGGCGAGACGACAAGATCCTTGCCAACACTTCCCGCTGGTGCTCAAGCCCAATGTCAGGTCCTGGCTCATGCACTTGCCGGACAACTCCATATCTTCTTGGGCAGATTTATGTCATCAGTTTGTCGGCGCCTTTAAAGGCGGCCACAAGCCCCATGGCCAAGAAAGCGACATTCATCTGCTCGCCCAGAAAGAAGGAGAGCCCCTGCGCAAGTATATTCAAAGATTCAGTCATGTACAGCACAACATCCCAGATGTCCACCCTGCCGCGGTGATCACCGCGTTCCATCAGAACGTGCGAAACCGCAGGATGCGGGAGGGGATGGCGATGTGCAAGATCAGAGACGTCAGTGAGCTATCCGCCCAGGCCGACACGTGTGCACGTCTTTGAGGAAGGAGGAGACTCCCGGAGAGAATACCAAGCAGGAGGATCTCGACAAGAAGAGACCGCCTGCAAAGAAGAGCCGTGGCGGGGCAACAGAAAAAAGAAAGGCAGAGTTGTACTAGTTGTCGAAAGCGCCTGCAACGGAGGCGCCGCCAAGAACACCAAGGCTAGTAGCTCCGGCAAGGAGGTTGCCGCCGCACCAATCGCCACCGCGTGGCGGCCGCCGACAAGCGTGATGGCTCCGCAAGCAAGATCGCAAGATCCACCGCACCTAGGGCCATGACCTCCAGAGCTGCAAGAAGGTAGAGCAGCTTGTCGAGTAGCAGAAATCTGAATACGAGCGACGCGACAAGGAGAAGGCCCAGGAGGGTGCAGGAGGACCCAGCAAGAAACACCCCGGCCGGGGAGGACGCCGCGGCAAGGCCAAGCAGCGACAAGGAGACAGACCCCCCCCCCCCGGTGGCCGCGACAAGGATGAAGACGAAGACGACGATGAAGACATGGATGATGACGATGCCGATGAGCAGGAGTTCCAGAAAGCCACAGAGGACCTGTGCGTTGACGGCGGTGCTTCTCTGCAGACCTCCCACCGCCAGCTCAAACAGTGGATGCGGGAGGTCAATGCAGCAGAACCACCCATCGAGTCACGCAGGCCTCTGAAATGGTCCATCACGCCTATCATCTTGGATATTGAGGACCACCCTGATCGTGTAACCGCAGTCGGGTGCTTGCCGATGTTGGTTTCACCAACTATCTGCAACCTCAAAGTCACCAATATGTTAGTTGACGGCGGGGCCGGCTTGAATCTGATCTCCTCCGCGGTGCTCCAGAAACTCCAGATCCCTGATGGCGAGCTCGAAGAGACCGGCACCTTTCAAGGAATTAATCCGGGAAGGAGCAAGCCGAAGGGAAAGATCACGTTGCTGGTAACATTTGGCAGCGAGTTGAACTTCAGGACTGAGGGGGTCACTTTTGACGTTGCTGATTTTCCATTGCCTTACAATGGGATACTTGGCCGCCCAAAGACTCGCCAAATTCATGGCGGCCTCTCACTATGCCTACAACATGCCGAAGATGCCAGGCCCGATAAGCGTCATCTCTGTCCTCGAGACAAGAAGGATGCTCTTATCTGCGCCGACAAGATCTACCGAAGCAAAGCCGCGACAGATTGCAAGCCACTTGCCGCTGAAGCTCCCGGAGGGAAGAAGAAAACCAAGTCCGGCAAGAGCTCTGATGCCCACTCCGGCAAGCGCACCTCTTTGGAGTGCTGCGCTACCATCGAGGACGCACCATCGAGCTCCACCGGCAAGTATAAGAAGACGGCGACAGCTCCACCAGAGACCAAGAAGGTGTCCGCCAAGGAGGACGCACCGGTGGTACCTTCACCATCGGTGCCTCTCTCGATCCTAAATAGGAAGGCGCGCCGTTGTTTTCCTCAAGGGCGAACGCCGACGTGTTTGCATGGCAACCGTCGACATCCCCGTGTTCCTGTGAAAGTAATTGAGCACCATCTTGCCGTTTGTCCTCATGCGCGGCCCGTCAAGCAGAAAGTCAGGAATCAAGTAGTGGAGCGCCAAGAGTTCATCGCGGAAGAAATCAAGAAACTGGAAGCAGCAGGCCTTGTCAGAGGAGTGCTCCATCCCACGTGGTTGGCCAACCCTGTAGTTGTATCGCATAGGCTAACGGGAAATGGAGGCTTTGTATCGACTTTACAGATGTCAATAAAGCTTGTCCCAAAGATCCATTTCCCTTGCCGCGCATCGACCAGATTGTTGACTCCATGGCCGGATGTGATCTGCTTTCATTTCTGGATGCATATTCAGGATATCACCAGATCTTCATGGCAGAAGAGGATGAGGAGAAGACCGCATTCATCACCCCATGTGGCACATACTGCTTTGTGCGGATGCCCTTCGGGTTAAAGAATGCTGGTTCAACATTTGCGAGAGTAGTCCATGACGCTTTTGAGCCACAAATGCACAGAAATGTGGAAGCCTACATGGATGACATAGTGGTCAAAAGCAAGGACAAAGCGACCCTGGTTCAAGATTTAGATGAAACCTTTGCAAATCTGCGCAAGATCAACCTCAAGCTCAACCCCGAGAAGTGCGTGTTTGGAGTCCCTTCCGGCAAGCTTCTCGGGTTCTTCGTGTCTCAGCAGGGAATTGAAGCCAATCCCGACAAGATCAAGGCCATTGAGCAGATTGAAGCACCAAAGCGCCAAGGATGTACGAAGGCTTGCCGGTTATGTAGCTGCTCTCAAAGGTTTATCTCTAGATCTGCTGAAGCGCCTCGCCATTTTTCAAAATCTTGAAAAAGGCAGGTCCGATGCAATGGACTCAAGCGGAGGCAGCGCTGCAGGACTTGAAGAGATACTGTCCTCCACTCCAACACTTGTCACACCTAAGCCACAAGAGAAGTTGCTGCTATATATAGCGGCAACCAATCAAGTGGTTAGTGTTGCGTTAGTAGCGGAGAGGGAGGCGGATGATGAGCTAGCAACCATGGCGTATACATCCAGCGACAAGGTGGGGCTTCACGGCAAGCTCGTCCCGACAAGGACGGATCTGCGCAGACGCATGAGAAGATGCGAGAAAAGGATGGTGCAGCGCCATTTACTTTGTCGATTCTCTTCTGCAGGGGCTAGGTCAAGGTACTGGGTGTGCGTAAATTGCTTTTCGGCCTCCTCATGGCCTCGAGAAAGTTGCGCCATTACTTTCGTGCACATGAGATCATAGTTGTCACCGCTTCCGCTGAAGAGGATACTGCAAAATCCAGAGGCAACAGGCAGGATTGTCGAGTGGGCACTTTGGAACTGTCAAGCTTTGGCCTCAAGTTTGAGAGCACTTCAACTATCCAAAGCGTAGCATTGGCGGAGTTCATAGCAGAATGGACGCCAACACCAGATGAAGAAATTCCAGAGACGAGCATTCCCGTCAAGGAAGCAAGCAAAGAGTGGCTGATGTACTTTGATGGTGCCTTCTCGCTGCAAGGCGCCGGTGTCTGCGTGCTACTTGTCGCACCCACCGGAGAGCACCTCAAGTACGTAGTCCGATGCACTTTCCCAAGGAGCAAGCAACAAACAATACCGCAGAGTATGAAGGTTTTCTTGCCGGTCTCAGGATCGCAGAGACCTTGGGATCAAGAAGCTCATTGTCCGGTGACTCACAACTTGTTATCCGCCAAGTGAACAAGAATTATCGAGTCCGTTGATGGAAGCTTATGTTGATGAAGTGAGGAAGCTAGAAGAGCACTTTGACGGCCTGCAAATGGAATATATTCCGAGAGCTCAGAACGACATTGCTGATGGCTTGTCAAAGTGCGCCGCACTTAAGTTACATGTGGAACCAGGGATTTTTGTGCTCAAGCTGACTCAACCGTCTGTAACACCACCGACTGGACAGAGCAAGAAGAGAAGGTTGATCTCTGGTGACTACTTTCCGGCAGAGCTTCCCGAAGCCGCCGCCACGAAGGTCCCCAAGATCGACACCAACAAAGGCCGAGGGGCAGTCTGCTCCGACAAGCCCCAGGGTTTGTTTCGTTGAAGCAGACGCTCCTGACAAGTTTTGCTCCGGCAAGCTTTCCGGGGAACGTCAAGCTCTGGCTGAGCCGCAGGTTCTTGCCGTGGAAGCCGATGTTCCCGCAGCAACAGATGTGCCTTTAGTCCTTGTTGTCGAGCCGCAAGCTCCAAAGATGGGCACAAAGAATTGTCCATTTCCTTCCGACAGGAGAACTTCCCAAGAGCAAGAAGAAGCGGAAAGAGTAGCCCGGCAGTCAAGTATGTACCAGTTTGTCGACGACACCTGCATGTAAGAAGACTCAACGGGGTGAAATTGAAGTGTATTCATCGTGAAGACGGACAAAAGCTGTTGTCGAGATACATGGAGGAATATGTGGTCACCACATTGGCGCCAGAGCACTTGCCGCAAAGCGTTCCGGCAAGGTTTCTTTTGGCCGACAGCCCTCCGTGATGCAACCGCACAAGTAACCAAGTGTGAAGCGTGCGGCCCATTCCAAGAAGATACACCAGCCAGCTCAAGCTCTCCAGACGATCCCTTTATCCTGGCCATTTTCGGTCTGGGGGCTCGACATCCTCGGCCCCTTCCCCCGAGCTGTCGGGGGCTTTGAGTACTTGTACGTTGCAATCGACAAGTTCACAAAGTGGCTGGAAGTGGAAGCAGTGAGGAAGGTGACAAGACAACAAGCAGAAAGTTCTTCAGTCGATTGTTTGCCGCTTCGAATCCCTAACAGGATCATCACCGACAACGGTACACAGTTCACAAGCCGCACCTTCATGCAAGACGCCCAAGATCTTGGCGCCAAGGTCTGCTTCGCTTCATTGCTCATCCGAGAAGCAACGGTCAAGCGGAGAGGGCAAATCTTGAAGTGCTGCGCGGGCTCAAGACCAGAACTTTCGACAGTGCTGCACAAGTGCGGAAGAAACTGGATTGAGGAGCTGCCGGTGGTTCTTTGGTCGATCAGACGACGCCAAATCGAGCCATCGCCGCACACCTTTCGCTCTAGTCTATGGAGCAGAGGCAGTTCTCCCCACGGAACTCGTATACAGATCGCCTCGAGTGCTCGCTTATGATGAGCTTGAGCAAGAGCAGTTGCGACAAGATGACGCGCTGCTCCTTGAGGAGGATCGTCTTCAGTCTGCTGTACGAGCTGCTCGGTACCAGCAAGCTTTGCGCCGCTACCATAGCCGCAAAGTCAATGCTAGAAGTCTCGAGGAAGGCGACCTTGTTCTTCGGCGCGTTCAGTCCGCCAAGAATTCCAACAAGTTGACGCCGAAGTGGGAAGGCCCTTATCGGGTGAAACGAGTCACTAGGCACGGCGTTGTCCGCTTTGAGACCGAAGATGGCATTCCAAAGGAGCAACTCCTGGAATATTGAGCATCTTCGTAAGTTTTACTCAGAGGCTGCTGTTTAACCTGTTCCGGCAACCACCTTTTGTACAAGTCTTGCCGCTGATGCATGTAATCCTTTGTACAAAGCCGGGCGCAGACCCCGTGCATCAGTAAAGCTAGCGTGCTTCGCACACCTTGTCAATTTCATGCTTTTTCACTTCTATTTTGCATGCATTATCTGACACTTTGTGCAGCACCTACTCCTGGTAAGTAATAATGAGCCACAAGGCTCCATATCTTTATTTTCTCTTCTTTCTCTTTCTCAAAGAAAGGAAGGTTCCCTCGCACACAAGTTTGCCGGGGGGAAAGGAGAAGATAATGGTGTGGACCAAGCGTCGCTCAAGGAAATCTAGCCTTACCGGGAAGCAAACGACAGAAAAGCTAAGTTGCCAAAGTTTGAGCAATCAGTTTTAAAAAATTTAAGTTATCTTCCTTGAACGACCGAACTTTGTATGGAAAACCTGTGCGCAGAGGAACCAACTCGTAGCTAGTTGCGCCCTTACTTTGTTTCGAGTCCGCTCAACAACTTAAGTGAGCTGCGACTAGTTATCACAAGGTTGCTTGTCGGAAGCGGCACCGCCGGCAGGCTGTCGACGTTCAAGACTCAGCGCCATGGCTCAAAGTGCCCGCTACCGACAAGTCCCCTAAAAGCGTAAGGCAAAAACATACAAAGGAAGGAATCAAGTAAAGGAAATAGCATAGCAATTGATATCCAAAATAAAGTTATATTACAATATAGCTTGTCGCAGCTCTAATGGATTGTTCCTATGACATGACTAGCAGCTTCAAGAGCTAGAGAAAACGGGAGGCCTAATTCCACGCGATCGCCCTCAACCCTCTTGATTCCGCTCACCCTGTCCACAATGGGTGCGACAGGGTCTTGAGCGCCTCCACATCGGGCGTTCGGGCGGCAGGGACTTGAGGACGTTGGTGAGGTTGAGGCCTGGTTCTGGAAGGCCGCCTTCATCAAGACCTTTTGGAGGGCTCCCGCGCAGATCTGGCGCGACTCCTCGGCCAGCTGTTTTGGGACCTCTTCCCGAGTCAGCTGGAGGCCCGCCACCACGCCTTGAAGAATAAGCTAAGCTTGGCGCTGGGTTGGAGGTGCTCACGGAGGAGTATCCAAGATCCACCATCCCGGCTCCATCATTTCGGCTGTGGATGGCGGCAGAAGATATCCACGAGACCTTCGGTCCGGTGCTCCACACTCTCCCTCAAGGCACCACTGGCGGCAACAAGATTCGCCACGACCTCGTCGGCCTTGATCTTCTCCTTCAAGGCCACCTCCCGCTCCTTGGCGCCTGGCCCAGCCTCGAAGTCAAAGTAGTTAGCTTCAACTCAAGATCTGCATTGGAATCCCTGGCGGCGCTGAGCTCCTTGCTCCTCTCGGCGAGACGGCCCTGCAGCTCGCCAAGAGTGTAGGCGTCCTTCTCACGCTCGTGCTTGAGTGCAGCCAGCTCCTCGCCGCTCTTCTTGAGGCTGGCCTCCAACTGCGCCACCTTCGTCTCCAGCTCCTTCTTGGCGGCCTCGGCAGCCGCAGCGGCATCCCTTGCCTCCTTGAGAGCCCCGCCAAATGTTTCCTCGCGCATGGCGAGATCCTCCTCGTGGATGTCCAGGTTGAACTTCCGTTGCGCCAGCTCACCCTCCTGCGCAGACAGCTTCTCGGCGGCAGGCCGCTGTTCCTCCTCAGCTGCAGCCTTCTCGAGGATGAAGGCCTTGCGCTCCTCAGCGAGTTGTTCCCGCTCCTCTGCCAAGGACCGGAGAGCTTCCTGGTTACGGCCCCGGAGCTCCTCCGTGCGCTTCTCAATGTCTGCTCCGCCTTGACAAGCGCCTCCGGGATGCCGATTTGGCTTGTCGAGTAGCAGTAGAAAGCGACAGCGATTTCGCGGCAATTGCTCCTCCTCGGGCTCGCCCATGCTGCTGCTTAGCGCGTCAACTAAGCGTCCCGGCCAAGCGAAACAGCTCTTCATCGAAGGTTTCTCCTTCGCCGGGCGCCTGAGCTCGACTCCCATGGGAGCTTGATGAAGACGCCGCCGCTGCCTTCAAGTAGGCGCTGGCCGGGCTTCAGAGCTCGACGCTGCGGCAGCGGCGGAGGGATCGGCGGTCGGTGTAGCGCTGGCGCCCTGCGCCTCGTGGTCGCTGGCGATCGCTGCACCTCGCCAGCTTCTGCGGCGGCGGCTTCGGTGGCCTCTTCGTCGGCAGGCTCGTCAGCACCGGTTTCTTCCTCCACGGCAGCGGCTTCGTCAGTGTTGCCGCGCACGTCCTCCTCGCCGGCGACCTCGGTCTCCATCGGCTCTGTGGCGGACGGATGAAGAAAGTCAAGCAAATATTTAAAGACAAAATTAGAAGAAGAAAAACACAAGGGAAGTACTCAGGCAAGAAGGTTACCGCGCCGGGGCTGCGGTCATGGTCTCCGCCGCCAAGGGATCGCTGGTGCCGCCCCTTGCCGGAGAGCTGCCCTCGCCGGAGAAGGCTCCCTTGCCGGGAACGCCCTTGCCGGGAATCCACCTTGGCGGCGAGTCGGGCGAAGGAGGCTGCTCTGCTCTACACAAGTCAACAGTCAGATATCAACAAAGGAAAAAGCACCCACGCACGCCGAACAGCAAGAAGTAGACCATATACTTACGCTGGGGGCTGCTTTGAAGGAGAGTTGCCTCATCCGGCAAGGTTGTCTTGGACGCGCCTCCCGCCGTGACAGTAGGTTCGTCCTCGACGACAATCACCGGGGTCTTGGCTCTCTTCGACATCCTCTGGGCCAGCGTCCTGAAAAGGAATGGATTCAGAGTAAAGCAGATCAGATACAAGACAAGGCAACAAATCAAAGAATTACAAGTACAACAAGGAATCTTACTCTTCCTCTTCTTCGTCAGAGCTGAGTGCGGAGAGGTCGAATTCTGGCCCGCCTCCAGCACGACGAGGCGGAGGAGTGGGCTCCCTTGGACGCTTGGCAGGAGCGGGACCGGTGGCCTGCGAGGGCCCCGCTCCAGTTGCCGCAGCGGTGTGAGGTGCTCCCTGCTGCAATGTGCTTGCCGCTGGTGGAGCGTGTCCCGCGACGCTGCGGTTGTTGCTGGGTCTGCCCGCCCGCTGCGTCTCCGGCCCTGCGAAGACGCTTTCTTGGCGGAGCCGGTGGCTCCGCCATGCAAGCTGCTTGGAGGTGGGAAGGATGCGCCCTCGGCGGGCTTCGCTCGACTCAGCTTCGTGCTCGGCAAGCTCTTCCTCGCCGACGAACTCCTTTCGCTCGACAAGGCTTGCCGCCTCGGCTGCCTCTGCCTCCTCCACAGTGAAGCCAAACTCGCCCGCGGCAGCGGCTGCTGCCGCCTCTTCTAGCCTGGTGGCGATGCGCTGCATCTCGTCGTCAGTAGTGTCGCGGGTGAGGCCCCTCTGCTCATTGGGGCGGACCGGCATCTCCACTAGATTGTCGAAGAACTGCCGCACGACGTCGTCGGCCGGCTCTTGCCAAGTAGGGACAATTCCGTGGGAGTCGCACAACGGCATCATTGCACGGATGCGGTCAAGCGACGAGTTGTTGCACAGAGGAACGACGCCCCTCGGCAACCTAAACATCTCCGGATGATCAGGATCAGGCTTGAACAGCTCTAAGAGCATTGCGTCAAGCTCCAAGACTATAAAGTTGAAGTTGAGGCCTGGGCGCAGCCTCATGATGTCTGCGGCGTTCTGAAATTCCCAGGCAGGTCTCCTTCTCTCCTGCAAGGGGGCGATGCGGCGGTGAAGAAAGTCCGCGCCAACGGTGCCTACAAAGTGAGTCCGCAAGTCCGGGCGGAGTATTCGGTAATCGCGATCTTCAGCCTTAGCGCCCTCCGGGGCCAGATTGCTCCAATCATTGCCGCTGCACCACCGGGTTTGGCGCTGGGCGGTAAAAGGCTGCGGATTCTCCTCAACAATCCAGCACCAATCGGCCCTCCACTCCTCCCATTTGCTACGGAGCTCACCCTCTAGATAGGCCTCCTTCTTGCCGACCCTGGAGACCCAAGCAATTCCTCCGGCAAGGGGCTCTTCTCTCTCGGCTCGGGGTAAAAAGAAGTGACGGAAAAGAGCTACATTTGGGTGGACTCCGACAAAGTTTTCGCAGAGACGTGCAAAAACTGCCATGGCCAGAACGACGTTGGGGGTGAAATCAAGGAGGCGGAACCCGTAGGTGTTCATAATGTCACAAAAGAACTCAGAGAAGGGCGGGCAGAGCCCGCAGTAGAAGAAGAGCGCGAAGAAGGGATTCCCCGTCGGGCCAGCCTGCAGCAGCCGCTGCCTCCATCGACCGTAAGAGGTAGTAGTTCTCCCTCGGCTCCCTCGCGGCGAGCTAAGGGGAAGACGGCCCGCTCCTTCCGCAGCGTCAAGAAGTCAAGAAGCGCCTCGGCCGACTTCACGGTCTTCCCCTTGTCGGCTTTCGGGCCCATGGCGGAGGCGGTGGAGGAGATCGACAACGTTGAGTGTGCTGGCGGCGATGGGGGGCAGAGCGCTGCTCTCTTTTCAGCCTTGAGAAGAAGGGGGGAGCAGCGGTGGTTTTCCGATGGGACAGCAACTGGCAAGGTAGGCGACGTGCCCCTGTTTCCCCTGCTTATAAAGGGGGAGGGAGCGGACGTTCCGATTTTCCGAATAAAGAAACCCCCACTATCTCCCCCACTTTATCTAACACGACGCCACGTTAAGTGCGTGCCGTTTGGGGCGTGGTCGGTCCGGGCGTGAGTTATGGTGTGACCCAGCCGCTGCGTGTGCCCGTGCCTGATTCGGGCCTGGCCCAACAGCGGTCGGCACCGTGTGTGGCCCAGGCCCGGGGGCTCCTGTCGGTGTACTAGAGAAGGGGTACCCTAATATCCCAAACTTGTGCACGGGCAGTTGCAGCCCTCCACGGCAAGGCTTACCGGGTGACCGCCAAGGTCCTCCGTGGTTCCTTTGGAGCCATTCAAGAACAAAGTATTCAAGCCAAGGAGACAAGGCCCCGGCAAGAGGAGCTTGCCGGGAAGGCCACCCAAGGCACATAGGAGACAAGGCCCCGGCAAGAGGAGCTTGCTGGGAAGGCCACCCCAGGCACTTACAAGACAAGGCCCCGGCAAGAGCAGCTTGCCGGGAAGGCCCGTGAGCGACAAGCTTCCGGGCACGACAAGACAACAACCGCGGCAAAGGCGCTTGTCAGCGGCAGACCACCTCTTCAGACCTACGCTCCAAGCGCATCCACTAACGTGTCGCCTGGGCCTTTCCAGCGCGCTGCGTGGCGAGAGGTCAGGCAGCCCGGTGCGACGTGTGGCAAGCGCCGACAAGTTTGCCATCGTGGCGAACGGTGGCGCTCGACGGTCCCTCGCTTGCACCGTTAGGGCGACTAGACGGGCATTTAATGCCTTTGTCCCCGCCGCCGTGGTTAGGTATATTACAGTGTACACTGTACAAGTAGGTGTACCAACCACTATTTTTCCATTTGTACCCCCATCTACATTGCCACCTGTCGGAGCCCCTTTGAGCATATAAAAGGAGGCCCATGCGCAACGTAGAGGGGGTTGGTTGGTCAATCAGTTCCCTCGAGCGGTCCTGAGCAAGAACGCAATACACCTAGACATGCAGCAGTAGGAGTATTATCTCTCCGGAGAGCTCCGAAGCTGGGTAAACCTCTCGCGTGCTTCGCCTCGATCTGCTCTTCGTGTGACCTCTGCTCCCCGCCGAACCGAAAGGGGCTCGGTCCGCCGGCCCCATAGGTGTTCATGGGCCAGATCAGCCTGCCCCGACATCAATCAACCCAAAGACAAAAGATATCTACTCAAAACATCGTAGGATGGCAACACATCATTGGATCATAGTATGTGGCATAAAGCACCATGTTCAAGTAGGGATTACAGCGTGGTGCGGGAGAGTGGACCGCGTAAAAGAGATTAGGATGGTGATGATGATGGTGATGTTGATGAAGACGATCACTGCGGCGATGATTCCCCTCTTGATGGCACTCCGGTGCCACCAAGAGAGAGGAGGAGAGGTTCTCCACCTTGTGCTTCCTCCTCCATGGCCTCCCCCCTGGATGGGGAAAGGTTCTCCCTCTGGTCCTTGGCCTTCATGGCGATGATGGCCTCTCTAGGATACTCCTCCATGGCCACCGGTGATGATGGGCCCCTCCGGCAGGATGCCAGAGAGGGCCTAGATTGATTTCTCGTGGCCACAGAGGCTTGCGGCAGTGGAATTTCTGATCTAGGTTAATTTTTCTAAGGTTTCTGTATTTGTAGGAATTTTTGGTGTCGGTCTCACGAGGCAGGCCCATGCGCCTGGGGGGGGCGCCCCCCACACTCGTAGATGCACTGGGACTCTCCTGGACCAACTCTTTTACTCTGGGGTCCTCTTTTGGTCCATAAAAAATCATCAAAAATTGGCACATCAATTGGAATCCGTTTGATATTCCTTTTCTGTAAAACTCAAAAACAAGGAAAAACAGAAACTGGCACTAGGCACTAGGTTAATAGTTAGTCCCAAAAATCATATAAAATAGCATATAAATGCATATAAAACATCCAAGGTTGATAATATGATAGCATGAATACTTCAAAAATTATAGATACGTTGGAGACGTATCACGCCGTCGATGAGGGTCTTGGTGACTTGGACATTGTTGATGACAGGTGAGCAAAGCATCGGGAGGGCGCCGGCAGTAGCCGCGCACTTGAGATGGTCTGACGAGCTGAAGGTGATGGCGCACTTGGACCACCTGAGCGGGCAGGTGGCCTCGAGCTTGGGAAGGGCCGCGTTCACCTCGCAAGCAAACTGCTTGAAGACGCATTGGGAAGCTAGGGCCTGAGCACCGCCCAAGGTGCAAGCGATAACGTGCGGATCCTGAAGCCCCCAACCCCCTCGTCCTGATGGCGGTCGTCGTCCCTTCTTGGAGGTGGCGGCAGCGGAGGGAGGCCAGGATTGCCCTGAGGACGGTCCTCACAAGGCTGGTCCCTCCAGGCGTCCTCACGAGGCTGGTCCTGCCAGTGGTCCTCACAAGGTTGGTCGCGCCACTCCTGACAGGGGCCGTGGTCATCCCAGCGTCCTCCACGTCATCCTCCTCCTCGGCCGTATCCCCGGCCGTTGCGCTCGATGCGTCGACCGAAGCATCCATCTCGAATAGCCCTAAGCTCTTGGCAGTCAATTGGGTTGTGGTTGTGTACATTGTGGTAGGCGCAGAATGGATGGCTACCCTTGGATGACTCGGGGTGGTCCCGGCCGCGCTTTGTATCCAGCTCTGCCGCGCGCACAGCTACCCCCTTGCACTTCATGTCCCTGGCCTTGGCTTTCTTCTCTTCTAGGTCGGCAGCAGGGAGCCCGAAGAGGGAAAGGTGCCCCTCCTCAGCTCTTGCACACTTGGTCGCCATGTTGAACATCTCCAGAGCTGTGCATAGCTCCTCGTGGATGGTGAGCTCCTCCTTCATCTTGACACCGCGGACGCGATCAGAGAATGCCGAATTGATGGCCTCATCCGTCACCTTGGGGATCTTGAGGCACACGCTATTGAAGCGCGCGATGTACTTCTGCAAGGTCTCTCCCAGCTGCTGCTTGATGCAGCATAGGTCACCTGCGGCTGGCGGGCGGTCATGAGTGCCCTAGAAGTTGGCGACGAAGTAGTCGCACATCTCACCACAGGAGGAGATCGAACCTGGGGGCAAATTCAGGAGCCACGAGCGAGCACCATCTTTGAGAGCCATGGGAAACCAGTTCGCCATGACTTTTTCGTCGCCGTTGGCCGCCTTGATGCTCGGCTCGTAGAGCTACAAGAACTCCGCAGGGTCGGGGGTGTCTTCGTAGCACGGAGGCAGGTCTAGCTTGGACTTGCCAGGCCAAACGATGCTACGCAGCTCTGGAGTGAAGGCGCGGCAGCCTGCTGTGGCCACCGGGACCCATCGCGGGGGCGGAGCTTGGTCCTGATACCTGTGCACCGCCACCGCGGGTAGCGCGCGGTCTTCACATGGTGGTGCTGGGAGTGCGGGAGCATCTTCTCGCAGTCGGGGAACATCTTGGCAGCTTCCTTCTTCATGCGCGGGCGCCGGCGCGCTGGTCGTGACCGAGGGGCCGCAAGGTCTTGGTGCTGTGGCGCCGTCTTGGTGCGGAGGCGGCGGTGGCGCTCCGTGAGCTACATCGCCTGCAGCTGGAGGAGGGTGAGGCAGCGAAAGGGACGGTGCGGGGGAGCCCCCAGCGGCGCTGACGAGCTCGGCGATGCGGCCCAGCTAGTCCTCGTAGAGGTCATCGACCGGGCGATAGTGCAGGAGCTCGCGTGCCATGAGCAACACGGCCTGCGCGTCCGTGGGTGCACGACGAGCGTGGGACGATGAGCTAGCCGGAGTCAGCGACGGGGTGGCGGTGCATCCGACCCGCCACGCAGAGGGGTGCAGCGAAGATGCTTGTTGCTCGTTTCCCGCCGGGCTGGTGGCGGCGTTGGCGGCGGGTGATGGAGAACGACAGGGAGGCCCGCCGACAGGGGCCGTCTGAGTGACACGGGCGGCGAGGGCGGCCCGACGCTGGGCGCGAGCTCGACACGCGTCTGCCATGGATGCGGTGGAGCGGTGGAGCGTGGATCGATGGAAGGAAAGCTTCAGCGCATCCCTACTTGACGCGCCAAATGTAGGATCACGGGTTCCGGCAAAACCCTTGAGGTTCGAACTCTGGGGTGCGCACGAAGATCTCTCTCTCCCCCTAGCTCACGCTCTCACCATGATCTCAGAGCTCAGCTCGCCGAACTCGAAGAAAAAGGGACACAAGAGTTTATACTAGTTCGGGCCACTGATGTGGTGTAATACCCTACTCCAGTGTGGTGTGGTGGATTGCCTTGTAGGCCGGGATGAACAAGTACAAGGGAAGAGCTACCTCCTGAGGAGAGGCGTTCTTGAGCTCGGTGAGCTTATGTGGTTGAGGATGATCAGAATGACCCGTCCCCTTGCTAGGGTGGTGTCTAGTCCTATTTATAGAGGCCCGGGTCCTCTCCCCAAATATTAGGCGGGAAGGTCCCACAACAGCCAATTCGAAGGGGGACAGCTAGTACAAGCTATCCTGACAAAAGGTGGTCATCGCCTGCCAAAGGCTCTGGTGGTGACGCCGTCGTGGGCTCCGCGATGACCTCCGTCCTGCCGTCCTGCTGGTCTTGGTCTTGTTGCCCCGATATGGAAACCTTTGCCTGATGCCTCGGGACTCCTCGCCTACACCTTCTCCTTTAGCACCAAAGAGGTAACCAGTACTCTGCGCCCGATGGCACCCGCCTGGCCTTGGTCGTCATGGCTCACGTCACGGGAACCTCACGAGGTGCCCTTCGCCTTGATCTCTCCGCTCCTCGCGAGCCAGCCTAGCGAGGCTGCCCCTAAGGAGGTCTTGTGTCGCCCGCCTCGCGAGGCCTGACCCCTTGCGATGGTCTTGAGTGTTTGCAGGTGAAGATGGGTCATACAGGGCCGCTAGTGGAGCCACGTCGTGGGCATAGCGAGCAAGTCTGGGACCCCTGCTCCTAACGCCGACAGTATCTACAAGCAACCAGTAAATGTTAGAAGCTAAACTGAGATTGCACAAATGATGTAAAATACAACTACCTACATTCCTAAGTACAAGTATTTTTAGAGATTTCAATATGAACTACATACAAATGTATATAGAATTATAGATATAGTTTAGACTAGAATCTAGATTCACTCATTTTGCTCCTTATGTAGACTATATTGGAATCTCTAAACTTATATTTAGGAATAGATGGTGTATAAGACATGGGATACAGCTAACCTCGACAGCAAACAACAGCTTCGCCCATTGTAGCCATGTGTAAGTACATGGAAATCCAATGTTAACTACAACAGGGTTAACATCCACCAAAAATAGTAAATGGTAATAAAACAGCAAGATCTCAGAGTGATATCTTCATTGCGAAAGAGTAGCACGGTAGCAAAGGGACAAATTAAAAAATGGATACAACTGTTAATTGCAACAGGCTTAACAGCATCCTAAGTCATGTTTTGTAAGTTTGTAGCCATTGAAAAACAACTATTTAAAAATGGATACAACTGTTAATTGCAACAGGCTTAATGGCCATTGAAACCTATACTAAAAAAATGCAATTGGCAGAGTTAAACATCACAAGGCAGGTGCTGCCAGAGCAGATAATGGCCCAGTTGTCTATAAAAAGGTAGGGAAAATAGCTAAAACGTGTTAGGCATATTTACTACAACATGCTTAATACATTGACCGTACAAAACATGGCCATTAATTGCAACTGGTATTGGTAAGATTGAACTGCTGAGTACATACTTGGTAAGTCCTGAGAGGTAGTTGCTGGGGCACTTCATCTTGGCCAGAGCCCGCCCAAAGTCAGCGGCAGCGGAGGCGAGTTGTTCCTCCGAGTCGAAGCATGGATCAGTGCCACTGACATGTGTACCTACAGGCAACCAGTAAATGGTAGAAGTTAAACTAGAATTGCACAAATGATGTGAAATACTATAAGACATGGGATGCAGCTAACCCCGACGGCAAACAACAGCATCGGCCGTTATGACCCTGCATAAGTACGTGGACATGCATGTTAAGTACAACAGGGTTAGCGTCCACCAAAAATAGCAAATGGGAAGCATCTCTAGTATATCTTCATTGCGGAGAGTAGCACGGTAGCAAAGGGACGGAGTAAAAAATGGATACAACTATAAATTGCAACAGCTTAATAAAGATCCTAAGTCATGTTTTGTAAGTTTGTAGCCATTGAAATACAACTGTTTAAAAATGGATACAACTGTTAATTGCAAAAGGATTAATAGCCATTGAAACCGGTACTAATAAAAATGCAATTGGCAGAGTTAAACATCACAAGGCAGGTGCTGCCAAAGTAGAGAATGGCCCAGTTGTCTATAAAAAAGGTAGGGAAAGTAGCTAAAACGTGTTAGGCATGTTTACTAGAACATGCTTAATACATCGACCATACAGAACATAGCCATTAATTGCAACTAGTATTGGTAAGATTCAACTGGTGAGTACATACTTGGTAAGTCCTAAGAGGTGGTTGCGGGGGCACTTCATCTTGGCAAGAGCCCGCCCAAAGTCAGCGACGGTGGAGGCGAGTTGTTCCTCTGGGTCGAAGTGTGGATCAGTGCCACTGACATGTGTACCTACAGGCAACCAGTAAATGGTAGAAGTTAAACTGCAATTGCACAAATGATGTGAAATATTGTAAGACATGGGGTGCAGATAACCTCGACGGCAAATAACAGCATCGGCCGTTATGACCTTGCGTAAGTACATGGACAGGCATGTTAACTAAAACAGGGTTAGCATCCACTAAAAATAGCAAATGGGCAGCTTCTCTAGTGATATCCTAAGTCATGTATTGTAAGTTTGTTGTTGGTATTGGTGAAATTGGGCTGGACAGCTAATATTAGAACATCACACAGTGTGTAGTACTGAAATAAACAAGGCACGAACATGCTTAATACATCAACCGTACAAATCATAGCCGTTGCAAGTGGTATTGGTAAGATTTAGCTAGTCAGATCTTACCTGTTAAGTCCTGGGGGGTAGTCGCTGGGGCACTTCATCTGGGCCAGAGCCTGCACCATGTCGGCGGCGGCAGAGGCGAGGTGTTCCTCTAGGTCAACACGCACAACGGCTATCGCACCATGGACTGCCATCAACTCCTGGCGGTGGGGATTTGGAGGCATGAGGATGTTTCGCAGGCGCCATTTAAGCAATCAGGTCGGGGCCGTGATAGAGATCGGTGGGTTACCTGACTGGATCCGAGCAAAACGTAGATGTGGTTGAAACTGTGGTTGCGGTGGCGGCGGTTTGAGCTGCCGGTAGGGGGAGGCGCGGGGGGAGAGAGATACTGAGGAAATTTGATGGGTGGGGATGTGGTTGGAGGAATAAATTCTGAAATCGCGCGCCTAATGAAAATTTTGTTGCGAAACTTGAAACTTGGGCGGGGGAAACACCAACGCACACGGTTGCCAGAAATACTCGTAAAGTAGAAAACAGAAAATTGGCAGATCCCGTCTCCAAAAACATGTACACGTGTAGTTTACTTTTTTTGGTCAATGGTACGCCTAGTTTATTAGGAAACATTGCACAGGTAACTGACTTATGGATCATTAACGCAAGAAAACGCAGACGGGTACGACATAGAAACCGTGTGTTTTGTGATCTTCTAATGATTAACGCAAAAAACGCACACGGGCACACATGGTAATCAACGCTTAAAGCCCTCAAAGGATGCTCTTACCGACATTGTACGCTAATACTACAAACTTAAAGTACTACCAGTAATTTTATCTAATACTACAAACTTAAACTACTTCTCACATGCTGCCATCGGGGCATGCTAGCCAGACGCCGGCATTCTCCTTCCCGGCCTTGTAGGCGGCAGCCCACCGTGCTTTGATCTCCGCAAAGCTCTCCTCACCATGGCGTGCGGCCTCTTCTTTCTTGTGGCGGCGGAACTCTCGTTTCTTGACTGCTTTCTGCCTTTTCCGCTCCTTCTGTGCGGCTTTGGCCGCCTCTAGATCCACCGCCCATTCGGCCATGGCAGCCTCAAAGTCCACCCACGTAACTGTGTGGCCGCTGGCGGCGATGAACTCAGCATGGCGAGATGACATCGCTTCCTTATCATGTGTGCAGTCGTGGGCGGCGAGGAACGCGGCGCGGCGGGATGCCATCGCTTCCTTACCAGTTACTGTGTGCCACGGTGCCATGAACGACGCTTGGAGAGAGCTCTGGGACGGAGGGGCCGGGCAGCCGTACAGTGCGGTGGTATTCAAGAGCTCAACGACAAACGAAAACAGAAATTTGGCTTCCCTTAGAATTTTGCCCGTTCATTATCGCACACGGTTCATCTCCATCACTTCTGAAACGGTGTGTGTTGAGCCTATTGTGTGTTGCGTTATGATTGGCCGGAACCCCAGCCATGCGGATCGCGCGTGTGCACCATAGGATGCACCTTGATCGAACGGCAATCCACGTCCCTCACATCAGTTGTAGCTGGATTGGATTTATATGCGCTAAATGCCTAGAAAATGCACATAATCCCCTAAATATGGTAAATGAGCCCGGAAAAATGCCAAATTTAACACGGTGATTTGCAGGGTGTATGTTCGTCATAGAAAAAAACTCCAGGGCAAAGAACAAAGAAAATTTGGATTCCCCTTCAATCTTGGTGATTTCCCTCTCGAAAACATGGAATTTCCCCGGTGATGGTTCGATTTATGAAGGGCGTGCATGACGACATAAGAAAAACCTTCTCAAATTTTTACCAGGGCATGGTGAGGTCATACCATGGCACCATGCCAGGCGTCATGTTTTTCAAGCATTTACTTCATTTTTTCTATAGTTGAAAATACAATAAACAAATGTTTGTGGTTGACTATTGCCACATATTTCATCGAAATATCTGTCCATTCCTTGCAAAAGGCACGAGAATTTACTAAATGGCACGAGCATGGTTTTCCAGGCCGTTCTTGTGCACCCTTTCATGCACCGATTGTTTGAACTTAAATTATGTGCGTTAATGCCTAGGAAATGCACATAATCCCATAAATATGGTAAATGAACCCGGAAAAGTGCCAAATTTGAACATGGTGATTTGCAGGGTGTATGTTCATCGTAGAAAAAAAACTCATGGACAAAGGACAAAAGAAATTTGGATCCCCCTTCAATCTTGGTGATTTCCCCCTCGAAACCATGAAACTTCCTCTGTGATTGTTCGATTTATGAAAGGCGTGCATCACGACATAAGGAAAACATTCTCCAATTTTTACCAGGGCACAGTGAGGCCATACCATGGCACCACGCCAAGCCTCATGTTTTCCAACCATGTATTTCATTTTTTGTATAGTTGTTAACCCAGTAAACGAAGCGTTTATGGTTGACTACTACCACACATTTCCTTGAAATATCTTCCCATTCCTTGTAAAAGGATGAGAATGTACTAAATAGCACGAGCATGGTTTTCCAGACCATTCTTGTGCACCTTTTCATGCACCAATTGTTTGAATTTGAATTATGTGCATTAATGCCTAGAAAATGCACGTAATCCCCTAAATATGGTAAATGAGCCCGGAAAAATGTCAAATTTGAACACGTTGCATTTGAGGCGGTATGTTGATCGCTGGAAAAAAAACTGAATGACAAACTAGGACAGAAATTTGGATTCCCCTTGAATCTTGGTGATTTCCCTCTCGAAAGCATGGAACTTCCTTGGTGATGGATCGATTTATGAAGGGCGTGCATGACGACATCGGCCAAACCTTCTCAAATTTTTACCAGGGAATGGTGAGGTCATACCATGGCACCATGCCAGGCGTCATGTTTTGCAAGCATTTATTTTATTTTTTCTATAGTTGAAAACCCAATAAACAAACGTTTGTGGTTGACTATTTCCACACATTTCATCAAAATACTTTTCCATTCCTTGTAAAAGGCATGAGAATTTACTAAATGCCACGAGCATGGTATTCCAGGCTGTTCTTGTGCACCCTTTCATGCACTGATTTTTGAACTTGAATTATGTGCATTAATGCCTAGGAAATGCACATAATCCCCTAAATATGGTAAATGAACCCGGAAAAGTGCCGAATTTGAACACGGTGATTCACAGGGTGTATGTTCATCGTGGAAAAAAACTCATGGCAAAGGACAAAGGAAATTTGGATCCCCCTTCAATCTTGGTGATTTCCCCCTCGTAACCATGAAACTTCCTCGGTGATGGTTTGATTTATGAAAGGCGTGCATGATGACATAAGGAAAACATTCTCAATTTTTTACCAGGGCACGGTGAGGCCATACCATGGCACCACACCATGTGTCATGTTTTTCAACATGTATTTCATTTTTGTATAGTTGTTAACCCAGTAAATGACGCGTTTATGGTTGACTATTGCCACACATTTCCTTGAAATATCTGCCCATTCCTTGTAAAAGGCATGAGAATGTACTAAATAGCACGAGCATGGTTTTCCAGACCGTTCTTGTGCACCTTTTCATGCACCGATTGTTCGAATTGGAATTATGTGCATAATTAATGCCTAGAAAATGCACATAATCCCCTAAATATGGTAAATGAGCCCGGAAAATGTCAAATTTGAACACGTTGCATTTGAGGCGGTATGTTGATCGTTGGAAAAAAAACTGAATGACAAACTAGGACAGAAATTTTGATTCCCCTTCAATCTTGGTGATTTCCCTCTCAAAAGCATGGAACTTCCTCGGTGATGGTTCGATTTACGAAGGGCGTGCATGAAGACATAAGTCAAACCTTCTCAGCTTTCAACTAGGGCACGCTGAGGCCATACCATGGCACCATGCCTGGCGTCATGGTTTTCAAGCACATATTACAATTTTCTATAGTTGATAACCCAGTAAATGACGCATTTGTGGTTGACTATTGCCACACATTCCCTTGAAATATCTGCCCATTCCTTGTAAAAGGCTTGAGAATTTACTAAATACCACGAGTATGGTTTTTCCGGACCGTTCTTCTGCACCTTTTCAAGCACCGATTGTTTGAATTTGAATTATGTGCATTAATGCCTACAAAATGCACATAATCCCCTAAATATTGTAAATGAACCTGGAAAAGTGCCAAATTTGAACACGGTGATTAGCAGGGTTTATGTGCATTGTAGAAAAAATCTCATGGATGAAGGACAAAGGAAATTTGGATTCCCATTCAATCTCGGTGATTTACTATCGCACACGATTCATCTTCGTCGCCTCTGTGAACCGTGTGTGTTCACTCACACATGCAAAAGGGGAAAAGAAAATCCTCGCCCACTTTGTCCCCACCCACTCGCCGCGGACTCCTCCGCAACTCTACACCTCATCAACTTCTATCGCGGCGGCCACCCTAAGCTTGACGGCTGTTGTCGGCGGGCGGAGGTCGCGCTCCAAACGGCACGGGATTTCGCCCCTACCGCCTTCCGCTGCCTATCTTCACCGACATTCTAGACTCTGGTCGACTGGGGTTTTCTACGGGATTGGGCCGGGGATTTTTCTCATGGAGAAGGTAATCAACTTAGCGAAATATTCACTCATCTCTTATAGTAGTCCGTCCGTCGCTGTTAATCAACCGGCAAAAATCGCCTTGGAATCATTTTTGTTCTAGTTGATTCATGGGTGTTCATTCATGTTGATATGGCCATGCCTGCTCCTATTACTATTTATGCTCAAGATTACATAGATCAGAACGTTCAATACCCACACATGCATGCGGTTGGATCCATTGGGCATAGGCCTGTTGAGTTTAACCATGGCTTAAGCCAAGCTACGTTTGTGACCCGGAAGGAGGAAAGGATTAAACTACTTATGTATTTCTTATACAGATTAGCAAGCGTGCCACATCAGGAGTCACATGCAAGTTTGCTACTAGAAGATAAGAAGGAGATACGCTGGTTTAGACGGCAGGGAATCAACATTTATTTCTTGTTTTACTTCTTACCATGCAAGGAGCACGCCACGATGGGTTCCGTAACAAGTAAGTGGGATTTGCTCACGTTGAAGGAGTCCGGGTGGGGGCCACCAAGATGGGCAAAAAAATATGTGGCGCACAAATAAAAAGAGTTTTTATTGCTTAGATTTAATTAGATTCGGTTGATAATTTTTTAGCAGAGTCCTGTTTATATTTCTTTCTTGTAGCGTATTCATGTTTGGGTCGGCTATACTGATATAAATAGCCATAGCATATGATAATTGTAGGGTAGGTTATTTTGAGATGAATTAGACACGTGTGTGTTTTTCGGTCGTCGGCCATTATCGAGTTTTGAGAAATCTTGTCAAAAGTCTCTACTGGCGTGTGAGTTCCTGTGATGCGATGCGTAGGAGATTACAAGCTGAGCCTATACGGTTCGTCCACGTTATTCCTTCGGATTGAGGGGTTGGCGTGTTGTTTCCGTGTGATTTGCAAACATCTTCGTAAACCCGCGACTAGTTCTTGCTGCGATGGAGTTTTGCGCCGTGAAAGATCGGGCCAACAATGGATCGACCCTCGCCTCGAGGTTCACTCCTCATCAAGTGGTATCAGAGACCGGCGTTTCTCACGGCACTTCGGAGGAGATGGTCGGCATGCCGTCACCAAGGAGCTACTGGAGGCTCTCCGGCGATTTTTTGCTGGAAGAGAAAGGTTATGGTGCTGAACTTTTTCACACCTACTGTAAAGTGGGAGAGAAAGTTTGCGCCATGACGATTGACCATGACAGTTCGGTCAATGCGGTCGGCATTGACATGGTGGAGAAGCTGGAGCTATCAGTGACACCACATCCACGACCGTACATGTTGAGGAGGTGCCACGACAAGCTCGACATCACCTCCGGTGCCCATGGTTTCGTGTCATATGCTACAGGGAGAGCCATGGTACAAGAAAAACTATGCTTTGCATGACTATCACGCCAACATGTATATTGTCGAACGGGGTACAAAATATGTCCTCGTGGCCATGGAGAAGAAGTTATTCAAGACTTGGAGGAAAGAACGACTGCAAAAGATGAAGGAACAAGAAGAAGCAAAGAAGGAAGTCAAACCTGCTGAAATTTTTTCGGCGCACGTTCATTATGCAGATTATGTCGTTGTTATAGAGACTGACATGAAATCGAGGACGTTCTCGCTTGAAGGGAGGGAGGATGATATGGCCATGCCTGCTCCTATTACTATTGATGCTCAAGATGATGCACGACCTGATGATCGAGATCACATAGATCAGAACGTTCAATACCCACACATGCATGCGGTCGGATCCATTGGGCATAGGCCCGTTGATTTTAACCATGGCTTAAGCCAAGCTACGTTTGTGACCCACAAGGAGGAAAGGATTAAACTACTTTTGTATTTATTATTCAGATCAGCAAGCGTGCAACATCAAGAGTCTCATACAAGTTTGCTACTAGAAGATAAGAAGGAGATACGCTGGTTTAGATGGCAGAGAATCAACATTTATTTCTTGTTTTACTTCTTACCATGCAAGCAGTACGCCACGATAGGTTCCAGAACATGTATGTGGGATTTTCTCACGTTGAAGGAGTCCGGGTGGGGGCCACTAAGATGGGCAAACGAAATATGTGGTGCACAAATAAAAAGAGTTTGTATTGCTTAGATTTAATTAGATTCGGTTGATAATTTTTTAGCAGAGTCTTGTTTATATTTCTTTCTTGTAGCATATTCATGTTGGGTTCGGCTATACTGATATAAATAGCCATAGCATATGATAATTGTAAGGTAGGTTATTTTGAGATGAATTAGACACGTGTGTGTTTTTTGGCCGTCGACTATTATCGAGTTTTCAGAAATCTTGTCAAAAGTCTCTACTGGCGTGTGAGTTCCTGTCACCCAACGCGTAGGAGATTACAACCTGAACCTATACGGTCGTCCACGTTATTCCTTCATATCGAGGGGTTGGCGAGTTGTTCTTGCAAGGTTTGTGAACATCTTTGTAAACCCACTTCTAGTTCTTGCTGCGATGGAGTTTTGTGCCATGAAAGATCGGGCCAACAATGGATCGACCCTCGCCTTGAGGTTCGCTCCTCATCACATGTGTCCACAGTGCGAGCACAAATCGGGCAAGTGTGGTCATGGCCATTCGGAAATGAGGTTCTATCTCACCATTCCGGATGACTTCAGGGAGCGCTCGGTATGTTCAATCTCAACCTACCACGGTCGGCATGCCTAAATGTGTGAACATATACCGTCTGTTGCTACATTATCTATATATTTGCATCAAATCTTTGTTACATTATGTATTTTTAATTCTATATTTTTGTACTTTGCTTTCATCTATATATTGATCTGTTCTATCAGTTACTCCCATATTTGCATCTTCCTCTGTTATTTCAATATATCTAATTTACGATCTTAATTTTCATTTCAAGCAGTACATCCCTTCCTTTGCAAGAACAGGAGTAGAAGGAAATCTTGGGCTTTACTTTGTTGATGACTCCGAGGATGTCATATTGACAATGCAGAATGGATTTGCAATAATGGTTAGCATAAAACTTGATAAAGATGGTCACTCCTATTTTAATGCGGGCCTTCGGAGAAAAATATCTAAGTGTTATGAACGGATAGCTGGCAATAAAGTTCTAGTGTGTGCACCACAGCCTGGTCTAATTAACATGGATGACTACTTCCCCAACGTCATCAGCCAATCAAAGTCTGATCGAGGTTAGAGTCCTTTCAACTTTCTCCATGTTGTCATATTACTTAGCAAAACCAGGGTATTTGTTCTGACTAATTGATCACTAATTCTGCAACCAATTATGATTTCATCTTCTGACTTCGTTCCTAGGCAGTAACAAATTCTATTTACCAATTTATGCGCATTATATATTCTTCTGCCATGTTCTGAATAAATAATACCTCTCCACCTTTTAAGCAGGATATGCTGGATGCATAGTGAACGGTTTGTATGTTACCAAGCTTACCAAATTTCACTGGAAGGACTTGAAGCATGTCATAAACTTTGTTGATAATCTGACAGAGATAGCACAGCCTATGAACGCTGGATTTTGGATGGGATTAATTATACCTATGGTGCACACATCGAACTAGACCAGTTGCGTGCACAAAACGCTGGTAAAAAGTCTTATTTTAATGTTGATGCTCATAAACTATATATATCTTCAATGATATGTTACAATTGGTTTTTATTCTACATGTCAACAGAAATTGCCTGCTGTAGCAATTCCTGGATCGATTCCCGGTGTGGTCAAATTACACTTGTGCCTGCTAATAATGCCAAAGTGATTGCAAGGTAATGCATTTCCCGCAGAAATGGAACCATTCAAATTAACAAGTTCTCGCTTGTCGTGGCAATGCATCCATATTGTAAAACCAGAGACACTGTTCTACTCATGCTCTACCAAGGCACAGGAGGGCTCTTCCTTTTCATTGATGAGATGTCGAGTCACCGTGATCAAGCTGCTTCTAGCGGATAGTTGTGGTTGTTGGCCCTCAGCCTCTTAAAATGTGCTAGCTGTTACTATGTTAAGTATGTAGATATGGACCATATGGTTGTTGGCCCTTAGCGTCTTAAAATGTGATAGTTGTTACTATGTTAAGTATGTAGATATGGACCATATGGTTGTCAAAACCGTGTTACGAAGAATCTCCTTTTGTCGAATAGTGTAACCACTATATATATGTTACTCAAATGCTGTTACCCAAGTTCTTAAATTTTCATGGAAAGTATTAGTATCATACACAGTTCATTGAGTTTAAGCGTGTGCCCGATGTCCAGAAGGCATTTGCATATTAATTGTCCATATTGCAAATTCACACACATGTTCACATAAGGAAACGTATGTGTAACTTACTAATCATCGCACACGAGTACTCGCAGACGCATCATGTGCGATACTCCTAGCCACCGCAAGCAACTAGTTCGCATTTTTCAAAGTTTTTTGTACACACAGAATCGCACACGAACTAACTATATTAATAAATGCGTATGTTGTAATTTCTCGCCATAAGCAGTTCATCTGACTCGGCTGTTTGCCACATATCACACACATCCTGTTTACACGACTCGTTTGTGTTCTTTTGGCTCATCACAAATAGTTCATCCATGTCAATTGTATGCCACATATCACACACATCTTGTTAAGTTGAACCATTTCTGTTGTGTTCCCTAATCGAAAATAGTTCGACCGAGTGAACCATATGTCGTATATCGCACACACATTGATATGGCTGCCCGTTTCTGTTGTTCTGCCTCATCGCAAACAGTTCAAATGCATTAAACGAGTGCCCTACATTGCAAACGCAACTAAAATCTAAACTGTGTTTGATGGCTCCACCATCGCAAACATTTTGCACCTTTTTGACGGTTGTTTTACACCACCATTTGCGATTAATGCATTGCACACAATTTCGTCAAAGGGTCTCTGATCGTAGTGTCGTGTTAGCAGTATCCTGCAGTAGTGAGCCTCCGGGTCAATCTTTATCATATATTAAAATCCAACAATACTTTGCTACAATTTATTTACTTTTATTTTATTTTGTGTTATTGCTTGATACGTCTCCAACGTATCTATAATTTTTGATTGCTCCATGCCACTTTATCTACTGTTTTAGGCAATATTGGGCTTTATTTTCCACTTTTATATTATTTTTGGGACTAACCTATTAACTGGAGGCCCAGCCCAGATTTGCTGTTTTATGCCTATTTCAGTGTTTCGAGGAAAAGGAATATCAGACGGAGTCAAAACTGAATGAAATCAACTGGAGAAGTTATTTTTGGAAGGAAACCCACCTCATGGACTTGGACCCCATGTCAGAAGATACGGGAGGTGCTCACGAGGGTGGGGCGCGCCCACCCCACAAGCGCGCCCGGCCTCGTGGGGCCCCCGTAGCTCCACCGATGTTCTCCTTTCACCCATATATACCTACGTATCCTAAAACTTCCAGAACAGAAGATAGATCGGGAGTTCCGCCGCCGCAAGCCTCCAGAACCACCAAAAACCAATCGGGTCCCCTTTCCGGTACCCTGCCGGAGGGGGGGGTCCATCACCGGTGGCCATCTTCATCATCCCGGCGCTCTCCATGACGAGGAGGGAGTAGTTCACCCTCGGGGCTGAGGGTATGTACCAGTAGCTATGTGTTTGATCTCTCTCTCTCTCTCTCTCTCTCTCTCTCTCTCATGTTCTCTCTCGTGTTCCATCTATGGCACGATCTTGATGTATCCCGAGCTTTGCTATTGTAGTTGGATCTTATGATGTTTCTCCCCTTCTACTCTCTTGTGATGAATTGAGTTTCCCCTTTTGAAGTTATCTTATCGGATTGAGTCTTTTATGAGAACACTTGATGTATGTCTTGGTGATCAACTTGTGGGTTTCGTGACATTGGGAACCTATGCATAGGGGTTGGCACACATCATTGACTCTCCGGTAGAAACTTTGGGGCACTCTTTGAAGTAATTTTATGTTGGTTGGATGAATCTGAGATTGTGTGATGCATATCTTATAATCATGCCCACGGATACTTGAGGTGACAATGGAGTATCTAGGTGACATCAGGGTTTTGGTTGATTTGTGTCTTAAGGTGTTATTCTAGTACGGACTCTTTTATAGATTGATCCGAAAGAATAACTTTGAGGTGGATTCGTACCCTACCATAATCTCTACGTTTGTTCTCCGCTATTAGTGGCTTCGGAGTGACTCTTTGTTGCATGTTGAGGGCTTGTTATATGATCTATCTATGTTATTATTGTTGAGAGAACTTGCACTAGTGAAAGTATGAACCCTAGGCCTTGTTTCCTATCATTGCAATACCGTTTACGCTCACTTTTATCGTTAGTTACCTTGCTGTTTTTATATTTTCAGATTACAAAAACCTATATCTACCATCCATATTGCACTTGTATCACCATCTCTTCGCCGAACTAGTGCACCTATACAATTTACCATTGTATTGTGTGTGTTGGGGACACAAGAGACTTTTTGTTATTTGGTTGCAGGGTTGTTTGAGAGAGACCATCTTCATCCTACGCCTCTCGCGGATTGATAAACCTTAGGTCATCCACTTGAGGTAAATTTGCTACTGTCCTACAAACCTGTGCACTTGCAGGCCCAACAACGTCTACAAGAAGAAGGTTGTGTAGTAGACATCAAGCTCTTTTCTGGCGCCGTTGCCGGGGAGGCTAGGTAAGTGAAGGTATCTCTTTAGATCTTGAAATCGAATCTTTTTGTTTCTTGTTTTAGCACTAGTTAGTTTATAAAAGAAAACTACCAAAAAATGGAATTAAGTTTGTCTCATACGCACCACCTTTTTAAGATCTTTCGTGAGTATGATGGAAAGGAAAATTGTGCCAAAGTACTAGAAGAAGAATTACATAGAATGCTTGGCACTAAATATGTGAATGATGAGCATGATTGCAATGTTGTTAGTATGAATTCCTTGAATATCCATGATGCTAATGATATGCAAAGCCACAAGCTTGGGGAAGCTATGGTTGATGAAGATGATATTTTTTGTCCCCCAAGTTTTCATGAGCAAATTTATTATGATGAAAGCATGCCTGCTATTTATGATGATTATTGTGATGACACGTATGCTTTAAAGAATAATGATAACCATGAAACTTGTCATCTTGATCTTAATTTTCAATCATATGATAGTTATTTTGTTGAGTTTGCTCCCACTATTATTCATGAGAAGAAATTTGCTTATGCGGAGAGTAATAAATTTTCTATGCTTGTAGATCATGAAAAGAATGCTTTAGGTGCTGGTTATATTGTTGAATTCATTCATGATGCTACTGAAAATTATTATGAGGGAGGAATATATGCTTGTAGGAATTGCAATAATGTCAAGTTTCCTCTCTATGTGCTTAGATTTTTGAAGTTATGCTTGTTTCGTCTTCCTATGCTTGTTGATTGTTGTTCCAATAAGTTGTTTGCTCACAAAATCCCTATGCATAGGAAGTGGGTTAGACTTAAATGTGCTAGTCATATTCTTCATGATGCTCTCTTTATGTTTCAATTCCTATCTTTTATGTGAGCATCATTGAAATCATAATGCCTAGCTAGGGGCGTTAAACGATAGCGCTTGTTGGGAGGCAACCCAATTTTATTTTAGTTTTTTGCTTTTTGGTTCTGTTTAGGAATAAATAATCCATCTAGCCTCTGTTTAGATGTGGTTTTATCTTTTAATTAGTGTTTGTGCCAAGTGGAACCTTTGGGAAGATTTGGGTGAAGTCTTTATGATCATGCTGTAAAAAACAGAAACTTTAGCACTCACGAGATTAGCTAGAACTTTTTACTGGAGAGTGCTATTTAGTTGATTATTTTTGAAGATGATTACTAGACAAATTACGCAGGTCCAGCAATTTATTTTAGAATTTTTGGAGTTCCAGAAGTTTGCGTTAGTTACAGATTACTACAGACTGTTCTATTTTTGACAGAATCTGTTTTCATTGTGTTGTTTGCTTATTTTGATGAATCTATGGCTAGTAAAATAGTTTATAAACCATAGAGAAGTTGGAATACAGTAGTTTTAACACCAATATAAATAAAGAATGAGTTCATTACAGAAACTTGAAGTGGTGTTTTGTTTTCTTTCGCTAACGGAGCTCACGAGTTTTCTGTTAAGTTTTGTGTTGTGAAGTTTTCAAGTTTTGGGTAAAGATTCGATGGACTATGGAACAAGGAGTGGCAAGAGGCTAAGCTTGGGGATGCCCAAGGCACCCCAAGGTAGTATTCAAGAGTAGCCAAAAGCCCAAGCTTGGGGATGCCCCGGATGGCATCCCCTGTTTCGTCTTCGTTCATCGGTAACTTTACTTGGAGCTATATTTTTATTCACCACATGATATGTGTTTTGCTTGGAGCGTCATTTTCTCTTGTTAGTATTTGCTTGCTGTTAGTTAGAATAATGTTTTGCATCTTTAGTTTCAATAAAAAAAGTCAAGGAGAGCCTTTGCCATGCTTATTTTGCTAGTATACATGTTGCTGTTTGAAAACAGAAAGTTTACTGCTGTTGCAAAAATTCCTCAGAAAAGTCAGAGTGGTATAATGTTGAGTCTTTTTGCATATTGAGCTCTGATAAATTAATTACAGTGGGAATTTTAGTTCATAATTTTTGGAGTCAGGGAAGTATTGATACGCTTGCATTCTTTACAGACTGTACTGTTTTGGCAGATTGCTGTTATGTTTGCATTGTTTGCATATGTTTGCTTGCTTAATGATTCTATTTAAGGATAGGAGTATTAAATATGCAGAGGCATTTAGTATGCATTGTTGAATAATAATTTTAGTGATTTGTTACAGTAGAAAATGATAAGGTTTTGCATTGGTTTATACTAACCTATCTCATGAGTTCTTGTTGAGTTTGTTGTGAATGAAGCTTTTGATAAAAAAATCCAGCCTTCAATAAGAAAAACTCTTTTGTTTGTATGAAACCATGATATGAGAGGAATTAAGGAGACACAAAAGTTCAAGCTTGGGGATGCCCAAGTCACCCCAAGATAATATTTCAAGAAGTCTCAAGCATCTAAGCTTGGGGATGCCCCGATGAGCATCCCACCTTTCTTCTTCAACAACTATCGGTTAGTATCGGTTGAGCCTAAGTTTTTGCTTCTTCACATGAGTTGTGCTATCCTTGCAATGTAGTTTTATTTAGCTTTGCTTGCTGTTTGAATAAAGTATCAATATCTGAAATTATTAAATGGGAGAGTCTTCATATAGTTGCATAATTATTCGACTACTCATTGATCTTCACTTATATCTTTCGGAGTAGTTTGTCATTTGCTCTAGTGCTTCACTTATATCTTTTAGAGCACGGCGGTGGTTTTATTTTGTAGAACTTAATGAAGTCTCATGCTTCACTTATATTATTTTGAGATTCTTAAGTATCATGGTAATTTGCTTAAATAATCATAATATGCTAAGCATACAAGATTTGTAATAATTCTTATGAGTGTGCTGAATACTAAGAAAAGATTGATACTTGATAATTGTTTTGAGATATGGAGGTAGTGATACTAAAGTCATGCTAGTTGGGTGATTATGAATTTAAAGAAAGCTTGTGTTGAAGTTAGCAAGTCCCGTAGCATGCACGTATGGTTAAAGTTGTGTAACAAATTTGAAACATGAAGTGTACCTGGCTTGTGCATCCTTATGAGTGGCGGTCGGGGACGAGCGATGGTCTTTTCCTAACAATCTATCCCCTAGGAGCATGCGCGTAGTACTTGATTTTTGATGACTTCTAAATTTTTGCAATAAGTATATGAGTTCTTTCGACTAATGTTGAGTCCATGGATTATACGCACTTTTACCTTTCCGCCATTGCTAGCCTCTTCGGTACCATGCATTGCCCTTTCTCACCTTGAGAGTTGGTGCAAACTTCGCTGGTGCATCCAAACCCCGTGATACGATACGCTCTATCACACATAAACCTCCTTATATCTTCCTCAAAACAGCCACCATACCTACCTATTATGGCATTTCCATAGACATTCCGAGATATATTGCCATGCAACTTCCCACCGTTCCGTTCATCATCATCATGACGTACTTTACTTTTGTCATATTGCCATTGCATGATCATGTAGTTGACATCGTATTTGTGGCAAAGCCACCATGCATTATTTTTCATACATGTCACTCTTGATTCATTGCAATTCTTTTTTTTATCATTTACCTACTCGAGGACGAGCAGGAATTATGCTTGGAGATGCTTGATACGTCTCCAACGTATCTATAATTTTTGATTGTTCCATGCTACTTTATCTACTGTTTTAGGCAATATTGGGCTTTATTTTTCACTTCTATATTCTTTTTGGGACTAACCTATTAACCGGAGGCCCAGCCCAGATTTGATGTTTTATGCCTATTTCAGTGTTTCGAGGAAAAGGAATATCAGACGGAGTCAAAACGGAACGAAATCAACTGGAGAAGTTATTTTTGGAAGGAAACCCACCTGATGGACTTGGACCCCACGTCAGAAGATACGGGAGGTGCTCACGAGGGTGGGGGGCACCCATCCCCCCTGGGCGCGCCCCCTGCCTCATGGGGCCCCGTAGCTCCACCGACGTTCTCCTTTCACCCATATATACCTACGTACCCTAAAACTTCAGGAGCAGAATATAGATCGGGAGTTCCGCCGCCGCAAGCCTCCAGAACCACCAAAAACCAATCGGGGCCCCTTTCTGGTACCCTGCCGGAGGGAGGGTCCATCACCGGTGGCCATCTTCATCATCCTGTCGCTCTCCATGACGAGGAGGGAGTAGTTCACCCTCAGGGTTGAGGGTATGTACCAGTAGCTATGTGTTTGATCTCTCTCTCTCTCTCTCTCTCTCTCTCTCTCTCTCTCTCTCTCTCTCGTGTTCTCTCTCGTGTTCCATCTATGGCACGATCTTGATGTATCCCGAGCTGTGCTATTGTAGTTGGATCTTATGATGTTTCTCCCCCTCTACTCTCTTGTGATGAATTGAGTTTCCCCTTTGAAGTTATCTTATCGGATTGAGTCTTTTATGAGAACACTTGATGTATGTCTTGGTGATCAACTTGCGGGTTTCGTGACATTGGGAACCTATGCATAGGGGTTGGCACACGTTCTTGACTCTCTGGTAGAAACTTTGGGGCACTCTTTGAAGTACTTTTATGTTGGTTGGATGAATCAGAGATTGTGTGATGCATATCGTATAATCATGCCCACGGATACTTGAGGTGACAATGGAGTATCTAGCTGACATTAGGGTTTTGGTTGATTTGTGTCTTAAGGTGTTATTCTAGTACGAACTCTTTTATAGATTGATCCAAAAGAATAACTGTGAGGTGGTTGCGTACCCTACCCTAATCTCTCCGTGTGTTCTCCGCTATTTGTGTCTTCGGAGTGACTCTTTGTTGCATGTTGAGGGCTTGTTATATGATCTATCTATGTTATTATTGTTGAGAGAACTTGCACTAGTGAAAGTATGAACCCTAGGCCTTGTTTCCTATCATTGCAATACCATTTACGCTCACTTTTATCGTTAGTTACCTTGCTGTTTTTATATTTTCAGATTACAAAAACCTATATCTACCATCCATATTGCACTTGTATCACCATCTCTTCGCCGAACTAGTGCACCTATACAATTTACCATTGTATTGGGTGTGGGGACACAAGAGACTTTTTGTTATTTGGTTGCAGGGTTGTTTGAGAGAGACCATCTTCATCCTACGCCTCTCGCGGATTGATAAACCTTAGGTCATCCACTTGAGGGAAATTTGCTACTGTCCTACAAACATGTGCACTTGCAGGCCCAACAATGTCTACAAGAAGAAGGTTGTGTAGTATACATCATTTATCTATCTATCACTATGAGATTTGATCCTTGCAATTAACCGCCAAGGGATTGACAACCCCTTGTTTGTGTTGGGTGCAAGTATTTGTTATTTTGTGTGTAGGTGTTGTTCACGAGGTATTGCGTGGTTTTCCTACTGGATTGATAACCTTGGTTCTTAACTGAGGGAAATACCTATCTCTATTGTACTGCATCATCCCCTCCTCTTTGACAAAATCCCAACGCAGCTCACAACACTGGTGCGCATCGGTCATGAACAAACGGTTTTTAACCCCTTTCCACGAAGGCATTTGGAACCATCGCCAAGTGAGTGTGTGCGATAGGGTGTCCTTCCCACATGACCCAGAAATCGTTGGGGATAGGCCCTCGTGGGACCCAGGCTGGGGCCGTGTGCGATCGGGCGAGGCATCGAAACCCAATCATTTCCGTAGGTATGTACATCCCACACGGTAATCCGAGAAAATCATTTCCATAGGTATGTACATCCCACACCGAGAAAATCATTTCCGTAGGTATGTACATCCCACACGGTGAATCCCAGAAAAACATTTCCATTCGTATGTATATCACACACAGTCAATCCAAGGAATATGTTTCCGTTCTTATGTACATCCCACACAGTCAATCCAGGGAAAACATTTCCATTCGGACGTACATCCCACACAGTTTTATGTGTAGGCTCGTGTGAAAGGTGTAACTATCACACACTGTCTTCCTTGGTTAACTGTTTGCTTTTATCAATATATCACACACGATTTGATGAAGAAAACTGTGTGGCATTGGGCTATCCATCGCAAGCGCTTTTACTGCTAGAACCGTTTGCAAAGGTCCATGACACATTTAGCAGGTTTATTAGTTTACGATTAATAATTCCAGTATTATGCAAATTCACATTTCATATCGAACAATTGTTTGCCAATTTCATATCAGGCACATAAATATATTATAACATCACAGTACGGTAGCTACATGAAAACAGCACAGTACAACATATAGCTAGTTCAACTTCATAATAACAATATATTCATTTCCCTAATCGAGATCATCCAGGCTCGTCTTATCCACCTCTGCTTTCAGTTCAGTAAGAACCCGTTTTGCACAGGCCAACTGGGAAAGTGCCTCTTCCTTCGCCAACACCATCTTAGCAAAGTCTGATTTAAAAAATCTGAGCTCATTCTCCACCTTCAACTTTTTATCCCGCATCTTGAAATATGCTTCAGCGTTGACAAGACTTTCTCTAAGCCTACGTGTGTTCTCTTCCTCATACATGCTCCAGAGCTTCGTTAGGCACATCTTCAAAGACTATGGCCACTCTTGATCAACCCACTCCAAGTAAGAACACTTCCGTTCATCCTATAATATTTAAAACTAAATCGGTAACAATTGTAGGGGAAATGGGTTTATAGCAACATAGAAAATCACCAATGCTTATTTTGAAAAACTGAAGAAACATGTTAATTATGACATATCTTCTCAAAAAGAACAATGTGCAAATGAAATAATTGGTACAGAGACAACAACCAAATTCTGGAACATCAGAAGCTATAAGTAACTACAACGACGCTACAAGTTCTTACTCATGTACAATAAATAACAAATTGAACATTTTATGAGGAAGGTAAATATAACTGCAACAAAGATAGCGATAGT
Organism: Aegilops bicornis; assembly: GCA_021605145.1. Lineage (NCBI taxonomy): Eukaryota > Viridiplantae > Streptophyta > Magnoliopsida > Poales > Poaceae > Aegilops > Aegilops bicornis. The sequence continues at coordinate 295,335,773 of CM038674.1, forward strand.
GTTTGGATGCCAGCAAATTGATACTAACAGGTGTGTACATGCACAAATTTAGTAACATAGAACTAATAGCACTAAGGCCGTCCACTATGTATGCCAAAACTGAGGTAAAGACAAATGTTGCTACATCTCGCACCGGTGCCCTGCACTGGCGAGCCGATGCAGCGGAAAAAAATCAGGAACCCGGACTCCGGAGCACGTAGTTTCTCCGATGCCCAGTTCCTTCGTGCCATAAAGATTTAGTATTTTACTGCTTGGCTACTCAGATGTGTGGACCAAAGTTGGCTGCACAAACTGCTGAAGCGGTGCCTAATAATTTTCTAATGGCACCACTGATGAGATGGCAACAATTTAAGATACTAGGTACAAAGCTGTGACCTTTGTCTTAGGATGCGTTTGGTTGAAGGTGTGGTATGAATGGGTTGGGACCGTGACAGTGTCTGAATCACATCTAACAAATGATTTGTAACAACGAAAGAGGGTCTAACCTTCTCTGCACATGCCAGAAACTTCCTCCCACTGTCCACAGAATCAAACGCAACTAGCTTCACGCATGGAGATTGATGGTGACAACGAGCAGATAGATCTTCAGCCACCCCGCTCCATTCGTTGCCACTGATGGTCTTAGGGAGCTACAAGAGGAAGAAACGACTCAAATCGACCTCCGGGTAAAAATCCTTCATTCTAAGTCATAGCCCAAGAGAGAGAAGAGAGGCATACCCGGGTGGTGAAGGAGTAGTCGCCGGAGGAGGAACCGCTGGAGATGTCTTTGAAGAAGACCATGGCGACCCCGGTGGTAGGATGGGAGACGGCGAGAGCGAGGAAGTGGCTATAGCTTAGCGAGGAAGGAAGGAAGGGGGAAACAGGGGAAATGTGACTTGTGGTCGGGGAGAAAAGGGGGTGGGGAAGGGGGGAAGGGGGGCGGGGGTAGATATTTTGGCTGTAGGCCAAAATTTTGGAAATGTGCAGGGAAACTTTGTGCGCGGTGCCGCCGGACCATTCACTTTGAACGATTGTGTGCATCGCAAACAATTCTTCTGCTTTACGCGCATCGGATGAGTTTGATAATTCAAATTTTGGTCTCAAGGCATGGGCACATTCACTCTGAACGCGCGCGGTGCCGCTGGACCATTCACTTTGAACGATTGTGTGCATCGCAAACGATTCTTCTGCTTTACGCGCATGGGATGAGTTTGATAATTCAAATTTTGGTGGAAATTTCCCCAGGTACGTCATTGCATAATTTAATATCACTTGCTAATTTGGGCACACAAAAGAGTGTATAGCAGACAGACCACACTTACTGAATCGAGCAATTTTATTAATTACACAAAGCCAGTTGACCTAAACATTGCTCTAACAAAAGACCAGCATTAAAAACAAAGCCTAAGTACACATAATTCAAAATCCGCCGCAGCGCCGGCCTATGCATCACCAGTGTGAGATGAGACGTCGATGACTTGTCCTGGCGACATGCTGCCGTTGGTGGACTCCACGTCCCCCCTGCTGAAGTCGACCGCGTCCTCATCCTCGTCCTCGTCCTCGTCCTCGGTGCCGCCCTCAAGGTTGTAGTACTCGTAGTAGTGGCTGCGCCAGAGCTCGCATTGGTACTCCACCGCCGATTCCTCGACGGACAGACTCTTCTCTACCTCGACCTCGCCCATGCGCAACTCCTCCTCCCGGCGCTCCTCGATCTCCGCCGCCTCCTGCATCTCCAGCTCCCGCTCGGCGACCTCATGAGGAAGCAGGTGCTCCATGGTCGACGTGGGTTGCATGCTGGAGTCCAAGGTCACCTGGAATATCTTGGCGTGCTCATCCTCGATCTTGCCATGGATGGCCTCGACCCAGGCCAGGGCGACAGCAGCGGCTCGGATGGCAGCTCGAGCACTCTCGGTGTTTGCAGCCGCCGTTGTAGCAGCAGCTGCAGCCGTCTCGTCTGCTGCAGCTGCCCTGTCGGCTGCCGCAGATGCCCTCTCGGCGGAAGCGGTCGGGCTCAATGCGGATGCGGCGGCACTCTCGGTGTAGGCAATCGTGCTCTCGGCGAAGGCGGCGGCGCTCGGGGGGACGCGTCCATCGTATGGGCCTTCATGAAGCGTTTCCATGGACTCATCTTTGCAAGAAGGGGGTGTGGGAATGGGGATCGGGATTCGTGGATTCGGGGGTTGCCGGCACTAGAGCAGATGAGCCGGCAAAGCTTAAGGAGGGAGACTTAAATAGACCCAAATATTTTCATCGCAAACGGTTCCAAGAAAACAACTGTGTGATGTTGTAGATATTTTTTATTAGCTCTGAAAGACGAATTTGGAATAAAGTGCAACAGATGGTGTTTTAAATGAACGAGAAATTTGTAGTACTAATACAACTGTCATGTCAAATTTTGGAAAATTTCAAGGGTCATTTGACCTTCTAAGACATTTAAGTGATTTTCTAGACATTTAATGACCGTAATCGAAATTTGAACTACATGTACATGCAACAGCTAACCATAACGGTTTGAAATTCATATTTTGTGTACTTGTGTGCGATTTAATTCCATGTGCAGTAAATTGGAAGGAATTTTCAAACATATTGGTCTAACGGCCATGACACAATTAAGCATGGAGTGACATGGCATTTTAATTCCAAAAAACAGAAACACATGAAACCTTGGTTGATGTACTGTCATGCCACCAAGATGATGTGGGAAAAAATTGGCATGTTTGACCAAAGTTTGGACACACACCCCTCACAAACCGGAGAAACTCACTCAAAGGCTCGTGGTTCTGAGAGGGAACAATGCATGTTTGATGACGAACGGGAGATAGCTTCCTCTTATGGCCTTCAAATGTTTTTTTTCTATGTCTAACATGCACTACTACAACTGTAACGTGAAATGTTTGAAAATTCTAGGGGTCATTTGACCTTTTAAAGACATTTAAGTGATTTTCTAGCCATTTAATGACTGTAATTCAAATTTGAACTACATCTACATGCAACGCCTAACCAAAACTGTTTGAAAAATCATATTTGTGTACTTGTGTGCGAGTTAATTCCATGTGCAGTAAACTACAAGGAATTTTCAAACATATTTGTATCACGACATGGACACATATGCATGAATACGTATGCATGGAGTGGCATGCATTATAATTCCAAAAAAGATTAGAAACACATGAAACCTTGGTTGATGTAATGTCATGCCACCAAGATGATGTGGAAAAGAAATTGGCATGTTTGACGAAAGTTTGGACACACACCCCTCACAAACCGGAGCAACTCGCTAGAAGGTTCGTGGTTCCGAGAGGGAACTATGCATGTTTGATGACAAAAGGGAGATAGCTTCCTCTTACGGCCTTCAAATTTTTCTACGTCTAACGTGCACTACTACAACTGTAATGCGAAATTTTGGAAAATTCTAGGGGTCATTTGACCTTTTAAAGACATTTAAGTGATTTTCTAACCATTTAATGACCGTAATTCAATTTTGAACTACATCTACATGCAACGTCTAACCAAAACGGTTTGAAAAATCATATCTGTGTACTTGTTTGCGAGCTAAATCCATGTGTAGTAAATTAGAAGGAATTTTCAAACATATTGGTCTCATGACATGGACACATGCATACGTATGCGTGGAGTGACATGGAATTTTAATTAAAAAAATAGAAAAATGATCAGAAACACATGAAACCTTGGTTGATGTAATGTCATGCCACCAAGATGATGTGGTAAATAAATTGGCATGTTTGACAAACTTTTGGACACACACCCCTCACAAACCGGAGCAACTCGCTAGAAGGTTCATGGTTCCGAGAGGGAACAATGCGTGTTTGATGACGAACGGGAGATAGCTTCCTCTTACGGACTTCAAATTTTTCTCTATATTTAACGTGCACTAATACAACTGTCATGTGAAAATTTGGTAAATTCCAGGGGTCATTTGACCTTTTAAAGACATTTAAGTGATTTTCTAACCATTTAATCACCGTAATTCAAATTTGAACTACATCTACATGCAACGCCTAACCATAACGGTTTGAAAAATCATATTTTTGTGTACTTGTGTGCGAGTTAATTCCATGTGCAGTAAATTAGAAGGAAATTTCAAACATATTGCTGTCAAGGCATGGGCACATGCATGGAGTGCATGCCATGGCATTTTAATTACAAAAAATTAAAAAATGATCAGAAAAACATGAAACCTTGCTTGATTTAATGTCATCCACCAAGATGATGTGGTAAGGGTGTGTTCAGTTGCTATCACCGGATGGAATGGCATGGGTCCTGATACATCCATTTTGCATCATGCTTTTATATCGATATTTATCGCATTATGGGTTGTTACTTCACGTTATGCCACAATACTTATGGCTATTCTCTTTTATTTTACAAGGTTTACATGAAGAGGGAGAATGCCGGCAGCTGGAATTCTGGGCTGGAAAAGGAGCAAATATTGGAGACCTATTCTGTGCAACTCCAAAAGTCCTGAAACTCCACGGAATATCTTAAAATAAATAAAGAAAAATCATCGCCAAAGATGAAGGCCAGGGGCCCACACCACACTCACGAGTGGGGCGCCCCACGGGCGCGCCCCCTACCTCGTGGGCCCCCTGGTGGCTCTCCGATGCCCATATTCTCCTATATGAAGTCTTTCGATGAGAAAAAAACATTAAGCAACCTTTCAGGACGAGACTCCGCCGCCACGAGGCGGAACCTTGGCGGAACCAGTCTAGGGCTCTGGCGGAGCTGTTCTGCCGGGGACACTTCCCTCCAGGAGGGGGAAATCATCACCATCATCATCCCCAACGCTCCTCTCATCGAGAGAGGGCAATCTCCATCAACGTCTTCACCAGCACCGTCTCCTCTCAAAACCCTAGTTCATCTCTTGTATCCAATTCTTGTCTCCAAGTCCGGGATTGGTGCTAGTAGGTTGCTAGTAGTGTTGATTACTCCTTGTAGTTGATGCTAGTTGGTTTATTTGGTGGAAGATCATATGTTCAGATCCTTTATGCATATTATTACCCCTCTGATTATGAACATGAATGTGCTTTGTGAGTAGTTACGTTTGTTCCTGAGGACAAGGGAGGAGTATTGCTATTAGTAGTCATGTGAATTTGGTATTCGTTCGATATTTTGATGAGATGTATGTTGTCTAGCCTCTAGTGGTGTTATGTGAACGTCGACTACATAACACTTCACCATTATTTGGGCCTATAGGAAGGCATTGGGAAGTAATAAGTAGATGATGGGTTGCTAGAGTGATGAAGCTTAAACCCTAGTTTATGCGTTGCTTCGTAAGGGCTGATTTGGATCCATATGTTACATGCTATGGTTAGGTTTACCTTAATACTTTTGTTGTAGTTGCGGATGCTTGCAATAGAGGTTAATCATAAGTGGGATGCTTGTTCAAGTAAGAACAGCACCCAAGCATCAGTCCACCCACATATAAAATTATCAAAGTACCGAACGCGAATCATATGAACGTGATGAAAACTAACTTGACGATATTCCCATGTGTCCTCGGGAGCGCTTTTCCTATTATAAGAGTTTGTCCAGGCTTGTCCTTTGCTACAAAAGGATTGGGCCACCTTGCTGCACTTTATTTACTCTTGTTACTTGTTGCTCGTTACAATTTATCTTATCACAAAACTATCTGTTACCACTTATTTCAAGATTTCTGCAGAGAATACCTTGCTGAAAACTGCTTATCATTTCCTTCTACTCCTCGTTGGGTTCGACACTCTTACTTATCGAAAGGACTACGATAGATCCCCTATACTTGTGAGTCATCAAGACTCTTTTCTGGCGCCGTTGCCGAGGAGTGTAGCGCCTTTGGTAAGTGGAATTTGGTAAGGAAAAATTTATGTAGTGTGCTGAAATTTTCTGTCACTTGTTACTATGGAAAGTAATTCTCTGAGGGGCTTGTTCGGGGTATCTTCACCCCGTCCAGTAGAGCAAAGAGTTGCTCCTCAACCTACTGAACCTATTGAAAATGAAACTCCTTTTGAAATTCCTTGGTATGATGGAAAAACTGCTGGCTAATACTTTTACAGGAGATGGAACAAAGCATCCTGATGAACATCTACTCTATGTGGATGAAGTTTGTGGATTATTTAAGCTTGCAGGTATACCCGATGATGATGTTAAGAAGAAGTTCTTCCCTTTATATTTGAAGGAAGACGCATTGACATGGTATAGGCTATGTGATGATACGGGATCATGGAACTATAAAAGATTGAAATTGGAATTTCATCAAAAGTATTACCCTATGCATCTTGTTCATCGTGATCGCAATTATATATATAATTTTTGGCCTCGTGAAGGAGAAAGCATCGCTCAAGCTTGGGAGAGGCTTAAATCAATGTTATATTCATGCCCCAATCATGAGCTCTCAAGAGTGACAATTCTTCAGAATTTTTATGCTCGGCTTTCTGATAACAACCGCACCATGCTCGATACTTCTTGTCCTGGCTCTTTTATGATGAAGACTATTGAATTTAAATGGAATCTATTGGATAGAATTAAACGCAACTATGGAGATTGGGACCTCGACGAAGGTAAGGAGTCGGGTATGACGCCTAAGTTTGATTGTGTTAAATCTTTTATGGATACCGATATTTTCCGTAAGTTTAGCACTAAATATGGACTAGACTCTGAGATAGTAGCTTCTTTCTGTGAATCTTTTGCTACTTATGTTGATCTCCCTAAGGAGAAGTGGTTTAAATATCATCCTCCCATAGAAGTAAAAGTAGCTCTTATGTTGAGAAACCACCTTTCCCTGTTAGAGTAAAGGATCATGCTAAAGCTTCAACTGTTGTTCGTAAAAGCAATATTAGAACTTATACACCTCCTGGGCAAGTCAAAGTAGAACCTAATATTGATATTGTTAAAGATCTCTTGTCTGATAATACTGATGGGCATGTTATTCAATTCTGTGGTGAAACTGCTAGAATTGCTAAACCTTGTGCTAAAGATAAACATAGACACGTGGTAGGTGTGCCTGTTATTTCTGTTAAAATAGGAGATCATTGTTATCATGGCTTATGTGATATGGGTGCTAGTGCTAGTGTTATACCCATTGACTTATATAAAGAAATTATGCACGATATTGCACCTGCTGAGTTAGAAGATATTGATGTTACAATTAAACTTGCCAATAGAGATACTATATCTGCAATGGGAATTGTTAGAGATGTTGAAGTCTTGTGTGGAAAAACCAAATATCCCGCTGATTTTCTTGTTCTTGGTTCTCCACAAGATAGCTTTTGTCCCATTATATTTGGTAGACCCTTCTTGAATATTGTTAATGCTAGGATAGATTGCAAAAAGAATGTTGTTACTATTGGCTTGGATGATATGGTTCATGAGTTTAATTTCTCTAAATATAGTAAACAACATCGTGAGGAAGAATTGCCTAGTAAGGATGAAATTATTGGTCTTGCTTGTATTGCCGTACCTCCTAGTGATCCTTTAGAACACTATTTTCTTGACCATGAAAATGAGATGTTCATGAATGAAAGAAGGGAAATAGATGAAGTATTCTTTAAACAGGAACCTGTTCTGCAACACAACTTGCCTGTTGAAATCCTAGGGGATCCTCCTCCACCAAAGGGTGATCCTGTGTTTGAGCTTAAACCGTTGCCTGATAATCTTAAATATGCTTATCTTGATGAAAACAAAATATATCCTGTTATTATTAGTGCTAACCTTTCAGAGCATGAAGAAGAAAGATTATTGAAAACTACAAGAAGCACCGTGCAGCTATTGGATATACTCTTGATGATCTTAAGGGCATTAGTCCCACTCTATGTCAAAGATAAAATAAATTTGGAAGCGGATGCTAAACCAGTTCGTGATCCTCAACGACGTTTGAATCCTAAAATGAAAGAAGTGGTAAGAAAATAAATACTCAAGCTTCTGGAGGTAGGTATAATTTATCCCGTTGTTGATAGTCAGTGGGTAAGTCATGTCCATTATGTCCCTAAGAAGGGAGGTATTACTGTTGTCCCTAATGGTAAAGATGAATTGATTCCGCAAAGAATTATCACAGGTTATAGGATGGTAATTGATTTCCACAAATTAAATAAAGCTACTAAGAAAGATCATTACCCCTTACCTTTTATTGATCAAATGCTAGAAAAATTATGCAAACATACACATTATTGCTTTTAGATGGTTATTCTGGTTTCTCTCAAATACCTGTGTTGGCTAAAGATCAATCAAAGACTACTTTTACATGCCCTTTTCGTACTTTTGCTTATAGACGTATGCCTTTTGGTTTATGTAATGCACCTGTTACTTTTCAAAGATGCATGATGGCTATATTCTCTGAATTTTGTGAAAAGATTTGTGAGGTTTTCATGGACGACTTTTCCGTCTATGGTTCCTCTTTTGATGATTGCTTGAGCAATCTTGATCGAAGTTTTGCGTAGATGTGAAGAAACTAATCTTGTCTTGAATTGGGAAAAGTGCCACTTTATGGTTAATGAAGGTATTGTCTTGGGGCACAAAGTTTCTAAAAGAGGTATTGAAGTTGATAAAGCCAAAGTTGATGCTATTGAAAAGATGCCATGTCCCAAGGACATCAAAGGTATAAGAAGTTTCCTTGGTCACGCCGGATTTTATAGGAGGTTCATTAAGGACTTCTCAAAAATTTCTCGACCTCGACTAATTTATTACAAAAAGATGTACCATTTGTCTTTGATGATGATTAGTAGAAGCATTTGAAATACTTAAGAAAGCATTAGTCTCTCGCACCTGTTGTTCAGCCACCGATTGGAATTTACCCTTTGAAATTATGTGTGATGCTAGTGATTATGCTGTAGGTGTTGTTCTAGGGCAAAGAGTTGATAAGAAATTAAATGTTATCCATTATGCTAGTAAGACTCTAGACAATGCTCAAAGAAATTATGCTACTACCGAAAAGGAACTTTTAGCAGTTGTATTTGCTTGTGATAAATTCAGACCCTATATTGTTGATTCTAAAGTAATTATTCACACCGATCATGCTGCTATTAAATATCTTATGGAAAAGAAAGATGCTAAACCTAGACTTATTAGATGGGTTATCTTGCTGCAAGAATTTGATTTGCATATTGTTGATAGAAAAGGAGTTGAGAACCCCGTTGCAGATAACTTATCTAGGTTACAGAATGTTCTTGATGACCCACTACCTTTTGATCATAGCTTTCCTGATGAACAATTAAATGTCATAAGCACTTCTCGTAGCACTCCATGGTATGCTGATTATGCTAATTATACTGTTGCTAAATTTATACCACCTAGCTTCACATACCAACAAAAGTAAAAGTTCTTTTACGATTTGTGACATTACTTTTGGGATGACCCACATCTTTATAAAGAAGGAGTAGATGGTGTTATTAGACGTTGTGTGCCTGAGCATGAACAGGAGCAGATCCTACGCAAGTGTCACTCCAAAGCTTATGGAGGGCACCACGCTGGAGATAGAACTGCGCATAAGGTATTGCAGTCCGGTTTTTATTGGCCTACTCTCTTCAAGATGCCCATAAGTTTGTTTTGTCTTGTGATGAATGTCAAAGAATTGGTAATATTAGTAGACGTCAAGAAATGCCTATGAATTATTCACTTGTTATTGAACCATTTGATGTTTGGGGCTTTGATTATATGTGACCTTTTCCTGCCTCTAATGGATATACACATATTTTAGTTGTTGTTGATTATGTTACTAAGTGGGTAGAAGCTATTCCAACTAGTAGTGCTGATCATAACACTTCTATTAAAATGCTTAAGGAAGTTATTTTTCCGAGGTTTGGAGTCCCTAGATATTTAATGACTGATGGTGGTTCACACTTTATTCATGGTGCTTTCCGTAAAATGCTTGCTAGATATGATGTTAATCATAGAATTGCATCCCCTTATCACCCATGTCTAGTGGTCAAGTAGAATTGAGTAATAGAGAGCTCAAATTAATTTTGCAAAAGACTGTTAATAGGACTAGAAAGAATTGGTCCAAGAAACTTGATGATGCATTATGGGCCTATAGAACTGCATATAAGAATACTATGGGTATGTCTCCGTATAAAATGGCTTATGGAAAAGCATGTCACTCACCTCTCGAACTAGACATAAGGCATATTGAGCTATTAAAGAGCTCAACTATGATTTCAAACTTTCCGGTGAGAAGAGGTTGTTTGATATTAGCTCACTTGATGAATGGAGAACCCAAGCTTATGAAAATGCCAAGTTATTTAAAGAAAAAGTTAAAAGATGGCATGACAAAAGGATACAAAAGCGTGAGTTTAATGTAGGTGATTATGTATTGCTATACAACTCTCGTTTAAGATTTTTTGCAGGAAAACTTCTCTCTAAATGGGAAGGTCCCTACGTTATCGAGGAGGTCTATCGTTTCGGTGCCATAAAAATCAACAACTTCGAAGGCACAAATCCGAAGGTGGTAAACGGTCAAAGAATCAAACATTATATCTCAGGTAATCCCATAAATGTTGAAACCAATATTATTGAAACCGTAACCCCGGAGGAATACATAAGGGACACTTTCAGACCGTTTCAGACTCCGAAAAGGAATAGGTATGTGGTACGGTAAGTAAACCGACTCCAAAACAATTTTTAAGGCAATATTTCTCCGATTTGGAATATTTAGAAAAATAAGTGAAAGTCCGGGAAGGACACGTTGCCTTCACGAGGGTGGAGGGCGCGCTCTACCCCCCTGGGTGCGCCCCCTACCTCGTGAGCACCTCGTGTGCCCTCCGGACTCCGTTTTCTTGCACGATACGTATTTTGGTCGGTAAAAATTCATTATATATTCTCCCGAAGGTTTTGACTCCCGTATCACGCAAATATCCTCTGTCCTTGTTTTGAGTTGTTGCTTCTTTGCAGATTAGAGCAAGATGTCTTCTCAAGAGTCGGTCGGGAGAGCCGGGTATCTAATCCGCACCGAACCAAGGGCACACACAAGCGATCGACCACTTTGGGCCAGCAACGGAGGAAGAGATGGAGGCCGACTTGATGAGGGTAGATGCCATGGAGGATCAAGAAGTCACCTCTCGCCTCGAGCTGGGTTTACGATGGGGGAACTATAGAGCTCAGCTATTCCAAACTCGGTTATCCATTCCACTGTTAGATTTCTTTCTTATGAAAATATGAGGAGGAGTGTCTCTTGTTCTCCCACGGCTATGCAACACCCTTGGGTGCAAGGAGCTTTAGCCGTTACAGGAAAGCTTCGCAAGGAAATAATGGACCTCAAGCAGCAAGTCAATAAGCTCGAGGAGGAGAACCGTATCTTGAGGGGAATCATCGCCAAGAATATTACACCAACAACAAAGAAGGAGATATAATCACATGGGTATGGGCACTCCCCTTGGCAACTGCCAAGCTTGGGGTAGGTGCCCCGGTACCGTATCACCATCACAACTCCTATCTTTACCGTTTTTCTTAGTTCGATCCTATTAGTAGTATCTTGATCTAGTAGAATAAAGTTTATGGCATGATCTAGTTTTGAGTTTTGCTTTATGATGCTTCTATGTAATCGAGTCTATGAGCTATATATAATAAAGATTAGTATCGAGTCAAGGGCTTGATTGTTTTGCCATGATCTTGGGTGAATAAAAGAAAAAGAATAAAAAGAAACAAAGAGTTCATATTGATCTTATTGAAAGTAATGACTTCACATAGAAAGAGTATGATGATTAAAAGTTGTTGGGAGTTGGCAAATATAGCTTTGGTCATCGTTGCAATTAATAGGAAGTAATAAAGAAAGAGAGGTTTCACATATAGATATATTATCATTGACATCTTTTATGATTGGGAGCACTCATTATACAACAAGCTAAAGAGTTGATGTTGGACAAGGAAGACAACATAATGAGTTATGTTTTCTTGTATCTGAGATAAAGTATGTTGTCATGGATCCTCTAACATGTTGAGCTTGCCTTTCCCCTCATGCTAGCCAAATTCTCAGCACCAAGTAGAGATACTACTTGTGCTTCCAAATACCCCTAAACCAGTTTAGCCATGAGAGTCCACCATATCAACCTATGGATTGAGTAAGATCCTTCAAGTAATTTGTCATCGGTGCAAGCAATAAAAATAGCTCTCTAAATATGCATGACTTATTAGTGCAGAGAAAATAAGCTTTGTACGAACTTGTTGTGGAAGTAATAAAAGCGACGGACTGCATAATAAAGTTCCACATACAAGGGGCAATATAAAGTGACGTTCTTTTGCATTAAGATTTTGTGCATCCAACCATAAAAGTGCATGGCAACCTCTGCTTCCCTTTGTGAAGGGCCTATCTTTTATTATTATCCTCTACCTTATGCAAGAGTCACGGTGATCTTCACCTTTCCTTTTTCATTTTATCCTTTGACAAGCCCAAAGATGTTGGAAAGAACATGATATATATATATATATATATATATATATATATATATATATATATATATATATATATATATAAAATTGGATGTAGGGGAGCATGAATTGTTATTGTTGACATTACCCTTGAGGTAAAAAGTTGTGGGGCAAAACTATAAGCCCCTATCTTTCTCTGTGTCCGATTAAAACTCCGTAACCACAAGTATTGCGTGAGTGCTAGCAATTATGAAGGACCAAATGATAGTTGAGTATGTGGACTTGCTTTTAAGCTCGCATATACTCTTTCCGATGTTATGATAAATTGCAATTGCTTCAATGACTAAGGTTATAATTTGTTGGTGCCCAATAAGGTTTCGATTCATACTTTTGCATTGTGAAAAGATCATCACTTGAACATAAGTAATCATATGACAAAAATCTATATATGTTGCTGTTATGAGAATAATCATGATGCCTTCATGTCCGTATTTTATTTTTATCGACGCCTCTACCTCTAAACATGAGGACATATTTATTGTTATCGGCTTTTCGCTTGAGGACAAGCGAGGTCTAAGCTTGGGGGAGTTGATACGTCCATTTTGCATCATGCTTTTATGTCGATATTTATCGCATTATGGGTTGTTAGTTCACGTTATGTCACAATACTTATGGCTATTCTCTCTTATTTTACAACGTTTACATGAAGAGGGAGAATGCCGGCAGCCGGAATTCTGGGCTGGAAAAGGAGCAAATATTGGAGACCTATTCTCTGCAACTCCAAAAGTCCTGAAACTCCACGGAATATCTTAAAATAAATAAAGAAAAATCGTCGCCAAAGATGAAGGCCAGGGGGCCCACACCCTGCTCATGAGGGTGGGGGCGCCCCCCCCCTGGGGCGCGCCCCTACCTCGTGGGCCCCCTGGTGGCTCTCCAATGCCCATATTCTCCTATATGAAGTATTTCGATGAGAAAAAAACATTAAGCAACCTTTTCGACGAGACTCACCGCCACGAGGTGGAACCTTCATGAACCAATCTAGGGCTCCACGAGCTGTTCTGCCGGGGACACTTTCTCCGGAGGGAGAAATCATCACCATCATCATCACCAACGCTCCTCTCATCGGGAGAGGGCAATCTCCATCAACATCTTCACCAGCACCATCTCCTCTCAAAACCCTAGTTCATCTCTTGTATCCAATTCTTGTCTCCAAGTCCGGGATTGGTGCTAGTAGGTTGCTAGTACTGTTGATTACTCCTTGTAGTTGATGCTAGTTGGTTTATTTGGTGGAAGATCATATGTTCAGATCCTTTATGCGTATTATTAACCCTCTGATTATGAACATGAATATGCTTTGTGAGTAGTTACGTTTGTTCCTGAGGACAAGGGAGGAGTCTTGCTATTAGTAGTCATGTGAATTTGGTATTCGTTCGATATTTTGATGAGATGTATGTTGTCTAGCCTCTAGTGGTGTTATGTGAACATCGCCTACATAACACTTCACCATTATTTGGGCCTAGAGGAAGGCATTGGGAAGTAATAAGTAGATGATGGGTTGCTAGAGTGACAGAAGCTTAAACCCTAGTTTATGTGTTGTTTCGTAAGGGGCTGATTTGGATCCATATGTTTCATGCTATGGTTAGGTTTACCTTAATATTTTTGTTGTAGTTGCGGATGCTTGCAATAGAGGTTAATCATAAGCGGGATGCTTGTTCAAGTAATAACAGCACCCAAGCACCGGTCCACCCACATATCAAATATCAAAGTACCGAACATGAATCATATGAACGTGATGAAAACTAGCTTGACGATATTCCCATGTGTCCTCGGGAGCGCTTTTCCTATTATAAGAGTTTGTCCAGGCTTGTCCTTTGCTACAAAAGGATTGGGCCACCTTGCTGCACTTTATTTACTCTTGTTACTTGTTGCTCGTTACAATTTATCTTATCACAAAACTATCTGTTACCACTTATTTCACTACTTGCAGAGAATACCTTGCTGAAAACTGCTTATCATTTCCTTTTGCTCCTTGTTGGGTTCGACACTCTTACTTATCGAAAGGACTATGATAGATCCCCTATACTTGTGGGTCATCAGGTCCGTCCCGTCCCGAGAGCCTATTCCCACGTTTAGTTAGCAGCACGAATCAGAACCCACCGGTCCAAGAAAAGAGCATATTCGCTCTATATGCGGAACCGAGGCATAACTCCAATTCGAGCGGACGACAGGGAATGGGCCTCGTTCCCCTCACATGAACACAAGTCCTATCCTCTCCCGTCAGCCTTCTCAGCGCCGCCACCCTCCCGCATCTCTCCCTGCCTCTCGATCTGCCACCCTCCCGCACCTCTCTCAGCCCTGCCCCTCCCGCACCTCTCCAGCGCCGGCTTCCCTCTCCTTCCCGTCATCTCTAACCTGCGATGGCGCGCATCAGGGGCTTGGCGGCGACATAAGGCATTGGCAGCGGCGACCTAGCAGGCGGCGGCGCGGCGGCAACCTAGCAGGCGGCGGCGCGGTGGCAACCTAGCAGGCGGCGGCGCGGCGGCAACCTAGCAGCGGCGCGCGCTGGCAACCTAGCAGCCGGGCTGGCGGCAACCTAGCAAAGCGGCGCGCCGGTGGCAACCTAGCAGGCGGCAAGTGGCGATCTAGCGTGCAGCTGCATTTAACTAGTAGGGCAGCTAGCAAGTAGCAATGGAGGCAAGGTACGGTTCCATTCCCTTCTCTGTATATACATGCTGATGCTCACATTGGATTGATGAACAGATCTATGTTTCTATGTGTGCAATGTTCTTCCTCAATTTCTTCCATATATTGTTGTCTAGACCCATGGTTAGAAGTAATTGGTAGGCATATTTTTGATAGCATGTATCATTGTAGATGGTCAAGATGAGCAAAAGAAAAAGGATGGCAAGGGAGCACCTTGTAGATGTATCATTGTAGATGGTCAAGATATTCAAGATGAGAAAAAGAAAAAGGATGGCTAGGGGAGCACCTTGTTAGATGTATCATTGTAGATGGTCAAGATGAGCAAAAGAAATAGCATGTTTTTGGATATTTGGTATGTGAACATGTATGGCTGTAGTGCACTTTGCTTTGATTATTTGTATGTGAGAGACATGTACTGGCTAATTGCTTTTGGATGTGCCAAATAAAGTTGCTAACTTATGATATTGTTGCTGAAAATTGTGTTATATGTCATTATATATTATTATGTTGTTTTTCTTGAAAATACAAATGAAATGCTGCCGAATTACTTCTAAACTAAACATTGGAACGGAACCAACCCGTTCTACTTTTTTGCACCTACCAAACACAGGAATGGAACCGACCTGTTCCTCTGGAATGGAACCATTCCATTCCGTGACAGTTGGTTCCTCAACCAAACACACCCTAAAGAAATTGGCATGTTTGACGAAAGTTTGGACACACACCCCTCACAAACCGGAGCAACTCGCTAGAAGGTTCGTGGTTCCGAGACGGAACATTGCATGTTTGATGACAAACTGGAGATAGCTTCCTCTTACGGCCTTCAAATTTTTTCTACGTCTAACATGCACTACTACAACTGTAATGTGAAATTTTGGAAAATTCTAGGGGTCATTTGACCTTTTAAAGACATTTAAGTGATTTTCTAACCATTTAATGACCGTACTTCAAATTTGAACTACATCTACATGCAACTCCTAACCAAAACGGTTTGAAAAATCATATCTTTGTACTTGTGTGCGAGTTAATTCCATGTGCAGTAAATTAGAAGGAATTTTCAAACATATTGGTCTCACGAGATGGACACATGCATACGTATGCATGGAGTGACATGGCATTTTAATTCAAAAAAATAGAAAAATGATCAGAAACACATGAAACCTTGGTTGATGTAATGTCATGCCACCAAGATGATGTGGTAAAGAAATTGGCATGTTTGAGGAACGTTTGGACACGCACCCCTCACAAACCGGAGCAACTCGCTAGAAGGTTCGTGGTTCCAAGAGGGAACAATGCATGTTTGATGATGAACGGGAGATAACTTCCTCTTACGGTCTTCAAATTTTTTCCTACGTATAACGTGCAACGGTCATGTGAAAATTTGGTAAATTTCAGGGGTCATTTGACCTTCTAAAGACATTTAAGTGATTTTATAACCATTTAATGACCGTAATTCAAATTTGAACTACATGTACATGCAACCCCTAACCAAAACGGTTTGAAAAATCATATTTTTTGTGTACTTGTGTGCGAGTTAATTCCATGTGCAGTAAATTAGAAGGAAATTTCAAACATATTGGTGTCAAAGCATGGGCACATGCATGGAGTGCATGCCATGGCATTTTAATTCCAAAAAATTAAAAATGATCAAAAAAACATGAAACCTTGCTTGATTTAATGTCATGCCACCAAGATGATGTGGTAAAAAAAATTGGCCTGTTTGACGAAAGTTTGGACACACACCCCTCACAAACCGGAGCAACTCAGTAGAAGGTTCGTGGTTCCGAGAGGGGACAATGCATGTTTGCTGACGGACGGGAGATAGCTTCCTCTTACAGCCTTCAAATTTTTTCCTACGTTTAACATGTACTAATACAACTATCATGTGAAAATTTGGAAATTTTCAGGGGTCATTTGACCTTTTAAAGACATTTAAGTGATTTTATAACCATTTAATGACTGTAATTCAAATTTGAACTAAATCTACATGCAACGCCTAACCAGAACGGTTTGGAAAATCATATTTTTGTGTACTTGTGTGCGAGTTAAAAAATCATCAGACGATGTAAATATCTAGTTTTCAAAAAAGAAAATGTAAAGATCTAGCAAGACAACCGGCCCCCACACGATTGGCACTCTATCTCGCGGCTCGAGGTTTGGCAGGTAATTGGCGGGGATCATTAATCAGACACGGTTCTGTATTCGAAACCGTCAGCTATTATGTTCAGCCATGGATTTGCTGCGGGAATTGTGTGTAATTCAAACTACAGTGCTCGTAAATTCCGGCGACCGGCGTGTGTACTGTCCCCGTCGATCTAGATTCCGGCCGCCAGTAAATACTACCTTGCTCACGTTGTCCAGCCTGCATTATCATTGCTACCTCTTGAGCACTGCATTTGTATTCCCTTGAAGAGGAAAGGGTGATGCAACAAAGTAGCGTAAGTATTTCCCTCGGTTTTTGAGAACCAAGGTATCAATCCAGTAGGAGGCTATGCGCAAGTCCCTCGTACCTACACAAAACAAACAAATCCTCGCATCCAACGCGATAAGGGGTTGTCAATCCCTTCACGGTCACTTACGAGAGTGAGATTCGATAGATATGATAGGATAATATTTTTTTGTATTTTTGTGATAAAGATGCAAAGTAAAATGAAAGCAAAGGAAATAACTAAGTGTTGGAAGATTAATATGATGAAGATAGACCCGGGGGCCATAGGTTTCACTAGTGGCTTCTCTCAAGAGCATAAGTATTTTACGGTGGGTGAACGAATTATTGTTGAGCAATTGATGTAATTGAGCATAGTTATGAGAATATCTAGGTATGATCATGTATATTAGGCATCACGTCCGAGACAAGTAGACCGACTCCTGCCGCATCTACTACTATTACTCCACTCATCGACCGCTATCCAAAGCATGCATCTAGAGTATTAAGTTAATGAAAACAGAGTAACGCTTAAGCAAGATGACATGATGTAGAGGAATAAATTAATGCAATATGATAAATACAAAATCTTGTTATCCTAGATGGCAACAATACAATACGTGCCTTGCAACCCTTTACATCCTTTGGGTAAGGACACCGCAAGATTGAACCCAAAGTTAAGCACTTCTCCCATTGCAAGAACTACCAATCTAGTTGGCCAAACCAAACGGATAATTCGAAGAGACTTGCAAAGATAACTCAATCATACATAAAAGAATTCAGAAAAGATTACATCGAATAGATCTCCACGAGAGAGGGGGAGAACATTGTATTGAGATCCAAAAAGAGAGAAGAAGCCATCTAGATACTAACTATGGACCCGAAGGTCTGAGGTAAACTACTCACACTTCATCGAAGAGGCTTTGTTGATGATGTAGAAGACCTACATGGTGGAATCCCCTTCCCGTGAACTCCTAACAGGCCCCAAGATGGGATCTCGTGGATCTGAGAAAGTTGCGGCGGTGGAATTAGGTTTTTGGCTCCGTATCTGATCTGACGGGGGTATGTATGTATATATAGGAGGAAGAAGTACGTCGGCGGAGCCTCGAGGGGCCCACAAGGTAGGGGGGCGCACCCTCCACCCTCGTGGCCGCCTCGGAGCTTTCTTGACGGAGGGTCCAAGTCTCCTGGATCATAATCTTCCTAAAAATCACGTCCCCGAAGGTTTCATTCCGTTTGGACTCCGTTTGATATTCCTTTTCTGCGAAACTCTGAAATAGGCAAAAACAGCAATTCTGGGCTGGGCCTCCGGTTAATAGGTTAGTCCCAAAAATAATATAAAAGTGAATAATAAAGCCCAATAATGTCCAAAACAGTAGATAATATAGCATGGAGCAATCAAAAGTTATAGATACGTTGGAGACGTATCAAGCATCCCCAAGCTTAATTCCTGCTCGTCCTCGAGTAGGTAAATGATAAAAACAGAATTTTTGATGCGGAGTGCTACTTGGCATAATTTCAATGTAATTCTTCTTAATTGTGGTATGAATATTCAGATCCGAAAGATTCAAGACAAAAGTTTAATATTGACATAAAAATAATAATACTTCAAGCATACTAACAAAGCAATCATGTCTTCTCAAAATAACATGGCCAAAGAAAGTTATCCCTACAAAATCATATAGTCCTGCTATGCTCTATCTTCACCACACAAAGTATTTAAATCATGCACAACCCCGATGACAAGCCAAGCAATTGTTTCATACTTTTAACGTTCTCAAACTTTTTCAATCTTCACGCAATACATGAGTGTGAGCCATGGATATAGCACTATATGTGGAATAGAATGGTGGTTGTGGAGAAGACAAAAAGGGAGAAGATAGTCTCACATCAACTAGGCGTATCAACGGGCTATGGAGATGCCCATCAATAGATATCAATGTGAGTGAGTGGGGATTGCCATGCAACGGATGCACTAGAGCTATAAGTATATTAATGCTCAACAAAAGAAACTAAGTGGGTGTGCATCCAACTCGCTTGCTCACGAAGACCTAGGGCATTTTGAGGAAGCCCATCATTGGAATATACAAGCCAAGTTCTATAATGAAAATTTCCCACTAGTATATGAAAGTGACAAAATGATATACTCTCTATCATGAAGATCATGGTGCTACTTTCAAGCACAAGTGTGGTAAAAGGATAGTAACATTGTCCCTTCTCTCTTTTTCTCTCATTTTTTTTATTTGGGCCTATTCTCCTTTTTTTATGGCCTCTTTTCTTTTGTTTCGTCCGGAGCCACAAGTCCGACTTGTGGGGGAATCATAAGCTCCATCATCCTTTTCCTCACTTGGGACAATGCTCTAAAAATGAAGATCATCACACTTTTATTTTCTTACAACTCAACAATTACAACTCGATACTTAGAAAAAAATATGACTCTATATGAATGCCTCCGGCGGTGTACCGGGATATGCAATGAATCAAGAGTGATATGTATGAAAGAATTATGAACGGTGGCTTTGCCACAAATACAATGTCAACTACATGATCATGTAAAGCAATATGACAATGATGGAGCGTGTCATAAGAAACGGAACGGTGGAAAGTTGCATGGCAATATATCTCGGAATGGCTATGGAAATGCCATGATAGGTAGGTATGGTGGCTGTTTTAAGGAAGGTATATGGTGGGTGTTTGATACCGGTGAAAAGTTCGCGGTATTAGAGAAGCTATCAATGGTGGAAGGAAGAAAGTGCGTATAATCCATGTTCTCAACATTAGTCATAAAGAACTCATATACTTATTGCAAAAATCTACAAGTTATCAAAGCAAAGTATTACGCGCATGCTCCTAGGTGGATAGATTGGTAGGAAGGCCGGCGAATTGATCTTTCATGACAAGATTCAACAAGGCAGCATTGATTTCACAAGATTCAGTATTGGTAAGAGGAGCAATCAGAGTGCTAAGGAAATCATTATTGTTGGTATTGGTAAAGTCACACAATTTGGTATTATCTTGAGCCATCGTGATGAACAAGCAATCCAACACACGAGCAAACAAAAAGCAAGCGAAAAAGAGGCGAACGAAAAAAAAAGAGGGCAAATAAAACGGCAAGGGTGAAGTGGGGCAGAGGAAAACAAGAGGCAAATGGCAAATAATGTAATGCGGGAGATAAGGGATTGTGATGGGTACTTGGTATGTTGACTTTTGCGTAGACCTCCCCGGCAAATACCAAATCCTTCTTGCTACCTCTTGAGCACTGCGTTGGTTTTCCTTGAAGAGGAAAGGGTGATGCGTAAAAGTAGCGTAAGTATTTCCCTCAGTTTTTGAGAACCAAGGTATCAATCCAGTAGGAGGCTATGCGCAAGTCCCTCGTACCTACACAAAACAAATAAATCCTCGCAACCAACGCGATAAGGGGTTGTCAATCCCTTCACGATCACTTACGAGAGTGAGATCTGATAGATAAGATAGGATAATATTTTTGGTATTTTTGTGATAAAGATGCAAAGTAAAATAAAAGCAAAGGAAATAACTAAGTGTTGGAAGATTAATATGATGAAGATAGACCGGGGCCATAGGTTTCACTAGTGGCTTCTCTCAAGAGCATAAGTATTTTACGGTGGGTGAACGAATTCATTGTTGAGCAATTGACAGAATTGAGCATAGTTATGAGAATATCTAGGTATGATCATGTATATAGGCATCACGTCCGAGACAAGTAGACCGACTCCTGCCTGCATCTACTACTATTACTCCACCTATTGACCGTTATCCAGCATGCATCTAGAGTATTAAGTTCATGAAAGCGAGTAGCACGCCTTAAGCAAGATGACATGATGTAGAGGGATAAATTCATGCAATATGATAAAAACCCCATCTTGTTATCCTCGATGGCAAAAATACAATCGTGCCTTGCTGCCCCTCATCACACCGGAAAGGACACCGCAAGATTGAACCCAAAGCTAAGCACTTCTCCCATTGCAAGAAAGATCAATCTAGTAGGCCAAACCAAACCGATAATTCAAGAGACTTGCAAAGATAACCAATCATACATAAAAGACTTGAGAGAAGATTCAAATATTGTTCATAGATAATCTTGATCATAAACCCACAATTCATCGGTCTCAACAAACACACCGCAAAAAAGAATATTACATCAAATAGATCTCCACGAGAGGGGGAGAACATTGTATTGAGATCCAAAAAGAGAGAAGAAGCCATCTAGCTACTAACTATGGACCCGAAGGTCTGAGGTAAACTACTCACACTTCATCAGAGAGGCTATGGTGTTCATGTAGAAGCCCTCCGTGATGGATGCCCCCTCGGGCGGAGCTCCGGAACAGGCCCCAAGATGGGATCTCATGGGTACAGAAGGTTGCGGCGGTGGAATTAGGTTTTTGGCTCCGTGTCGATCGTTTGAAGTACGTAGGTATATATAGGAGGAAGGAGTACGTCGGTGGAGCAACAGGGGGCCCACGAGGGTGGAGGGCGCGCCCCCCTACCTCGTGGCCTCCTCTTTTGTTTCTTGACGTAGGGTCCAAGTCTCCTGGATCATAATCTTCCTAAAAATCACGTTCCCGAAGGTTTCATTCCGTTTGGACTCCGTTTGATATTCTTTTTCTGCGAAACTCTGAAATAGGCAAAAAAAAAGCAATTCTGGGCTGGGCCTCCGGTTAATAGGTTAGTCCCAAAAATAATATAAAAGTGAATAATAAAGCCCAATAATGTCCAAAACATTAGATAATATAGCATGGAGCAATCAAAAATTATAGATACGTTGGAGACGTATCACTCATCACATCCTCCCCTCGCTCGCCCTCTCTCTCTCTCTCTCAAATCTCTGCCATGGTGCCGCCGGTCTGCCCACGCGCCGATGAGGAGTCCCCCCCCCCCCAGGACGCTCACTTAATTAGCAGCGACGAGGACCCCTACGCACCGCATGAACCCCCAACTTTGGATTGGTTTTAGGGCCAGTACAATCTTTGTCTGTGGAAGTCGCTGCCACCAGCTGGGAAAGCCAGGCAAGTGGCGTTCAAGAAGGAGATGGCGGAGGTGGAAGCCAGGTACCAGGCGGCCTGTGAAGCCCGTGATGCCGCCTGGAAAAAGGAGGCGGCGGAGCTTTGGGGGCGGGCACGTCGTCGTGCCGAGGAGGTGTACAAAGATGGGTACTTCGTGAGGAAGGTCATAGGCACTGGGCGCCTCGTCGCTGCGTGGAGGAGGGCCGATAAGCTCCAGCGTGCCACCGACGAGGAGCACCGGTGGGCGCCCAACGAAATGGCAAGACCGGCCGCGCGCGTCCGCCAGCAAGAGGCAGATCGGTACGTCAGCGCTGCGAGGCGGAGGAGTTGGAGTACTGCCTCCGCCTTTGGGAAGACGCCGCGCACTGTGGAGCTGGCGAGGGCTGCGGAATACCGCACCAGGAGGGATTATTAGTTTTAGTATTGTTCGTTTTCAATTTTATGCATTGTACCTAGTAGTTAAGTATCATCACGTATATGTGATGATTTTATATATATATATATATATATATATATATATATATATATATATATATATATATATATATATATATATATAATGTGATGATCTAATGAACAATTAATATATATATATATATTATGAATTCCATTTTCTATCTGTTTTTGTATACTAATTTGAATCTAGCTGTTATCATCCACATATACAGAATGGAAAGCGTATATACTCACATTGAAACAGAACATATAAGAATGGAAAACAGAGTACAAACATTGAAACAGAGCAATACTATGATTGCTGTGAATACATAGCTATCCACGTTGAAACGAATTTTCAAAATAAAACGCGTCCATGAGACCATGACCAGCAGCCCTCGCCTAGGGTAGCTCTTGGCTCTGCCTGGACTCGTGTAGGCGTTCGTCCAAGCGGTCGACACACTCGCGGTACATCTGTAGCGCGATCTCGAGCTCCAAGTTGGCTATTTCATCGAAGATCACCAGCTCGAGGATGCGACAGCCATATTCCTCTACTGCGCCTAGGTGGACACCTGGGCCAAGGAGGCGGTCGAGCCTACGGACCAGCGCGTTGGCATCCAGTGGGCCGCAGACAAGGCGAACGATGGCACCCATGCAAACGGCACGGCAGGCGTCCGGTGCAAGTACAGCGCGGCCGGCCTCTGGTGCAAGTACGGCGCTGAGGGCCTCTGCCCACTCCTGGTGAGAAATGGGGGTACTGACGGGACGTGTACCCAGTTGTGATGCCGTGTCGATAGCAGGCAAGCACCGATGGATCCGCTCTTGCTGTGCGGCTATGACGCCCCGAGACCGACACTTCAGACGCCTTCCATGTTTTGCGTGTCAGTTGTGTTTTTTTTTGTTGCTTTTGCATCATGATCATCATTGTAGTGTGCATATTTGTTGTGTGCTTGTTATCTTTGTGTACTCCTTCTCCTCATCTTCTTTGTTGTTTCATCTTGCCCTTTTCTTCTAAACCATCATCAAGTGCAACATCCCATCAAGCTTCTTCCTTTCAATTCTCTCTGCCAAATTTCAGCTCTTTTGGACTTGATTTGGTTGGAATCAAAATTGCCTCAAGTTTGAATTTGCGATAATTTTCTTTCTCTAAAAATGCCCAAACCAATTTTATCAGATGGAGCATAATTCCAGGAGTCCAAGTATATCTCTACTTCATTCATATTCTTCTCCAAACCTCCTGGACATTTTCCTTTGGGAACTGTTTATTTATTAAACAGAAATATAAGTAAAGGGAGACTTACATTCTCCTTACCCGGGCCTCTCCTAGACCGCAGCTCACAGCACCACAGCCCACCTCACTTACCTCTCAGCCGAAGCTAGCCCACCTGACATCTCTCCGGTCTAGCTCACAGCGCATGGCTTCCCCTGTTCTTCTTCTTCTCTATACGGCGTCCATCCAGAGCTGCGTGAGACGAACTCGCTGATTTGACGGCCGGTAGCTTCCCCTAGCCTCCTATAAAACTTCTCCAAACCCTACCCTAGCCTCTCCTCTCTCCATTTCCCCCTCTCCCTGCCGCCGCCACCAAGTAGGTCGCCCACCATAGTCGTCGCCATCGACGAGGAGAGCTTAAGCTCGTCCCCGGCCTGAACACCTCCGTCGTCTGCGTTGCTGCCACGGGGAGAGAACCCCGACCCTCATCGTCGTCTTCCTCACCCTCGCACGCGACCACGAGGACCCCGAAGGCTTCTTCCTCGTCGTATGCTTCTCTGCTTCCTCTTCTTCACGGGATCGGCGGCGTCGCCGTCGGTCAACGCCTTCCCCGCCGTCCCCGGTCAGCCTCGACCTCGTACGACTCCAACAACATCCCCCCATGGTGAAGCTCTGCTCCTCCCCATCTCTCTCTCCGGTCTCGTTGTCTGCATGCCCATCGATCCGCGCAACCCCGAGGCCGTCCGCCATGGCCGACCAGGGGAGCGAGTTCAAGCTCGTGCCTTGCCTCTTCCGCACTGCATCCACACATGCCTCCTTCCGCAGCTCTCCGCACGAACACGCGCACCCTAGCATGTTTCCGCACGCCCGCTGTTGTAGCGCTTGCCTCGCCATGCATCGCCGCAAGCTCCTGCTCCCACACATGCAGCTGGCTTCGTTGCTTTGCCGCACCTTCGCTGCACACCTCCACGCACATGCATCTACACCCGCGCACAGCCGCGCTCGATTGCGAGCCCGTGGCCCTGCTTCGTCTTGCCGCCGCCATGTCCGGGGCGACCTCGAGCTCGTCCTCGAGTCTTCCCGCGCACCCGAGCCTTCTGCACGGTCTCACCTCACAGCGCACCAACGTCCCTGTTCCGCACGCCCGCCGGTGCTCTACAGCCTCTGTAGTCGCCGTCGGCAAAGATTCCGTGCGTCCATGGAAGGTCAAGGCTTGGCCTTGGTATCCATTCAAAAGGGGGCCATGCTCCTTCTCAAACAAGCTCACAGCGCTAGCCCAGCTGGTTAGCCACACGCGCTCGCATCCTGGAGGTCCGCTAGACCTCAAATCCTCTTGGGCCTCATTCACTCTCGGGCCGCTACACTGTATTGCTTCTGGCCCGCGTATGTGTTTTTTTTCTGCTCTGTGACATTTTGCATTTTCCAGTGCATGCATATTTATAGGAAATGCCACTGTTATGTATTGTTCATAACTAAATATGCATGCTTCCAAATTAAACAAACTATATATGTAAAATGCTTAGAATTTTATCTAGTTTCACAATATGCTGCTTTCATCCATGTTTAAAATGTTTAAATTTCTGTTTGCATTAAGTTGCATAAATGCCATGTTAAAATGATTTATTTCATAACTAAATAACCGTAGCTCTAATTTATATGTTCTTTATACGTAAATGGAGTAGAAAAATGCATAGATTAACTTGGTGCACTTTGTTTTACTGTTACAAACACTAGCAAAGTGGCCCGCCCGATGTGCGGGCTAGTATTTTGTAAAGTTTGCTAATGACAACAAATTATTTATTTTTTCCAAAGAAAACTTGGTACCATATGTATGGCATTTGCAAATAAAAGACTCCTGCGAAAGTAGTTGTCACATGTACGCTTTTTTTATTGCTATATATAGGTTTATCATTTACCTGCTAATTATGCATGCTGCACTAACATTATTTTTTCATGACCATGATTGTTGTCCAAATTATATTTTAATCATTCACCTTGCATTTTTTTCATGTTGCATTGTCTCATTGTTTTCATGTAGGCATACGTAGCTAGGAAATGTGCAATATTAAGTTCAAAAAAAAGGAAATGTGCAATATTGACATATTATTTTTAATTTAGTGGTTCTTTAATTTACATTTTAAAATTTGGTATATGAAGTGAGTTTGTATTTTAAATAGGTTAGGTATTTGTTTGCGTGACCATTTGATTTAGCTAAGTTATCACATACGTGCACTACACTGGAGCAAATTTGGCTCATGTTTTTAGATGACCAAGTTTGCTTCAGTATTGTCCACACTTTCCAAGAAAAAATAACATCCAGACTATATCTTAAGAAAGAAAAAACAATCCACACCACTGTCTACACAATGATGGTGGTTTCATTGGTTCCACCATGTTAAATCCTTCACCTTCCCCTCCCGGAGTGTTGTTGTTTTCTTAGATGCTCCCTACCATGGAATTAGCCGACCCAACATGGATCTACAGTGACAGTAGATCACTCCGAAGTTGCCGGGGGTAATCCTCCTTTTCAAAAAGAAGATCACTCCGAAGTTGGTCTATTTTTATTTCTTGCTGGCCCTAACTTCGACACACTTCACGGCTTGGACACGTTCGTATCCACATGTACTACAAAACATAAACACCGAGAGAATATTTAATGCACATCCTTCATGCTTCCGTAGATCTTTAATTCTAAATACAATGTATTTTCATTTCTCATTGTTTTCAAAAATCTATGTATCTATCTCGCAGCAACATTTATTGAATATAGTTCCAGCATTCTATTTGTGTGCACATACAATTTTAAATTACAGTCAATTGCAAAATATATCCGACATGTAACAAAGAACGATACTTGATCACCAAGGATAGATGCAAACCCATTTTCAGATACCACCATTCCACAATGGGTAATTTCCTTAAGGTGTTTTTGGTGAATAACATTGTTGTCCAAATTGAAGTTACAGTCGCTATAGTCCGTCTCTCCAAAAGAACACATCCACCTAATTTATATAAGAACCCCTGTTAACATTCTGCATGATCTCCTTTGCACTAAAAATAATTTAAACATGTAAAACTGATAGTCCGAAAACAGCACGACACTCAGCGAAAGTCCCAAACCCATGGGAACGGCACTTGGCCGACACCCTTCTCAGAAAGCAAACTTTGCTATGTTCTATCCGTCGCCTGGCTGGGAGCTGACGTAAACCGCGCCTACCACGTTGCTAGGAAGGCTTGTCGAGTTTGTATTTGCATATCATAAATAAGCATGTAAGAATAGGAAAAAGACACAATGCAGAAGTTATACATTAAAAATTAAGTAACTTGAACAATTACCAATATTGTATACTGCTTCATGAAAGACAGGGTCCATATTTGCTTGTCAACCCATATATAAATGCATCTGGCGACAAATCGAGTAAGCCAACATAGATAAAAATACTTGTTCGTTTATGTGCTTTGCCAGCCTAGCTATAACATAGTTGTCTTGTGAATATCAGATAGAAATATTTTCACAATTGTTGCTCGATACATACCTCCTAAACCTGAGAAAATATAGAAAATCTCATAGAATAAATTTCACACAGGAGGAGCAAAGAAGAAAAGAATTAGAGGTATTGCCTCATGACCGCTGAGAACGGCAACCAAATTATTGGTCAACGGACACTGGGTTACTGATTCCTGTCGTCTGAACGACTCCCTAAGGTTTTCCTCAAAAATCGTGTGTTCTTTAAGTTTACGCTATTTTTTACATTGATTTGTGAAATAAGATGGTGGTTGTCCTGTAAAGTTTTCTAAGGACAAAAATATTAGCTATAAAGAGTGTTAAAAAGTAGATGGCATATATTACCATAGTTATGCACTAACAGAGAGGGTTGGCAAGATTAGAAACGAAGCATGATGAAAATAATATAGCATGGTGGTCTGACTGTTTCGGTTCATCTTCTGTAGAGTCTCGACACTGGACAGACTTTGCTGCCCACTGGTGAACAACAGCAGCTTGCCCTGAACTCATCATCATCTTGCATGTGTGAACATATACTAAATAAATAAGTAAATTTAATCAGCAAGAAATAAACATGTGATGGCTAAGGTAGGCCGTAATCGATCCATTGTTTACAGTTACCAACTGTGTTGAGGCACGGGGTCGAACTGCTGCTACCAGTTCGTCGTGGAGGAGCAGTCAGCACATAGTGCAGGAGGGTCGCTGGGAATCGTGCCAAAACCCCAATTTGAATGACGTCTCCTTCTATAGGTCAAGGGTAACTAAATTGTGTGCTCTCGAATGTGGAACAACTGCGGCTGACTGCAGACACTGAACTGCAGACTCTGCACATGCATGTGCTATCCCTTTTGTTCGCCTTCAACAACCTGTCCATGTATGTCATGCCAAGAAATAATCGCATTATATGTATAACTTTATCTTTTTGTCGTGGTAGATGGTGGCGTTGTACTCTGACCTGAGCTTCATGCATGGCCAGTGCACCAGCGATAACTCCACCACGTATCTCTGCCGAGATGGCATGTACCTCCCAACCTTGAAGTGTGAGGTTACTAATCACATGAGAAGGGAATAGATATATTATTAATATATAAAGTTAGAGGAATCTTCTTGCCTAGGATTTCCACAGAGAAGTTTGTAGATGTTAGGAGCTAGGATTCTGGCCTGCCTAGGGCGTAGGCTATAGGGGAAGGAAGGAGTTGGGCGAGTGCTGGAGCGTGGTGGCCGGCGGCGAGGCGCCGTCCTTGCGGCTGGGCGGCGGCGGCGCAAGAGGGAGGCGGCTAGGGTTTAGGGTTCTGGCTCCTCTGGAAGCCGGGCAATAGAATAGTCTTATTGCTTAATTTTCAAAATAGTCTTACAACTTGTATATATAACCATAATCTAAAAATAAAACTAAGATAACTTGGGCCTAAGCCTGCCCAGTGGGCCTTCGGCGGCCATAGACCTGGCCGGTCATAACATCTCTCTCTGATACCAAGGTGTTAGGAGCTAGGATTCTGGCCTGCCTAGGGCGTAGGCTATAGGGGAAGGAGGGAGCTGGGCGAGGGCTGGAGCACGGTGGCCGGCGGCGAGGCGCCGTCCTTGCGGCTGGGCGGCGGCGGTGCAAGAGGGAGGCGGCTAGGGTTTAGGTTTCCGGCTCCTCTGGGAGCCGGGCAATAGAATAGTCTTATTGCTTAATTCTCAAAATAGTCTTACAACTTGTATATATAACCATAATCTGAAAATAAAACTAAGATAACTTGGGCCTAAGCCTGCCCAGTGGGCCTCCGGCGGCCATAGACCTGGCCGGTCATAACAATAGACCTTCTTAAGTTCAAGCTACATAGTCATTCGGTCTATTCCATTGGCGTAAGCCAATCAACTTCTGAAGAGTAGACTGCATAAAAAATATGAAGCTGCCGATGAACAATGACACAAAATAATTCTGTCTATAACACATGTATAAATCATTAAACTTTTGAAGAGTAGACTACATAGGAGAAGTAACTATAGTCACAGTCTAGTCCCAAAAGGAAGAAAACACACTGCCATGTTACTTACCAGAGTGCTTTGGTATATGACTATATGTACACCGGAAGGTATATGCAGCTCTTCTTCTTGCTGCTAAACGACAATTTCTCTAACTTTGTAGCAGTCTGCACACATGACCATCCAATCCAAGCATGAGAAGGAAGTCTCTATTATTGCTCAACCTCCATGCTTTTCTAATTCTGCATGACCTTAATTTTCACGGAGAGGTTCCAGACCTAATCAAGATCAAGCTATGATGCTACTGCAACATGTCACCAGAGACAAAGAGGGGAGGACGGATCGAGGAAGAGACACGAATGCCCGGCGCAAGGATTCCCTGGGGGCGCAGCTAGCCATGCATGGAAGGTGCGGCTCCAGCAAGCTCTGCGAGGATCCAAGTGGCGATGTAGGGTGTGCAGCCATGCAGGGAAGGATCGGCTCCACCTAGCTCCACGAGGATCCCATGATGATGATGCAGCCTGTAGGGAAGGAGAGGCTCCAGCTGGCTTGAGGAGAAGGTCCCCCAAAGGTATCTGCAGGCGGACGTCATGGCGGCGTGAGGATGGAGATGGTCATGGCGGCGTGAGGATGGAGATCATCGATACAGATAGAAAAGGTACTGGACGTTTTTTTTATCTAGTCTACGGTAAAAGCGTTATGAGGAAGCCCACAGAAATTAGTACATGGCATAGGTGTGTAATTTCTGTCAACTATAATCTAATGGCTGTAATTATTTAGTGTATTAAATTAAAGGTCGGATATTGCTAATTATTGTGGTAATTTCTGGCCTAATTCTTTTATTTTTGGTTAACCCGTCAAGTACTTTTTTATATAAATAGATAGATTCTTTTATTTTTGGTTAACCCGTCAAGTACTTTTTTATATAAATAGATTAAAATATGTTTTAGGGCAGAACAGTACCAAATTCAAAATATGCATATGGGGATTTTACGGAATTATTGTTTGTTGTTTTCGGCCTCATTTAAACTTGCCTAAACAGATAGTTTATATATGTTTCACCTCTTGCCATGTTTAACAATATTTAATATTGTTGGGTACATAACCGAGAGCGAACTAAATAATTTGAATGTGGTGTTTCGTCAAATATTGAGCTCCACTTAATTTATAGTGTTGTTTGTTGCACTTTGTCATGTCATGCCTATTTAAACCGGACATGCATTATACTTGATTGTGCATCATGCCATGTTGATGTGATGGTTGTTTACCATGTCGTTTGCTTCTTTCCGGTTGTGCTTCTCCTTGATAGTTCCGGTTACGTTGCAATTGTGAGGATTTGTTCGACTACGTTGGTTCGTCTACTTCATGGAATCGTTCTTCTTCCTTGCGGGATTTCAGGCAAGATGACCATACCCTCGAAATCACTTCTATCTTTGTTTGCTAGTTGTTCGCTCTATTGCTATGCCGCGCTACCTACCACTTGCTATATCATGCCTCCCATATTGCCATGTCAAGCCTCTAACCCGCCTTTCCTAGCAAACCGTTGTTTGGCTATGTTACCGCTTTTGCTCAGCCCCTCTTATAGCGTTGCTAGTTGCAGGTGAAGATAAATTTTGTTCCATGTTGGAACATGGATATGTTGGGATATCACAATATCTCTTATTTAATTAATGCATCTATATACTTGGTAAAGGGTGAAAGGCTCGGCCTTATGCCTGGTGTTTTGGTCCACTCTTGCCGCCCCTAGTTTCCGTCATACCGGTGTTTTGTTCCTTGATTTTGCGTTCCTTACGCGGTTGGGGATTTATGGGACCCCCTTATCAGTTCGCTTTGAATAAAACTCCTCCAGCAAGGCCCAACCTT
The DNA here is from genome assembly GCA_021605145.1 of Aegilops bicornis. NCBI lineage: Eukaryota > Viridiplantae > Streptophyta > Magnoliopsida > Poales > Poaceae > Aegilops > Aegilops bicornis. The sequence goes on from CM038674.1 coordinate 295,367,227, forward strand.
GATTTTAACATTTGCCAGCTAAGCCTTTTTCCCTTGGGTTCTGCAGACTCAAGGGTCATCTTTATTTTAACCCCCGGGCCAGTGTTCCTCTGAGTGCTGGTCCAAACCGGGCGATGTCCGGCGCCCCCTGGGCAACCAGGGTCTATGCCAACCCGACGTCTTGCCCATCCGGTGTGCCCTGAGAACGAGATACGTGCGACTCCTATCGGGATTTGTCGGCACATCGGGTGGCTTTGCTGGTCTTGTTTTACCATTGTCGAAATGTCTTGTAACCGGGATTCCGAGACTGATCGGGTCTTCCCGGGAGAAGGAATATCCTTTGTTGACCGTGAGAGCTTGTGATGGGCTAAGTTGGGACACCCCTGCAGGGTATAAACATTCGAGAGCCGTGCCCGCGGTTATGTGGCAGATGGGAATTTGTTAATGTCCGGTTGTAGAGAACTTGACACTTGACTTAATTAAAATACATCAACCGCATGTGTAGCCGTGATGGTCTCTTTTCGGCGGAGTCCGGGAAGTGAACACGGTTTGGGTTATGTATGAACGTAAGTAGCTTCAGGATGACTTCTTGATCACTTCTAGCTTCTCGACCGTTGCGTTGCTTCTCTTCTCGCTCTTATTTGCGTATGTTAGCCATTATATTTGCTTAGTTAGTGCTTGCTGCAGCTCCACCTCATTACCCCTTTCCTACCCATAAGCTTAAATAGTCTTGATCTCGCGGGTGTGAGATTGCTGAGTCCTCGTGACTCACAGATTCTACCAAAACAGTTGCAGGTGCCGAGGATACCAGTGCAGGTGATGCTACCGAACTCAAGTGGGAGTTCGACGAGGACCTTGGTCGTTACTATGTTTCGTTTCCTGATGATCAGTAGTGGAGCCCAGTTGGGACGATCGGGGATCTAGCATTTGGGGTTATCTTCTTTTCATTTGTATTTGTCCGTAGTTGGACTATGTGTGTACTCTGAATGATGTATGATTTATTTAAGTATTGTGTGAAGTGACGATTGTAAGCCAACCCTCTTTATCCCATTCTTGTTCAGTACATGGGATTGTGTGAAGATGACCCTTCTTGCGACAAAACCTACAATGCGGTTATTCCTCTAAGTCGTGCCTCGACACGTGTGAGATATAGCCGCATCTTGGGCATTACAGCGGCGCGTCGTGCCTCTCGCTCTGCGACGCTCCAACGGTCTCGCCGTGCGGCGAGCCACGGCCTATCGACGCGGACTCACCTAGCTTGCTCTGCGGCGCGCCATCGATCAAGTTGTGCGGCGAGCTGCGGCCTGTCGGCGCTGACATGCCTATCTTGATCCGTGGCGCTCAAGCGCCATGAGCCAAAGGTCTGCTCAACCCTGGCAATGACGCGCACCATGGTGTCGTCCATCGCGTTTCCGGGGAGCACCTCGGCCTCGACGGGCCGTGGCGCCTACTCGTTTTCCTCGTCGACGAGGTTGATGGTAGAGGCGGCGCTTTGGTGGGTTGGCATGCTTGGAAAAGGTGGATGTGCTACAGGTTGCGCTTGTCGCCTCCGTGCGTCGCACGCCCCCTATGCGCAATGTAGCAGGGTGGCGGGAAACAGGTGAGGAAATGGTGGGAAACGGTGGCGTGTTCATAAAATGACATCAATTAATGAAAACTTAGCATCGAGCTAGCACAATAAGTAGATGATGGTCAGATGAACACGAACCACACTAGGTAACCCGTCCGTGATGAATTCATCAATCCCAAACGGTTGAATACTAGCAAGCGTTTGCCCACAACACACACGGCCTATTCCATCACAAATAGATCAACTGGATCAACTGTATGCCACGTATCGCACATTGTCAAAAAGCAATGCGGTAGACCTTCTTTAACGTGTGTTAAAAATAAAAAATAAAAAACAAGGACCTCGAGGTTAAATTAGCTGAGGGGATGGGGCATTTCGGTCATTTGACCGAAATGACCCATCCCATCACCTAATTTAACATCAACACAACTTCACATCCAGTCACCCATCCGATGGCTGCTCCAGCCTGAGCACACTTAACTTGATAGTTTTCTTACATGAGCTACTAGTGGAACAACTAGTCCTTGCTGATAGGAATGCCTCTTCACATCCTTATGGCGTATCCGGATGACCGCCCGTCCCACAATGGCCAATAGATATTGTGTAGACAGAGCATATCACATACGTCTTATTAGAAGCAATCGTCTGCGTTATTATCAGTCTTCGCACACATTTCTGATTACAGACCTGTTTCCCGCGTATCACACACATCTTGTTATATTAAACCGTTTCTGTTCTCTTGCCTAATCACAAACATTTCATCCGAGTGAACCGTATGTTGTACATCGCACACACCTTGATCGGGCTGACCGTTTCTTTTGTGTTGCCTAATCACAAACAGTTCATCCGAGTGAACCGTATGTTGTGGCTGCCCGTTTCTTTTGTTCCTCTTCATCGCAAACAGTTAATTGAGCTGAATCGTATGCCCTACATCGCACACGCAACTAAAATCTGAACCATGTTTGATGCATCCTCCATCGCAAACGTTTTGCACCTTTTTTGACGGTTAGTTTACACCACCGTTTGCGATTATGGCATCGCACACAGTTTCGTCGAAGGGTCTCTGATCGTAGTGTCGCGTTAGCAGCATCCTGCAGTAGTGCAAGTAGCAGGAGCGTGCCGAAGAGACCGAAGGAGAGGAGAAGAAGACGAAGAACCTCGTGCCCCTCCTTCTCAAACAAAGACCACAATCGCGAAGAAGCCGGCCAGGAAGAAGACAGCACACCTTGAATCATCAAGCAATGAGCTTGTTGGTGTAAAGGCGACTGCCAAAGCTTCCCGGTCGCAGCCTTCTCGGTGTTAGCCTCCTCACGGTGTAGCTTCTCGGCAACCAACTCTGTCAACCGCGGAAGAGGGGAGTGCTTCATAGCCCCCGGCCTCTACGGGGACCAAGCGCACCGGAGAAGCGCCACCACCATTTACGACTCCCGGCATAGAAGACGCGGTACACTGGGATCTGTCTGTCCTCAGTGATCGTGAAGAGGAAGAAGAGTAAATACTACGCCCTTCATTCATCATTTTTTTGATTGATTATCTGTAACCATTGTTGATTTTGACTATCTTGATTCCTTTGGTCTTACAAGGATGAGGTGTCGTTGGCGGAAAGGCGCCGGAAGAAGCTTGGGACCGCCGAAGAGGGGGAAGCGACAACTAACACTGATCGAGGTATAGCCCCTTCTGATTTTACTGATTACAGCCCCCAGCGTGAGTGCAACCTCCAGTTTCCACTGGAAAGCGCCACCGCCGACATCACAATCATGGAAATCGGCAAGGAAGCAGACGACGATCGGTCAACATGAGAGCATCAAGAAACAGATCTCTTGACGGCACCCTCAACTTCTGCCCCTTCGCCAAGTAGCTTGTCGACAAGGACCGGTCCTCCTCCTGAGGAGTACCAAGAAGAGCTTGTCTGCGTCGATGGCCCGCCGGCAACTAATGTTGCCAGGATCGAGCGACGGCAACTGACGTTGCCGGAGGAGAAACGACATCCCCTCCACATGCTCATCAAGGTAAATTCTTGTCCAAGCATAATCTTATTTTTGTTGGTTTTCTTGAACTTGATCCAAATTTTGAATTTTATTTTGCTCTTCGCCCTTTCTTTTTCCTCTTGCAGACTCAACTCCACTAGAGGAGGAGGAGATAATTGTGGACGTGCAAGAGATTGCAAAGAGTGTCGCTGATGAAGCCACCAAAATTCTTGTCGAAGAAGCTGCAACGTCTGAAGTTAAGGAAGCCAGGAAGCTATTCAAGAAGCTAATAAATCCCCCGGCAACACGTCTGTTTCAATCACGACAAATGTCGAGATGGGAGAATCCAGCAATGAAGCTCCAACTGCTGACAACCATCCTGCTATATTCAAAGTGCAACCAGTGGCAGATCTCTTGGAGCCCCTCAACCAGCGGCAAGAATCTGAAGCCCTCGGCTCATCTGATGCTGGGAATGTTTCCCTTGAAGACATAATGGCGGGAATCATCGTCCCCTTGTCTCGCAACTCCGGGGAAATGGAAACCTCCGATGACAGCTCTGAAGATCTCGCATTCCTAAAGGCCATGGCTGCTGGGTTCAAGGATGTGCAAGAGCGCTACAGCAGGTGTTGGGATAAACTCCAAGCGCAACAACAAGCCATGGAGTTGGCCAAACAAAAGCTGAATGAGAGGGTAGAAGAGACCCGCAAGTGGTACGAGGACAAGGTCCAAAGTATCAGGGGATAGGAGGATGAGCTTGCCGCTGCTATGAAGGAAGCAGCAGCTCTGGGGCAAGCTAGCTGAACTCAAGGTGCAACTTGATGCTAGACAAAAGGATCTTGCCACCAGAGAAGAATCACTTGCCGCCAAGCTTCGCGGTAAGGATGAGGAAGTTGAGACCCTCGTTGCACAGTGGACCCAGGAGCTAGAAGAGAAACATAAAAAGGCCGTTGAAACTCAAGCCATGGATCACACTGGCAATCTCCAAGAGGCCGTCAAGGCTGCCAAAGCTGCCAAGGCCTTCAAGGTGGATTTGGAAGCCAAGGTGAAAAAGCTCGAAGAAGATTTGGCTGTCTATAACAAGGAGATCTTGGTTCTCAAAGAAGATGCACGGAAGATAGCTCACACCTTGGCGGAGCTGCAAACGTCGCTATCAACCAAGACCAAAGAACTCACTGCGTGTCATGACACCAATGATGATCTCAAGCTGAAGCTTTCCACTCGAAGGAGGACCTTGAGGCCGGCAAAGCCATGGAGAAAAACTTGTTGATAAACTAGCAAGACGAGAAGTCCTCGCTCTACAATGCCGAGAACACCTTCAATGAACTGAAGAAGAGCCTGCAACTTTGGACAACTCGCCTTGTCGACATTGCAGAACGTCTCAGTGCACAACTAGCCATCATGGACATGGGGAGTTATATCTTCTCCGACAACAAGCAAGAGGCTGCAAGCGTCCAGCTAACTTTTTTCTTTGACAGCCTCATTACTGCACTGGAGAAACATCATGAAGACCGAGTTGACCAGTTTGCCGGTGAGTCCCGCAAGCTTTGCCATGACGTGTTGTTCAAAGTACTTGCCAAGATCATGCATCGCAATCCCGGCATCGATCTCTCCAAGGTCTTCACTAGCTAGTCGAAGGGGACCGACACCAGCGCCGCCAAAGCGCTTGTCGCTCCAATTGCCAATAGGATTGGCGGAATCTCCAAGACTCAGGGCCAACTCATGAACTAGCCTCTTCGGTGTTCCTTGTCGCAAGTGTCGTTCATGTAAAATACAGTTATCCTAAGTTAGAGCTACACTATGCTTTTGATGTAACATAGCTTGTGCTATTGGATGAATGTATGCTATCTTCCTTGTTTTATTCTACCTTTGCATGTTTCTATACCCTACGTTTGTCGAAAACCTGTCGGTGCACACACTCTTTCCGTGAGCGCTTGGGGAACAGATCCTTAGAAGCCTGCTCGAAATGTCGCTGCCGGCAAGATCACACTTGACGGTTTCGATGCAGGTACTTAAGTTGTTGAGCGGACTCATAACAAAGTAAGAGCGCAATCGATCATGACAAGATTCCTTCGCGTGCAGGATTTTCATACAAAGGCTAAAATCGTTCAAGGAAAACAAAAACTACAAGAAAGAAATTTGTTTGAAAGTTTTCCAACTTAGCTTTTCTTTGATGTACTTCCTGTCGTAAATGATAACTTGAACATCACTTGGTATCCACACCATCACTCTCCGACAATCGGTGAACCAACTCCACGACGTTATCGACCGAGCCAACGGCGTGATCGACCTATCCACGAAGGATTTTTCCTGCAAACAAATCGAAGAACATCCAAAAAAATAATAGCCAAGCAATTTGAAATTGCAAATATGCTAGATGGAATAAATCTCATAATATGAAATTTGAGGTTTTGATAGGATGTCTTAATGGTCGCACTAGCCGCTACGAGCGAAGAAATAAAAGGTCCTGGCACATCCGAATATTCTAATGTGCACGTTCATCGCTAATTCCTAATCCAAGTGCTTTGGTCCTGGTGTCGTATGTCCTTGTACATGAAATGATGATGGTGCTGATGCATGCTTCGGTGGGTGCATGCATGGCATGCACATGCATGTGTATGTGTTCCATGCACATGATCGGCTCCTCATTTTCACACGAGGCTTGTAAAAATATTCTTCTATTCTGCAAATAATAAAAGAATGTGTTGTATTTCTATTCCGAGTAACAAAATAATAACTTATATAATTATTAATAGAAATCACCTGATTATTGTATATGAGGATAATATTTTTGGTCATATATGTAGAGGCCGTGTCCACATCATCCTCCCTTCCTTGAAAAAATCCGTCCTTGGCTTTTATTTACCTGGAACACATCATAGAGCAAAGCAAAATAGATGCAACGTATATAGGCCATTCCAAACACGTTAGTGCATGAGGGTGTGATAATTTGGTAATAACAACATTATGAATATCATGATAAATTTTCTCATGTCGGAGCATAACACTATGAATATCATGATAAATTTGATCCCACACATAGTCTATAGATGAATTATAGGGACACAAATGAACTACCCGAGCATACGGTATGTCCAGTTCAAAAGTTGAGACACTCAACGGTAAAATTTCAGAATTGATAGCAAGCATACTATTCATAGCAGTATCCGTTGATTTAGCTTTCCCATCATTTATTATTTCATTAGGAGTCATAGGAACCAAGTTAATGGTTTTTCCTTCAAACATGAGAGTATATGAATTTGTTCTATCATGATGAGTAACACTATTATCATATTGCCAAGGTCGACCTAATAATAAAGAACAAGCTTGCATAGGAACTACATCACAGTCAACAAAATCATGGTACGAACCAAGTGTAAAATGGACCCTGACATGACGTGTTACCTTTAACTTACCACAGTCGTTGAACCATTGGATGTAATATGGATGAGGGTGTCGTGTAGTGGTGAGGCAAAGTTTCTCAACCATCTCCATACTCGCCAAATTATTGCAACTTCCACCATCAATGATCACACGAACTGAATGCCCTTTGACAACAAACTTTGGAAAAGATTATGGCGATGATCCAACTCAGCATGCCCCACCTGGGCACTAAGTACGCACATGGTTATAAGGCTTGGGTATTTATCCGCCATATCAGCATTAATATGTATCTCCTCCGTGTCATGCTCCTTAGTGTCACCTGCATTATTAGTAGCAAGCATAGCACGTGTATCTTCATCCAAATCACTAGCAGAGGAGTACTCACCATCTTCTCGCACAATGAAAGTACGTTTATTTGGGCAATCTTTCATCAAGTGCCCGCCACCTTGGCATATATGACACTTCATGTCCCTTATCCGTCCAGATGAAGTGGTGGGTGCTATAGACATTGCTTTCGAAGCCTCCGATGATTGTGGAGCTGATTTTGAACTTGATGGGTGTGCACCATTGTTCAAGATAGGTGGTGTAGACTCAGTAGTGGATGGAACAGTAGGAGAGGATGTCCATGATAAGCGGCGACCTACAGAAAAGTTACCTCGCCCCTTACTGTGTCGTCCATGTACTTCCCTTTCAGCTTTACAAGCAAAATGAAACAAACGAGTAATAGAATTGTACTCCTTATAGTCCAAGATATCATGAATATCATGATTCAAACCACCTAAAAATCTAGCCATCATAGCATCCTCGGTTTCAACTAATCCACATCGCACCAAGCCAATTTGCAATTCTTGATAATAATCCTCTACAGAACTACTTCCTTGTTTTAAACGTTGCAATTCATTTAGTTTATCACGAGCATAATATGAAGGAACATAACATTGTCACATAGCTTGTTGTAAAGCATCCCAAGTAGTAGGTATATTGTTTAACGTTGTCGCATAGCTCATTGTAAAGCATCCCAAGTAGTAGGTATATTGTTCTTATTAGCACTGCAATACTCACTCCACCAAATAGAAGCAAATTTTTAAATTCACTAGTGCCTGCCCTAACTCTTTGGTTCTCAGGAATATCATGACATGCAAATTTTTGTTCAACAAAAAGTTCCCAATCGAGATAAACATCTGGATTATATTTACCATTAAAAGCAGGCATAGTAAATTTAATTTTAGCACTAGATTGGTCATAATCTCGAAAGTCATACCTGGGTGGACCTCGTGCCATACCTTGACAATTGAAACGCAGTTGTCGATGAGCACGGTCATTGTGGTGGTCGACCGCTTGGTCGTCCTCGGTGTTATCGGAATAATCCTCATAGTTGTCCCCATATTCCTCGTTGACACGGGGAGGAATGTGTTGGTGCTGGTTTATGGTGGCGGCATCAGTGGCAGTAGTTGGGTGTTGTGGATGACCAACAGGCACACGTCGAGCTCGCGAAATAGCGCCGACGCCCGCGGAGTTGCGAGGATCAACATTGTTATTGATGCAGGGTGCAGTCCGCAACCCGTCCAGACGTGACAAGATGTCCTGCAGATGTGTGTTGGCAACACCCTGTGCATCCTCAGTGGCCTTGAGCCTCTCTTCGGCCACAATATGAGCACCCTCAAATTGGGAGAGACACTCGCTGGTGAATCCGCAGTGAGGCCCTCAAGTGTGGGTTGATCCTGTGCCATTGTTAGTAAAGAGAAAAAACACAATGTATAATCCCTATCAACTAACAAGATGTGGTGGACAAAATTCGCTCACACTCAAACTTAGTATCAAATTCTTACTTGTTCTTACCAATGTAACAGGTGGTGATCGACGCGTTGGTGTTGGCTTCAAACTATCGATTAAGATTGGATGGAGCGATAACTAGGAATTAGTAGAGCCGAAACCTTTACTTATTGGTAGAAAAAGTGTAGCTTGATAAAGGCTTCTCAACTCACAATATCAGTGGCATAATTTAGCAAAAAGCAACGCAAGTTGAATAATTGCTCGAACTCCTAACTAGTGCTGGCAGTCGACTAGTAAGAGATGAAACAATCTAAGCCCAGATACTGAGTCAAATGAGTTGAAACCGATGAAATGCGATAGCTCTAATTAGCTAGATATAAGTGAGGTATAAGTGCAGTGTATACCAATGCTTGAAAATGGATGATAGATGAAGTGATGATCAAGCGGCGGCAAAATAATGTCCTGAGTAGCGAACAGAACCAAACAATCCAAAATAGATGCTAACCGGCCTGATTTTTTTCAACATTTTTTTCTATTTTCTATTCTTTTTTACTTTTTCTTTTTTTATCTGTTTTTTTCTTTTTTTTCTTTTCCTTGCTTTTTTTACCAGGCCGGTTACTAGCAAACGAAGAAGAAAAACATCTCAAAACAGCCTGTGTGCTACTAGTACCGGACGTACTACAGATGGGAAAAGCAAGCCAGTCAAGGCACAAGTGATGGGACGTGTGTTGCATGCATGCGGGAGTAATCAAGTGAGAAGTAGGGAGGGAACAGCCGCGCGGCAGGGAATTTTTTGCTGCAGTAAAGAAAGAGAAAAAAACACTGGTGTAAACTCCAGGGATGGAAAACAGAGTGGATTGCGTGTGCACGGGAAACAGTGGACGAGGCAGAAAAAAAGTGATACGCAGCAGACGATGGACACGTAACAGAAAAGATCTAATCTTGATTTATTTTTATTTTTTATTTTTCTTTTGCAGAAGAACAACCAACTCACCGAAGGAGATTTTGATGGACAAAAACAAATATGTTCTAGTAGATAATTTTCTCCCAAACTAATCTAGACCAGCACTAATACTAGGATGAATACAACCAAAAATTCAACTACACAAATACTAGATGCAAAAATTGCTAAAGGCTAAAAAGATAGGTGCAGCGGATGAACTAATCTAATTTTTTTGTGGCTTTTTTATGGGTTATAGGACTGAAAACAATCTAATCTATTAAAAATGTAAATCTCTCACCGATGAACTTGAAAACTGATATCACTTGATATGAGATGGGACCCGATCTTTCGATGAGAGGGAGATAACTACGATTTTGGGTGTGACTTGACCCTCACTGTTAGAAGGGAGAGAGAGGATTGGTGGAATTGTTGTTCATTGTATTGCTTGAGCCTCGTGGGCATATATATATAGGAGTACATGATCATCTTGGAGTACAAGACAAAGTAGAATAACATCCTACGCTATCCTAGCTTTCCTAATCATCACGATACTCAACATCCCCCCCCAAATACAACGATAGCGACGCAGACGGTGAGACTGAAGAATAATCTGAAGGTAAGCCAACGGACACCCCCCCACACAGAGTCGTAACAGTCGATGCATCGCGGAGTCGTGGCTGGAGTGGAAACCGACGAGGTTGCTCAAACAAAGCGGTAGCCCTTTGTGCCGTTTGTTGATGTAGCCGAGAGCGTAGATGGTGTAGCCTTAGTCGAGGTAGCCGTGCAAAGAATGCCGTGATCGGTGTCGAGTCGGGGGTCGCCGATGTCAAGGTAGTCGCCGTGGAGCTGCGGAAGAAGAGCAGCGGCGGCGGCAGCCTAAGGAGGCGGCGGCTAAAGAAGGAGCGTGACGGCGGTGCTTGAAGTAGGTGATAATGAACCCGACAGCATGACGAAGACCGGCGCGGCAGTCAACGTGCGTGGACAACGGTGGACTGCGGGCCGCACCGTTACGGCCCGAAGGGGCGACGCAACGACGCGGGGCAGGTCGGGCGACGGCGGGGAAGACCTCATGGCGGTTGCAGGGATTGCGTGCCACGCTTGCTACAGCCCGACGGGGCGACGCATCGGCAGCGCGAGGGTCAGTGCAGCCTCGGGGACGGCCTAAAGCGGACGGCCTCGGTGCGGCGGGTGACCGCGGGCCGCGACACTACGGCTGGAAAGGGCGACGCAGCGGCAGCGCGCGAGGTGGTGCAACCATGGGACGGTCTCAAGGCGGCGGCACGGACCGCATGCCACGCTCGCTACGGCCCGATGGGTGACGCAGTGGTAGCGCGAGGGTCGGTGCAGCCTAGAGACAGCCTGGAGCGGATGGCCTCGGGGCAGCGGTGGACCGCGGGCCGCGGCATCAAGGCCCGAAAGGGCGACGCTGCGGCAGCGCGCGGGTCGGTGCAGACGCGGTGAGAACCATGGGGCGGCGATGCTACGGTCCGAAGAGACGACGCAACTGCAGCCCCTTGCTCGATCAGTGAAGACATACATAAACTTGATGACGATCTTCACAGAGTTTAACATAGGCACACATATGCGGTTGATCGACCGGATGGCATGCGTCCGACAGCTAGACACAAGAAAGGCGTGCAGCCGGACGTGGACGCGCTGTGCACGGTGGCTGGCCAAGGTGCATACAAGTACGCGGGATATGCACAAGCACCCATCGATCCATCATGTACGCATTCCAACAAGGAACACAGCTTGCATACTGGATCGGTGACCAGCGCTGGCGCCGAAAGCAGCCACCATGCCGCCGCGAGGCGCGTGGAGTGGTCGCGAGTGAGGCGTTGAGGATGAGATCGGCGCGAGGTCCACGCCGGGCGTCAGTACCAACGCATTCTCACGATAATCCCGTGCCAACCAATCCTGAGGATGTTGATGAAGCAAATGTGTGATGTAGATTTACGAACGGCGGGCGACGCAAGCCAATTTTAGACCAGAGAACCAAAAAAGAACACCGATCAATTGATCGGCGAGAGAGAAAAACCCCAATTAACAGATTGAGAAAAGGACTCTCTAGGGCAGCCGATCAACTTGACTGGCGGAAGAACCCTAGGTACGGGCGGCGCAGACCCCGGTGGCGACCATGGAGATCGACGCCCCCGGAGCGGCGCGGTGCGGAAGCGGCGATGGCTAGGGTTTGGATCGAGATTAGGTTGATACCATGTTAGAAGAGAGAGAGAGGTTGGTGAAATTGTTGTTCATCGTATTGCTTGAGCCTCGTGGGCATATATATAGGAGTACATGATTATCTTGGAGTATAAGACAAGGTAGAATAATATCCTACGCTATCCTAGCTTTCCTAATAATCACGATACTCAACACTCACGACCCGGCTACCAACCGTACACGATTGATACCACGACAATCGCTGAACCAACTCCACGACGTTATCGACCGAGCCAACGGCGCGACCGACCTATCCATGAAGGATTTTTCCTGCAAACAAATTGAAGAACATGCAAGAAAATAATAGCCAAGCAATCTGAAATTGCGGATATGCTAGATGGAATAAATTTCATAATATGAAATTTAGGGTTCCGATAGAATGTCTTGACAATCGCACTAGCCACTACGAGCGAAGATAAATAAAAATAGCTAATGCTAAACTTTTTTAAACAAAACCCAAGTCTAAAATGTAATCTAGGATAACTATTTATTAGAGGCAAACGCGGCCGAGTGGGTTCGATGTGTCCCATCCGGACTGCTTCGGTCATACGCTCTACGGGTCGGCATGTAGAGGCCGCAGCGTTGCAGGGGCTGCATCAGTGAGCCAAAGGCTGTGGCGCATCCGAATATTCTAGTATGCACGTTTGTCGCTAATTCCTAATCCAAGTGCTTAGGCACTGGTGTCGTCTGTCCTTGTACATCAAATGATGATGGCGGTGATGCATGGTTTGGTGGGTGCAGTGACGAATCTACTAGGGAGGCTTTAACAGGCTTAAGCCCCCCCCCCCCCCTCCAGCTGTGCAAAATTAGTTTTTACTACTAGTTTAAAGGCCCAATCCAGCCATTTGTGAGCCCAACACAACATATATTCGCATGAAATAGGACCCAACCTAGCCTCCATTTTCTCTGTAGATTCGCCACTAGGCTTGTAAAAATATTCTTCTATTCTACAATTAATAAAAGAATGTGTTGTATTTCTATTCTGAGTAACAAAATAATAACTTATGTAATTATTAATAGAAATCACCTAATTATTGTATATGAGGATAATATTTTTGGTCATATATGTAGAGGCCATGTCCACATCACCTTGACAACTCATTAAGCATTTCATACAAGATAGAATGCAGTACAACACTGCATGCATCATACATAAGTAAATATGTACTTTGACAAAGAGTTGTGAAACACTTAGCTTTATTTCACTATGCACAGGTCTGTGTTTGGCTTTATACAACGGATTACATGTCTTGCCAGCTAACTTGTACTGATACAGGCAAAGGTGTCCCGATGTTTCGATGAGATGGTGGCTATCGTTTCTGAGGGAGTCGACCTTGACGATCTGACTACGTACGTGCGAGACGTCGCGCCTTAGCAATCGCTAAACCAACTTTCGAGGGTTATTGACCACGCCGGAGCACGATCAACCTGACCACAAGGGCCTGTTTCCTGCGAGCAAACGAAGAACAAGCAAGAAACTAAGATTGCAATCTGGATATTGCGAATATAAGAGGAAAGCTTTATTAATGAAGGTGGGGTTCTGTGACGCCTTGGTCTGGTCGTTGAATACAAACGAAGTACGCGAAGTTGCAGCTATGGCGAACTTTTGATCTAAACAAAACCCAAAGTCTAAATGACGCCCTAAGGGCTGTATATATGGAGGAAGAGGAGGGAATTTCGTGGACCTTGAGCGAGGGGTCCAAACCAACCCTAACTCTTGTTTCCCCACACATACGGACTCTAAAAACAGCCTATACTTAAGTATTTCGAAATTACATGGGCCTGGCCCAATAATAAGGTGACGCAGCACCTAGAATAGCCTATGGACGAATATTATGAAGTGGCATCTTGTATATTTCGTCCAAGGCCTCATGCACTCATTAGGGTGGCTTCAAAGTCCCGGAATCATCACTTGTAACTCCGTTCTTGTTCCCCTTAGCATGCCAACATCTCCATGCTTGAACTTGCTCCAAGGTTCATCTTTCTTGTCCATGGTAGGCCCTTCATTTGTAAGCAAAACAAATGTATCCAATTTAGGCAGCATCATATTCTCATGAACATTGGAATCGTTACCAAGAAACGAAAGTACCTGATAATTCAATTGGCGTGCAAAGTAGCTCTAGTAATTGGTCCAAGATGTATAGCAGCAGGGCTGTGGGTGTAACAATGGTATTGATGTCCTCATCATCCTCCCCTTCTTGAAATGAAGTCGTCCTTGACAGAAGCTCATCTTCCTCACCCAAATAAGGCTTCAAATCTGCAATGTTAAAAGTGGGACTAACCCCAAAATCTGCAGGCAGCTCAAGTTTATATGCATTATCATTTATTTTCTCTAACACCTTAAATGGACCATCAAAGACGTGGCATTAGCTTTGATTTATGCAAATTAGGAAACCTATCCTCACATAAATGTAACCAAACAAGATCTCCGGTGCAAAGACAACATGTTTTCTACCCTTATCTCCAGCAAGTTTATATTTAGCATTCATACGCTCAATGTTTTCCTTAGTTAACTCATGCATTTTTAAAATCAATTCAGCATGTTCTTTAGCATCAAAATTAACCTTCTCCGAAGATGGAAGAGGCAAAAAATCAATAGGTGCATGAGGTAGGAAGCCATACACAATTTCAAAAGGGCACATCTTAGTAGTAGAATGCAATGAACGATTATAAGCAAACTCAATATGAGGCAAGCATTCTTCCCACATTTTCTTATTATTCTTCAAAACAGCCCTAAGCATAGTAGACAATGTTCTATTGACTACTTCAGTTTGTCCATCAGTTTGGGGGTGACAAGTAGTACTAAAAAGCAGTTTAGTCCCCAACTTAGCCCAAAAACATCTCCAAAAGTGGCTAAGAAATTTAGTATCACGATCTGAAACAATAGTATTTGGCACACCATGCAAGCGAAAAGAACAAATCAGCAATATTAACAGCATCATCGCTTTTATGACATGGTATAAAGTGTGCCATTTTCGAAAATCTATCCACGACAACAAATATGCTATCCCTCCCCTTCTTTGTTCGAGGTAAACCTAAAATAAAGTCCATCGATATATCCTCCCAAGGAACACTAGGTACAGGCAAAGACATATATAAACCATGAGGATTGAGTCGTGACTTAGCTTTTTGACATGTAGTGCAACGAGCAACAAAACGCTCAACATCCCGTCTCATCTTTGGCCAAAAGAAATGTGTAGCAAGTATATCCTCCGTCTTCTTCACGCCAAAGTGTCCCATTAATCCTCCTCCATGCGCCTCTGCAACAACAAAAAGACTTAACAGAGCTAGCGAGGAATGCATAGCTTGTTAGCACGGAACACAAAACCATCATTAATAATGAACTTGTTCCATGTTCTTCCTTCTTTACAATTCTGCATTACATCTTTAAAATCAGCATCATGCACATATTGATCTTTGATGGTCTCCAAACCAAATATTTTGAAGTCAAGTTGTGAAAGCATAGTATAGCGACGAGACAAAGCATCAAGAATAACATTTTCTTTACCCTTCTTGTGTTTAATGACATAAGGGAAAGTCTCAATGAATTCAACCCATTTAGCATGTCTACGATTCAGTTTAGCTTGACTTTTAATATGTTTCAAAGATTCATGATCAGAATGTATAACAAATTCTTTGGGCCATAAATAATGTTGCCATGTCTCTAAAGTCCTAACAAGAGCATATAATTCTTTGTCATAAGTAGAATAGCTCAGACTAGGCCCACTCAATTTTTCGTAAAAGTATGCAACAGGTTTGCCATCTTGTAATAACACACCTCCTAATCCAATTCCACTAGCATCACATTCAAGCTCAAAAGTCTTATTAAAGTCGAAGTTGGAGTAAAGGAGCATGTGTCAACTTATCTTTCAATACCGTGAAGGCTTCTTCCGTATGCGGTACCCCAAACAAAAGGCACATCCTTCTTTGTAAGCTCATTGAGAGGTGCAGCAATGGTGCTAAAGTCTCTCACAAAACGCCTATAGAAACCAGCGAGTCCAAGAAAACTCCTCACTTGTGTGACCGTTTTGGGCTGCGGCCAACTCTCAATAGCTTCAATCTTGGCTTTATCAACTTCAATTCCCTGTGGACTAACAACATAGCCAAGAAAAGATACTCGGTCGGTGCAAAAGGTGCACTTCCCAAGGTTACCAAATAAACGTGCATCACGTAGAGCATTAAAAACAGCACGTAAATGTTCCAAATGTTCTTCCAAAGATCTGCTATAAATCAATATGCCATCAAAGTAAACTACCACAAATCGTCCAATGAAAGCACGTAAAACTTCGTTCATTAATCTCATGAAAGTACTAGGTGCATTAGTTAACCCAAAAGGCATGACTAACCACTCATATAATCCAAACTTAGTTTTAAATGCTGTTTTCCATTCATCTCCCAATTTCATACGAATTTGATGGTATCCACTACGCAAATCAACTTTGGAGAATATTGTAGAGCCACTCAATTCATCAAGCATATCATCTAGCCTAGGAATAGGATGACGATAACGAATAGTAATATTATTAATGCCTCTACAATCAACACACATACGTGATGTACCATCCTTTTTCGGCACTAGAATAATAGGAAAAGCACAAGGACTAAGGGATTCGCGTATATAACCTTTGTCGAGCAGCTCCTGTACTTGATGCATAATCTCCTTCGTCTCCTCTGGATTGGTATGGTATGGTGCACGGTTGGGTAGCGATGCACCGGGAATTAAGTCAATTTGATGCTCAATCCCTCGAATAGGTGGTAATCCCGGTGGCACGTCTTGTGGGAAGATGTCAGCGAACTCCTGCAAAATGTTAGTGACAGCAGGGGGCAAAGAGGAAGGCACGTCCTCGAATGAAAATAATGCCTCTTTGCACACAAAAGCATAGCAAACAGATTTGCTAGAATCTAGCTCATCAATATCAGATTTGGTGGCAAGTAAACATGCACTTTTCAGTTTAATTTCAGAAGCAACATTAGATGGTTTATTATTAGGCTTCATTTGTTGCTCAAATTCTTTTGCCACAATCTGATTTTCACTCTTATTTTTCTCCTGTTTTGCTTTATTAGCTCTAATATCATCTTTCAAAATGGACTCAGGAGTCATAGGAAGCAAAATAATATTTTTATCCTTGTGAACAAGAGTATATTGATTGTTTCTACCATGGTGTACAGAATTTTTATCAAATTGCCATGGTCTACCAAGTAATAAGGAACATGCTTGCATAGGTACCACATCACAATCAACATAATCAGCATATGTAGAGATACTAAAATGCACACGAACAAAGACGTGTTACCTTAACCTTGCCGCTGTTGTTGAACCATTGGATGTAGTAAGGATGTGGATGTGGTCTTGTGGTGAGAGAAAGCTTCTCCACCATATCCATGCTAGCCAAGTTGTTGCAGCTCCCTCCATCTATGATGACGCGAATAGAACGTTCCTTCACCTTTGTATGGAACAAGTTATGCCTCTGATTTTGCTCAGCTTGTGTAACCTGCACACTCAAAACACGTTGAGCAACTAAACATTCATACCTGTCAGCATCTTCAGCAGCCATGTATTGCGTCTCATGATCAGAATCGTCTCCACCGTGTTCTTCATGTGTAATAAGAGCCAAAGTCTCTTCATCATAGTCACTAAGCGGACTCATACCCACCATCCTCGTGAGCAATCATCACATGCTGAGATTGGCATTCTCTCGAAAAATGTCCTCTTCCCTTACAACGACGACAAATAATATCACTTGTGTGCCCTGTTGACGCCATGGAAGAAGAAGTGCTCTGTGTAGGCCCAACAGGTGTGCTCTTGGCAGATAGTGGTGGTTGTGTCTGCTTTCTTGTATCACGGTTGGAGGTGGCAGCCGACGGAGGTGTCGGTGTAGTAGAACGTGTGGAAGTAGACGATGCACGTGGTGTCCATGATGAAGGTCGACCTGCAGAAAAGTTAGTCCGTACAACGCGCCGATCCTCGCACTTCACGTTCAGCTTTACAAGCAAGATGGAAGAATGGAGTGATATTATTATAATCCTTGTAGTGTAGAATGGTCTGAATCTCTCTATTTAATCCACCCAGAAAACGTGCAAGCATAGCTTCATTCTCCTCAACAATACCACATCTAATCAAGCCAGTTTGTAATTCCTGATAATACTCTTCTACCGAATTTTTCCCTTGTCTTAAGCGCTGCAATTTTTGAAGTAATTCACGCTGATAATATGGTGGAACCCAACGAGTACGCATAGCGGTTTTCAAAGCAGCCCAAGTAGCTGGAACAGGATATAATCTACAATGTTCAGACCACCAAACACATGCAAAGCTAGTGAAAGCACAAACAGCAGCGGGAACACGTCTCTCCTCGGGATATTGTAAACATGTAAATCGTTGTTCAGTTTCTAACTCCCAAGTAAGATATATATCAGGAACATATCTACCCTCAAATGATGGAATATTCAATTTCAGTTTAGGGAGATGGTCATGATCTCGTACCTGAGGGGGAGCCCTAACATTGCCATTATTTGCATGTGGACGACACGGTGGTTGTGGTGCTTGTGGTTGCATCGTAGTTCGATGTCGATCAACCTCATCCTCGTAATCTCCCACATAATCATCCTCCCCCACATCAGCAGCAGGAGCCACGATATCAACAAAGACCAGCAGCTTGGCCAGGTGAAGAGGGACACGGGAAGCTTCGGCGGAGGGCTGTTTCACATGTGGAGGTAGTCGTTGTTGTTGTTGTAGAGGTGCGTTAGGTGCAGCCGGTGGTGGTGGTGGTAGACGCGAGCAATTCATTAAACTTGTTATCGAGCTTTGTTTCAACGCCTTCTCAATGCCATCTATCTTCTCCATGGCCTCTTCAAATCTATTTAGCACATCTTCCACCTGCCCACTCATCATTTGTTGAAACTTATCATGTAGCGCTTTGTTTGTCATGTTCTCCCGGTCGGTCTAAATGCTGCTTGTGATCCTGCCATGGTTAGCAGCAATAGAAACACACAAGAATATGATTCGACGGACTACTAGGAAGTGGTGGTGGTGGTGGTGGGCGATCACAAATCCGTCAAGCAAATCTCAAATTCTTACCAGTTCTTACCCAAGAAGAAAGCGGTGATCGGCAACCGATGTAGTCAAAACTCTCAAAGCTTGGATAGAGCGATTACTGTGGAGAGTCAAACGCATACGATGTAGATGTATGTGGAGCTGGGAAGGCTTATAATATGGTAGCAAAAAGGGTCAAGAATAATCAATTCGTAGATGCAAAGTTGAATAAACGTTCAACGACGGTATCAGGTTGGTCCTAGGCTAGACCGTGCTAGAGACGCGAGCCTAGAACACTAACAAAATCACGGCGCTGCACGAAAACAACGGAAAAGCACACTCTGGAATTTTTTTCGCTTTTTTTATGCCGCTTTTTTTTTGCGCTGCTCTTTTTTTGCGAAAAATCACTATAATGGCGAGTGTCTCAAAACTCTTCCCAGGTCAAACTGACAGGATGGGCACGAAATTTTTTCGACCAAAAAATTTTTTTTTTCGACTGCCCGGACCCAAAACTGGAAACGGGTCAAAAAAAACTTTCTATAACGGCGACTGTCTCAATACGCTTAGAAACACCTAAAAATAGGATAGCCAGAAAATTTTTCGACAAGTGCGTTTTCGGAAAATTTTGGGCCCTAAACGGAGGGTGGTTTCAGACTCTTTTTTTTTCCGAAACCTACTCCGGCAAGGAAACACGAATCGAATTTAGATGGATCTCGAAAACAAACCTAATATGAGAAGAACTTCGGATTGGTGGTGGATATATGGTGGTGGTATATGGCGGTGGTGGTGGTATATGGTAGCGGTGGTGGTATATGGATACGGATTGGTGGTGGTATATGGATACGGATTCGAGGCGGTGGCGGATAAGCAATGGTGATAGATGGCAAGGCGATGATGATGGTGCGGCAAGCGTGAAAACTTATGACCATAACTCGAACCTCTAAAAGACTAGACTCTAAGACTAGTGACACGACGATGCGCAAATTCAACAAAGCAAAAACCCTAAAAAGATTATGCAAAGGCTCAGATTGGTTCGGATATGATGAACTAACCCTAATTTTTTGTGGCTTTTTCGTGGACTGTAGGTATGAAGAATGACTCGATCTAATCTACGAAAAACTGTAAAATCTCACCGAGCAACCTGAAACTCGATACCACTTGATACAGCAAAGGTGCCCGATGTTTCGATGAGATGGTGGCTATCGCTTCGAGGGAGTCGACCTTGACGATCCGACTACGACGCGTGCGAGACGTCGCCTTAGCAATCGCTAAACCAACTTTCGAGGGTTATTGACCACGCCGGAGCACGATCAACTCGACCACAAGGGCTTGTTTCTGCGAGCAAACGAAGAACAAGCAAGAAACTAAGATTGCAATCTGGATATTGCGAATATAAGAGGAAAGCTTTATTAATGAAGGTGGGGTTACGTGGACGCCTTGGTCCAGTCGTTGAACACAAAGCGAAGTATGCGAAGTTGCAGCTATGGCGAACTTTTGATCTAAACAAAACCCAAAGTCTAAACGACGCCCTAAGGGCTGTATATATGGAGGAAGAGGAGGGAATTTCGTGGCCCTTGAGGGAGGGGTCCGAAACCAACCCTAACTCTTGTTTCCCACACATACGGACTCTAAAAACAGCCTATACTTAAGTATTTCGAAATTACATGGGCCTGGCCCAATAATAAGGTGATGCAGCACCTAGAATAGCCTATGGACGAATATTATGAAGTGGCATCTTGTATATTTCGTCCACGGCCTCATGCACTCATTAGGGTGGCTTCAAAGTCCTGAAATCATCACTTGTAACTCCGTTCTTGTTCCCCTTGCGCATGCCAACATCTCCATGCTTGAACTTGCTCCAAGGTTCATCTTTCTTGTCCATGGTAGGCCCTTCAGTTGTAAGCAAAACAAATGTATCCAATTTAGGCAGCATCATATTCTCATGAACATTGGAATCGTTACCAAGAAACGAAAGTACCTGATAATTCAATTGGCGTGCGCGAGCTCTAGTAATTGGTCCAGTATGTATAGCAGCAGGGGCTGTGGGTGTAACAATGGCATTGATGTCCTCATCATCTACCAAAGAGGTTGTCTGGCAGCTCGGCAACCGCGCCTCACATTGTGAAGATGCTCAATATTCCATGAGTTTTGCACTGGAGTGTCATCTTTAATCTATAGACGGACTGAGCCAGGTCTAGTGACTTGAACCCCCGGGTATGGGCGTTTCTATTTTGGTATCAACTTGTTTAATCCATTCGCAGACTGAATCCGACAAGGAATAAGGTCATCTTTCTCAAGACTCCGGGCATGCACTTTGCCGCTATAGTAACGGGGACAAGGAATAAGGTCATCTTTCTCAATACTCCGGGCATGCACTTTGCCGCTATAGTAACGGCGCATCCTTCATAGGAGTAATGCCAATGGGAAGGCGGGCATCCTTCATAGGAGTAATGGCAATGGGAGCGAATAGGCTTCATCAAACCAGCGAGTTGGGCGAGAGGATTTTGTTCTAGGTTGTTTTGGAGTCGCGCATTTTAATCGCCCCATCCATCAACTGCACGGCAAGTTGGAATTAGTCACCCAAAATAGAAAATACACCTGCAGCTCGCAATGGTCAACCCGAAACATTTTGCATCCTTCTTTTGGCATTAAGAACACTGACCCATTCTCTTTTCTATTTCTTCCTCATATTCCATTTTACAACATATAAGCAATAATGGAGAGCTATAGCGGGAACTATATCAAACCATGATGCAACACATGCAAAAAGAAGAAACAAAACGGCCGAACACGGGGGTGGCAAAAAAGAGCAGAAGGGGAGCAGAACAACGATAGTGCGGGAGAGAACGCAGGAAACGTCACAATCATCGCGTTACAACCATGCCAACCCTTGCGTGTGCGTTCTACCATGAGCTTCTGCTAAAGAAACAGCCATGGAATACATCATTTGTTCTTCGATGCTCTCAGGACGGAAATGGCTTGCAACCATACTGTAATTGTCAGCAAAAGGCAACGGTGGCATTGTCCCCGCATCCACCACGATGTCCGAGCCGGCATAGCTTGTCCCGGCCTCTGCACCCTCTGACCAGTGGTCGGTTGAGCACTCTCCCTCTCTTACCACTTCCCTTCTGCTGCAACTTGGCGCTATCCCGCTCCAGCTATCTGGTGAACTCTCCACAGCACCCATGCTTCCACCAGCAATGTTGCACGGTCGGCGGAACATGTCAAAGACTGGGAACACACTACTACCAGTCATGTAAGAGAAATCCATGCTTGATGGCTGGTGCTCAGCCATAGCAGCAACAGCACAAGAAAATCCACCAGGATGGGGTATTTCTAGAGGAGGAGCTGCAACGAATGCCTGCCTCTCACGCGTTGGTTGCTCAAAAGGCATAAAGCTCCCATAAGCAGGATTTCCTATACTTCCTTGCTCCTGCTAAGAGAGAGAATGTCAACATAATATTACAAGCATATACGTATTCAAACTTTTCTGTACTATAAGATGATCCACGAATTTTCCTAATTCAGCAGGGTGTTGTGCAAACAATCAAAGTACATGCATTACTTGAAGGAATTTGACA
Organism: Aegilops bicornis; assembly: GCA_021605145.1. Taxonomy (NCBI): domain Eukaryota; kingdom Viridiplantae; phylum Streptophyta; class Magnoliopsida; order Poales; family Poaceae; genus Aegilops; species Aegilops bicornis. The sequence continues at coordinate 295,389,671 of CM038674.1, forward strand.
CGAATTTTAGATTGCCCATCTGAACAACATCCAGTTTAGAAGATAAATTGCATCTCAACAATTCTAGAAGGAAATATATGGTGTCCTGTAACATAAGTTATGTTTCTTTATGAAATCAAAACAATTTAAAATCAAACTTCCAAGATCAAAGGTGAGACTATAATTTGGAACATACGTTTAATTGAAAAAAACATTGGTAGTCTAGGCTCAGATGACAATTAAATTATTTTGTTTATTATAGGACGAGTACAAAAATACAAAGTAATGGCAGTACTTCGAAGAATTTGTCACGACAAGTAGATTGCGCATCAATATTCAGTTTAAAAGATAAACCCCATCACAACAGTTCTAAAAGAAAATAAGTGTGTGTGAAAGTGAAACTTTACTTAAGAACATATGGTCAACTGAAAAAGGTTAAGGAAACTAAAGGCAGTCTAGCCTCATATGAAAATCAAGATTATTTGTTTCTCGTCGAGTGATCCAGGATGGCAAAGCCTGCAAAGATCACCTTATTTTGCAGTTGATCTCAATCTCTTCGCTTAATCTTGTAACCATTAAAAACTAACAAGCACACAGTTAGGAACTACTCCCTCTGTAAAGTGATTTCTTTATAGAGGGAGTATATGCATGTTTCAGCAGGAATTGTCTGCAACAATAATAATCGTGTCTTGATACTCCTACCTTCAAATATACTGTAAGGGAAATAACAAAAATAAGTGGGACATCGTCATTAACTGCCAGCATACTGTTTGTAGAACAGTAACACAAATGAACTACTGTCAACTTGAAGGACAGAGAGAAAACAGTAAGAACAAAGAAAATAACCGTCATGTTTTCCATAGCTCATATAGAAAACAATTTGATCCAACAAGTCACATCATAATATTATTCAAATCGTACATCTTGCACAAACCAAATACTGTTCATTCAAGGGACATATAAGAACCTTTTACTTTACCTGAATTGAACGCCAAATCGCTTCCATAACCATCATGTCCTCTATGTTCATGTCTATGTTATCATCACTGTAATCAAAAGACAATTTACATAATGTCACACACCTACAGCATGAAGGATTACCTTGACCATGATCACATAATGCTATATATGCTTAATACAAGAAGGAGGCGGCAATTGTTGACTCTAGGGAGCACATCTAGGGAGCATCCTACCACAAAAGTAGGGTTTTTTCTTGTTGGGCTCTTTTTGGCTGCTTTGTTTGGCTTTGTCCATGTCATGACTAAATTCTCACCTAATTAAGGGAATAAGGTAAATCTTTTACCTCCATTTCAAAGTAAAACATGCTCATATTCAACCAAAAGATTAAGGCTTTTTTGTGTAAGACTATTAATTATTTGGTTTACTTTTTTCCAAAAGCAACGCTTCCATGAGATGCTGATGAGAAGTTTTAGGTTTCAACTGAAAGGGGTCTAATTTTCTTTGAATTCCGTCCAGTCATACCCATACGGTCAGAACCTACTACCTCCGTCCCAAAATATAAGACGTTTTTGCAGTTCAAATTTGAACTATTTGAACTGCAAAAACGTCTTATATTTTGGGACGGAGGTAGTATTTAATAAAGCTTAAGATTCTGCAGTTTTATGCTGGAATGATACCCTCCAAACCAGGGCCCTAGTGGAACTATAAACTAACTACCAGTACAGCACACCAAACCTTAAGAGGTGAAAACCAAGATTCGGCCAAATGCTCTTTGGAACCTCAACTTCATTCTGGCTCGAGCATTTCCTCCCTACTCTATCAGTTTCTGCAGTTCCACGATTACAAAAGAACCCCCTCGTTTAGTCCGAACTGAACAGATCCTGTCATTTACTAGTACGTAGCATAAAAAAACCTATCCTGATCACATTTTGTACCTTTCAGCAACTGAAGCAGGCTTCAACTTGACAACCTAGCTCAAGGATAAGAGGTAATTCCAATTACTGAGATACTGATAGGCTTTAGTGTACACACCAGACAAGTAGTTAACCTGCAATGTGGGCCAGCCCATCAAACGTGGAGTCTTATCCCTTAATTAGAGTCCTAGTTGATGAAGCAACTTTGTTAGGAAAGATTCCAGTCACTTTAGAGATCGTATTAGAGTTTGAATATATTTACCGGCTTGTTGGTCGAGTCTTGTCTACTATATAAAGGACCGACCCCTCTCAATAGAGCAGGGAAGAATGTTGTCGTTTACTTTTATCTACTTTTCAGTAATTAGGGTTATGTCAGTAGAAGATCCTTCCAATTTGGTATCGGAGCCATCACGGGCAAAGAAATTGAGATCAAGGCAGTGGAGCAGATGACGATCATCACAAAGCAATTGGAGACCTTCACACGCCAACGAGCGGAGGACTAGGCGCTCCTCACCGGGCTCATGCAGCGCTTGACGGTGCTCAAGCAAAGGCCGCCGGCCCTGCCCCCACCGCCACTAATTCCATCGGCTGCAGCAGCCGCCCATGATGCCACCTCCCCGTTTGAGGCCCTCCTACCCAGCAACAACGCGCCCCTGGTGCTTCCCTTCGCCAACAGAACCTCCGGTATCCCTTTTTCCAGCAAGGGAATCGCCACCGTCGGCAGACCCCCACCCGTCAAGCAGATTGCCCACCCCCACTACCCATTCACTTTCCTGCTTTCCACCTTCTACTTCCCCTTGCAACACAACCCTGTGCCAACCGCTGCCAACCACCTCAGCCGTCAACACCGTTTTACCACCTCCAGCCATCTCCTTGCCACAGCCACCCCCTAGCATCAATCTGGGCCACTTGGCACTCCCACTCTGCAGCCCAAATCCCACACCAATTTTTCACCCACCTATCAGCAGAAGCAACCCAACCATCAGCAGCAGCAGCCGCAGATTTTCGCCGCCGCCTCTACCACCTTCACGTCTCCACTTGCCAACCGATTTCATACGCCGTTATGGCCATGCCCCCCTCCACAACCCATCTATGGAACCACCCGCCCTTCACCTCCCTTCTAACCCTGCCTAACCATCACCTCGGCTCTGATTCGAGTTCCATCGTGCCCCGCTTCCACAACCTTGAATTCCCAATATATGATGGCTTGGTCGACCCTCTTGGTTGGCTCAATAGGTGCGAGCAGTTTTTTGTGGACAGCGCACTGCAGCCTACCACCTCACCAAATGACGCTTAATTCTGGTACTTACAGCTCAAGGCGATTTCGGCATGCCGACATGGAAGTGGTCCAAGGAGGCTTGCCATGTTCAGTTTGTGCCGTCACTTCACACAAATGCCTTGGGTGTGTTTGTGTGTCTGCTGTTCACTTCCTCGGTCACAGACTACACCAGCAGGTTTCTAGCGCTATGTGTCGCAACAATGAGCCATTAACACCGTCCCAACAACGGTTTCTGCACATAACAGGGCTGCCCGGTGGTCTTCACATTGACGTCGAGCTTCAACGGCCATCTGACCTCCACATCCCCATCTTCATCGCCAAGGCCTATGAGCAGCGGTCTTACCCTCCAACAGCGTCATCACACCAGCCTTCTGGGCCTACAAGACCCTTCCTGCCCCTCCGATCTTCCTGCAGTCAACACAGCTACAATACCTTCCACGCCAGCACCACTAGCACATGTTCTGTTGTGGACCACTCCAGAGCCAGCCCCGCCACGGCAGGTTCAGCGCCTCACTCCAGTTGAGTTAGCAGAACGCCGTCCTCAAGGCCTTTGCTTCAACTGTGACGAGATTTATGTTCAGGATCACCTGTGCGCGCAACTTCGCTTCATCGAGGCTGATCACTACGACCAAGATAACTCCACAACTAGTAACACCCAAGGTCCCCTGGGAGGTAATTGATAACCAACAGCTTGCAGACAAGCTGTTCTTCAAGGATGGGAGAGATGTTGTGTGGGCCAGCCCATCAAAACATGGAATCTTATCCCGAGCCCTAGTTGATGAAGCAACTCTGTAAGGAAAGAGTCCAGCCAGTTTAGAGATTGTATTAGAGTTTGAATAGATTTACCGGCTTGTTGGTCAAGTCTTGTCTACTATATAAAGGGGCTGCCCCTCTCAATAAAACAGAGAAGAATATTGACATTTACTTTTATCTACTTTTCAGTAATCAGAGTTATGTCAGTAGTTGATCCTTCCGTTACCATTTCTGTTTTGGACTGATAGGACTTCCACAATGAACCACAAGCTTGGTGTAATGATGAGCATCCTACCAGTTTAGCCATCAATCCAACATGACACATTACCCAAAGAGATGCTACTGGTCTATGCAATCTGTCAGTATTTGAAACTTTCAGGTCTGAACTCTCTAGTGTTGTAATGTGCAAGAAAGTCCCCAAAAAGAGAAGGTCGCTCCTTTTACAAGTGCGTAGAGAATTTTTGTGCTAAATTAATAACCAAAACTGCCTGGCATTCACCCTTGGGTTGAAGATCAATTATTCCTTTACATAGAGAAGGTACAAATATAGTTTAAGGTGTAGCGGTTAGGTCAACAAGGTTTGGCACACCCAACGACCAACATATAAACATTGTTTTGCCGCAAAGGCCAACCTGTCTGATTTTCACCCTTGGGTTGAAGACCAATTATTTTATTGCACTCATAGGGAAGGTAAGAATACAGTGTTGATGTGTAGCCGTTAGCTCAACTGGGGTCGGCACACTCATTGTTTTCCTGCATAGGCCAACTACAGAGCATTCAATCTGAACAGAAAATGACTTAAAAAACTAATTCCTTCTTAAGATCGTTCCCCTCAAACAAAATTGTACAGAATTGTTCGAAATGATTGCTTTGTACCAATTATTCCATCACATTCATAGAGAAGGTCAGTATATGGTGGTCATTGTAGATATTAGCCAAGTTGGGTTGGCACACTCAAAGCATGATCAAAATACAAGTATTCTTTCCCGCATTGAGCCATTGACTAACTAAAGAACATTCAATTTAGACAGGAAATAACTATAAACTCCACTTGTGATTTTTAATAAACTAAATCATTTTGTAATGATCATAGAATAAAGCTCCGTATCCAGTAGGAGCCAACCTTACAGTAACTCTAGTGCTATGTTAACTTGAATGGTGTAGACCAGGGTGGATTACACAAACGATTGGAATGCATAAAACATAAAACAACATACCGAGTATGCCTAGAATGGAAAGACCGCATGTTAGCCTGAGCAGAACATGAAGGCTCAGATGAACAACATTCAGTTTCTTGCTCGGTACATTGGTACGATGGCACTGCAACGAACATAGTAAATTGTAAGTTATCAGATTAAGCTACAGAAAAATTGACATTATTAAATGTGTAAATTTGTTGTATCTAGTGCAGACCTGAATAGGATGTGCTGCAAATATCTCGATACTCCACTTCTGTTGTTGGAGCGATTGTTCTGCTAGAAGAGCACCTACTCTGTTTTCTTTTCATCTTATCCTCTTCGTCTTGAAGTGCTTGCTGGCGCATCCTCATCTGTGCTTCAATGACTTTCTGTTCTTCCTGTAACAAAATTTATACAAGATAAAGTAAATGAATTTGGCTTTCTAATATCAACACAAAAACAAACACATTAGGGAATAAGACTTACAAATTGCTCTATGCTCCTTTCCTCCTTTGTCTTTACACCACGATACTCCACAGCATAGTTGGGGGTTTTGCAGAATGGGCATCTTTATTGGTTAAGTGTTATCGTGAGAATTGACAAGGCCCATACATTACTTACCAATACAGGATATTTGAAACAAGAACAGAGATGGTATGAAGGATACTGTGTAGGTCGAGCAGTATGAGTTGGCTTCATTTGAAGAAAGCACTCTGCAAAAATACCAAACAAGACATGTAAGGAAATTTGCACCTAACAAGTAACACACAATCACTGGTAGTAGCTAGTAGGACAGATACATTACCTGTACATATCCCTTTCGAGCAACATTTTGATCGGTTAAGGCTTGGGTAGTACTACAATTAAGGAAAAAAAACATGCATTTTTTAGGACAGGGAAAATTACAGTGGTTCCCAAATTGGCAGAATCTTATTAACAAGTTAAAAAACTCGGGACATGGTAGAAGTGCTAAATAACAGAAACTCCTATAATATAATGTCCATCTTTGCATTCGAAAAATTCATCTAGAAATTTTGAGATAATGATAAAATGTAACAGAATTGCAGTAACAATCCAATTGTAGTAACACTAATTGCAGTAACGATTAAACTATAGTAGCATTAAACATGTACTTGGTGACACATAAATGCACGCAAAGTCGATACCGTTTTCAGTTTTCAAGCAAGATAGAACTATCCAAAGTATCCTGGAAACTGAAGCAATGGCTAAACCCATTCACCAGAATCAGGCACTTTACACAAGCCGGTCAAGAGCACTTCTAGTACCAAAAGATTCAACATAATGAACAGTTTCACCACAAGAACCCTCTAGAGTCTATAAAGATTTCAATCGAAGGTGCAATATCTCAGACCAATTAGTCAATCATTTCTTTCTGAATTAGTCAAATTATACTCCTTCCCACTAGCGTTAAGAGTTAGTCTTGTCATATACCAAAGAGATGCATGAATGGTAGAACAAGTCAATTTGAGTATGGAAAAATGTATTAGGATAATCCTTGTGTCCTGTAGTCGCAGACTAGCAGCCCTTGTAGGTAGTTTGGTCTTAGGTGACTTATATAGTAGTTAAGGAAGACAAGATAGCTGTAGTTTCCAGGGCACAGAGCTAGGCTGAGCTGTGTAGGTCGGCTACTGTAGCAGGTCAGCTATTGTAGAATTCCCCTACAGCCTACATAAGAAGCAGGCACCCCATATGTACAATGAAGCTTGTAGTACTTGAGATATCAAACAAAGCTTCCTACTGGTGGTAAGCTCTTTGTGTACGTGGGTGTGAAGCACATCTCTTTAGAGAGAGTCCTGGGCAGCAGCTAGAGAGCTAGTGATTCTAACAATTGGTATCCGGGCCCTGTGTCTTAGCTTGAGTGAGATATGTTTAAAGGAAAGATTATTTCCTTAGATATCCTATGCTCACAAAGAGCAGCTACTTGGCATGGTCCATCAAGATGGAGTTTGGAGTGCTGCTTTGTGTTGAGCCAAAAGATCCTAAGGTACCCATAGAGGAGAAGAAGGATCAAATGGCGTTGGCGGCCATTTACCAAGGGGTACTAGAGGACATGCTCTTCCTGGTGTCCGAAAAGGAGAATCATGCACATGGGTGCTGAGCGCGTGAAGGATTCCAAGATACGAACTCTCAAGACAGAGTGGCTGATGCAAACACAGGCACCTAGCACAAGTGCTACTACCCTTTTGCAAAGAAAATGTGTTAACGAATTGTGTTACTTAATGACGAAAATTACAATTAAATCGTGCCTAGGTTGAGTGAAATTGTAAGATTCAAAGACATAAATTAGAAGGCATTGAGTACAATCACGTGAATACTCATGCACCTCCTCCCTGACGGGCTCACGGCAGCGGCACTCTACGGCAGAACAAATGCAACTACTATTAATGGACCTAAGCAATACGCAGTGACGCATCAAACGTCCATCCCAATGAGATGCAAGCCACCGTGACCAGGCGGGGCACTCAAGCAACCACCAACATCTGGAATTTGCGGGTAGGGGAGAGACTGGGGAGAGGACAAAGATCTGTTACCAGGAAGCAGATGGGGCACTCCTCCAGGTCACCCCCCGCGGCGTCGTCAGCCCCCGGGTAGCAGGGCGCGAGCTTGGCCTCGAGGATCAACTTGCGTAGCTTCTTCTGGTCGATATCCCTGTGCTCGTACAGCCCCTGCGGCCTCGTGTACCGCTCCTCCACCCCGGCCTTCCTCCTCCCTCCTATTCTGTTCCCCATCCCTCCCAGATCTAGCCTCCTCCGCCGCCGCCGCCGCCGGAGACGAAACCCTTGCCCCGCGCCGCCTCACTGTAGATACATACGGTATACGCACGCGTACGCGATGCTGCGGGGCTTGGGGAGCGCCGAGGCGAGGTGGGATTACCCTGTTTTTAAAAATGCATTTCCTCGGGGTGGGAGAAAAGGAAGGCAAAGCAAAAGAGAAGGCGCACGCGACACTCCACGACAACACGGCTCACTAGGCTTCGGCTTCTCTGCCGCTGGCCCGCTGCGCTGCAAGAGATACCCCTCTCGAAAATCTTCCCTGTGTGAAGGAGTTTTGTGACACGTAGATTCTGGACCATCGATCTGTGTCACAATTTAGAAACATGTTTTTTTAATTAATTTGGGAACGTGTTCGTGCATATCCCCTATCCCCTGTAACGCTTGATAAACATAGGTAATATTTTGGTAAATGGGAAGCAACATGATGAGTGCATCACCACGGGCGCATCACCTACCCCTTCATCTTTCCTCCAAGTAAATACGTGATCTCTATTTTTAAAGGAGGACTTGGTAGCTTTCACTTTATGGTTATTTCCGTCCGATTTATTTGCGTCTCATCTTTCCCCACTTGTATGATGTCCTTTCCTCATCGATTTTTCTTACCACGCCGGTTTTCTCTCGTCCTCTTTTTGATCCGAACATCCCATCTCTCTTCTCGCACGAGCTAGGGTTTGTTGCGAGCTGCTGCACGGGATCTCATCAACCAGGCCTCCTGCCGCTCCGCCCTTCGCTTCCCTCGTCACTGGCACGTCCTCCCCTCCCGCGGTCCATAGCACCAGCCCTTTCTCTTCCCTCCCTCCTGCATCCACCTCTACCCCTGCCACTCCTTAGCCTACCATGGTGGAATCTGCCGCCTCCCACTCGTGCTCCGGTATGCCGCAGCAGCGCATGGACGGTTGCTCATGATCTGCATGGATCCCTTCGCCTTGGCCGTCGCCGCTCGCTGATAGTGACCACTGCCGAGGAGTACAACGTCCGCTAAGGGCACATGATTTCTGCAGTCGAGATGAACATGAGCGACCACTTTCAACATTCATAGCATAAGATATCTTGCTGATTTGATCTATTTTGGCTAGAGTGCATGGAATCAAACCCGGGTAATCAATTTGCTATGTTCACCATATTAGCTATAAGGAATTTATTATCTCTGTTTTATTTGCAGGATACCCAGACCAGAGGTAACATTTTTAATGACTTTTAAATTCAGTACAAGGTATTCTCATGTCTAAATACTAGAATTTTGTGTTCATTGCTAAATCGTTCATAAGGGGTTCATGTAGTTCTTTTACTCGTGTTTCTCGTTCGTGATGTGCAGGTGTCGCAGGCCCGACATGGAAGCAGAAGGTAGGAGGAAACAGGCGGGTGCTCGGGGACATCGACAGCGCTGTCCATGCCACCACACACACATCCTCGACGGGTAAGAAAATCAGCGCAAGGATCGAATCATGTCCTGTTTTTTTTTTGTTCTTCCATTCTTTGTACTGAACTGGATCTGGTCTTGGTTGCTGAAACAGCAAGATCCAGCTGCCGACGGGGATCAATCGCCAATCACTGGGAGCTTCAGCGCCTAGCTCTTCAAGAAGGCTCAGACTGATCCATCTAAGGTACGAACAGAACCCCCTTTCCTGCTCCTACATGCTTCAAAAGGCAATTTCCTAATGAAGGCTTGTCAAAACTTAGGGGTCCGGGGGCTTTACAAATGACACCAACATTTTGTTCATACAATTGAAGGAGTTCTTAGGTTCTTCTTAACTTACCATTGCTGGAGGAACTAGATAAACACTCTAGGAAGTATTGCTATGAGTGGTGCATCAAGGGGATAAGCAGGATAGGTAGATACCATATGTTACTTTGCAAGCAAAATTTCAGGCATAAATGTAAGTGCATCTAGTGCCCCCTAAGTGGTTTTGGAGTACTGAAGACAAATGGGTTAAGGGACTAATGTGTTTGGGATGTGGAGCATCCTACAGACATCACCATGTCAAGAGTCCGTTTGGCAAGTGACACTGCGACATCTACTTCACATACATAAAGGTGAATCATCTCATTTATACGTGTTCACTTGACCCCTTCGAGGATGGTATACTACTTGACACTCCTCTTGTATGCATACATGGGTATTGTCAGAGCTTTACAGATGACGAGGAGGAGTCGAAACATAAGAGTACAACTATACCATCTGGGAGGGAAGCATGGAAGAGAAGGAAGAAGAGGATTGTGCCAGCCCAGAAAAACTGGTACAACCAGTCCACTACCAGTAAACAACCCGTCCACCGGTACAACCGGTCCACTACTGCTCCGCCTGGACACCTTACTATAATCGAGCGGTACAAGACCGGTACCACCCGGTAGTTATAGTACAACCATGTACAACCGGTCTGTGTGCACGCAGAGTTGGCCAAGTGGCCTTGTATCTTTCCCATTCCGCCCCTCACTTACCCCTTCCTGGCTAGGACTATATATACTCTTTCCCCGCCTCATTTATAGGGTTAGCTAAGATTAGAACTCATATCATAGAGCTTAGCTCATGTATCTCCCCTTGTGGGATTCCTCTTGTGAGAAAGAAGACTCCATTGGAGTGCAAGGCCTCCTATGGAGAAGATCCCTAGTGGATGCAAGACCTCCACATGTGGAGAAGGATTCCCCAAGTGAATCATGAAGACCCATCTCTCCTAGAGATTTGGATGAACTACCTTGTATCTTTATTTCCCTTGTTGTTCTTGGATCTTGATGCACCTCTTGTATTGCTTATGATTCGAGGAGTACCGGGAGTGAATCTTGTCCAATAGAGTGTTTCCCCTTTGATTTCTCCATGTTTTCCCTTTGTGTTCTTCGTGTTCATCCTCGAATCCACCTCCAATTCATGAACATCGGGACAAATCGGGGCACTTTGGCCCATGCCTTATATCATCTTGGTATCATGAGCCACGTTGACACAAATTTGGATCCCTACCCCCCCCCCCCATGTTCTAGCCTTCCACGAAAAGAGCCCCAAAAAATTTCTTGCATTTTATTGTTTTGTGTGTTTTTGCTGATTTTTTATCTGTGGATCTAGTGTTTGGAAAGTGGACCCACCTCCCTTGGCATTCCCTGGCCTCGATTTTTCTTTTCCCCTTTGATTTGGTCCAAAATTTCGACTTGGTCTGCCCCCAAGTTCACCCCGTGCTCACATCTAGGAATTTTCCTGTATAGAGCGGTACGACCGCCCCCGCCCCCCAAGACGGTACAACCGCTCCCCCGTCAACTGATACTTCCGCCCGAACAAAACCTAGAACCCCAGTTTCGCCCCAGGAGTGGTACAACCACCTTCCCAAGCGATACAACCGCAACCCCCCAGGTCCAGCATTTTCGATCTAAAAAATGACACCTCCATGACACTCCAGGAGCGGTACAATCACCCTCCCAAGCAGTACAACCGCCCCTCCCTGGGCCCAAATTTCTACGATTCACCATTTTGACCATAGCTTCTTCATATGGACTCCGATTAGGCATTCCTTAGCTCATTTTGTAGCTATTGACACCCACCATCCAACAAAATTAGCTCCACCAACATGTGACATCATCAATTTTTTCATATTTTGGCAAGTTTACAATCTCCGGTGTTACAACTTCCATTTTAGTCTCTTGGAGGCATACTACGCTCGTCTTGGCAACCATGACCACTTGCAAGATAACGTTTTCTACGTGTCAGGGAGTTGAGCCCACACACATTCCACACCAAGGTTTTGAGGCGTTGTTGTTCACTCATTTTGTAGGCCCACCAAGATCAACTCCAGAGGAAATGACCACTAGTTCCGGTCTTCCACTGTGTCATCGCTCACAGCCAAGGGCAAGATGGAGGCCTCCCATCCAAACAGGGCAAGAATGGCTTTGATATGTGTCTTTGCCAGCGGCCGATCGAACAGCCTCACGTAGGCTTGGAGCGCCTCATTGCTGATTTGTTCCCCCTCATTGGCTAAGCACAACTTTCGGATGAGAATGTTTTGTTGCTTGGAAGCGTTCGTACTGCGCCCAACGCCTCATGCAATCCTCACACTTCACCTCAGATTCGAGACCAGCTGCCTCTTGTTGCATGGCCTCCTCTTTGTTGCAGTCGGGTCCTTGGTTGGTAGCCTAGAAAGAATCGGGAAAATGGCCTTTGTTAACTCGCCCGAAGAACGTCCAAGTTGTTACACCCTATGCATGGCGTGCATGGGTCTGCACCATTCGAAACAGGGCAGGTGACTTCCAGGAAGTGGCCCGACAAGGTGATCATCAGGAGATCATTATTGGTGTGATTTGGCGGGCCACAGGGTCCGCATTAGCCTCTACGCAGGCCAATGAGCGTGAAGACAATAGGTCCGCCCCCGAGCCCATGGATGAGTAGTCCTCGGGCAACTGGTCGTGGGAGAATAGGTGGGCGCTCGTGCCTCGGTTCGTCCATAACTGGTCATTGTCCTCAGGAAGGGGGAGTTCAACGGATCCCACCATGATCCTGTCAGCGTCTCATGATCCATCCATGTTCGCGCGCCCCAGGCATAGGATTCGTCTTGGCCGATCCCGAGGCGGGCTGCCGTATGTCAGGAGGCCCAGCTGGCTCTAAGTTGGAGCCTTCCACCGTGATAAAGCCACCGACGAAGGGGACCCAACCTTATCCCGCCAGGTTTCCTTGTCCATCGATTGGTCGTATGTGTTGCCGCAGGATGCGCAGCTCTCCACAGGAGGGAGCATAACCAGGCCATCCCCATCCTTATCTGGTTTTGGCTCGGTCAAAAGCATTTCGGTCCTGTAAAAAGTGCTGGTCACGTCCACTTTGGTCGTCTACAGGGGCAGCCTTGTCGGCCTGCCTAAGGCAGCTGGATGGGGTCACTGGTTCCTTGGCAGCTATCGGCACGTCACTCCATTCGGCGAGGGGCATGGTCTTCCCTTGCAGCGGAGCCGGCGCCGGTGCGGCAGAGGAGGCAACGGGGCCATCAGAACTGCCAGGACCTTACGCTGGGTCCATTGTGCCTCGCGCACCTTAGCGATCCGCATGCCGCATGTCCCCACCATCACGGTAGTCCCCATCCTCATCCTCCGGCGATGAAAGGGGTGGTGGTGGCGGCGACAGGTTGTGTGGCACCCCGGCTTAGAGCGACCGGTTTACCATGCATTGCCAGCCCAGAGACCATGTCTTCTGGCAACACACAACATCTTGGTACAGAAAACAACCGCTTTATTGATGCTAGCGGATCATAGTTTATATTACAACAAGTGTCGAGGCCAAGCGGCACACACGGTGCGGCTGAACAATATGTACATTATTTAGTGAACATAAAGGGGCCTCGATCATAACAACTACGCGGCAGCGGAACAACGTCGCATCGGAAATTCCATAGCACAGGGACACCGATGTGGACACGAACTAGACTCGAGCAGCACTCCTTTCCAATGAGACTATCCTGAAATCTGGCATGACACGCCAGGTCAGTACATGGAATGTATTTGCAAGCTCACCACAGGCATAATCATAATGACAAATAATATCATGATAATTAACCAATTAATAATGCAATAATATTTCAACATGCTGTGATCATGCTCTTGTTATAAAAGTCCCTCGGGACTGGCTTACCAACCGTGATCGTTCTTGGATCACAAACGTACCACCATCATGGTCTTGACTAGGGGTATCTCATGATCCTTACGGCGATCACAGCCACGACCAATACTTGGTCTCAAACATCTCGATGGCCCTCCTACCATCATCACAGTGCAAAGTTCATAACTTAGTGTGCAAAATTTATTAAACGTTAACCCATGGTGTGACCTACTGCGAGCGTGTCCGTAACCGTGGACTCGGCTATCGATAGATTATTACACTCTGTAGAGGTAGCACACTGTACCCACACCACAAAACCCATGGCCTCGCAATCCCATTCGGGTGGACCAATGGCATTCCGACGAAACCCCTCCATTGACATGACACTCTCCCGGCCACTCCGACTCAATCCCCACCGGGCTAGTCCTGGGTGGCCCCGTGTCTACTAAAGATACAACGACCACCGTCGTGGCCAAAACGATCCCACAAGGGGACTCGGTACCATAATCCCAACAACGGGCACACAAGGTTATGTCTGCTTACGGGCCAGGGTAAGCATGCCCATAACCTTCCTAATTGGAGGCACCGACCAGAGGCATGACAACGGTCCGAATCAAGGCCTTCCCATAAAGGCAAATGTGGTTGCACTGGGAACAACTCGATTCAGTGGCACCATGACCCGGCCAACGATATATTCAAGTTGAGTTATATTCATGTTCAACTTAAAATAAAAATGATCGGTGTCATCGCATGCCATGAAAATGCAACACTACATATGCATCACATATTAAGGGAAATGTCTGAGTCAACTATATTCACACTAAGCATAAACATCAATAACTCATGCCACTTTTCTGGTTAGGATAAACCTCACTTTAAACAGAATATTTTCTAGCAACTTTTATTATTTTACTCATGCAAGAAAATAACTTCAAGTAATTACTCATATGCATAACAATATTATTCTTTCATCATCACAAATGAATCCTAGTTTCTTTACCAACTAAGTTAGTTTCAAACATTATGTAAATCAAGCATATTAACTAAAACAAGCATTTAACAGAATATAAATAACATAATAGTTATTTAAATGCATGGATTAAATCTTTCATTCAAGTAAGAAAATCATAAATATTGAGATGGCACCATGAAAATGTTGATGTGGCTTGCCTTAGTGCAGATGAGGTTCACAAGCCTTCTGGTGATCCTCAAGACAAGCCTCACCCTCTGAAAATAATTTTAAACACAAGAAGAAAATATCAAGAACCCTTCTGAAAATCACCAGAAAATCTAGACAGCACAGAAAAATCTCATTTTTGACGAGCTGCTAGATTTCTTTGCAAAGAACACAATGCAAAAAGAAACAATTCATTTGGACTTATGGTTGAAGAGTTATAGCTGTTTGAAGCTCTCTGGAAAATATATAAATTTGAATTTAAATAAAACAAACTAGGGGGGTGACGTCGAAGGCGTAAAGCCTCGGGGCGCCACCACTCGTACCGCTTCGTGCGCATACTTAGTGACTGACTAGCGGGCCCCGCTAGTCAGGTGAGGTGGAGGGGGAGAGGGGAACGGAGAGTGGCGCGGCTTCACCGGAGCTCACGCCGGCAGCGAGGGCTCCTTGGCCAAAACGAGTGGGAGGGATCAAGAGAGGAGACGGAGGCGCACCTGCCCATACCCCTAGAGTAGCTAGGGGTGGTCGGACGGCGTCGGAATCGTCCTCTCTAGCGGAGGCAGAGAGCGGTGGTCGCCGGAGACGAAGACGACGGCGAACAGAGGCAACTCCAGGGGCTCCAAGTGGACGGAACGGCTTCACCGGAGAGTGGCGGAGGCTCTGGAAGGATCGCCCAGGCCTAGGAGGGGTTGGAGCTACCGCGACGACCTGAGGAGATCGCCGGCGAGCTCGTGCTCGGGGACGGCGGCCCGCGTCCTGCCTGGCCGGGCTACGGTTTCCTACGAGGTTGTGGAGTGTGTGGGAGTGGAGGATGATGCTCGAGGAGGCTGGGGAGGGCTCAATTTATAGGCGAGCACCGAGGGGGGTTCGGGCTCCGCCGGTGACACCTGGACACGGCGCCCGGCGACGAGGAGCGTCAGTGAAAGGGGGAGAAGGCGACACAACTCACGCGGGGACTGTGGGCGAACGGGGACGAGCACAGGATCGAGAGGAAGGCGACGCAAAAGTAGAGCGACTGCTTTATTGCGTTGGCCGGACCACGCCCGTGCTCGCTGCGGCGAGCTCCGGCGTCGGCGAGTGCCAGGGGGGAGTTAAGGGGGTCGGGACGAAGATGGTGGCGAGGTTTGGCGCGCTTTGGCAATCGGGGAAGCGAGCAAACGCGAAACAGAGCGCTCGGCGACACTCAGAGCTCGTCGACACGCAGCCTGGCATCGCGTACACGCGTGGTCACCGCGTGAACTCTGCCCTCAGGCCGACCTACGTCCAAAGTTCATGTCTGGCTTGTTGTTCGTGGTAGTTTTGAAGATTACCATGCTTTGGTTTGGATCCAGATGCAGTAGAAAAGATTTCACACGTTTAGTAAGTTTCTGATCAGTAACTTTGAGAGGTTACTGAGGTCAAAATGGCTGGGAGTTGGGGGTTGTGCTTTGGAGGCTAGCAATCATCTATTAAGGTGATGATGCATAAGAAAAATCAGCCACAAAGGAGCAAGTAAAATGGTAGTTGCTGTAGAAACCACCATTTCTGTCCAGAACAGAAAATATTTTCCGTAGCAAAAATATTCCAAAAAGTGATGAAATATTTTTGCTCAGGAAGGTGCCCTAGGGTTCAAAGAATATTTGTGAATTTTCTCAGATTCTTGTGGGCAAGAAAAATTGGGGTTGCTTTGGAGCACATTGAGCTAGCTAGGGTTTTAGAGAGGAAAATGAATATTTTTCATTAAAGAAAAATATTCCAAATATTATTTTGGGGTGAACCAGAGAGGGAATGATGATTAGAGAGGGAAATGAGGCACTTGGGTGAAAGCCAAGGGTACCCAAGTGTTTAAGTCCATATGAAAAGATTCAAAAACTCCAACTTTCAAAATAAATCCAAATGAAAATCAGGTAAATAAAAGAGGGCAAAAAAACCAGGCTGTCACAAACCTCCCCCACTTAGAATGAATCTCGTCCTCGAGATTCGGTTGCTTGGGAAACCATTCTGGATAATGTGCCTTTAGAAATTCTTCCCGTTCCCAAGTTGATTCTGACTCTGTGTGATGCTCCCACTGAACTTTGTAGAATTTTCTTATTTTACTGCGAGTGACTCTTTCCATCTGATCCAGAATTCTAACCGGTCTATCTTCATAGGTTAAATCCTTTGCCAATTCTATCTCAGCCATAGCAGTCCTTTTCTCAGGCGGCGATATGCATCGCCTCAATTGTGAAACATGAAACACGTTGTGCACGTCTGCCAATTCAGGGGGTAGTTCTAGCTGATATGCAACAGTACCCACTCGAGACATAACTGGAAATGGGCCAATAAATCTGGGTGCCAACTTTCCATGAGTCTGGAATCTCTTGACTCCTTTCATAGGAGTGACTCGGATGTATACGTGTTCTCCGGGTTCAAAACTGATTTGTCGGTGCTTTGCATCCTAATAACTCTTCTGTCGAGATTTGGCCAATTGCAATCTGTCTCTGATCTCCTTAACTTGTTTCTCAGCTTCCATCATGAGATCCGTTCCAAAAATACGGCTATCTCCAGTTTGAGACCAATTTAAAGGAGTGCGGCACTTACGGCCATACAAAGCCTCGTATGGTGACAACTTTAGACCGGTCTGGAAGCTGTTGTTATAAGAGAACTCGGCATACGGCAGACAGTCTTCCCATTTAGATCCTTGGGCCAAAACGCAGGCTCGCAGCATATCTTCGAGTATTTGGTTTACCCGCTCTATCTGTCCATCTGTCTGAGGATGATAAGCGGTACTGTATTTCAGTGCTGTCCCCAAGGCTTGATAGAGACGTGACCAAAAAGTGGAGGTAAAGAGTGAACCTCGATCGGAAGTGATGGTTCGGGGTACTCCCTGCAGACTGACTATTCTCGATACATACAGTTGTGCAAGTTGATCCGCTCGATATGTGGTTCTGATCGGGATAAAGTGAGCAACCTTGGTTAAGGTGTCCACTATGACCCATATTGCATCATTGCCTCGCCGAGTCTTAGGTAGTCCTGTGATGAAATCCATGCAGACATCATCCCATTTCCATTGTGAGACTGGCAGTGGTTGGAGAAGTCCAGCTGGCTTCTGATGCTCGGCCTTCACCTTGTTGCATATGTCGCAACAGTCCACAAAATAGGCAATGTCTTTCTTCATTCCATCCCACCAGAATATTTGTCGAAGGTCTTCATACATTTTCGTACCTCCAGGGTGAATAGAATATGAGGATTCGTGTGCTTCCGACAGGATTTTCTTCTTTAAGTCTGACTTATTGGGTACACAAATCCTTCCACGGAACCGAAGGGTACCGAATTTATCCTTTGAGAAATCTGGAGTCTGTCCTGCCATCGCGCTCTTGACACGTTTCTGTAGATCGATGTCAGCTGGCTGGGCCTTGCGGATTTCTTCCGCAAGCGTGGGGGTAACTTCCAAAATATTAGCGAGGCCAACATCGACTATGACCAGGTTGAGTTGAGCGATGTCCTCTTGAAGATCAGGAGGCAAGGATTTCAATATGACATTTAGGCTGACAGGCTTTCGACTGAGTGCATCGCCAACCACGTTGGCCTTATCCGGGTAGTAATTTATTCCAAGATTATAATACTTGACCAACTCAAGCCATCTTCATTGACGGAGATTTAAATCCGGCTGAGTAAACATATACTTGAGATTTTTGTGATCGGTAAAAATTTGGCACCTCTTCCCGATGAGGTAGTGCCTCCAAATTTTTAGAGCATGAACCAAAGCGGCCAACTCCAAATCATGAGTAGAATAATTTCCCTCGTGGGGTCGTAGCTGTCGTGATGCATATGCTACTACCTTGCCGTCTTGCATAAGTACGCATCCAAGTCCTTGTCTGGAGGTGTCACAGTACACATCAAAACTGCGGTAGATATCTGGAAGAGTCAATACAGGTGTGGTCGTCAGCCGTATCTTTAGCTCATTGAAACCTTTCTCACAGTCCTCAGTCCATTCAAACTTTTTATCCTTTTTGAGCAGCTCCGTCATGGGTTTAGCAATCTTGGAAAATCCTTCAATGAAACGACGATAATATCTGTCTAATCCAAGGAAACTCCGGATCTGTGTTACGGTCGTGGGTGGCAACCAATCGAGCACATCCTTTACTTTGCTCGGGTCCACGACTATACCTTCGGCGGATAGTACATGTCCGAGAAACCCAACTTGCTTGAGCCAAAACTCGCACTTACTGAATTTGGCATATAGCTGATGGTCGCGGAGTCGTTGTAGCACTGCTCGGAGGTGATCCTTGTGATCTTCTTCACTCTTGGAGTAAATGAGTATGTCATCGATGAAGACTACCACGAACCTATCGAGGAAGTCCATGAATACTTTGTTCATCATACGCATGAAGAAGGTAGGGGCATTGGTGAGACCAAAGGACATAATCGTATATTCATAAAGACCGTACCGAGTAGTGAATGCGGTCTTAGGAATATCTTCCTTTTTAATCTTGAGCTGATGATATCCCGTCCAGAATCAATCTTAGAGAATACCTTGGCCCACCGAGCTGATCAAATGATCATCAATCCTTGGCAGCGGATATTTATTTTGATGGTGACCTCATTCACCGACGGTAATCCACACACATGCGGAGGCTGCCATCCTTTTGTCCACGAAAATAGCGGTGTGATCCCCATGGTGAAGAGTCGACGGATATATCCTTTCTTGAGCATTTCATCAAGCTGTTTCTTTAGCTCCACTAATTCTGATGAGGGCATCCGGTAATACTTCTTGTATAACGATGCGGTTCCGGGCACAAGATCTATTGCAAACTCAAGCTCTCGATATGGTGGCATGCCTGGTAGCTCTTCTGGAAATACATCAGGAAACTCACTGACCACAGGAATTAATTCCAATTCAGCCACAACAGTGAAGACCATTTCTTTCTTGGGTATGCTTCTGCGAGCATAGAATTTGGTAGTTTGCCCCTTCGGACTGGTCAAAGCAACTTCTCGGGTCACGCAATTTATGCATACTTGATATTGGGTCAACCAATTCATACCCAATATAACATCCAACTTGGCGGACTCAATAATTATCAAAGAAGTTGGAAAACCGACTCCGTTGATATTGATTTCCAGATTACGGTAGACCAGATTGCTCTTGATTAAGGATCCCGGGGTTTGTACCAGCATATTTTTTCCCAAAAGCGAACAAAGAAATTTGTTTTGGGCAACAAAACTCCGAGAAATAAAAGAGTGGGAAGCCCCAGAGTCAAATAAAATTACTGCAGGTATGTTACTAACAGAAAACATACCAATGACGACTTCGGGGTTCTCTTGGGCTTCATCGGCGGAGAGGTGATGCACGTGCCCAGTAAAGTTTTGCTGGTTCGGGCATGACTCCATAAAGTTGACTTGTGGCCTGAATAGCGCATTCACCTTGCTGTTCTTGGGGCACTGTCTGGCATAATGTCTGTTTTGCCCACAACTGAAGCAAGAATTGTTGCGCTGGCGCTCCTCGTGCACTGAGTTGGTCACGACATTCTTGACTTGAGTGGTGGTCTTGTTAACATTCTATTGCCAATTGGGCTTGTATTCCACCTGAGTCTGCTGCCAGGTACGAGCCTTTTGCACTGGTTGTCCATCTTTCTTTGGCTCAAACTTGCGCTTGTGGTCGTTGTTAGCAGGCCTATTATCTGATACAAGCTTGTGTTCCCTTTCAGCAATGAAAGCCTTGTTCACCAGAGTTTGGAAATCTGGGAAATCAAACATACTGAGAGTACACCGGAGATGCGGATTTAATCCACCAAGAAATTTGTCAATCTTTCTTTCTTCGGTGGCCACGTCATAAAGGGAGTAACGGGCCAGATGATTAAATTTTTGCAAATATTCACCCACAGACTGATTTCCTTGGATGAGTGCGAGAAATTCTCGCTGCTTAGTCTTCATAATTCCAAAGAGGGATATGATATTTCCGAATCGATCCTTGAATTTTGACCAGGTGATTTCTTCATCAGCAGGCCACATGGCTTTTGCATTTTCCCACCATATGGCAGCATCACCTTCAAGATAATGAGTTGCAAATGAAACTTTATCATTTTCTTCAGTACGAGCAATCTCAAGCTTTTTCTCAATGGTACGCAACCAATCGTCTGCATCCAAGGGATCAACAACCCGATCAAATCGGGGCTTGGTCCTCTGAAAATCGACAATTGGAGTAATGACCGTTTTGATTTCCATTCTGTCCAACCATAGCTTGCACACTTCTTAATATTTCAATCAGATCATTGTTCCTTCTTTCCTCAAACATACACAGAATTTGCTCGGTGGAGGGCGGATTTGGCGGTGGAGGCGGTGGCGGAACGTACGGCTCGGGAGAGTGTCCTGCCTGTCATTTAGAACGACGAACAAGAGTTCCCTCACGAACGTTGCTACTGCTGCCTCCCCGCGGCATCCTATTATGATTTTTCCCAAGACAACGCAACCGAGATGAGAAGCATTCAAAATCAATTGGGGGAATCCAGCAACAAAAGCCCGAGAAAAACCGAAATGACAAAGAAAACACGGCGAATAAAATAGAGTTCCAACATAATTATAAATAGACTCATACATGAAAGATAACCAACATGCCAGGTTCAACTACTCTCATACAGGCAATGAAACATCATGACTCGTACGACTACATCCGTACACCATCCTGACGACTACGAATACTTGGGGGCACTACTGCTCTGCTGGTGCTGCGGTGTCCTCTCCTGAAGCGGACTCGGATCCTGAACTGACGAGGTTAGCGGAAACCTCCGGGTTAAAGCTAACACGACGGCGCTGCCTCGAGGGCTCTCCCTCAGGGGCAGGGGTAGGGTGAAGCATCGGCGCTACATGAGTATTGAGAAGTGAAACCCACTCAGCAGGAGCACTGAGAGGATTTACGGTCGAGGCGCCCGAGCTACTCGGAGGAGTAACCGGCGAAATAGGGGAACTAGAACCGACTGGAATATAAGGAGTAAATCCCAGAGAGGATGGAGTAGTGGTAGATCTAGTAGAGACTAAAGCAGAGGCTAAAGCAGTACGGGCACGAGTCAGCTCTCGAGCCAGCTCGTGGATCATAAGATAGCTAGCGGTGACATAACGAGCAAGGTGGCTAGCGACACTATCAGACTCCGGATCAATGATAGGGAAACGGACACGACCATTGTCGTGCAGAGAAGGATAGTAATAGAAACCTGGGTGGTTCTGCATCCGGGCCTCGTTGTAACGAAGCTTGACAAGGATCTCGAATGCAGCAAACTGGACAACCTGAGAAGCGGTAGAAGCGTAACCACTCCGAGAAGTAATAGTGTAAGTGCTAGAATCGGAACTGGTGCGCAGATGTGACGCCCCCGATTCAATCATACACTAATCATACACGCAAACGTGTACGATCAAGATCAGGGACTCACGGGAAGATATCTCAACACAACTCTAAAAATAAAATAGGTCATACAAGCATCATAATACAAGCCAGGGGCCTTGAGGGCTCGAATACAAGTGCTCGATCATAGACGAAGTCATGGAAGCAACAATATCTGAGTACGTATATAAGTTAAACAAGTTGCCATAAGATGGCTAGCACAAACTGGGATACTGATGATCAAAGAGGCACAGCCTCCCGCCTCGATCCTCCTAAACTACTCCCGGTCGTTGTCGGTGCCCGCACGTAGTAGTAGGCACCTCCGGTAGTAGGAGTCATCGCTGACGATGGCGCCTGCTCTGAGCTCCAAGATCCGTTGCGACAACTAGGTAGAAGGGAAAGGGAAAAGAGGGAGAAAAGCAACCGTGAGTACTCATCCAAAGTACTGCAAGCAAGGAGCTACACTACATATGCATGGGTATATGTGTAAAGGGCCATATCGGTGGATCGAATCAGAATGCCGTAATAAGAGGGATAGCTAACCCCGTCAAGACTACGCTTGTGCCACCTCCATCTTGCAGCATGTAGAAGAGAGTAGTTGGTAAGTTCACCAAGTAGCATCGCATAGCATAATCCTACCCGGCGATCCCCTCCTCGTTGCCCTGTTAGAGAGCGATCACCGGGTTATATCTGGCACTTGGAAGGGTGTGTTTTATTAAGTATCCGGTTCTAGTTGGCATAAGGTCAAGGTACAACTCCAAGTCGTCCTGTTATCAAGATCACGGCTATTCAATAGATAAACTTCCCTTCGTGGGTGCACCACATAACCCAACACGCTTGATCCCATTTGGCCGGACACACTTTTCTCGGGTCATGCCCGCCTAAGATCAACACGCCGCAGCCCCACCTAGGCCAACAGAGAGGTCAAGACGCCGGTCTAAACCTAAGCGCCAGGGTCCGGGCCCATCGCCTTAGCACACCTCAAGATGTTGCGAACGCGCCGCATAGCGTAATCTAGCCCCTTAATACAAGAGCGTGCTTACGTTCCAATCCGGGCGCGCCGCTACCATCGAGGTCACGAAGGCTTCGATCGATACCACGATGTCGAGTGCCCATAACTGCTCCTCACAGAGCTGGTTAGTGTGTATAGACCAAATGGCCGCACTCGGATCAAATACCAAGATCTCGTTAAGCGTGTTAAGTATCTGCGAATCTTGGCTGTGGCCAGGCCCACCTCTCTCCTAGGTGGTCTCAACTCGCCTGCCGCCTCCGCCACAAAGTAACAAATGGGGCCGTCTGAACCTGTGCCCACCTCTACCAGATGGAGCCACCGTCCCTTCAGCCCCTCATCGTAATCACTTATGTACTCAACGAAATGACCCGACTTTAGTCACCACATGTGTCATGTATATAAAGTATATAGTATATACCCGTGATCACCTCCCCAAGTGATCACGACCCAAAGAGTATAGCATGGCGCATGCACAAGAGTGTAGGGCCACCGATGGAACACTAGCGTCCTATACTAAGCATTAGGATAGCGGTAAAGGTATCAACAATTGTAGCAACAATGACAAAGCTATGCAATGTAATAGGATTAACCGAAAGTAGTAACATGCTACACTACTCTAATGCAAGCAGTATAGAGAAGAATAGGCGATATCTGGTGATCAAGGGGGGGCTTGCCTGGTTGCTCAGCCGAGAAGGAAGGGTCATCAACACCGTAGTCGTACTGGGTAGCAGCGGCGTCGGTCTCGGTGTCTAGCGAGAGAAGAGGGGGAAGAAACAATAAATACAATGCAAACAAATGCATGACGATGCATGACATGACAAACCGTGATGCTAGGTGTGCCCAATCGCGGTAGTAGGTGGTACCGGCGAAGGGGGGAAACATCCGGGAAAGTATCCCCGGTGTTTCATGTTTTCGGACAAATGAACCAGAGGGGGAAAGTTGCGAGTTTGATATGTTAGGGGTGTGTGGCGGACGAACGAGCTGCGTATCCGGATTCGTCTCATTGTTCTGAGCAACTTTCATGTATAAAGTTTTTCCATCCGAGCTACGGTTTATTTTATATTAATTTTAAAAGATTTGAATTAATTTTAGATTTAATTAATTTAAACCAACATTATCCAGAATAGTGTTTGCTGACGTCGACGTTAGCAGTTGACCTGGTCAACCTGACAAGTGGGTCCTGCATGTCATTGCGTGACTAACTAACTAAGTGTTTAGTTAGATTAATTAGCAGGTTAATTTGGTTTAAAAGTTAGTTCACCAAATTAATTATGTTAATTAATTAATTAATTAACTATTTTTATTATTAACTAATTATTTATTATATATATTTTTAAATCTTTTTTGTAAACCGTTCTGTGGGCGGGGCCCATATATCATAGGACCTAAGGGCCATAGCGGGTTCGGGTGGCGTAGCGGGCAGCGGGGCGAAGGGTGCCTGCACGCCCGAGCCACCAGGTGGTGCGACGAGGTCAGAGGCGAGGGTGGTCACGAGCACGCCCACAGTGAGCAAGGCGAGCAAGGCGGGCCGCACGGGCAAGGGCGCGGGCATCACGCCCGGACGTGGGCAGGGCGCCAAGGCGAAGCAGCGAGGCGGCAGAGAGCATGCAGGAGGAGGCACAGCGGCGTGCGGCCGGTGGGAGCGGGGCGGCGCGGTGGAGCAGATCCGTAGAGCGAGAGTAGGGGCGGCGAGCAGTCGCGGTGGCGCAACGAGGAGGTCAGCGGGCGGGGAAGAGTGAGAGGCGGTGCGGCCTCGGCGAGGCAGGGACACGGCGGCAAGCAGCGGTGACAGTTGGCGCGCGGGGTTGGGGGAGAGCAAGCGGGCGGCGTGCGCATGCCAGGGAGGGTGCGGTCGCCAGAGCACGATGACGGGCGTGCGGCGCGGGACCGGCAGGGCGCGCGGGAGGGGATGCGGTGCGCGGGACGATGCCGCGGCCGTGAGCGCGTGCGCGAGACAGAAGGAGGAGAGGAGGAGGCGGAGGCTCACATCGAGGAGCAGGGACGGGGCAGTGGGGGTCGGGGTGGTCGACGGGGACGACGCGCGACAGGGAGGCAGGCCGGTGGGGAAGTCCGGCGAGGTGGCGTGGTGGCGCGGGGGCGCCGGCGTTCGGCGGCGACAAGCGGTGGGGCGAGGATCGGGATCGATCCCGATCCGCATCCGTAACGAGGGGAGTGGGGAAGTGGGGCGACGGGAGGGGGGAGGGTGTCGGTGGGGCTAGGGTTTTGGAGTGGGGAAATGGGGAGTGAGGGTGGCCGGTTGGGTCGGCCTGGTGGTCGTGGCTCAGCTTGGGCGGTTTCTTTGAGCTCGAGGATGAGTGATTTCTCTTTTATTTATTTTTGTTTTATTTTATATTTCTGTTTTACTGTTTATATTTTAGTTTCCTTTTGAATTTGGTTTTATAAACTACACCACTCGTTCCTAATTTAGTTTTGATAAGTATGGCACTGCCCCATAAGTTTTTGGCAATAAAACAAATAGTTTAATATTTTATCAAATTGAAAAGGGTAGTTAGTTAAATGTTTTGCTGCTGTTTTAAATATTTTAGTGCACTTAAACCTTTTATAAAATTGTGGTTTCTCCACAATAATTACCTATGCATTATTTGGCAACACCCCAACATTTTAGTTTTAATATTTGAAAATATTTTATTGTTTGCTTGATTTTGAATTTGAATTCGAACAGGTTTCAAACTAACGCGAGATTAGCAACAATAATCGAGGTGACATGGCATCATTAGCGGAGGGTTACTATAGCTTAATTATCCGGGCGTCACAATTCTCCTCCACTACAAGAAATCTCGTCCCGAGATTTAAGCGGTGGATGACGGGGAAAGGTCTGGTTACGAAATTCTAACGAATCTTCTCGGGCTTGGTTGCTCTTCTCGAAGTGGTCGATCCATTATATTGCCGTCTTCATTTTTGTGCTTCAAGTCATGAAGATGAAGTCGGTATCCTTTCTTCGGGGGTTCCATCGTACTTACGAAAGAATAAGGGAGTATTCCGGGAGAACGAACCTCTACAAGGTTGACTATCT
This sequence comes from Aegilops bicornis, assembly GCA_021605145.1. Lineage (NCBI taxonomy): Eukaryota > Viridiplantae > Streptophyta > Magnoliopsida > Poales > Poaceae > Aegilops > Aegilops bicornis. The sequence goes on from CM038674.1 coordinate 295,415,642, forward strand.
GGTCGATAACATCGGGGAAGGTGGTAGAAAGTAACTCTCGAATTGAAACTTGAGAAAATATCGAGAGCAAGGTAATGAGGTTTCATGGGAAGTTTCGAGCGAGCAGGCAACTGTTCGATGCCTGAATCAGGGCGTGAAAGGGGCTCAAAGCAATCAGGAATAAGTATTGCGTCCGGTAACAGATTTGATGATCCCTCGGAAGGTGGCTCATGAAATACATACGAGGCCACACGTGAGGAACAACCTTAGGAACAGGGGGTGCAGGAGAGCATGATATCCATGACATGATATAATGTAGTAAATTCCTTAGGTAGGGGAGAGAATTTTCATGACATTACCCATACCGCGGTGTTTGGATAATCGAGCAGGAAACATTTAGCATTGGGCTTCAAATGTTTTTGTTGAAAATCGGAGTACCATGGACATGCTTCGAGATAGCACTGACATGGTTTGCAAGCAAAGGTCAGACTTTGTATTCACAAAGGATCCATCAGGAACATCTTATAGAATAAGTCTTACAATTTCCTTATGGAAGAATGGCTAACCTTGCTGAAAAGACGGGGTATTATAACATTGAGTTCCCCAGCCGTGTGCTAGGCATGACATCACCTTACCGGTCATATAAAGATCAATGTTAAAACTCCCGGAAATATGTTCAAACCATCATATCGACCCGAGATTTGGATCCGATTGGTGTCAGGATACCTCGCACTCATGATGCCCGAGAAGGAAGGGTGCAACTCAATTTGACGTGATGGAGTTGCAAGATTCTCGAATAAACTATGGAAGCAAGTTCAATCATGAGTTCATCATTAAACCAAGGAGAGGATGAGGAGGTGGTGATGAACTCAATGACAATTCATTGGGATTTCCAAAAGATGGATTTCCCCAATTATGTGAACAAGGAGATAACATTTTTCAGATCAAATGATATAATGAGGTATGCTCGAGGAAAACATACACAATTAAACATTGGTTGAAAGGTGCACCCGAAATATGGGTTGGGTTGTACGACCAATGCCAGAATGGTGATTCAATAATCAATAGTCCAAGAATGAACGGCCGACCATTAACTTCAAAGCAACAGGGTTGCTAGAAGGGCAGAATCCAAATAACACCGTTCACTTGTTGGTACCCCGGTTGGAATCAACACAAGGACCAAGAAAGAATGGTGATGGTGAGAAGTATCACTATACCAAGAATTTCTAAGATGTGGAGCAATCCTCACAACATCCTTGTCATCAAGTACATTAATACTTCAAGGTAGAACATCATACAAGCGGGATAGCAAGTTGCATCCATAACATGAACAAGTTTGTGTTGGGGGAAGGCAAGAATGTTGACGATGATAACACAATCATCGAGGGGCAAGGATAGTATTTCCCATCATGTACTTGATTGATATCCTGCAAGAGCTCAAAATGTTGATGATGATCATGACACATTTGTTGAGCGATTTCATGAAGATGTAATCGATTGGCGATGACATCAAGTCAAAGGAATGATGAAGCGAAAGGTTATTGGAACCACGGGTATGGCACAAACACGGAATTCAAGCTTGCTGTTCAAGGCATAATGATATGATGAGGAATATCGACGTAAGCTTAGCTCATCGTTGAAAATTGTGCTCCGGGAAGGACCAGGTAGCACGGTTAAAATTTAGCACGATAATGATATAGCCAATCAGGCTAGGAATGACTTGAAGGATTATTAAACTCATAAGCAACGAAAATTACTTAGAGTTATCATATCGAAGGTCGGAGCGCGGAATCAATTCACTTATCGATGTTCTTAGTTGACGACAACCCAGAACTCGTGGAGTGACTCTGATAGGGAAAGGTATTACTCCAGCACAAATTCATAAGATGTAGTGCAATGGCAAGATATCCTCGAGATACCCGGGGATAATACTCCAAGGCATATCAAATGAAAGGATGAAGTGGGGTGTATTGATATATAGAAGACAAGCGCTCACTACTGGAATCAGCTACTTTGCCATCTGCCAGATCTTTGCGTCCGCTAGCGGACGACAAAGAAGCTCTTTGCCATCAGCTACCGAAAAGCAGGCGGCAAAGAGACGGCAGACGGCAAAGAACCTCTTTGCCATGCGCCATTTTGTTGCCGTCCGCCAGCTGACGACAAAGAATCTTTGCCGTCAGCCAGCTGACGGCAAAGAGGGAGGTGGCCCCACCCACCCGCCTGCTTTAAAAACTTAACACTTCATTTTTGCCGTCTGCCAGCGTATCGGCAAAGAGAGATAATGGCGGACGGAAAAGAGTGGCGGACGGCAAAGAGTCGAGTAACTAACGGACGCCACCTCCCGCCTGTTACTCTCCCTTCTCTTCCTCTCTCCTCCCGACGCCCGCCTCTAGCTAGATCCACCGCCGCCTCACGCCTGGCGCCGCCTGCCGGTGCCCCCCACTGACCGTCCCATTGCTCCGGTGAGGGACTACTACTGCTTTTTTTCTGTTTTTTCATTTTTTGCTGTTTAATTGTTAGTGCTAGATTGTGTTAGTGTTAGTGTTAGAAAAGAATTAGAAGAAGTAGAAGAAGTAGAAGTAGTAGAAAGATGAAAAAGAAGAAGAAGAAAAGAAGTAGAAGAAGTAGAAGAAGAAGAAAAGAAGAAACGAAAAGAAGTAAAAAAGTAGAAAAAGATGAAAGAAGAAGAAGAAGAAAGGAAAGAAGAAGAAGAAGAGAAAGAAAGAAGAAGAAGGATAGAAGGAAACACCCCGACCTCGACCCCCGACCTCGACACCCCTCGACACCCCCGACCCCTGACCTCGATTCTAATTCCGACACCACACCCGACAACACCCAGACACCCCGACACCCGACCCCCCGAGGCCGACAGGGTCTTATATTTGTGAATTATTAGTTAGGTCATATATTTTTTGATTTTGTTATGAAAAACATCATATATAATTGTGTTGATCGGGTTGATTTAAATGTGCAGTTGTTTCACCGCTGCGAGGTTTGGTGTTCGACGACCTCGCCGTGTGTTTGATGAGCTCTGCCCCTTTGTTCGTGGGTGAGCACAAATGACATGTCCTCCTCCCCCATTAATTATTTGCTCTGTTCCGGTGTTCGTGCCGATGAAACTTGATAGCTAGCTATATATGTGTCTTGAATCATCAAGATGCGTAACTAATATGTGTTTCTCGCTCGAAAGCGTCATAGTTATAAATATGCATGCATTTGCATATTTATAACCTTGATTCTTTCTCGAATTGTCCAACGCTATCCATGGATTAACCGAGTATGTGTAGATTGGGTTCGTTTTCCCATATGCTTTGCTCCGGATCCGACGCATAAATTTCGTCTGCCTCCCCGTTGTTCTCCTGCACACATCCTCTTTGTTTATTGCGTATACGTGTATCAGAGAACAAATGGGAGGTGTCAAGCTAAATTTTATCGGATCCGGAGCATAGCATGGGAAAATGAACCCAATCTACACATACTCGGGTGGGATTAGGACCTATCATTACCTATTAGAGTGTAGGTTGCATGGACGTAATAAAATTGACAAAGTAGATCAACCGATGAATATATACATGGTGAATTATATATATAATTGTTGTGTGCCCAAGAGTTCGAAAGTCAAGATGAGTGATCGTATGCGTGGATGTATACCGGTCACACCGGTCGTAACAAATGGAGCGCTGAATGGTTCACAAAAACCAAGGGGTTTGTGCAAGCCGCATTTGCAAATGGCCGAGAGGAAAACTTGGTGCCCCTGCTTCCGGCGCGGCAATTGGGAAAAGAGGACAGAGGCTGAAATGGGTAAACACCGCAGAAGAATGGTTTTACGCCCGATTATACGGTGTGGACATTTCATGGTGAGTCTCGCCTAACGTGACCGAGCTGAGGTGGATCGTCGTCGCACCGACGAGCATGGTACCGAGATGGAAAACATGGTGCAAGACTATGATGATGCTCGGATTCAGACGAGGAGATGGAGGAATCTGCAAAGGCCTTCAATGAAATGTTGGAGTCTTCAAAACGTCCGCTCCACGAGCACACTGAGCTTTGTCAGTTGGATGCCATCTCACAAGTAATGGCTTTGAAGGCTCAGTTCAACTTGGGCAAGAGAATGCTATGATGCAATTATGACAAGTATTTGGACGCTTTCTACCCAAAGGCCATGTAATGCCCGCAAACCTGCATACCAGGACAAAATCCTCCGTGCAATCAAGATGCCCTATGAGAAGATACATGCCCGTGAGAAAGGATGTGCCTTATTTAGGCTTGACTATGCGGACTTGAACTATTGTCCCATTTGCAAGTCTTCCGTATATTGTGGTAGACAACGGTATGGGTGAGAAGACACGCACCAAAATCCTCGTTAGTGTTCTTCGGTATATGCCAATCGTATCAAGACTTCAACATCTTTTCATGGTCGAAGAGACGGCCGACATGCATGACATGGCACAAAACAGGCAAAAGAACCGAACTAGATGCGATGGGAATCGATGATGGTACACACATCGGATGGTGTTGCGTGGAAAAAGTTTGATGAATTACATGTCGACAAAGCGGCAGATCCGAGGCATCCTCGAGTCGGCATCAAGACCGATGGGTTCAGCAGGTTCCGTATGACGGCAACCCAATACAGCTTGTTGGCCCGTATTTGTCTTTTCCACTCAATCTCCCCGGACAGATTATGCAAAGAAAGAACATTTTCCGACGCTGATAATTCCAGGCCCAACTATTCGGGAAAAATATGAATGTGTACATGCAGCCGCTTAAGGACGAATTGCAAGAAGCCCGATAATGGGTTCAAGACATACGATGCCTATAGCAAACGAAACTTCATAATGCGTGTCCGGTACATGTACTGACGATGACTTGCCAAACAGATGCGCTTATTCGCTATTGGTGTGTGCATGGAAGGTTCCCGTGCCCCACATGCAAGGAGCTCTTGAGTTTCGTTATTTCGTGCCGGTGGCAAGTTTTCTTGCTTCGACATGCATAGACAGTTCCTCGGATCCTCGCCATAAGTTCAGGAAAGACAAGAAGAACTTCATCAGAGGTAGAGTTGTAAAAACTCGCACCACCTGCGCTGACAGGCCAATGCACTCGGATCGCTTAAACGCCTCGAGCGCATCCAGAGCGCCTGTGGTACTTCAAGGGTAAAATTCGAGCACGCCTCGACTCACAAAACATGCTTATGGGATCTGCCTTACTTCAAAGACCTCCTTTGCCCACATAACATCGACGTGATGCACACCGAGAAGAATATCGCCGAGGCACTTTTTGGTACATTGTTCAAAGCATAGATGGGAAGTCAAAGGATAATACTAAGGCTAGAGTCGATCTGAGGCGCTTATGTGATAGGCCGTTACAAAACATGAAAGAACCGAAGGAAAGCAGAATCGACGAAGCCAAAGGCATGGTTCAATCTTGGAAGGCCAGCTATGAGGGAAATTATCTTGTGGGTGAAAATGCAGTTGATGTTCCCCGATGGGTATGCAGCGAATCTAAAGAGGGGAGCGAGTCTTGATAAATTGAAGATATTTGGTCTCCAGAGTCATGATTGGCACATATGGATTGAGCGGGTAATGCCGGTGATGTTGAGTGGCTTCATCCCTGAGGATGAATGGCTAGTACTGGCAGAACTCAGCTATTTCTTCCGTGTTCTTTGTGCGAAAGAACTATCGACTGGCGTGCTAGAAGAAATGGAAGAGTTGGCGCCGGAGTTGATCTGTAAGTTAGAGAAGATCTTTCCACCGGGCTTCTTTAATCCAATGCAGCATTTGATTTTGCATCTCCGACCGAGGCAAGATTGGGGGCCTGCAAAATCGCTGGTGCTACCTAACCGAGAGGATGCGTAAGACGCTCGAGAAAAATGTAAAATAAACGAGAATTGAAGCGTCTATGGCTGAGGCATTCATCACTGAGGAGGCGGCAAACTTCGTGACAGCACACTACGAAACCAAAAATCGTCATTTGCATAATCTGAAGCCTCGGTACAATGCTGACGAGCCTAAAAAGGGTGGATCCAACCTCAGCCTATTCAAAGAGAATCTCGCATCAGCCAGTGTTTCAAATCCAGTATCTTTGGATAACGAAGAATGGCGGACCATTTCGTTGTATATCTTCAACAACCTCGATAGAAGTGCGCCATACATCGAGTAAGTTCTCGGTACATTGTTTCGCAACTTCTATTTCCTTTGAACTGCTTCTTATTCCTGGATATTTCATACAATGATACGCCGCCTATTCTCGTATGGAGCGGTGATCCAAAAGGATTCCGTCAAGAGTATGAGCTTCTCGCAGCAAGGAGGCGGCTATCCCGGTTTCATCTCTTGGTTCAAACAAACGGTAAATTATATTAGACAATTTCATTTCATTCGCTAATTTGTGCGTAATGCAACAATCCTTTCATATTAAACTTGTAAGCTAATTCAGAGTCTATGGACGCCGAATTGAGACAAGTCGCTAATGGTTTTGACTATAAGGTCCGCTCATTTGACAAATACGACATCAACGGGTATCGCTTTTCATACCTATGGCAAAGAGCTATCTATGGTCAATCAAAGTCTACAAATTGTTGTGTATCTGCTATCGTCAAGGAGGTACCGAGTATTATGGGAGAGTTGAAGCAATTTATGAACTTCTATTCTATGGTGAAAACCCACCGAATGTCGTAGTCTTCAAATGTTATTGGTTTCACCAAGGAGACTAGAAGGACTCATGAACATATAGGGCTAGTTGAAATCAACCAAAACACCCATTTAGATGTTCCCGATGTCTATATTACGGCTCAACAAAGCACCCAAGTATTCTATCTACCCTCGGTCCCGCCAAACTAATCCAAATCTGAAAGGTTGGAATGTCGCTTATGAAGTGCCGCCACGCATAGACTATCTCCCCAAAGGAAGAGGATTATGAACCTCACATTAACCTGCATACATATGAAGGAGAATTCTTCCAAGAGACACGCTCTTCCAAAAAGCGTTTCAAGAACCGCATACTTCACCCCAAAACATTGAAGTAGACAAATGACAAGGAATCCCACATCACCCAAGAGGAGGAACAAGAAGAGCCGAACAAGAAGAGGTTATCACGACGACCTCTCAATACTTGACCGACACGTAAAGGTGGCCTTCCACATGTTGATGCCATCAACCCTATGAGCCCGCCATTGATTATAGTGATGATGATGATTATGCATTTATTGATGATAATCGACGAGATTATTGATGATACGGTGAGTTTAATTTGAATGGACGTTACTTGCTAGTCTTAACATTTGAGTGTCATCATGCTAACTAAACATTGAAATGATCTTTGGTGCAGATAACTCCACACAAGCATCACACGATCCTTCTCCAGCCATCGCATGAGCCAGCCCGCCCCACACCTCCATGATCAAGGTAAGTTTCTCTAGTTTTTTGCTTAACAAATGCATAAAGACCTAGACTTAGCTTTATTTCATCAAATATGCTTACCTTAATGACCTAGAGTTAGCTTCTTTTCCTGCAAAATGACTTAATAAAGCTTACTGACCTCCAAAACCAGCCATGTTACCTAAGTTAGCTCTAAAACGATCTATACTTAGCTTTGTTCCTCCAAAATGACCTAAGTTAGTTATAATATGCTTAGTTAACTAGGTTTGCTCAATAATGACATGTACTTACCTTACTTATGTAAAAAACGGCATAATTAGCTTAGTTAGCTCATAAACGATCCATTTTACCTACGTTAGCTCTAAAATGATGCATTTTACCTAAGTTAGCTCATAAATGATCCATTTCACCTAAGTTACCTCACAAACGATGGCGTGCTTCTTCTTCTAGTCTTCTTCTTCTAGTCACCTTTTCCTAACTTTCTTATTTGCCATTTTGCGATTTCATTCACTTCGGAAGCTAGCTTGCTATGATGGAGTGCTTGTTTTTATTTCATTCTCTTCTAGTATTCTTCTAGCTTGCTACGATGGAACTTGCTATCTTGATGAAACTTTGCATTGTAATATGTATGTGCAACTTCCTAATGGTTGCAACTTATGTGTATGTGCAACTTGTCAGATATGTATGTACGATGAAACTTATGTGTCGTTAAATAGCCCTTGAAATATATCTATATATTTCATATATATTTGCTATGAAAATTGTTGGATTTAAAAAACAAGGAAAAAGCCAATATGCAGGCTCTTTTGCCATTCGCCATCGACGACAAAGGGCTCTTTGCCATCAAGAGCGGAAGGCAAAGAGGCCACGTGGCGTGCAACGGTAAGCTTCTGGGAGGTCAATTAATTTGGTCGGGCTTGTTTACAAGGGTCGACGGCAAAGGCCTTACGAAGTTTGCCATCAACGTCGACGGCAAAGGCTTGCCGTTAACCACCTAACGGAAGTAACAAGATTTATTGTCAGTTTACATTCTTGTCTTTGCCGTCATTGATGGCAAAGGCTCCTTTGCCGTCACCGCCCAAGGCATTTACAACATAGCTCTTAGCCTTCCTGCATTTTGTCATTGCCGCCCACTTTTGTTGTTCGCCGGACGGCAAAGACCTTTGCCGTCCGGCATCCATGCCTTTGCCGTCCACCGTGGCAGATGGCAAAGTAGCTGATTCCTGTAGTGGATTTAACTTGTCTAAGAAATGGACTCAAAGGAAGAAATTATGGTCGGAACCACAATCACAAATGATCGAACCACGGATACAAGATGAACTTCTAACAAGGGGTAATTATTTTTACGAGCAGCTTCCATGATAAGTTCTACATCGTGTCCATGGGCATGAACACAAAGTTCAAGGTCGACTCCCACTTCTCCAATGCATAACCTTTCATTCACTTCTCGTTTCTTTTTGAAATGGCATTAGTTGTTGAAAGTTTTACCTGGTGCAATACCAGATAAGTATGACCCGTGAAATCTTTCGGGTTTGCACAGATTAGGGAAGGCATTGGTTCAACCCATCGGGGCTTCTTAGGAACATATACCACGAGCTTCAAGAGTAAATATCACCAGCTCGAAAGCAGAGCATGGTTAGCAAAAGGAGAGGATACAATTTACCAAAGGCATTATGTATCAGAGAAAGAACTCGCAAGGTGATTAATTATGAAGAACACTATCGGATAATAATCCAACAATGGATATGGCGATCCACAATGGAGCTGATGTGAGTATCGATACCCAATCAGAGGAAGAAAGAATGCAAATGCATCGGTTTATAGAACATCTGAATAATTCAACGTTTAAATAGCAAAGGAATTATGATTTTCAAATCAAGGGATTAGGAGCAAATGCTCTGATCAAGGATGGATAAGTTGAATAGACTTAGGGGTACAATTGGCAATCTGATTGGCCGAGAACCAGCTCATGTTTGAAAGACGTCTGAGCCAGAAAGATAATTTATAAGGATCAACTGATGATTGCATGCATTCGCACACATATAGAATCAACGGACTTAAAATGATAGTGACAAAGGATGCCAATAAGATTACTAGACTTATGGGATTAACCAAAATGTAAGCAAGCAAGAATTTCAAGAGCAATAGGCTCCTGAGGTTTTTGGAAGATCGAATGGTATTTCGAAGATTCGTGACATACATGAATCAACTGGGGATGAGTGGATACTCGATAAGTGTGAGAAATTATCCGTAGGGATATTCATGTGGCAAGATCTGCAAGGCAGTAAGCACAACGTATTCTCGGAACATTAGGGAGAATTTCGGGGTATCTTGTAATAACAAGATCAACGGGGAATAATTGCATGAATGGCAAGTGTACTTGGTTATCCATTAGGGTTTATCGATGGAATGGAATTGCAAGAGGGATGGCACATGTATCGAGGGAACATCGGAGAGTAACTTCGAAATCTTCTAGTGTATCAAGCGATCATATGTATCGAGTGATTCCGGGAGGAAGTAGTTACGAGAACCTAGAGTTAGAGTTAGTAAAACCATTCAACCCGAGTAGAAGAGAGATAAGAATCCCAGAGTATAGACGAGAAATAAAAGATCCTAATACCACCCAATGGCGACGTGGGCCCATGGGCCGCACAACCATGTTAGTAAAAGTTTTGTAAAGTCTAGACTCGACTTCGGCCAAGGAGTTGGAAGGATTCCTACAGCAAATGGCTCGATACCAACTTGTGACGCCCCCGATTCAATCGTTCACTAATCATACACACAAACGTGTAGGATCAAGATCAGGGACTCACGGGAAGATATCACAACACAACTCTAAAAATAAAATAGGTCATACAAGCATCATAATACAAGCCAGGGGCCTCGAGGGCTCGAATACAAGAGCTCGATCATAGACGAGTCAGCGGAAGCAACAATATCTGAGTACAAACATAAGTTAAACAAGTTGCCATAAGATGGCTAGCACAAACTGGGATACAGATCGAAGAGGCACATGCCTCCGCCTCGATCCTCCTAAACTACTCCCCGGTCGCCGCCAGCAGCCTGCACGTAGTAGTAGGCACCTCCGTGTAGTAGGAGTCGCCGCTGACGGTGGCGCCTGCCCTGGTTCCGGATCTGGTTGCGACAACCGTAGAAGGTAAAGGGGTAAAGTGGGAGACAAGCAACCGTGAGTACTCATCCAAAGTACGCTGCAAGCAAGGAGCTACACTACATATGCATGGGTATATGTGTAAAGGGCCATATCGGTGGATCGAATCGTAGCATGCCGTAATAAGAGGGGATAGCTAACCTCGTCAAGACTACGCTCGTGCTACCTCCATCTTGCAGCATGTAGAAGAGAGTAGTTGGTAAGTTCACCAAGTAGCATCGCATAGCATAATCTTACTCGGCGATCCCCTCCTCGTTGCCCTGTTAGAGAGCGATCACCGGGTTATATCTGGCACTTGGAAGGGTGTGTTTTATTAAGTATCCAGTTCTAGTTGTCATAAGTTCAAAGTACAACTCCAAGTCCTCTTGTTACCGAAGATCACGGCTATTCGAATAGATAAACTTCCCTTCAGGGGTGCACCACATAACCCAACACGCTTGATCCCATTTGGCCGGACACACTTTTCTAGGTCATGCCCGGCCTCGGAAGATCAACACGTCGCAGCCCCACCTAGGCCAACAGAGAGGTCAGCACGCCGGTCTAAACCTAAGCGCACAGGGGTCTGGGCCCATCGCCCTTAGCACACCTCGCACGCTATGAATGCGGCCGGAAGCGTAATCCAGCCCCTTAATACAAGAGCAAGCTTACGTTGCCCAATCCGGGCGGCGCCACTCGGGCCGAGGTCACGAAGGCTTCGATCGATACCACGACGCCGAAAAGCGCATAACTGCTCCTGCCAGAATCGGGTTAGTGTGTATAGACCAAATGGCCAGAGTCAGATCAAATACCAAGATCTCGTTAAGCGTGTTAAGTATCCTCGAATGCCGACCAGGGCCAGGCCCACCTCTCTCCTAGGTGGTCTCAACCTGCCCTGTCGCTCCGCCACAAAGTAACAATGGGGTCGGGAACCTGTGCCCACCTCTACCGGGATGGAGCCACCGTCCCTTCAAATTTCTCATCGTAATCACTTATGGTACTCAACAAGTCAATTCGACTTTAGTCACCACATGTGTCATGTATATAAAGTATATAGTATATATCCGTGATCACCTCCAAGTGATCACGGCCCAAGAGTATACCATGGCGCATTTGACAAGAGTGTAGGGACACTGATGGAACACTAGCATCCTATACTAAGCATTAGGATAGCAGGTAAAGGTATCAACAATTGTAGCAACAATGACAGGCTATGCAGCAGAATAGGATTAACCGAAAGTAGTAACATGCTACACTACTATAATGCAAGCAGTATAGAGAAGAATAGGCAATATCTGGTGATCAGGGGGGGGGGGCTTGCCTGGTTGCTCAACCGAGAAGGAGGGGTCGTCAACACCGTAGTTGTACTGGGTAGCAGCGGCGTCGGTCTCAGTGTCTAACGAGAGAATAGGGGGAAGAAACAATAAATACAATGCAAACAAATGCATGACGATGCATGACATGACAAACCATGATGCTAGGTGTGCCCAATCACGATAGTAGGTGATATCGGTGAAGGGGAAACATCCGGGAAACTATCCCTGGTGTTTCGCGTTTTCGGACAAATGAATCGGAGGGGGAAAGTTGCGAGTTTGATATTTTAGGGGTGTGTGGCGGACGAACGGGTTGCGTATCCGGATTCGTCTCGTCGTTCTGAGCCACTTTCATGTACAAAGTTTTTCCTTCCGAGCTACGGTTTATTTTATATTAATTTTAAAAGATTTGAATTAAATTTAGAATTAATTTAATTAATTTAAACCAACATTTTCCAGAATAGTGTTTGCTTACGTCAGCATGACGTCAGCAGTTGACCTGGTCAACCTGACAAGTGGGTCCCGCATGTCATGGCCTAACTAACTAACTAACTAACTGTTTAGTTAGATTAATTAGCAGGTTAATTTGGTTTAATAGTTAGTTCACCAAATTAATTAAGTTAATTTAATTAGTTAATTAATTAATTAATTAACTATTTTTATTATTAATTAATTATTTATTATATATTTTTAAATCTTTTTTTAAACCGTTCTGTGGGCGGGGCCCATATGCCATAGGACCTAAAGGCCATAGCGGGTTCGGGTGGCGTAGCGGGCAGCAGGACGAAGGGTGCCTGCACGCCCGAGCCACCAGGTGGTGCGGCGAGGCCCTAGAGGCGAGGGTGGTCGCCGGAGCACGCCCACCGTGAGCAGGCGGAGCAAGGCGGCCGCACGTGGCAGGGGCGCGGGCATCACGCCCGACGTGCGTGCATGGGCGCGGCGTCGCGCGGGAAGCAGCGAGGCGGCAGAGAGCATGCAGGGGGAGGCGCGGCGGCGTGCGGCCGGTGGGAGCGGGGCGACGCGGTGGAGCAGATCCGCAGAGCGAGAACAGGGGCGGCGAGCAGTCGCGGTGGCGCAGTGAGGAGGTCAGCGGGCGGGGATGAGTGAGAGGCGGTGCGGCCTCGGCGAGGCAGGGACACGGCGGTAGGCAGCTGGGCGCCGCTGGCGCTGGGTTGGGGGGAGAGCAAGCGGGCGGCATGCGCGTGCCAGGGAGGGCGCGGTCGCCAGAGCACGGCGACGGGCGTGTGGCGCAGGACCGGCAGGGCGCGCGGGAGGGGATGCGATGCGCAGGACGATGCCGCGGCCGTGAGCACGTGCGCGAGACAGAAGGAGGAGAGGAGGAGGCGGAGGCTCACATCGAGGAGCAGGGACGGGCAAGGGGGTCGGGTGGTCGACGGGACGACGCGCGACAGGAGGCAGCCGGTGGGAAGTCCGGCGAGGTGGCGTAGGAGCGCTGGGGCGCCGGTGTTCGCGGCGACGAGCGGTGGGGGCGAGGATAGGGATCCCGATCCGGATCTGTAACAACGAGGGGAGTGGGGGCGAGTGGAGCGATGGGGGGAGTGTGTCGGTGGGGCTAGGGTTTCGTGGACTGGGGATATGGGAGTGAGGGTGGCTTGGGCTGGCTCAGGGTCGTGGCTTGGGCCGGTGGCCTCTTTGGCCGAGCTCCCGAGGGTGAGTGCTTTCTCTTTTATTTATTTTTGTTTTATTTTATATTTCTGTTTTACTGCTTTTTATTTTAGTTTCCTTTTGAATTTGGTTTTATAAACTACACCATTGGTTCCTAATTTAGTTTTAATAAGTATGACACCGCCCATAAGTTTTTGGCAATAAAACAAATAGTTTAATATTTTATAAAATTGAAAAGGGTAGTTAGTTAAATGTTTTGTCATTGCTTTTAAATATTTTAGTGCACTTAAACCTTTTATAAAATTGTGGTTTTTCCACAATAATTACCTATGCATTATTTGGCAACACCCCAACATTTTAGTTTTAATATTTGAAAATATTTTATTGTTTGCTTGATTTTCAATTTGAATTCGAACAGGTTTCGAACTAACGCGAGATTAGCAACAATAATCGAGGTGACGTGGCATCATTAGCGGAGGGTTACTGTAGCTTAATTATCCGGGCGTCACAGCAGAGTAACCACTGCGTGATACTCATACACTGAGTCTGCTAGACGCTCCCGGTACACACGATAGACTGGGTCGTCCCCGAGAGGGTATGGCCGACGCCACACGTTGCGAAGGAGGTGCGGCGACGTGAACGACATTAGCTGCAACTGGCACGGATACGGCACCGAAGCCATCTACACTCACAACCATTAGTAGGTTAGCATAAAAATAAAACAAGTGCATGCAATGCAACAACCAGCTACAAATGCTACTGGCACTCAACTTAGACTCGTATCTAACGTCCAGTTAACACGTCGTAGTCTAGCGTGGCCTTCAGTCAGCGCGGCTCTGATACCAAGCATTGTGGCACCCCGGCTCTATTGATGCTAATGGATCATAGTTTATATTACAGCAGGTGTCGAGGCCAAGCGGCACACACGCTGCGGCTGAACAATATGTACATTATTTAGTGAACATAAAGGGGCCTCGATCATAACAACTGCGTGGCAGCAGAACAACATTGTAGCGGAAACTCCATAGCACGGGGACACCGATGTGGACACGATCTAGACTCGAGCAGCACTCCTTTCCAACGAGACTTTCCTGAAATCTGGCATGACACGCCAGGTCAGTACATGGAATGTACTTGCAAGCTCACAACAGGCATAATCATAACGACAAACAATATAATGATAATTAACCAATTAATAATGCAATAATATTTCAACATGCTGTGATCATGCTCTTGTTATAAAAGTCCCTCGATCGGCTTACCAACCGTGATCGTTCTTGGATCACAAACGTACCACGATCATGGTCTTGACTAGGGGTATCTCGTGATCCTTAAGGCGATCACAGCCACGACCAATACTTGGTCTCAAACATCTCGATGGCCTTCCTACCATCATCACAGTGGAAAGTTCATAACTTAGTGTGCAAAATTTATTAAACGTTGACCCATGGTGTGACCTACTACGAGCGTGTCCGTAACCGTGGACTCGACTATCAATAGATTATTACACTCTGCAGAGGTAGCACACTGTACCCACACCACGGAACCCATGGCCTCGCAATCCCATTCGGGAGGACAAATGGCATTCCTACGAAACCCCTCAATTGCCATGACACTCTCCCGGCCACTCCGACTCAATCCCCACCGGGCTAGTCCTGGGTGGCACCGTGTCTACCAAAGACACAACGACCACCGTCGTGGCCAAAACGATCCCACAATGGGACCCGGTAACATAATCTGAACAACGGGCACACAACGTTATGTCTGCTTACCGGGCCAGGGCAAGCATGCCCATAACCTTCCCTAGTTGGAGGCACCGACCAGAGGCATGACAACGGACCGAATCAAGGCCTTCTCATAAAGTCAAATGTGGTTGCACTGGGAACAACTCGATTCAGTGGCACCATGACCCGGCCAACAATATATTCAAGTTGAGTTATATTCATGTTCAACTTAAAGTAAAAATGATCGGTGTCATTGCATGCCATGAAAATGCAACACTACATATGCATCACATATTAACGGAAATGTCTGAGTCAACTATATGCACACTAAGCATAAACATCAGTAACTCATGCCACTTTTCTGGTTAGGATAAACCTCACTTTAAACATAATATTTTCTAGCAACTTTTATTATTTTACTCATGCAAGAAAATAACTTCAAGTAGTTACTCATATGCATAACAATATTATTCTTTCATCATCACAAATGAACCCTAGTTTCTTTACCAACTAAGTTAGTTTCAAACATTCTGTAAATCAAGCATATTAACTAAAAAAAGCACTTAACAGAATATAAATAACATACTAGTTATTTAAATGCATGGATTAAATCTTTCATTCAAGTAAGAAGATCATAAATATTGAGATGGCACCATGAAAATGTTGCTGTGGCTTGCCTTAGTGCGGATGAGGTTCACAAGCCTTCTGGTGATCCTCAAGACAAGCCTCACGCTTTGAAAATAATTTTAAACACAAGAAGAAAATATCAAGAACCCTTCTGAAAATCACCAGAAAATCTAGACAGCACAGAAAAATCTCATTTTTGGTGAGCTGCTAGATTTCTTTGCAAAGAACACAATGCAAAAAGAATCAATTCATTTGGACTTATGGTTGAAGAGTTATAGCTGTTTGAAGCTCTCTGGAAAATATATAATTTTGAATTTAAATAAAACAAACTAGGGGGGTGACGTCGAAGGCGTAAAGCCTCGGGGCACCACCACTTGTACCGCTTCACGCGTGTACTGAGTGGCTGACTAGCGGGCCCCGCTAGTCAGGTGAGGTGGATTGGGAGAGGGGAACAGAGAGTGGCGCAGCTTCACCGGAGCTCACGCCGGCGGCGAGGGCTCCTTGGCCAAAACGAGAGGGAGTGATCGAGAGAGGAGACGCAGGCGCACCTGCGCGTACCCGTAGAGTAGCTAGGGGTGGTTGGACGGTGTCGTAATCATCCTCTCTAGCGGAGGCAGAGAGCGGTGGTCGCCGGAGACGAAGACGACGACGAACACAGGCAACTCCAGGGGCTCCAAGTGGACGAAACGGCTTCACCGAAGAGTGGCGGAGGCTCTGGAAGGGTCGCCCAGGCCTGGAATGGGTTGGAGCTACCGCGATGACCCGAGGGGATCACCGACAAGCTCATTCTCGGGGACGGCGGCCCGCGGCCTGCTCGGCTGGGCTACAGTTTCCTATGAGGTTGTGGAGTGTGTGGGAGTGGAGGATGATGCTCGAGGATGCTGGGGAGGGCTCCATTTATAGGCGAGCACCGAGGGGGGTTCGGGCTCCGCTGGTGACACATGGACACGGCGCCCAGCGACGAGCAACATCAGTGAGAGGGGGAGAAGGTGACGCAACTCACACGGGGACTGTGGGCGAACGGGAACGAGCACAGGATCGAGAGGAAGGCGACGAGCACAAAGGCATGACTGCCTTTGGTCGGACCACGCCCGTGCCGCGGGCGAAGCTCCAGCGTCGGCGAGTGCCAGGGGGAGTTAAGGGGGTTGGAACAAAGATGGTGGCGTGGTTTGGCGCGCTTTGGCAGTCGGGGAAGCGAGCACGCGCGAAACAGAGCGCTCGGTGGCACTCAGAGCGCGTCGACACGCATGCTGGCATTGCGTACACGCGTGGTCACCGTGTGAACTTTGCCCTCAGCCCGACCTACGTCCAAAGTTCATGTCTGGCTTGTTGTTCGTGGTAGTTTTGAAGTTTACCACGCTTTGGTTTGGATCCAGATGCAGTAGAAAAGGTTTCACACGTTTAGTAAGTTTCTGATCAGTAACTTTGAGAGGTTACTGAGGTCAAATGGCTGGGAGTTGGGGGCTGTGCTTTGGAGGCTAGCAATCATCTACTAAGGTGATGATGCACAAGAAAAATCAGCCATAAAGGAGGAAGTAAAATGGTAGTTGCTGTAGAAACCACCATATCTGTCCAGAACAGAAAATATTATCTGTAGCAAAAATATTCCAAAAAGTGATGAAATATTTTCGCTCAGGAAGGTGCCCTAGGGTTCAAAGAATATGTGTGAATTTTCTCAGATTTTTGTGGGCAAGAAAAATTGGGGTTGCTTTGGAGCACATTGAGCTAGCTAGGGTTTTAGAGGGGAAAATGAATATTTTCATTAAAGAAAAATATTCCAAATATTATTTTGGGCTGAACGAGAGAGGGAATGATGAATAGATAGGGAAATGAGGCACTTGGGTGAAAGCCAAGGGTACCCAAGTGTTTAAGTCCATATGAAAAGATTCAAAAACTCCATCTTTCAAAATAAATCCAAATGAAAATCAGGCAAATAGAAGAGGGCAAAAAAAAAAACCAGGCTGTCACTGGTTGCCATTGTCCAACGCCCCATCCCTGACTGGCGGAGGAACGTGATCTCAATGGGGTACCAGAGCGCCGTTGGCACGTCGGAGGCTTGCCCCAGGTATTCGCCTCTCGGCTCTTCAATAAACAGGTGGCGGCGGCCAGAATCTTGGATGGATCATCCGTCTCTAGCCAAACCTGGAAAGTAGACATGTCAAATCTACTCGCAGTGCGTTCCGCGACACTCTCCACAAATCCAAGTCCCCGCAAAACAACCTCCGCCGTGCGCTTGGTCCAGGCGTGCCCAGTAACGCCGATGAGCTTGAGGGGCACAAGGAAGGGCATGGAAGCACCTATCTCCTGCCCCTGTCTGAGCCATGGCCGGAGAGAGAGCTCGAACCAGGACGAGGCTGCGTATCTACGATCCACCATCAACTGCTAGATGATTGGGTGCTTATAGATGACAAGAAAGTCCTGCGAGTAGAATGCGCAGATTCACATATTGTTGGGGCCAATCCCAAATTCAGCGTGGAGTGCCTCTACAGACGAAGCCAGATCCACTTGTGGCCGCTCTCTAGTGACGGTGACCACAATCGTGCGAGCCAAATCGGTTTCCATCCGCACGAGTTCATTGGACGCCTCCATGTAGGAGCATTCAGTCTCGTCTACCGAATCCATGTGCGGGTGCACCAGAGGGCACACCGACGAATCCATCATTGGCCTGGAGAATGGCATAGAGAAACCGGGGCCAGGGACACTGCCCATCGATTCGCCGTGCAGCACTTGACTCCGAGGGCGGATGATCCTGAGTGCACCGGCGGGAGGAGGCCCAGGCAGCAGGGGGAGTGGCATGTCCGCGCGCCGGGCCGGCTCCTGATGTGTTGGCGGCTGGATGGGGGCCCTCTCATGCGCTTGGGGCGGTGGCGGAGGGGGCAGCGGGGCCTTTGCCCGATGACGGAGAGCCGGCGGCAAGCGGGCTTGGTGCTCCCGAGGCGACGTGCTCCACGGCCTAGGCCTGGTACAACCCCCGATGATGTGACCTTCTCCCTTGCAGCAGACACAAAAGGTCGACCTTGTGCAGTCAAGCAAGATGTGGCGCTCATCTCCATGGTTGTAGCAGCGTCCATGGAGGAGGAGAGGGATGCGACTCCTCGACGGCTTTGAGGTTGGGAGTGTCGGCAGGGAATGGCGTCGTGCCGTAGGTATTTGCGGAGAGGGAGTGCTCCAGGGACGCCGCGAGGTCTTGGTCTGCCATGCCGCCTCCGCCGCGGTCCCGACCATATGGGGATGGCTGCCTCCAGATCCGCTCTAGACGATGGGGTCGCGCATCGTGCTGACCACATCCGGGAGGATGATGATGGATCAAATCAGAGGCCGGGGAGGGGGCGGTGGCAAGCCGCTCAAGGAGGAGGACGCTGAGAGGGAGAACTGGGAGGCCATGCCCAGTGCACAAGGGGGAGAGCGCACTAGGGTAGGGGAGATGGATGCCGGTGCTAGAGTGGCAGCCGGCGTTTGGAAGTGGCCGCTGGGGCCGAAGCAGTGGCCGACGCTCAGGGGAGGGTGAGCTCAGAGCAGGGGAGCGGGAGTAGTCGGCGCTCAATGCAATCGGCCTATGCGGCAAAATTTTGGGAACAACAGGTCATACCTACTACGAATTTCAGTTGGAAGTCAAAGGCACCACTTCAGTGCCATTTCTTTGCCTGGTTGACTGTCCAAAACAGATGTTGGACTTCTCACAGACTAGAGAGGCGCAAACTCGATCATCAGGAGGCATGTCCCTTCTGCGAGCAAGAGCAGGAGACCATTGATCATATCCTTCTCAAATGCATTTTTGTGAGAGAGCTTTGGACCATTGTCTACTCTTGCCTCAATAGAGGAGATTGGATCCCTGACCACCAATCTAGCTTAACGCAATGGTGTGCCAACAAGCAAGGTATCATGCCTTGCACGAGGGACGTGTGTGCATTGTGATGTTAGTCTTCTGGGAGATCTGGAAGCACCGAAACTCAATTGTGTTTGACGCGGACCAACCTTCCATGACCAGACTAGTCAAGAAGATCGAACGGGAAGGCGCAAGCTGGAAGTAGGCGGGCATCATTAAGGGAGAGTGGAGCCACTATTTCAAGCATTGTCTACATGGGCCATTGTGAGGAGTTAGGTATGTAATAGGTAGATCGATCATGGAGTTGGCCTGCATATAATATGTAACATTCAACGTGGAGGGGTTTTCTTCTCCCCATCCTCCCTTTAATATATAGTACACACACTCATGCGTATTTGAGATTTTTTTGGCAAGTTTGTCTAGGCCCTCCACCATAAGTACCGCACCACCACTGTTGGAATCGGGGCTCCGCAGAACCAAGAAGGTTCAAACTCTAGGGCGTGTGCGAAGATCCCAACCAGCTCTAGCCTCAAGCTCACCACCCCACGACCTAACCTCGTCGAGTTCGTGTGAGCGGGGAATCAGATGAACACAAAGATTTACCCAGGTTCGGGCCACCTTGCGGTGTAAAACCCTACTCCAGCTTTTGGTGGATTGACCTTACGAGGAGGAGGATGAACTAGTACAGTGGATGAGCTGCCTCACGAGGGCTCAGGTAGTGACGATGAATAGGCCCGGGGTCGGATCGGATCCTTTCTACGGTGGTGGCTAACCCATATTTATAGTGGCCTTGGTCCTCTTCCCTCATAGTTTAGGCGGGAAGGGATTCCACAATGATCAATTTTAAAAGGGGACAAGGGGTACATCTTATCCTAACGAAAGGTGGTCTTCGCCTACAAAGCTTCTGGCCATGACGCAACGGTGGGCTAGGCGATGACATCCTTCCTGCTGAGCTCGTGGTCTTGGTCTTGTTGCACCGGAATGGAAAGCTTTGGGGCCTTCCTCGGGAACCTGTGCCTGCCCTTGCTCCCTTAGCAATCAAGAGGAAATCGCCCCTCTCACTCACGGGCGCCTCACTGCCTTGGTCGTCATGGCTCACATCATCACAACCTCATGAGGCGGGAGGCTTGCATAGAGCTTTCCGCCCCTCAGGAGGTAGGCTCGGGGAGCTGCTCCTAAGGAGGTCTTGGCGTCGTCCGCCTCGCGAGGCCGGGGGACCTCACGGGGGTCTTGTCCTAGTATGAATATTAGGGATTTTTTTTCTTTTCTGATATTTTCACAGGTTACAAAATATATTATTGGACATAATTTAGACAACATCACACAAAAACAGCAGATTCATCGAATACAATAGAAGATTAGTCTCCGAATACAATTCATCATATTAGTCTCCGAATTCAAAAAACCGAACAAAGATAGAACATTACAAGTCTCGAGACCGCGAGTAGTGAGTTTGTCTTCACATTACAAGTCGATATCGATCATCTAAACTACCATCACATAGAAGAGAGCTGCGGTCATCATCATGAGCATCATCGCGATGAAACTGGTCTTCATCCGTTCCTCCAACGCCCCTCCTCTCTCCCGATAGATAGCGGGCGATCTAGATTCCGCCCGCCCTAGTGGTGTACCCTTTAATCATATCACTGAAACGGTGAACCTGCCTCCGACACTCCTCCCAACCGTCAGAGACTCCAGTAACCTTACCCTTGTTCACGACATACGACGGCATCTCTATGCACAAGCCAAACAACAGACAATACATAAGCAATATATAAGTATGCAACAAAAGGATCGGAAGAGAAAAGCAAGACATTAATAGCATCAATTACATCTAAGTTGAATGACTGTCCAACCCAAAGAGACATACAAGTTCATTAAAGTTTAATTACAACATGAGCCAATCAATGTTTCAGAACTACACATAGCATCACTGCTGTCGACTCGACTCATGGGACCGAAGCGTGGATGAAGTCGCCGTCTGTCGTGATGGTCATGAAATCGCAGCGCTATCACCGCATTTGTAGCGCAGGTTCTATCTCATCGCTGGACGGTTGATGTCTGAGGTAGAACTGCCCCGAGGTACGAAGGACATCTTGATGGATAATTTCCGCAAACTCTGACTGGGTGCGAAATAATTCTTGTCTGATGTCCGCGTCCTGGATTGCCGACAAGCTCGCAGCCCAATCTTTGAGATTATCTGGTAGCAGAAGGTGATGATGGTCCCGTACAATCGCCCACATGTGATGGAGGGCGTAGTAGGCATCCTTCAGACCGCCAGGTGGCTGCTTGACGCAGGAGAACTTTGTATTCTAGGCAAACTCGTGCGCGCCGTACCGCCTAAGAGCTGGCTTGGCGAAGGTGCCTCCAAATTTGGCGTAGCCGAGGAGAACATCATCAAGAACTTTCCTGATATTTGTGTAGTCTATCTTGGAGTCACGGTCCGGGTCGAAATACGTGACCATGGAATATTTCGGGCTTAAGAGGATGAGTGTGCAATGTGTGTCACTGCACAGAACACGGAATGTTAGAAAAAAAAGAACGATCGAAATCTAAGAAATCATATGTTACGGGCGGTGAGGGGATGACTTACTCGGAAAGTAAGGCACGAGAAAGTTATCCTTATCCGGTTTGCCGTAATGACGCCCGAGGTAAGAACTCGCGACTTGCTCGTCCCCAACGCTGCCCAAGATCTTGGCACACATGTAGAAGGGGTCGACTATCACGATGTCCGGGTCTTGTCTCTAATGATCCGCATCTCCATACTCAAATAAAACAGCCGAACGAAGGTGTAGTGCAGCGGATGAAGGTTAAACATAGCAAAGATGTCATCAAACCGCAGGACGATCGTAGCCCCGACGGTGCCATCCACAAAGCCCTTGCCCTCTGGCACCTTGGCCACGAAAACCAGGTATGCCACATCATTCTCTCTGAGACGCCGCTTCTCCAAAGAAAGAACACTGTCATGCAGACTCCACATAGCACCGGTTGCAACATTGAGCATATTTGTCGATAGCATTGCCCTACCCGCCACATGCACCCTCCTTGAGATATCCTTAGGTGAAGGTTGCCCGTCCTGAGCACGGATCATACTCGGTGCCGGCTGGCTCGCACCCTTGTTACTCTTTCTTTTCCGTCCCTTCTTGATCTTTTGTTGTAATGAGACCGAAGTTCGCTCACGCATCGCCTTCTTGAGTGTATTGGGGCTGATAATATTTGGCACCTCGGCTATCTCGAGGCTCGGTGAAGTCGGCAATGGAGGCGCCTCGAGAATCAACACACCGCATTTACGCCTGTAACCGGGTTTCTCCGCTGCATCAGCCAGACCACGGTCGCCTTGGTTGGGTTCTTGAGAAAGAGGCCCGTAGAATTCGCCATCGCACTCCATATTCGACAAAGTACTTATCGACGCGTTGTTAAATGTAATGACCGCCGCCGTTGTCATCGCCGCCCGCATCCCGTGCCATATGCATGTTCGTGATCCTGTACATAGGGATGTCCGGCATGTCCCAGAAGGCCATGCGGTCTTGCTATGGCTTGGCGCCGCAAGACGATCGGGCGGTGTTGTCTTTTGGGTGGTGTCCCCGCCCCAAACGAATCCGCTCTTCGCCAAAGCAGGGGCCAGCTTAGGCAGGCGCTGAGGGTCATCAGATCATCTTCGTCGGCCCCGGCGGGTCGAATCGGAGGTAACAACTCGTCGCAGCCTGGCAGCACCCGAACTAGTTGAACCCTATACACGGTGGGTGGCATCGGTTTACCGTGGAACACGGGGTTGCCCGGTTGAATGATTTTGCCCTTGGCGACATCGACCAACTCGTCGTTCACGGCGCGTGAGAGTGCACAGAACGCCGGCAGCTTCGCGAAACATGTAGGGCGCCGGGGATGCCTACCAAAGGCAAAAGGAGATGAAGTCCTCGGCCGAGAGGCTTAATTAGTTACCATGATGATGGCGTCGAGCTCGGCTAATGTCGAGGCACCGCCAACGGCGGGCGTGCAATTGTCGGAGGGGCTGCTTGTCGGGCGAGGTACGATCGGGCGACACCCGGTGCATTAAGCCCCAATGCCGCCGTGCCGGGCGCCGGAGACACCAATACCGCCGCCACCGGAGACACCAATGGCGCCACGGAGACACCAATGGCGCTACCGCTGCCAGCGAAGGTCGGCCGTGAAGCTGGAATCGGGCGGCCTCATGGCCACCCGCAATCCACGCCGTCGACCCATGAATCAAGGTAGGCATAATGCCGGTGAGCGCCGATCCCAGCTTGTTCGTGCACTTGCTCTTGGACAATCTCCGAATCCGCGCCACTTGTGCCTTTGAGTTCTTGAACCTCGCGCGACCGGCTTTCCAAGCTGGTCTTTTTCTCCTTTCGCCCACTAGCGGTATAGTATGACGACCATTTTGTGGACAAGCCTTTTGCCGCCACACGACCACCGACGACGGCCATCGAGCTTATCCTTGTTTTTCATTACGTTCAGCGCCCTATTTAGAGTGCTGTCAGGGGTGCTCTAAGACGACCCCGCGCTACTGCTTTCGGTCTCCTTCGCCAGAACAAGCTCAAGCGCCCTGGCCTTCGGATCCGTGGTAAGCTCCTCTGTTATCAAGTCCTCCTTGTACCGGGCCCTGACATAGTTCCTGGTATGCTTGTCACTGCTGTATTTCTCGAAGCGGGGCGGTAGGCCTTGCTCGGCACGCTCCGCGTCCTCCTTGTCCCATATAGGCTCCGCCACTCCAGAACCGCCGGACCGATTTTGTGTTCCCTAAGTTCAACTCTCGATTTCTTTCCCCACCGACTTGATTCGAGGTTGCATCGCTATCGCACTTGATCTTGAACTCCTTGTAGTCCTCTTCACGATCGAAGGATTTTTCGCCTTTGATCTTCTCATAACTATCACCTTTCTCGCCATTATCATCACCGCTTCTCCAAGTAGATAGGGCCGTGCTCATCCTCGTGAGGGCGTGCACTGCTCACTTTATTCCCCGAGAGGCGGTGTTTTCAAAATCAGCGGGAACTTGTATTGTTCGTGCAGCTTCGTGAAGAGGAGGTTATGCAAATTCCTCGGTCCTTATGCCTAAGGTTCTCGGTGTTGATCGAGACGGTTCCGGAGAATGCACCCGAGCTGAACTGAGTACCCTTGACTATATGTTTGGGCTCCGTTGGATTCACGCCGAGTCCACTTGAGTAAATTCCTCCTTGACGGTGCAGAGCGCTGCTCGGGCGCCGTCCTTCCGCTGTTTCTTCGTTGGCTGCCATCCGGCGCGCTGCCATCATCGCGGTGGCATCCTCGGCGGCACCATCGCTGGTGGCATCCTCGGCACCATCGGTGGTGTCATCCCCGACGCCACTAGGGGTTGTGTAGTCAGGATCGGTGTCTTTCGCGGCATCCTCATAGTGGTGAGGTTGTTCCTCCATCTCCTGGGACAGCTCCCAGAATTGCTTGCCACCCGAACCGCCGGCCTCATCGTTGTGGGCCATGTTTCGCTCTAAATAGGAAAAAGTTTGGTCAAAAAGTTGGTTGTTGTCAAGGAACAAGATCATGGTCTCATCATTTAGGGTTTGTCGACACCGAGGCATCCTAAAAGCTAAGCTTTTATCATTTAGGGTTTGTCGACGCCGAGGCATCCTAAAAGCTAAATGCTAAGTTAAGTTTTCGTCATTTAGGGTTTATCGATGCCGAGGCACCCTAGGTTGGGCCTAATCACTTGGCACTAATCACTTGGCTTTATTGCCATCTATGGTTTAATGCAGCAAGAATAAAGGGGCAGTTGATCCTACTGAACTAAGTACTAAGATACCCCGGCCCATGCATTATATCAAGTACCCCATATGTCCGATTTTTAGCAAAGTCATGGTAAAATTCACGGAAAATTTCAGCATGACCTTTGCTGAAAATAGGACATATGGAGTACCCGAATTTGCCGGAACGGAAGTTAATCGACATTCCGGCAAACTCAAGGGCCTCTCGTGGTACCGCAAATCATCACGACACAATGGTCGGAGACAAAACCCAAAGAACTAGCAAAGTTATCGACGTGTTTACAAAAATTGTTTTCAGAAAAGATGATCATCATCTTTGCAAGTCTTTCTCAATATGATCACAAGTAATTCAGAGGCATCACAATAAAACAACACCCTGCACTAGCCTAAAAACAAGTGAAGTTTCACCCATATAAGAACAACTTCATAAAATCAGAGAAGTTGCTGCATTTTTTGTATCCTTCATACACACTGGACTACAATGCTTTATAATGTTCCATCATCATTATAGAAATCCAATACCATGTGTTCCATCATCATCATCATTACAGAAATCCAAGAAACATCATGGTTTTTAACAGCTTTTCAGCTTGGATGTATCATCAAAACTACAGCTTGGACAGTAATTCCTAACACTTTGGTCTTCTAGTTACAAAACAAAACCGACATAATTCTAGATGCCATAACTGAATTTTTTGACAAGAGCTCAAGTTTTTGACAAGAGCTCCTAACAAAGAGCTCCTAACTGAATTTTCTCGCTTAAAGGGAAGGTCGACTTAAGTGGCAAGATGATACAATTTGTGTAACATAACAATATATGCATCTTAATATAACACCATCTCCCAATGTAAATAGTATCCTGTGTTTCCATCTTAATACCACAAAGAATACCATAAAAATCCAGATCATTTTTCTAGGGAAAAGCATCATTATAAGGGGAGTTTCTTACTCTACCAGATCTACTAGGGGGCAAAGTAGAACTAATATTCTTTTGCTGACTTCTAGTACAAGGTATAGAAGAGGAGGTAAATACAGTAGATATGTAATTGCAGTGTATTAATAGTATAATTTCAATAGATTTATAGTGCAAATTTATAGTAGAATTACAAATACAAGGTGAGCCGTAACCATACTCCAAATATAGTAGAAGATACCTTCATTCAAATTGCCAATCTAAAGGGCTGCAACTTGGGCTTTGAAATGAAGATAAGTGGCCGCTAACACACTGTCAAAAAAATTCAGTTAACACACTGTCAAAAAAATTCAGTTAACACTCTGTCAAAAAAATTCAGTTACAAACATACATTCAGTTTGAATTAATCTCTCATATTCCCTTCACATTGCTAACCATATGGCCAAAATATTGTCCCTAGACATCTCCTGGTCCTACCCAAGATAAACCCTAGTTACAAAAATGCAAAGGCGAAAATTCAGTTAACACACCGCCAATACATTCAGTTTGAATTATTTCTCATGGTGATCCTCAACAAATTCTTATGATGTAACTACCAACTTTAGAAACCCAAGATAAACCCTAGGGATTGGCAGTTATACTCTATTTTCAGAATACATCTACAAATATTTTCAGAATATACACTATTTTTAGAATACAACTACAAATATTTTTACTTAGTTTCAGTATAAAAACTTGAGCAATGCAAGCAAAATAAACCCTAGGGATGACCTACACTGCCACGGTCGAGGGGAGGGAGGGAGGGAATGGGGAATGGTGGAGAGAGGGAGGAAGGAGGAAGGAGGAGAGGTACCTGGTCGCCGGAGGGGTCGGGGTCGGGGTCGGCGAAGGGGTCGGGGTCGGGGTCCGAGCTCGTCCGGGTCCTCGCTCGCCGCGGTCAAAGGAGAGCAGGGGCCGGTGGCGGAGGACGACAGGGGGAGGCGGGGTAGGCGCGCTGGGCCTTGGCCACGGGCTGCACAGGGCCGGAGGAGGCCCTCGCCGGAGGGAGGAGGAGAGGAGAGGAGCGGGCGGCGCCAAGGCCGGCCGATCCTGCTCGGGGCGCGGGGCGGCGGGGTGGAGTCCCTGGGGGTCGGGCGGCGGGCTGACGGCCAGGCAAGGCTGGACGGAGGGGCGGAGCAAGGGGCGGGCGGCATTTATTGGGGTCGAGTGGATCTCAAGAGGGAGGGAGGGAGGCCACAAAGGCGAGGGGAACAGGTGAAGTGGGGAGGGTTCTAATGGCGCACCTCCCTTAGTGCGCTTATAGTACGACGATTCTAATGGCGCATCTCGCCCCGGTGCGCCATTAGAATTTTGTTTTATTTACTAGCCCGACTGGTCAGGTTATATTCCACCTAACCCCCACTCCATCAGAACACGCCCACTAGCCCGACTGGTCAGCACGCAGCACACACACCAGGAGGTCCTGGGTTCGATTCCTAGGCTCCCCATTTTTTGTATTTATGCATTTAAAATGCTGTTTGATATTTATTTGTGTTTAAATATGTTCAAACTTGTTTAAATCATAACAGTAATATTTTTTTTAAAAATATCATCAAATTTGTTATTTGAAAATATTTATGAATATGAAAAAATATCATCAAATTTATTATTTGAAAATATCATCAAATTTTTTATTTGAAAATATAATCAATTTTTTTTGCAATTTTAGTTGCATTCATTTGTGACGGTGGAGCGGGCAGGGGAGGGTGCGGGTGGTCGTCGGCGGCGGTGGAGTGGGGGAGAGTGTGGGCCGGGGGTCGGCGGCGGCGGCCGGTGGAGCGGGGGAGGGTGCGGTGGGTCGTCGGCGGCGGTGGAGTGGGGGAGGGTGCAGGTTGTCGGCTTATGCATTTAAAATGCTGTTTGATATTTATTTGTGTTTAAATATGTTTAAACTTGTTTAAATCATAACCGTAATATTTTTTCAAAAAATATCATCAAATTTGTTATTTGAAAATATTTATGAATATGAAAAAATATCATAAAATTTATTATTTGAAAATATCATCAAATTTGTTATTTGAAAATATAATCAAATTTGTTTTTTTGCAATTTTAGTTGCATTAATTTGTGACGGTGGAGCGGGCCGGGGAGGGTGGCGGGGAGAGGGTGCGGGTGGTCGTTGGCGGCGGTGGAGTGGGGAGGTGCGGGCGGGGTTGGGCGGCGGCAGTGGGTGGAGTGGGGGAGGGTGCGGGCTCGGCGATGGAGTGGGGGAGGGTGCGGGGGGTCGACAGCGGCGGCCGGTGGAGCGGGGGGTCGACCCTGGTTACTAATGGCGCACTAGCTTCTGGTGCGCCATTAGAAGTTTTGCAAAAAAATAAAAAAAAATATATTTTCTAATGGCGCAGTGTGGCCAGTGCGCCATTACTAGTTAGCACTAGTAATGGCGCACCGAGATATGATGCGCCATTAGTATGTTTGGAAAAATTAAAAAAAAAATTGTTACTAGTGGCGCACCGTGTTCCTGGTGCGCCATTAGTGTCTTCCACACTAATGGCGTACCAAAACATGGTGCACCATTAGTATATACTAATGGCGCACCACATGACAGGTGCGCCATTAGTGTCCATCCTATCTATAGCCCTTTTCCTAGTATTGTTAGTGGCAAGGATCATGTTCGGCGCGAGCAGGGTGACTGCTTAGTGCGTTCACAGCCCGCTGCGGCTCTTGGTTCATGTAGGCGCGCGTCTCTAGAGCTTTCTGATCCTGTGTGCGTCTCCTGTTTTATCCTTTTCGGATCGGATAACTACTCGGTCGGGGCCATCCCTCATGAGGGGACAGAGTGTCGCTCGGACACTTAGCTCTTGAGGTTCATGCGAATCAGACGACTACACAACACGAGAGGCGAAGCGACTTGTCGATCCACTCATGATCGTTCCGTGAGAAGACGAAGGCACTAAGGACCCGGTGACTTGACGCGTATGGGGCCGACCCGAGGGTCAGAGCTCAGTGTCTTAGGTTTATCGTCGCTGCAGGGACGAACCTGAGCACATGCGCTGTGCCGGTAGCCCCCCTCTCATGGGACACTCAGAAGGGGAGCTGATAATGCGCGGAGCCCGCAGAGGTGACTCCAGAAGTGATACATTAGCGTATGCAGGGTTAACGGTCTCAGTAGCTTGCGGAAGCATAACAGGTTCAAGGTACACGAACGAAGTGACATAACTGCAGGGGTGGACCCCGACAGCCCGAGGATAATGCAGCCCAGGGGCACCTTCAATTGAACAAACCAAAAAATCACCTGGCACCGGTGTTGTAGAAACGTTGAGGTAGCTGAAGAATCATGCCGTGGATGTTGCTCCTCACGAGCTGGGCGCCTCCGGAGGCCTTGGGAGCTCACGAGGCCCAGGGGGCTCAGAAGGGTCTAGGGCCTCCTGAGACGTGATCGCCAAGCGCCTGGCCTCGTGAGACGCCATAGCGCACTGCGCAAGGTGCTGGTAGAGGCGCCCATGTTCAGGAGGCCAAATGGCATGCGGACGTAGTTGCAGGGGCAGCCCCTGCTCCGGCCGACGCGCGATGGCTAGAAGAGGTCCTATGAAGCAGCCTTGTAGATGCCCAGGATGTTAACGCAGACGGTCCGCCACCCGTGTCGGGGGCGGCAGCTGCACTGGTAGACTGTGCGGGGCGGAGCTCTCCACGCATGGCCCGCGCCTCCTGAAGCTCCTCGATCGGCTTGGTGATGAACTCTCGCGCACCTTGCGCCTCATGCCGTGCTCCTTGCTTTGGGGATGCACACAGAGGCATGCCTCCAAGTGGTTCCCGAGCACCTCCCTCGTCGCACCGGTCAGGTCGGAGGCTCTCCAGGCGGAAGCCCACGATCCCGACCTGAGGGAGGCGCCGGGCGCGCCTTCCTATGCGGGAGGGAGAGGCGCCCCAGCAGTGGGCGCAGAGCCCGAGGCACCGCCAGTGGGCATCTCAGCCTCTTGACGGTTCTTGGGGAGGAGCTGCTTCTTCTTCTTGGGGATGGCCTCGGGAGGCAGGATGCCGCCCTCGTCGTCAAATTTTTGGCCGCGGCGGCTTGGTAGGCACGCTCAAGAGAGAAGACCGCATCCTTCTCATCGCAGGTGACCGTGATGATTCCGCTGCATCCTGGCATCTTGAGGACGTTGTAGCCATGGTGGGTTGCCACCATGAACTTGGCAAGGGCAGAGTACCCTAGGATGGCGTTGTACGGGAGGCCGATGTGGGCGAAGTCGAAGTCGATGAGCTCGGTGTGGTAGTTGTCGCAGTTGCCAAAGGTGACCGGGAGGCGTATTTGGCCCAAGGGGATGGTGGGCCCGTCGGTCTCCCCAGAGAATGGCTTGGTTGGCATGAGCTGATCATAGGGCACCTGAAGCGTCTCAAACGTCTCGACAGAAAGAACATTGAGCCTAGTGCCACCGTCGATGAGGGTCTTGGTGACTAGGACGTTGCTAATGGTGGGCGTGCAGAGCATGGGGAGCGCACCTGCAGCGACTGAGCACTTGAGGTGATCCTTGGAGTCGAAGGTAATGGCGTACTGCGACCACCTAAGGGGACGTGGGCCTCAAGCTTCGGGAGCGCCGTGTTCACCTCACGAGAAAACTGCTTGAAGATGCGGTTCGAGGCAGGGGCCTAGGCACCACCTAGGATGCAGGCAATCGCACGGGGTTCCTGGAAGCCCCCAACCCCACCATCCTGTCGGTTGTCATCATTTCTCCTTGGCGGCAGCGACAGTGGAGGGAGGCCGGCATTGCCCTGGGGACAGTCCTCACGAGGTTGATCATGCCAGGGGCCATCGTGAGGCTGATATCGCCAGCGGTCCTCGCGAGGCTGGCCGCGCCTGTCCTGACGGGCATCGTGGTTGTCCCAGCGGCCTCCTCCACGACCATAGCCACAGTCGCTGCGCTCGGGGCGGCGGACGAGGCATCCGTCACGGAGTGCTCTGAGCTTCTGATAGTTGTGTTGTGTCTATGTACGTTGTGGAAGATGCAGAACGGGTGGTTACCCCTGGGAGGCTCATCATGGTCATAGCCGCGCTTCATCTCGGGCTCTGCTGCTAGCACGGCAGGGCCCTTGCACTTTGTCTCCTTAGCCTTGGCCTTCTTGTCTTCAAGGTCGGTCTCCGGGAGCTCGAGGAGGGAGATACGGCCCTCTCCGGCCCTTGCACACTTGTTCGCCGGGTTGAACATCTCCAAGGCCGAGCACAAGTCGTCGTGGACGGCAAGCTCCTCGTTCATCTTGACATCCCTGACGCCATCGGTAAACGCCAATATGATGGCCTTGTCTGACACCTTCGGGATCTTCAGGTGAACATTCGTGAAGCGCTGTATGTACTTGTGCAGAGTCTTGCTCGGCTGCTGCTTCACGCTCCGCGGGTTGTTCACTGTAGGGGCGCAGTCGCAGGTGCCCTAGAAGTTGACGATGGTAGCATAGTAGCTCGCGCGCCATGATCAGCGCAGCCTGCGCGTTCGCCGGTCCGCGGTAGGTGTGGGAGGATGACGCTGTGGCGGGAGTGAGAGAAGGAGTGGAGGTGCGACCATCGCGCTGCACGGAGGGTGGCAGGGACGAATCCTGCTACTCGTGAGCAGCAGGGTCAGTGGCAGCATTAGCCATGGGAGAGGCAGAGTGGCGCGGTACACCGCGGCCCATGGGCACCGTCTGGGTGATGCGAGCAGCCCGACGCTCCGCGCGGACTCGGCGTGCATCGGCCATGGGAGCGACGGAGCGGAGACAAAGCAGAATTGGAAGGAGGATTACGACACACCCTTACCTGGCGCGCCAAATGTCAGAATCGGGGCTCCTTAGACCCAAGAAGTTTCGAACTCTGGGGCATGTGCGAAGATCCCAACCAGCTCTAGCCTCAAGCTCACCACCCCATGGACTTACCTCGTCGATTTTGTGCGAGAGGGGAAGAAGATGAACACAAAGATTTACCCAGGTTCGGGCCACCTTGTGGTGTAAAACCCTACTCCTTCTTTTGGTGGATTGGCCTCATGAGGAGGTAGAGGATGAACTAGTACAGTGGATGAGCGGCCTCGCGAGGGCTCGGGTAGTGAGGATGAATCGGCCCGGGGTCGGATCGGATCCTTTCTACGGCGGTGGCTAGCCCACATTTATAGTGGCCTTGGTCCTCTTCCCGCATAGCTTAGGCGGGAAGGGATTCCACAATGGCCACTTTTGAAAGGGGACAAGGAGTACATCTTATATTGACGAAAGGTGGTCTTCGCCTGCAAAGCTTCTGGCCAAGACCACGGCGGTGGGCTCGGCAATGACATCCGTCCTGCTGAGCTCGTGGTCTTGGTCTCGTTGCACCAGAATGGAATGCTTTGGGGCCTTCCTCGGGAAACTACGCCTGCCCTTGCTCCCTTAGCAACGAAGAGGAAACTTTCCCCTCTGCGTCCGCTGGCGCCCGCCTGGCCTTGGTCGTCATGGCTCACATCATCATAGCCTCATGAGGCTTGAGGCTTGCATAGAGCTCTCCGCCCCTTGGGAGGCAGGCTCGGCGTGCTTCTCCTCTGGAGGTATTGGCATCGTCCACCTCACGAGGCCAGGGGACCTCACGACGGTCTTGTCCTATAGGTGTTGCCGCTGGACCATACTAGCCGTCGATGAGCCCGTGTGCTAGGCCGAAGGCAGACAAGTCTGGGTACCCCCAATCCCAGAATGCCGACAACCACCCAAAACTTCCGCAGCCTAACCCATTTTGGTTCCCATTTGTATTTGTGGTTATTTGAGTTGTGATTTAAGTCTTCTAAGGTGTTTCAGCTACTTAGGGACAATTACTTCTTCATCAACAACCATAAGATTGTATCGTTCCATCGCCTACATCAACCATCAAAGTTTGACATAGACGATGGCTATCCATCCTTTAAGACCATCTTCAACCAGAAGCAAGGCCGGTGACCCCCAACTTCATGAAAGGTTAAGTGCGACGAAGGTATCCGTTCCGTCATACACTTTTCCTTCCTTGCTATTTCACATTGATAGCCCCACCATCATTGCAAATACCTTCATACCTATTGAGACTAGCATTCTGAGTATTGTTGGGCTTCGCAAAAACTTGAGCACCATAGTGTCGGTACTAAAACCGGCAGATCTTAAGTAGGGTTCCCGAGCTATGGACCTGGAAATGATGGGTAACAGGAGACGAGGGACACAATGTTTACCTAGGTTCAGGCACTCTCGAAGAGGTAAAATACTATGTCCTGCTTTGATTGTATTGATGATGAAGTATCGAGTATAGGTAGTTCTCAAAAAAGTATCGAGTATAGGATGATCTATCTCGAGATCATGTGTTGTGGTCTAAACCCTAAGGCTGGTAATTATGGTTGTGTCTCTATGGACTAAACCCTCTGGCTTATACAGGCACAAGGGGTATCTAGGGTTACATATGGTCGGTTGCCAACTAGGAATAAACACACTGATAGTTGGAGTTGTCCTTGAATTATAAGCCAAGTCTTCGACAATGTTTGTCTCGATCATGCCTAGGCTCGAGGCCTCTAGAGTCCTTCCTTGTTGAGGTCGGCGGGCCATAAGCTCGACCCATGGATTGCGAGCCAACTATGTTGGTACCCCCTAGTCTAGGACATTATTAGTAGCCCCTGAACTTGTCTTCAAAGCTGTAGGATCAGAGAAGATAGGTCTAGGGGGGGGGGTGAATAGACTCTTAACAAACAAAAGGTGAAGTTTTTAGTTCTCTTGAAATTTAGGCAGATTTTGGCACTAGTTAAGATAACACCAAGACTTCCTACCCATGCATATCTAGAAATAGGGAATCGGAAATAGTAAAGCATGCAATTGTGTGGAAAGTAAAGGGTAGAGATGGAAGATCAAACGCAATGAAGACACGAAGATATTTGGCATGGTTTCAATATGTGGTTGATGAGGACATCACTACCACAGTTACACCCACAACCCCTACTGTTGCATATACTGGAC
The DNA here is from genome assembly GCA_021605145.1 of Aegilops bicornis. NCBI lineage: Eukaryota > Viridiplantae > Streptophyta > Magnoliopsida > Poales > Poaceae > Aegilops > Aegilops bicornis. The sequence continues at coordinate 295,449,853 of CM038674.1, forward strand.
CAATTACTAGAGCTCGCGCACACCAATTAAATTACTAGGTACTTTCATTTTTTGGTAATGATTCTAATTTTCATGAGAATATGATACTGCCTAAATTGGATACATTTATTTTTCTTACAAATGAAGGGACCAGCGTGGAAAAGAATGATGTACATTGGAGCGTCATCAAGCATGGAGAGGTTGGCATGCGCAAGGGGAACAAGAACGAAGTGTCTGGTGGAGTTTTCAACACTTTGGAGCCACCATGATGACATACAAGGACATGGATGAAATATTCAAGATGTCCTTTCATAAATTCCGTCCATAGCTTAATATAGGTGCCGCGCCACCTTATTTTTGGGCCAATCCCATGTAATTTCGATATACACTTTATAGGCTGTTTTTAGAGTCCGTATTAATAGGGAAAACAACTTACGACAAAATTTAGTCCCACCTTGCCAAGGGTGGACGGAATCCCCTCTGCCTCCCTATAAATACAACCTTTAGGGCGTCGTTTAGACTTGGGTTTTGTTTAGATTAAAGTTCGCCATAGCTGCAACTCGCATTCATCATTTGTGTTCAAGGACGAGACCAAGACGTCACAGAACCCCACTTTCATCAATAAAATTTCATCTTATATTCGCAATATCTAGATTGAATCTCAGTTTCTTTCTTGTTCGTTTGCCTGTAGAAAATAGACCCTCATGGTCAGGTTGATCATGTTTCGGCATGGTCAATAACCTCTCAGAGTTGGTTTAGCGATTGCTAAGGCGCGACGTCTTTGCACGTTCGTAGTCGGATCATCAAAATCTACTCTGCTAAAAATGATAGCCACCATCTCATGAAAAGACGGGACACCTTTTCCTCTATCAATTGGTATGAGAGGTGTAGGTTGCTCAATGAGATTTTACCAGTTTTCATAGTCTAGATTGTATTTGTTCTTCATACCTACAGTCCACGAAAAAGCCAAAAAAATTAGGGTTAGTTCATCACATACGACTAATATGAGCCTTTGCATAATCTTTTCAGTGTTTTTGCTTTTTTTGAATTTGCGGTTGCATCGTCGTGTCAAGTTGCTGGTCTTAGTGTCTAGTCCTTTAGAGTTTCGATTTCTGTTCACAGGTTGTCACGCCGCTGCCGCACCATTGTCATCACCGCTGCCATATACCACCATCATCATCACCGCTGCCAGATACCACCATCGTCATCACCGCTGTCATATAACACCATCACATATTCGCCGCCAATCCGAGTCCTTATACGCCACCACCTATCTATCACCAACCCGAGTCCACCTCCATCACAGATTTGCCACCAGTCCGCTACATATATCCGCCACTAGTCCGAGTTCCACCAGATTCATCTCTGCCACCAATCCTATTTCGAGTCCAGTAGTTCCTTCTCTGTTATTGATTTCTAGATCACGTACTAGTACGAGTTGCAACCAAGTCGGATTCCCCAACTTCCGTGCCACCTGTAGAAGAAAAATAGTTCGAGTTAAAAAAAACTAAGTCTGGAAAATTCTGGCTAGGCAGTTTTTAGACCATTTGTCGACTTTTTCAAAAGAAAGTTGTTGCAGAGTAAAAAAAGAGGCAAAAAAGTGCAAAAAAGAGAGAGAAAAAAGATTCGGAGTGTGCTCCTCCTTTATTTACGTGCATCGTGATTTTGTTAGTGCTGTAGGCTCACGTCTCTAGCACGGTCTAGCTTAGGACCATCACAGTACCGTTGTTGAGTGTTTATTCAACTTTGCATCTCTGAATTGATTATTACTGACCCTTTTTGCTACCATATGTTAAATCCTTCCTAGCTCCACATACATCTACACCATGCATTTGACACCACTTGGCAATCTCGCTATCCAAGCTTTGAGAGTTTTGACTACAACGGTTGCCGATCACCGCCCGCTGCTTGTTAAGAACTGGTAAGAGAATTTGAGATTCGCTTGACGGATTTGTGAATCACTACCACCACACTTCCTAGTAGTCTGTAGGATCATATTCTTGTGTGTTTCTCTTGCTGCTAACCATGCCAGGGTCATAAGCGAATGAGCTAGACTGGGAGAACATGACGAACATGGAGCTCCATGATAAATTTCAGTAAATGTTGGATGAACAGGTGCAAGACGTGATGAGCAGCTTTGGAAAGGCTCTGAAGAGAATAGATGAAATTGAGAAGACAATTGACAGCAAGTTGAATGCCAAGTTCGGTGAAGTACACACGCGTCTACCACCACCTGTTGCCTCTGCTACACCATTGCGTCAATAACAACAACCACCTCCACATCGTGATCCAGTAGAACGAGCAAATTGTGTTCCTCTTGAGGAAGGCCAAAATTCTAGTGCCGTTGCTACTGCCGAGGAGGGCACGATTGTGAGGGAGAGTACGAGGATGAGGTTGTTCCCAATCAGAACTACGTGCAACCGCCAGCACCACCAGGTCGTCAACATGCATATAATCGCAACAGTAGGGGTGCACCACCACCTCAGGTACGAGATCATGACCATGTTCCTAAACTAAAATTGAATATTCTTCCATTTGAGGGCAGATACGTTCCTGATGTATATCTTATTACTTGGGATTTAGAAACTGAACAACATTTTACATGTTTACAATATACCAAGGATACACGTGTTGCTGCTGTTATTTGTGCATTCAGTAGTTTTGCTTGTGCTTGGTGGTCTGAACATTGTTGATTATATCATGATAATATTCCAACTACTTGGGCTGCTTTGAAAATTGCTATGCGTACTCATTGGGTTCCACCATATTATCAATGTCAATTGCTCCAAAAACTGTAGCGTTTAAGACAAGGAGAAAACACTGTATAGGAATATTATCATGAATTACAAACTAGCATGATTAGATGTGGTATTGTTGAGGATAATGAAGCTATGCTTGCATGTTTTATGGGTGGATTAAATAGAGAGGTTTAGACCATTTTAGAGTATAAGGATTATAACAATATCACTTGTTTATTCCATCTTGCTTGCTAAGCTGAATGTGAAGTGCGGGATCAATAGGCATTGGCGTATACTGTTTTTTGTAGGTCAGTCTTCATCATGGACACCACGTACATCTTCTACTTCCACACATCCTGTTGCAGCACCGCCTACACTACAAAAAAATACACTTCCATGATGATATGTTTTTTTCACAGTAGGCCACCTTTTCTGTCATGTATGTACATCCATGACGATTTTATGACACAATCAAGATAGTCATACCTGTGATGTCGTAGAAGTGTTCCATGACAATACCAAAAATATCATCACAGAAGTGTTCACTTCCATGACGATAAATGACGCATCATGAAAGTGCTTTCGTCAAGGGTAACTGACACGTGGCATCCACCATAACGGGTCGCCGTTAAGCTATCGGGTCCTGTTTTGGATCCGATAACCCGTTAACAGCCCAGACCAATGGCGATTTTCCACATGTAAAATTCTCATTGGCCGAAGGAAACACGTGTCAGCTCGTCGTTGGGTCAGATAGGCACCTATGATATATCGACACGTGCGACGGCCCACAACTGGCCCATTTATCTTACAAAGGCCGACCTGTTTGACTTGGTCAAAAGTTAGCGGGCCGGCCCATGAAAAGCCTATTATTAACAGTCTGTTCACAAATAACCCATTTTATGGCCCGGTAACTCACGGCCCGTTAGGGCCTTCCCGAAATCGGCCCAACAGCGTCATGCGGGCTGTCGAATATAACACCAACCCGTTTCACTTTCGGCCCATGTATGTCCCACGACGTCTTTCGGCCCATATGAGGCCTTTCATATCTTTAGGCCCTTTAGTGGTCCACGGTGACTCTAGCCCATAATGTACAGTAGATTTCTTTGTACCCATTAACGGCCCATGATTCACATGGGCCGTTTCCAGCCCGTGTTAGCTTTCGGCCTACTGATGGCCAATACGTTCTTGGGCTCCTTTCCGGCCCTCGATTACTTCCAGCCGGTTACTGGCCTGTTCCACTAATGGGCCAAATTCGTCCCGTGGCTAGAATCGGCCCTTTGTGGCCTGTTAACCCATTGCGCTATTTCTAGCCCATCCTATATTCTGGACCATTAATGACCCGTTATTCCTGTGACAGAATTAAGCCTTTGCTGTCTTCTGGCCTGTTAACGACCTGTTATCATGCTGGCCCGATACCAATTATGCCCGTTTACGACCCATGTGGACCCATTTATCCAACGGCCCGAGGCCCACCGATTCTACAGCCTGTTGGAGGCCCATTTATCTGACGGCCCGTAGGAGGCCCATGGATCCTACGGCCTGTAGCAGGGTCAAGGTTACCATGGTCTGTATATGGCCCATGGTTGTTGCAGACACTAGCAAACTAGGGAAAAAGAAGACTAGGAAATAAATAAGCCCGAAACTAACGCTAGGCTATTAAGGCGATTGCACAGATTACATCCACTAGGCACCAAAGTTCACCACTGGTGCAAATATAGGGAACACCCTACACTATACTCCCTCCGTTCCTTGATATAAGGTGTATAGATTTTTGAGAAAAAGTCCGAAATATAAGGTGTATTGCACTGCACCACTCACTTGGATAATTTTTTTAGGGATTTCTTTACATTTCCTTATATCGGGCAAGCTCCTCTGTTTCCTCATGTCAATTAGTCAGGTGTAATGTCGCCCAAAACTTGTGAAATTTTCCCTCCACGTGCATTCTTTAATTTCCGTGCCAAAAACTATACACCTTATATCTAGGAACGGAGAGAGTACAAAAATGGCTTGATGATTTCTTCAGCTGGTGGCTGCACGTTAAGAACAAATTTTGCATCACAACAAAACAAATTACAACCATAAAACAAAAGGAAGGTTGGCATAAAAGTTAATAGCCATGTATAAATGCACCACCGTAAGTTCGTAAGCTCAGTTCATTTGACCTGACTGTTACGTTTTCATGTTGTATTGTCTGATGGAGCACCATAACCTCCGCCTTCATTTCTCCTAGGCTCCTGAACAACATAGCAAATGTCTGATAGTCTGGTTTCAAAACCATGCTTATCTTGACGACGTCGAACAATGGTTGTCCTTTTTTAACAAAGGGTCTCTGTTGGGGAATGGACTTATGTCTGGAGCATAGATATAACATTGTTTTGAGCTTGCATATCTTGATCATGAGGCATTTTGGACGAGATTGCCTTAACAACCAACCCAGCATTACGCAGGAATGTGCTTTTGGCATTGTTAGTGGACAGGTACTGACCCAGTGCAGCAAGAGGTGACACTGCGGTTATAGTTACCTCGTCACATTCAGAAGGTGGCAGTTCCACCATTTTTTCCATAGCTTGCTGAAAAGTTGAGTTTTTACATTAGTAGTACCACAATAGAAGATATTAAGGAGGCAGCAAAACCAAATAAAATGGCTTTGGTCTATATACAAAACTTATTTTGGTGAACCCATGTAAAATATTAGTTGTATTTTACTGCAAAGTACATAATAAAACTAGGCTCCAAACATATGACCATGTACCATGGCTAATGTATTGTCTATTTCTTCACATTGTATTGAAAACTAAGGTTAAAGAGACAAAGTTTATAATACGGTAAGTGTTGGGGATATAACAATGGGTAGGAACCGCCCAGGAGGGGCCGGGTCATACCACTGGAGGCTTACCAATGAAGATGGCGGATCATACGAGCCCGTTGACGGCCCAAGACCCAGAGGTGACTTAAGGCCTAGGAGGATGAACTGCCATGTATGTATGACTTGTATTGTAAGGAAAGTGTAATTAGTCACCGAGACAGAAACATTGTGTAAGAGCCAGCCGGGACTCCGTGAACCGCCGGGAGTCAACCTGTGTATATAAAGGGACGACCCGGCGACAGCTTAGGGCAAGAAACAAGAGATCGAGAACTAGGTCAAGCGTATTCGCTCCCTGGTAATCGTAACCCTAGCAATACAATCCCAAACAGGAGTAGGCCTTTACCTTCACCGCAGGGGGCCGAACCAGTATAAACTCTCTGTGTCCTTTGTCCCGTTTAACCCCTTTAAGCTAACCTAGTTGCGATGGCTCCACGACTAAGTCCTTTTGCTAGGACATCTGCCGTGACAATTCCATGGCAGTTGGCGCCCACCGTGGGGCCAGCGCACGCTGCTTTTGAGTTCTTGAAGGGCAGCTTTGAAGGGATCAAGGGATATGCTGTGGGCCGGATGACCAAAAGTTGTCACGGCAAGCTCTACATCGATGGTGCAGGCTAGGGCCCCGAGGCCGGCTTAATCGAGTACGGGTACCGGGTCCCCTTCGGCGGAATCCACGTCTTCATCGGCAAGATCGGCGAACCGGGCCTTGAGCCGGACATCTGCACCGACATCATCGAGACGGCTCATCGTGCATGACCTGCCCGGGTTCAGCCCTCCATGAAGCGTGCCTTTGTTGGTTTCACCCATGGGGTGGAAATTGGAGAAGGAGCTGTGTCTGGTGGTGAGACGGCCCTCTACTCTGATGGTGAGTCGTCCATCGGCGAGACCGATTCGATTTATCAACTACAAGACGCCAGCTCGGGGGCTGTTCCGATGGCGGCAGTATTCCAGACCCCTATGAGCCGCCAAACAGGGTTGCAATCTTCATGGCCGGTACACAGCCGGCGCCCGGCTCAACAACCGCTGCGGCTATGACCTCTAGCTTGGCTGCTGCGGTGACGGCTGGTGCTAGTGGCACCGCACGCCCGCCGGCTCAAGCTTTGACATAATTGTTGGAGTCCTTGGTGACTCTAATGGGGGTGGAGGTAACCACGGACAACCAGGAACATCACAAGATAGATGTGGCGAAGCTACGAGATGAGATAGCTCAGGCCAAGGAAGAGCTGGCGGCTGAGAATGCTAGGATGGCCATGGAGTGAGCCGCTTTGGATGCCCATGCACAACGAATCCAGGCAGAATCTTTCTGGCTCACCTTGGATCAGAACGCTTCAAACGAGATCATGAGGAGGAGACACCAGAGTCATCTACCCCTGGTTTATGAGCCAAGGAACCTCTTCAACACACCTGGAGCAGGGACCAGTGACCCGCCGGTGGCGAACCGGGCGGTCGAAGCGCCTGGGACTGGAGCGCCGGTTCAGCCACGTGAGGTGTGAGGGAGTCCTGGACTAAGGGGTCCTCGGGCGTCCGGCCTGTTAGCCATGGGCCGGACTGATGGGCTGTGAAGATACAAAGATTGAAGACTCCACTCGTGTCCGGATCAGACTCTCCTTGGCGTGGAAGGCAAGCTTGGCGATCGAATATGAATATTCCTTTCTCTGTAACCGACCTTATGTAACCCTAGATCCCTCCGGTGTCTATATAAACCGAAGGGCTAGGTCTGTAGAGGCCAATACTCATAACCATAGTCATACAGGCTAGGCTTCTAGGGTTTTAGCCATTATGATCTCATGGTAGATCAACTCTTGTAAACACCCATATTCATCAAGATCAATCAAGCAAGAAGTAGGGTATTACCTTCATAGAGAGGGCCCGAACCTGGGTAAACATCATGTCCACTGTCTCCTGTTACCATCGACCTTAGACGCACAGTTCGGGACCCCCTACCCGAGATCCGCCAGTTTTGACACCGACATTGGTGCTTTCATTGAGAGTTCCACTATGCCGTCGTCAAAAGGGTTGATGGCTCGCCTTGTTGTCAAGGAAAATATCACCTCCGAAGGAGTCCTGGCCCCAGGCTAAACCCTCTGGCTGGGCGGCTTCATCATGACCGCTTGTTCGACCCTTAAGCCGACGATGACCTCTCGAGTCATCGAAAATCGTCTCCGCGTTGATTCTGGATACTCCAAAAGGATGGATCCAATGGAGTTATCGTCTTTAAACGAACTCCTAGATTGCATCGCCGCCTTGGGAGTCGCTACAGACTACGGTCAGATTGGGCTTAAACCCGACAAGAGAGAAATTAAAACTCTGTCGATCACCCACCAGATAGCGGTAGTCGAGGAGCAAGACAACTCTTCCTCTATACTGAGGACGAACTATGTTCGGATCTCCAATCTTGAAGAGCTGGACACCCACCAGCAGAAAGACACGCCTTGTCCTCCGAACATAGAATCGGACGACAAGCCTAAAAAATCAGTTGATATCCCGTAGCCCGAACTGTTAAGTCCGGAAGATCTTCAGACTCCGGATCCAAAGTCGGGTCAGGGTTCGGATTTAAATCCACCCACCCACCCAAACATAAGCGCTCTCATGAGCATACAACATCAGTCTCAGGAAACGGTCCACCACTTCTGGGCCAGATTCCTCCTTGTCAAAGACAATAAAGATTGCCGCGACGAAGACGCGATCTCAGCGTTCCGCAACAATTGCACGGACGAAGGAATCCTTAACGCCATCAACCGTCATTGCATATTACACTCTGCTAACTTGGCAACTATCATACAAAAGTATAGCGCAATGGAAAGCGCCTCGAAAACTTAGGCGGCCCGTTGGGAATCATTGGTCCCCACTCAACCCCTCGGTCAGGCGAAAAGGGCGCACCCTCGTGGCATGCCCGGTCCAATAGTAAAGAAATATAAGCCCATTATGGGGTGCGGAACCGTTCTGGAAGGATGGCTCGATGGGCCATGCAAAATACACACAACACCGGATAACACCAACCCACAGCCTTAGAGCATGTTGGATACTGCGGCAAGTGGCCAAGAGCGGCGAGGATATCCTCACCAAGAATACCCCAAAACAACACCCCTAGAAGACGACAACCTCAAAGTATTGATGGTCTTCGATACATTTTCTTCAAACAATAGGCGCAAAAGGGCACTCCGCGAACTCGTCGAAGTCTGCCAAATCACAGTAATAAACCCTTGGAACGACACGGCTATAGCTTTTAATGCCGGTGACGAACCAAAATACAGGACAGTCCGTGCACCAGCCACCTTGGTACTCTGTCCAATCATGGATGGCTTTCGGCTCACCAAGGTTCTCATGGACGGCGGTAGCAGACTAAACCTCATCTATGAGGACACACTCCACAAAATGGAAATAGACAGGAGCCGCATCGAGCAAAGCAGCATGACCTTCCGAGGAATCATTCCCAGTCGGGAGGCGCGGTGTGCGGGAAAAATCACACTTGACGTGGTATTCGGCACGCCGGAGAATTATTGGTCCGAAGAGATAACCTTCCAAGTGGCCCCTTTCAACAGTGGATATCACGCCCTCTTGGGGCGAGATGCATTTACACGCTTCCAAGCTATACCTCATTACGGGTACATGAAGCTTAAGATGCCCAGGCCCAACGGCATAATCATTCTCACCAGTGATTCGGACATAGCACTCCACGCCAAAAACAAAACCGCATCCCTGGCCCTTGAGGCATTATCTGAAGCCCTCGCAGCCAAAGAATTAACCGCACCGCACTCCACGATGGACAGGGACGATGTGGTCCTAGACAAACGACCCAAACCCACCTGCTTCAAACCGACAGAAGAAATAGTCAAATTCCAAGTCCATCGAACAGACCCCAAGAAGACAACATCTATTGGAGCACAACTAGACCCAACTGTTAACGCCGCGCTACGAGAGTTCCTGCACGAGAATTGGGATATATTCGCCTGGCACCCTTCTGTTATGCCAGGAATCTCGCGCAAGTTGGCGGAACACAGCCTCAATATATTGAAGGGATATAAACCGGTCAAGCAAACACTGCGGCGCTTTTCCGAACCCAAATGGCAAGCTATGGGGGAGGAGCTAGCCAAGCTAATCGAGGCCAGATTCATTAGACAAATAAAACACCCGGACTGGCTGGCAAACCTGGTGATGGTGCCAAAGAAGGACAAATCTGGCGCTCAGGCCGATTTCAAAGACCTCAATAAAGCTTGCCCCAAGGATCCCTTCCCCCTCCCCCGCATCGACCAGATCATTGATGCTACCGCAGGACACGACTCACTGTGCTTCTTCGATGCATATTTCGGATACCATCAAATTAAAATGAAGGAGTCCGATCAAGCCGCAGCAACATTCATTACCCCATATGGGCCATTCTGCTTCAACACCATGCCCTTCGGGCTCAAAAACGATGGCGCCACCTACCAACACATGATTCAAACATGCCTGGAGAAACAGATCGGCAAGACAGTTGAAGCATATGTGGACGACGTCTTCACCAAAACCAGACACGTCGAAACACTCATAGACGATTTACGTCTCACATTCGACAACCTCCGTGCATATGACATTAAGCTCAATTCGGAAAAGTGTGTTTTCGGCGTCCCTCATTGGAAAACTGCTGGGCTTCATCGTTTCCAATAGAGGAATTGAAGCAAATCCAGCCAAAATCCGAGCTTTGTCACAATTGGCTAAGCCAACGGACCTTAAACAGGTCCAAAAACTCACTGGTTGCGTGCGCTTTATCTCCAAATTGGGAGAAAAGGCATTACCACACCACTCTATCGCCTTCTACGCGCACCGATCACTTCGAGTGGACGGATGCGGCAATGGCTGGACTGGAATAAATAAAAGCCCTTCTAGCGAGAAACCCAATCCTGGCCGCGCCGAACGTCGGCGAACCTATGTTATTATACATATCGGCAACACACCAGGTGGTGAGCGCCGTGCTCGTCGTTGAACGAGAATAGGATGGACACAAATTCCTGATTCAGAAGCCAGTATACTACGTATCCACTGTCCTCACACCATGCAAATCCCGGTACCCCCATTGTCAAAAGATAGCATACGTGGTCTTCATGGCATCCCGGAAGCTATGCCACTACTTTCAGGAGTGTTCGATCACGATGGCTTCCGAAGTACCACTCAATGACATAATAAACAACCGCGATGCTACGGGCTGGATCACCAAATGGGCCATTGAGCTCCTTCCATTCGACATAACATACAAGCCGCGTCGAGCCATTAAATCCCAAGTACTGGGCGACTTCGTCGCCGAATGGACAGAGGCCGAACTCCCTAAAGAGTACGACACATATTCCAACTGGGTTATGTATTTTGATGGTTCCAAAATGCTGGAAGGGCTAGGAGTGGGTGCCATTTTAACGCCCCCCACCGAAGACATCGTCCATTACGTACTCCAGATATTGTACACAGACTCCAATAACGTAGCCGAATATGAGGCCTTATTACATGATCTTCGGATGGCTGTCTCCATGGGCATACACCGCGTGGAAGTGCGCGGGGACTCAAACCTCGCAATATATCAAATAAATGGAGACTTCGATGCCAAAGATCCGAAGATGGCGGCTTATCGCAACACCGTCCTAAAAATGTCGGCTTGGTTCGAGGGGCTCGATTTTTCATCACGTGGCCCGAGAAAGTAATCAAGCGGCGGACGCCCTGTTTCAGATCGGGCGCCAAGCGCCAATTTCGTCCCACCTAACATCTTTCTGGAATGGCTTTTTAAGCCGTCCGTGGTGTGGCAAGGGGAGAGCGGCAACACCAGTCCGGATCCAAACACAACCCCAGACCTCGAACGCACCGATATCATTGGGGGCTCAGCCACCGAAATAACACCGTCGACCCATCTCATTATGGCAGTCATTGCCTCATGGACTGAACCCTTCTTGGCCTACCTTAATAGGAAGGAACTCCCTGAGGATCAGAATGAGGCCCGCCGCATTGTCCGACATTCGAAGGCCTACAAGGTCCACGATCGAGAGCTCTACAAGAAAAGCGCTACGGAGTCCTTCAAAGATGTATCTCCGAGGAAGAGGGGTGGCAGCTCCTGGCTGAAATTCATGCCGGTCTCGGTGGGCACCATGCCACAGCTCGGGACCTTGTTAGCAAGGCCTTCCGTACATGTTTTTATTGGCCGACGGCCCGAGCAGATTCACAGGACCTTGTCCAACATTGCGTCGGATGCCAACTCTTCGCCAACCAAAGCCATATGCCCCCCACCGCCCTACAAACAATCCCCATCACTTGGCCTTTCGCGGTCTGGGGGCTCGATATGGTCGGACCCCTTAAAGGAGGAAGCCATAAGAAAAAGTATCTGCTGGTCATGGTGGATAAATTCACTAAGTGGATAGAGGCCAAACCAGTTAAAACGGCGGAGTCCGGACCGGTGATAGAATTCATATCTGGTGTTACACCGTTATGGTGTTCCACACAGCATCATCACCGATAACGGCTCCAATTTCACAACCGATGAGGTGAAAACTTGGTGTGGTAATCTGGGCATCAAGCTCGATCACGCCTCCGTCTATCATCCGCAAACAAACGGTCAAGTCGAACGAGCCAATGGTCTTATTATGAGCGGCATCAAGCCTAGACTAGTGCGGTCTTTGAAAGAATCAGACAAGCACTGGGTTGAGGAGCTCGATTCCGTACTCTGGGGGCTGCAGACCACGACCAATCGCACTACCGGATATACACCTTTCTTCATGGTGTACGGTGCAGAGGCAGTGTTACCCTGCGACATTATTCACGACTCACCTCGAGTGCACATGTACGAAGAGAAAGAGGCTGAGATTCATCGGTAGGACAGCTTAGATGCCCTGGAGGAGGAGCGCGACGTTGCAAAAGCCCGTTCCACATTTTATCAACAGCAGGCTCGCAGGTATCAAAGCAGAGAAGTGCGGGCCAAGACTTATAATGTTGGCGAACTCGTTCTATGCCTGCCGGAGAAGAAAAAGGACAAACTCAAGCCCAAGTGGGAGAGTCCCTTCATCATTGACGAAGTTCTCACTGAAGGAGCGTACCGCCTGCGTGATGCGTCAGACAATCGCCTAGAGCCGAACCCCTGGAACGTGGCCAGACTCCCAAGATTCTATGCCTAGCGCCCTCTTTGTTCGTCTCCTTCCCCCTGTTGTTTCCATCATTTTTTCTCTCTTTTTGTTTTTTCTCTTTAGCCATAAAGCTTTCATGCGGCTAGACCGTGCACCCCTGACGTATACATCTTCAAATATGTACGTCCACTATACCTAGGGGCTTCTTGGACAGAAGCTTGCTATTATTATTTTCCGAGCATTAAGCTCATCACATATGTGTTTTTTCCCATATGTACCTTTTCTTCGCCATTATATGCATCGATATGACATAAGTTTTGGCCAAGATGGGTTGCCTGGCTCCTGTGCTTATGCCCTACATTCCCGTTAGTTCGGCTAGGGAATAAAGGGAGCACCTCTGCGATTGTTACTGCCGGGTCATCCAGATGTGTACCTCAGACTGGGTGAAGCCGAAAGCTAGCGTTCTTAAGGAAATATTCGGTCGGTGATTTAAAGACGTTTTCATATTCACTCCATTGTGAACTCCCAGAAGTTACATATACTGTGATTTTTCAATCACAGTTCGGACATGCACATTAACGCATGCACACCCAGGGAAAGGAACCCTTAACGAAACTATTCTCTCTGGAAGATGTTTCTTACAATCTAAATGTAATATAACATAACTAGCCAGATACAACTTGTCTGTTCAAGCAACTATGGCCCCTACCCCTGGTTTCCATGCATACCCTGGTTTATTTTGCCGCTCAGGTATTCGGAAGCACTTCGCACCTTCGGATCCAGAGGTTGAAGCGAAAAGGTCTGCCATGACAATCGTTTTACAAGTCAGCTAGAGTTACATATGTCAAGGAAAGTACATAGTCACTTGGAATCAAAAATTTCCTCCTCTATACCGTTCAACAGGCTGTCTAACTTACAATCCTGTTGGGAATATTTGGCGGCTACTGCTACCTGGTCATATACCAGACTAATGGGAACTTCTTTTCCATCTGACCCTAGAGGTCCGACCCGGGCCATGCAATTTAGATCAAGCTTGGTATACCGTTTTTTCACCATGGCCCAAGCCCCTAGCGCACCCTCCCGGCAGGCCGATATTTTCCATAATTGGATACGTCGCCGTGCTCCCTTGAATAGCTCTACAAGCTCCTCCATACTTCCTGGAGGGGAGGTGTATGGCCATAAAGCCTTGGCAACACTCCGCATTGCCTGCGGAGCTTGCTTGTGCATTTGCGACAGCCCTTGCAGCAGATCGTCCTACAATGCGGACATCTCCTCTTCGGGACGGCCCGTCAGCATACCTACAAACATAACTCTATCAGTTCCTTTCATCTCCAAACTATTATAGGGTAAGTTCGGCCACATACTGAATATGCCGCCCCGCAACCTTTTATTCTCCTTCATGGAGTCGGCCAGCTGGGCACACACATCTTTTAGTTCCTAGCCCAGCTGGGTGTGTGAATCCTGGAGTTTGTTTTTCTCCTCTCTGACTCAGCTCAGAACACGCTCGCCTGCGGCGTGTAGTCTTTTCGCCTCTTTGTCGCCCGCTTGAGCGGCTTTCAGTTTCTCCTCCAGTTGATCTGACGGTCCTGTTATGAGATAAGCAACAGTATTAGCACAGCTGGTATATAATTATTGTTTCTCGATGGAGGGAAATATTACTAGAGAAAGCCTTCTTGGACTTTTCCAGTTCAGCGGTAACAACAGTTAGCTGTATCCGACACTTTTTTAGCTCTTGGGCTAGCATGTCGTTCTTCTCTGTAAGAACCTGGTTATACAATGATCCTTAAATCATCTGTACCAACTGCTTCAAGTCTCGGGGGCTACTGGCATATGGTTATCATATTCGGACAAAGTGAACTTACCTGCACATCTTTTAAATGTTGATTTGTAGCTCTATTAAGCCCATCTCGAGCAGCTCAGATGTATGCATTAGCCGAGCTAAAGGCATTAAATGCCTCTTCTGAAAAGCTGGGGTCTCGTAGAATGGCCCTTCGGCGCCGATGATTTATGGCGCTCTCCACTTCCGAGTTGGTGACGGATACATCATCCGAATCCTCGGCTAGAGGACAATCCGGTGGCACCCTCGTACCAACCCCCGTCTTTACGACAGGATATGGATCCCGGCTGTGGGGAGTATGACCGCCCGGAACCCCGGACATAGTCCGGCACACTCTTTTCCTGATACAGGACAAACATAAAAGTATGGACGCGACTGCTGAAGAATATATTTGCAAATCCATACCTCTTCGATGAAGGCTCGGCTGCATCTTCGTTTGCCTTGCTCTTTGAAGGCTTGCCCGGCGTGGGGGCCGTGCTCTTTGGAGATGCCCCTGGGGCAGCATGGCGCGCCGAACGCCTCCCCTTTTGAGCATAGGACGGTGTGGTGGGTGAGGCAGAATGAGAGAACTCTTTTGGATGAGATGTCTCCTGATTACTTATGTGTGAAGCAGGGAGAAGACCGGGATAATCGGCGATGATGGCCACTTCTGTGCCATCATAGCTTGCCTGGTAAAACAGCCCGTCCTCGAGCACCACGAATATATCCGGATCCTCTTCAAATCCAGGGTCAAGGTCCCGATTGTGGCCCTCGGGCTGCGGGGTGAGGCTGTGAAGCCCTTCAGAAATCTTTCGCCAGTGCTGTTCTAAATGGACGGTTTAATATTCATTGAGAGTAGCTCAGGGAGTGGAGTGAGTAGAGCAGAGGAGTTGGGACTTACCCAGCTAGAAGGACTGTACATGTAAAATCCATCTCTGCGCTTGATACGTAGAAATTCCTCTTCCTCCCCTTTCAATAGTTTGGCCAATATTTTTGCCAGAGCGGCGGGGGTGTCCGGACCCTTCCGGCCGCAGCAGGAGGCGTCATCCTCCCCATTGTAGTGCCACATGGGAAGCCCTCTATATTGGAGTGGCTGAACCCCCCGTACTATGGAAGTCGCCATTACTTCGACTATTGATAATCCGGACTGAGCGAGCGTCCTTATCTTGCTCATGAGTTGACGAACTTCCGCACTATCTTCCTCCTCGAGGCTCCGAGGGCGCCAGCTGTGGCGTTTCTTCAAAGGAACGCTTGTGAACTCGGGAAGACCCCTCCGAACTGGGTCTGGAAGTGCGACGTCCTCAATATAGAACCATTCGGAAGGCCACTCTTCAGATGCCTTCTTTGGTGTGCCGGATAGGTATCCGGTCTCGGCGATGCGCCATATTTCGGCTCCGCCCACTTCAAATATTGATCCCTCGTGGTTGCGCGGGACAAGACATAATAGCTTTCTCCACAATTTAAAATGGGTCTCACAACCCAGGAATAGCTCACAAAGGGCGATGTAACCCGCGATATGCAGGATGGAGGCCGGAGTGAAGTTGTGCAGTTGGAGGCCATAGTACTCGTAAGCCCTCCGAGGAATGTATGAATCGGAAACCCGAAGCCTCTTAGCAGGTAGGGGACGAAACACACTCGTTCCGCCTCAGATGGATTGGGAAAATTCTCCGCCTAGGCCTCACCATTAAAGGAGGTCAACCCTGCTCAAACAGGGACCAAGTCCGCAGGAGGAATAAATCCCTGTGTTTGCAGCTTCTCCATCTGACTATGGGATACGGAGCACCTCTCCTACTCGCCTTTTTCCGGTCCGCAGGGACGGGAGGAGGAGCTGGGAGCATTAGCCATGTTGGAGTGGTATTTCCTAGCAATCTCTGAGGATTTTTTTCGCGTGGTGCTGAATGGGTCTGAGATCCAATCTCTTTAAATAGACACTATTCCTCGCCTGGCCGGGGTGTTATGTGCAAAAATACCCTGACCTCTTGCATTCGCTTAACACGTGGAAGCTGAAGTTGTTGATACACAGAAGCCGAGGGGTACGACATTAAATGGAAGGCCGAATACATCACTTTGAAGTCATCGGAGGAGGAACCCACCTTGCAATGCCGAAGACAATCCGCGCGCCGGACACCTTGTCATTGAAGTCTGGTTTTGGGGCTACTGAGGGAGTCCTGGACTAAGGGGTCTCGGGCGTCCGACCTGTTAGCCATGGGCCGGACTGATGGGCTGTGAATATACAAAGACCGAAGACTCCAGCCGTGTCCGGATGGGACTCTCCTTGGCATGGAAGGCAATCTTGGTGATCGAATATGAAGATTCCGTTCTTTGTTGACGGATTTTGGGTTCCGGCAAATCCCTTGAGGTTCGAACACTTGGGTGTGCACGAAGATTTCCCCCTACCAAATCACGGCCTCGACCTTGCCGCAATCTCAAAGCCTAGCTCAACGAACTCGCAACACAAGGGACACAAGATTTATACTGGTTCGGGACACCGTTGTGGTGTAATACCCTACTCCAGTGTGGTGTGGTGGATTGCCTCTTGGGCTGAGGATGAAGAGTACAAGGGGAAGAATAGCCTCCTGAGGAGATGTGTTCTTGTGCTTGGTGGGTGTATGGTCGAGGGAGAGCTTCCTTCTCCTTCCTATGGTGGTGGCTAGTCCTATTTATAGAGGCCCTAGTCCTCTTCCCAAATATTGAGCGGGAAGGGATCCCACAAAGGCCAAATTCAAAGGGAGATTGAAAGCACAAGTGCTCCCTAGGTGGTTTTGGTAATTAATGTCAACATATCTCTTGTTGGACTAACACTTTTATCTAGTATATTTCAGATAAGTTCAACAATGGAGTGGCATGGACTAAAGGATGTGGGAACTCCTTCAAGATGCTAAGGACAAAGGATTGGCTCAAGCTTCAAGCTCAAGACTCTTCATATTACGTTTTAGTGATCCAAGATCACATTGAGTCTATAGGAAAGGCCAATACTATCAAGGAGGGATGAGGTGTTGCTTAATGAGCCTCTTGCTTCATGTGCTTAGTGATATGCTCCAAAACCCTCAACTACTTTCCCACTTCCACACATATGACCTAAACCTAAAGTCAAACTCGGCCCCACCGATTCTTTCTATCCGGCGCCACCGAGTTCAATTGTCATAGCCACTGCCACAAACCCTAGGCAAATCGGTCTCACCATAGGGATCTCGGTCTCACCGAGATGGGGTTGTAATCTCTCTGTTTCCCTTTGTAACGTTTCGGTCTAACCGAAGTGAGCGATCGGTCCCACCGAGATTGCAATGTAAGCTCTCTGTTTCCCTTTCGGAACTTTTAGGTCTCACCGAAAGAGCGAATCGGTCCCACCGAGTTTACCTGACCAACTCTCTAGTTAGCTAATTACCAAATTCGGTCTCACCGAGTTTGTGTAATCGGTCTCACCGAGATTACGTTATGCCCTAACCCTAACCATATCGGTCCTACCGAGTTGCATGTCAGTCCCACCGAAAATCCTAACGGTCACTAGGTTTACTGAATCGGTCCGACCGAGTTTGTTGGTTCGGTCCCACCGAGTTTGGTAAATTGTGTGTAACGTTAGATTTTGTGTGGAGGCTATATATACCCCTCCACCTCCTCTTCATTCGTAGAGAGAGCCATCATAACAAACCTACAAGTGGTATCAGAGCTTTGGTCTCCA
This sequence comes from Aegilops bicornis, assembly GCA_021605145.1. Lineage (NCBI taxonomy): Eukaryota > Viridiplantae > Streptophyta > Magnoliopsida > Poales > Poaceae > Aegilops > Aegilops bicornis. The sequence continues at coordinate 295,468,004 of CM038674.1, forward strand.
TTGCCTTGGTTTAATCACCATTGGAGGAAGATGGATGAGTCTACTTTGGGGAGTCTTAGACATAGAGTGCCTATTCTTGATGGAGAGTATTTTCATGAGTGGAAAAATGAGATGCTTGTAATTTTCAATCAATATCACTTGAACAAGTACATTGCTAGTCCTTGTGCACCTCATGTTGATCCTATGCATCCTACCCTTGATCAATCTATTGACATGATTAGGAACCTCGTAATCTGTTAATCTTATCACTAGAGGCTTGCCTAGAAACTTAATTAGAAACTTGCCTACTCTTGAGTGTGCCTACACTATATGGAAATTCCTTGAGGAATGCTTTCCAAATTATTCCTTGAAAAATCTAAATGAGATTCTCCATAAGTCTATTGCCTTGAGTAAGATAAATACTAGTGATCCTATGTTTGGTGATCATCTATTTGAACTTACAAACCTTATGCGTGCCAAAGGAGACGTTGGAATTATTGGTTATATTGTTTCTGAAGCTATAAGAATTCATAAGCAAGATCATTGTCAAACTCACTCTAACGAATTACCCTCTCTAGGACTTGATCCACCACATGACGATGTTGAACATGGATACTATGATGAGGATGATGATAGTGACTTCGATCTTGATGATGCAATGAGACATTTTGGTCTTATGGCAAATCTTCGGGAAATGTGTCAGAGGAAAGGAATGGGTTCTTGATAAAGGATGTACCGATCACATGACGGGAGATAAAGACATGTTTCGTGAGCTTGCTGAAAATGATAGTCCTCGAAAGTATGTCACTTTCGGTGACAACTCAAAGGGTAAGGTGGTTGTCCTCGGTAAGGTGGCCATCTCACATGATAGCTCCATTCGAAATTTCATGCTCGTTGAGTCTCTTGGCTACAACTTACTTTCAGTATCTAGACTTGCTGATTTCGGTTTGAATGTCCTATTTACTGAAGTAGACTGCCAAGTGTTTCGTCGAGACAATCATAAAATGGTATTTACCGGTATACGTAGAGGTTATCTTTACATTGTTGATTTCTCTAAAAAGGCACAACCGAAAACTTGCTTCATTGCTAAATCTTCAAAAGGTTGGTTATGGCATAGACGACTAGGTCACGTTGCCATGAGAAACCTTGACAAGCTTATTAAAGGAAATCAAATCCTTGGAGTTAATGATGTCATATTTGATAAGGATAGACTTTGCAGTGCTTGTCAGGCAGGTAAACAGGTTGGAGGAAGGCATCCCGTGAAGAACATCATGACCACAAGAAGGCCACTCGAGCTCCTTCATATGGATCTCTTTGGTCCCAACACTTACAAAAGCCTCGGTGGAAATTCTTTTGGTCTAGTTATAGTTGATGATTTTTCAAGATTTACGTGGGTGTTCTTTCTCGATGATAAATCGCAGGTACAAAAGATCTTCAAAAACTTTGCTAGCAAGGCCCAAAATCAGTTTGAAGTGAAGATCAAGAAGGTTCGCAGCGGCAACGGAACGGAGTTCAAGAACGCAAATGTGGACACCTTTCTTGACGAAGAAGGGATTTCACACGAGTTCTCGGCCACGCATACACCTCAACAAAATGGAGTTGTTGAGAGGAAGAACCGGACGCTCATCGAAATGGCAAGAACGATGCTTGATGAGTACAAGACGCCAAGCACTTTTTGGGAAGAAGCGGTTGAGACAGCTTGTCATGCAACAAATCGCTTGTATCTTCACAAGCTACTCTAAGCAAGACGGCATACGAGCTCCTCACCGTAACAAACCCCAAGTTGGATACTTTCAGTATTCGCCCAAAGTGCTACATTCTTGATAAGCATCGTCGTTCAAAATTTGCTCCTAAGTCTCATGAAGGTTTCCTACTAGGTTATGGCTCAAACTCTCACACTTATCGTGTCTACAACAATTTCACCCGAAAGGTTGAAGAGACGGTAGATGTGAAGTTTTATGAATCTAACGGCTCGCAAGTAGAGCAATTGCCAATTGATGTAGGAGACAAAGACCCTTCGGAAGCAATCCAAGACTTGTCTATTGGCAAGGTCCGTCCAACGGAGGTGAAGGAGAGTACCTCGTCCGTCCAAGTGGAAGCTTCTACTTCACGACAAGGTGAACCAAGAGTTGATACGGAAGCATCCACAAGTGGAACACACCAAGATGAAGAAAACGAGGAAGAACATCACGAACGTCAACAACCTCCTTCTCCACCACGACAAGAGAACGACAACGCTAACAATGACGAAGGCCAAGAAGAAGAACAAGATGAAGAAGATGTTCAACCAAAACCCAAGCAAAAGCTTTCACGAGTTCGAGCAAGAATTGCTAAAGACCATCCCATGGAGCAAATCTACAATGATATTCAAACCAGGAGAATCACTCGCTCTAAAACTCGCTTAGCTAACTTTTGTGAAAACTATTCTTTCATCTCTAGCATTGAACCTATGAAGGTCGAAGAAGCATTGGAACATCCAGATTGGATATATGCTATGCATGAAGAGCTACACAACTTTGAGAGAAACCAAGTTTGGACATTGGTTGAGAAGCCCGACAACAACCACAACATCATCGGTACCAAATGGGTGTTTCGCAACAAGCAAGATGAAGATGGACAAGTAGTTCGCAACAAAGCACGCCTCGTCGCCCAAGGCTACACACAAGTCGAAGGTATGGACTATGGTGAGACTTATGCTCCGTTGCTAGACTTGAGTCCATTCAGCATCTTACTTGCCTATGCTAATCACCATGATATCACCTTGTACCAAATGGACATTAAAAGTGCTTTTCTAAATGGTGAAATAGAGGAGGAAGTTTATTTTAAACAACCTCCGGCTTTGTCAATCCTAAGAAACCAAATCATGTTTACAAACTTCACAAAGCCCTTTATGGTCTTAAACAAGCTCCTAGAGCGTGGTATAAATGCTTGACCAAGTTCCTTATTGAAAAAGGCTTTGAAATTGGGAAAATTGATTCCACACTTTTTACTAAAAGGGTTAATGGAGAACTATTTGTGTGCCAAATCTATGTTGATGGTATTATATATTGTTTCAACTAACCCTCATTTTAGTGAAAAGTTCGGGAAGCTAATGTCGGAGAAGTTTGAGATGTCAATGATGAGTGAACTCAAATTCTTTCTTGGGTTGCAAATCAAGCAAACTAGGGAAGGTACATTTGTTTCTCAAACAAAGTACACTAAGGAATTATTCAAGAAGTTCAATATGCAAGAGTGCAAAGGTATGTCTACACCCATGCCTACGAGTGGACATCTTGATTTGACCAAAGATGGTAAACCAGTTGACCAAAAGGTTTATCGCTCTATGATTGGTTCACTGTTATACCTATGTGCTTCATGTCCTGATATTATGCTAAATGTGTGCATGTGTTCAAGATATCAAGCTGCTCCTAAAGAATATCATCTTAAGGCCGTAAAAAGGATAGTGAGATACTTAATTCATACACCAAATTTTGGCATTTGGTATCCTAAGAGGGCCTCTTTCGATCTTGTTGGCTACTCCGACTAGGACTATGCCGGAGACAAGGTTGATAGAAAGTCCACTTCGGGTACTTGTCAATTTCTTGGTAGATCTCTTGTGTCTTGGTCCTCCAAGAAACAAAACTCGGTATCCTTATCTACCGAAGCGGACTACATTGTCATTGGTTCATGTTGTGCTCAATTACTTTGGATGACCCAAACTCTTAAAGATTATGGGACATATGTGAAACATGTTCCATTGATTTGTGACAATGAAAGTGCTATCAAAATTGGTCATAATCCTGCATAACATTCTCGAACTAAGCATATTGAAGTTCGTCATCATTTCATTCGAGATCATGTTGCTAAGGGTGACATTAATCTTAAGCATGTTCGCACCAAAAAGCAATTAGCAGATATATTCAATAAACCCCTTGATGAGAAAGTGTTTTGCAGGTTGAGAGGAGAATTGAACATCATTGATGCTTCAAACTTGGAGTATAAACTCCATTGGATACATGCAAGACATGAGCTTATGACTAATCCATGATATCTCTCTTATGATGGAAATATTATATCCTCGGATATATTTGCATCTTGCATGTTATCTAACCCATGTAGGTACTTGGTTGAAACAAATTCCATGAGATTGTAATCTACTCACATCTTGAGCAATCTCTACATCACCAAGTCTCTTCACTATGGTGGTTGAAGACAAGGAAGCACGGAATCATTCAAACATATCCTTTGACAAACTCTATGTTGAGCTTCATGATTATCATCTTTGGATACACAAGTGCTACTCCTTGCAAGAACTAACCCATGTAGGTAGATGGACTCAAATTCCAAGTGGTGCTCCCAACTCTTGATGAGCTACATCAACCTTGAGCAACCCACACAAGTTCAACTACATGGTCAACACCACCAACCAAGGTATGTTATTCCATCTTAAAGAAGCTTTACTACGAGTCATGAGCTAAAGCAACTCGACAAGATGTGAATACATCAAGATGCTTAAACGAAAAATGGTAACCCCATTTTGAGCTTAAACGATGAGTATGACCTATGATCAAGTGATCTCACTTGACTCCTAAGTCAATATACTCTAACATAGGTGACTCTATATCGACCATCACTAGATGAAGTTCTCTCATGTTCTTTACTTAGTTTTTTGCCTTTGTCTCATGCTGATTTGTTTCCCCTTTCAAAAAAAAAACTTCATATAGATTTCTTTCTTTTCTTTTCTGTTTGCTCTGCATCTCCTACATCAAATTCATTGCATATCATTCAGATAATTCCTTGCAAATCTTTGTGAGATCTTACTAGTCTAGTGAGCTGAGGTGACAAGTGTTTTCTCTGCGATGAACTCGGTTTAACCAATTTTTTGTTTTCGGTCCAACCGAATCCTCTCGGTACAACCAAAGCATACCACTCGGTGCCACCGATTTCCCAACAGGAAAAACAGTTTGCCACTTACTCTGTGTTTCTTCTGATCCAGCTCCACTCAATGAATCTTGTCCTCTACAAGCATCACAACTTTATCCAGTGCTTTGTGTTGTGACTCAAGGACCAAAACCATTCACAACAAATTCCAGAAAACCCTTCTTGGAAATTGATGTCAAAGGGGGATAGAGAGCTCACATCAAAGCTTATCACTTCCAAAAGGGAGAGAGTATTACTTCCACAGGGGGAGAAAGAGATCTCCAGGGGGAGAGAATACTCAAGTAGAAAGTATTTCTTAAGGATCCCAGATGCTTGATGTTCAAGAGGAGAGATGCCACATGTCTTTTTGGGGGAAAGACATGTTCATATGTGCTTCGTTGCATTTGCTCTGTTCTTTATATTTTTCAGCCCTGATTTTCTGTTCCCTCTCTTCTCCCAGTATCCCATGCTAGATTCAGGGGGAGCAAGACATCTAAGGGAAAGAAATCATTTAAATTCATTGCATATCTTTACTCTTGGGGACATGTCTAATCAAATGTGGTACTTAATACTCACTCTCTACATGTCATCCCAGTCTTGGTATTCTAGTGGTTTCTACTGTTAGCTCTGGCTAGTAGATGTACCTGTGTTATCTAACCTTGTTTGTGCAGGTTCGTTCCACCCTAAGCCAACTCAAGACTACAAGGTAAGTATATGCATCACACTCATGTGTATGAGGAATTCTAGCTGATGCACATACTGTTTGCAAGAAGGACTCATGATCATGAAGGTTTTTTCTTTAATATTGTTTGCTCTGATGCATATGGCCAAGATACATGTAACACTTTGCCTTCTCTATCATGGTTTTGCTCTCACATGCTTCTATATTCCATATTCACATGATTGCATACATGTAGGGGGAGCCTATGCTTGTTACATATCTTTCCGAAGCTTTACTTGCTATTATTTATATCTTTATCTAAAGCTTTGATGTATGTTGCCATCAATTACCAAAAAGGGGGATATTAAAAGCACAAGTGCTCCCTAGGTGGTTTTGGTAATTAATGTCAACATATCTCTTGTTGGACTAACACTTCTATCTAGTATATTTCAGATAAGTTCAACAATGGAGTGGCATGGACTAAAGGATGTGGGAATTCCTTCAAGATGCTAAGGACAAAGGATTGGCTCAAGCTTCAAGCTCAAGACTCTTCATTTTACGTTTTAGTGATCCAAGATCACATTGAGTCTATAGGAAAAGTCAATACAAACAAGGAGGGATGAGGTGTTGCTTAATGAGCCTCTTGCTTCATGTGCTTAGTGATATGCTCCAAAACCCTCAACTACTTTCCCACTTCCACACATATGACCTAAACCTAAAGTCAAACTCGGCCCCACCGATTCTTTCTATCCGGCGCCACCGAGTTCAATTGTCATAGCCACTGCCACAAACTCTAGGAAAATCGGTCTCACCGATAGGGATCTCGGTCTCACCAAGATGGGATTGTAATCTCTCTGTTTCCGTTCGTAACGTTTTGGTCTAACCGAAGTGAGCGATCGGTCCCACCGAGATTGCAATGTAAACTCTCTGTTTCCCTTTCGTAACTTTTCGGTCTCACCGAAAGAGCGAATTGGTCCCACCGAAGTTTACTCGCCAACTCTCCGTTAGCTAATTACAAAATTCGGTCTCACCGAGTTTGTGTAATCGGTCTCACCGAGATTACGTTATGCCCTAACCCTAACCATATCGGTCCTACCGAGTTGCATGTCAGTCCCACCGAAAATCCTAACAGTCACTAGGTTTACTGAATCGGTCTGACCGAGTTTATGATTCGGTCCCATTGAGTTTGGTAAATTGTGTGTAACGGTTAGATTTTGTGTGGAGGCTATATATATCCCTCCACCTTCTCTTCATTCGTAGAGAGAGCCATCAGAAGAAACCTACAGAGACAACTAGTACAAGTTATCCTGACTAAAGGTGGTCTTCGCCTGCCAAAGGTTCTGGTGGTGACGCCGTCTTGGGCTCCATGGTGACCTCCGTCCTGCCGTCCTGCTGGTCTTGGTCTCGTTGCGCCGATATGGAAACCTTTGCTTGATGCCTCGGTACTCCTCGCCTGCGCTTGCCTTCTTAGCACCGAAGAGGAAATGAGGACACTGTGCGTGCTGGCACCCGCCTGGACTTGGTCGTCACGACTGACGTATAGGAACCTCGCGAGGTTTGCCTTGCCGTGATCTCTCTGCCCCTCGCGAGCCAGCCTGGTGAGGCTTCTCCGGAGGAGGTCTTGTGTCATCCGCCTCGCGAGGCTTGGACCCTCGCGAGGGTCTTGAGTACTTGTTGGTGAAGATGGGCCGTACTGGGCCGCGAGTGGAGCCACGCCGCGGGCCCCAGGTAGGCAAGTCTGGGGATCATCATTCCCAGAACACCGACAGTAGCCCCAGGGCCCAAGGCACGCTCGGGCTTGGCTTCGAGGCGAAGCCAAAGGGCAAGTGCGGAGCTCCGCGGGCCCCAACAGCCTGCGGCCTTGGTCGACGCATGGCGATTGATTGGACGTGGGCGTCTCCATTCCCCACGCTGCCTCGGCAACTGCCTGACTTGACGAGTCCCTACTGCATGCAAGGAAAAAACCATCATTACCTGTGATCGTGGGGATCGCCGGTTGGCCTTCTCCTGCTATAAATGAGGAGGGGGGGGGGGCAGAGCCCCCGTCGCCCATCTCCTTCTGCTCCGCTTGCTTCTCCTCCGTTGCTCCATTGCTAGTGGCGACTCCATGGCGCCGATCTGAAGATTCTCGGCAGCGGAGAAGGGAAAAACTCCCCGCGATGAGCCCGGGCCCTTTCCGCCAAAGAAGAGGCCAGTCCACCGTCGTGACATAGTCGTGAGGCAGGAGGTGACAAGGCCTTGGTACGAGCGGCCACCTCCTGGGTATCCGCTGCCCTTATTTGCCCCCCGAGGGCTCATGAGGAAGAGGCGGCGAGCGGCATCGCTCGCACCGCGGCCGTGGCTGCCGTGCTATGGTGGTGCACGCCATCGCCCCAGGGGCCCAGCCATGGACTCCTCGCGCGAATTCATGATGTGGGCAGTGATGCCTCCATGCTCATGGATCCGCTTCCCCTAGTTCTTCTCCGCCTAGATGCCGCGGTGGGGGCCCCTCAAGCTATGGCTGCACCACGCCGACTGCGATGCCCCAGCGACCAGAGCGGAAGTGGAAGCCGTCTCCCCGGGCAAGATCTTCATGACCCACGACTGGGGCAAGGTCGCCTGGGTTTGCCGCGCAGAAGGCGCCCTTGCAATCCACTTCGGTTACGATGGCGCATCCACCATGTTCTTCAACGTCTTCGACTCAGAAGACCGTCGCTTGGAGTGCTGCCCTGGAGAGGGCCGCCTCAACGGTGCTGCGGCAGGAGCTGGGCATGCCGCCCACCTATCCAGTGACTCATCCAGCAGCAGTGGTGCCGCTTGGGAGTCCAGCGATTCTCCCGAGCCCTACGAGACTCTGGAGACGAGCGACAACAGCTACGTGCCCCCGAGCTCCCGCTGGGCTCGGAGCAAGGCCGCAGCATCCGACCACCGCCGTCGCTGATCTGGATGGGGTTGGTGCCGGCCTCTCGTGGCCCACTGTTTATGATTGCATCGGCCGCACGGGCGTGTGTAGATAGGGATCCTTGAATTTCCTTTCTTTTGGTCCCTGCGAGGAATCGAAACGAACCCCGTGCGGGCGTGTAAAGAACCTGTGATGTCTTTTGTTGGCATTATCCTTATCATGAAATTGTCCAAGTGCATGTCCTGCTTCGGCTCAATCTCCCCTTTCTATCCTCGCGACGTCTTGGTGCTCTACGCTGACAGGTCCCGGTCCCCAGGCAGGCTGTAGCCGTCGCTGGTATGTCAGGTCGCGATGTCGTGGTCAAGGCCAGGTGGTGAGCGGCCCGAGGTACAGTAAGAGCTCCTGATACGCGATGCTCAGGAGGTCCCCTTTAGTGCGCAAGCGACCACCGAGAGGTAAGAAAGGGAGGCGACGTTGCCGCGGCAAGGCTGCATCAAGTGAGAATCCCGTGTCGCCGCGATTAATTGGTCCAAGTGCAAAACTTATCTTGGCAGACTGGAGTCGTTTCCTTGCGTTGCACCAGGCTTGTGCATCGGCGGCCGTGGCGCATCTAGGTTAGGCCCGTGCATGCTTCCCCTTCTTCCCCACGCTCTCCTTCGTGCTCTACGTCCTCAGGTCCCGGCCCTCGAGCGAGCTCAGCCGCCGCTGGTATGCCAGGTCACGATGCCGTGGTCAAGGCCAGGGGGTGAGGGCTGGAGATCCAGTAGGAGCTCCTGAACCGCGATGCTCAGGATCCCCCCTTTTAACGCGCAAGCGAATCTCATGGGAGAAGAAGGAGCTCGAGGTACCACCCGTTGTTGTCCTCGGGAGGTCCCTGGAAGCCAGCGCGAGGAGGGGTACAGATTGCCATTATGATCGCCGGCCGGCCACTGGTCGCTCTGTAAGAGAATGAAGGAACTGAGGGCCTGGTGAGGTGATGCGCGCGGGGCGTGCCGCGGGCCAGAGCTCGACTGCTCAGATTTATCGACATTGCGGGGACATACCCAAGCACAAGCGCTGTGCCAGCGTGAATAGCTCCCGTGGTAGGTGGCAATCGGGCAGGTGATGATCACAGATAGGTTAAGCATGAAAAGCGGACTAGCTTAGGTAAATGCAAGGATGATACATGCCACTGGGCTGGACCCGAGTGGCTTGGGGATGATGCAGCACGAGGGGCGCCCCAGCAAAGTAAGCTAAAGATGTAAAGGGATACATGCCATAGGGACGGACCCATGCGGCCTGGGAATGATGTAGCCCGAGGGGCGCTCCCAGCTAAATAAACTTAGAAGATGTCACCTGGTTCTGTTGTTGAAGGAATGTTGGGGCAACTTAAGATGCATGACGAAGGGGTTGCTCCTCACGAGCCACCGGGACCCTGAGCCTCGGGAGGCTCTGGGGGTCCAGGCGGTTCCTTGAGGACCGTCTCCATCTCCGCCAGGACTGCGTGGTGCCTCGCCTCTTGAGCTGCCAGGATGCTCCACAAGTTGCGCTGGAAGGTGGACGCCATGTTCGGCAGGCCAAAAGGCATGTGAACATAGCTGTGAGGAGGGCCCTTGCAGCGGCCCACGCGCGAAGGCCAGAAAAGCTCCTAAGATGCGGCCCTGTTGTGCCCTGGGATGTCGATGCAGACGCGCAACCCGCCATCCTCGCCGGGATGGGAAGCAGCGCCAGGTGAGCGACGGTCACCGCGCATGGCTCTTGCATCCTGCAGTTCCTGAGTGGTCTTGGCAATGAACTTCTGAGCGCCAGGCGCTCCTCGTCTGATGTCCTCCTAAGGGAAACATGCTGTGAAGCATGCCTCCACGTGGTGCACGAGTGCCTCCCTCGTGATGTTGGCAAGGCCGATGGCCCTCCAGAAGGTCGGAGGCCACGGTCGTCCCAGCGTCCTCTGCCACGTCCTCCTCCTCGGTCGTAGCCCCGGCCGTTGCGCTCGGGGCGGCGGCCGAGGCGTCCATCTCGAATGGCCCTGAGCTCTTGACAGTCGTTAGTGTAGGATCGGAAGTATGTCTAGAGGGGGGGGGGGGGTGATTAGACTACTTGACCAAATAAAAACTTATCCTTTTCCCAATTTTAGTCTTTGGCAGATTTTAGCTATCTTAGCACAAGTCAAGCAATCTTAACACAATTCCAGCAAGCATGCAAAGAGTATATGAGCAATGGAAAGTAAAGCATGCAACTTGCAAGAATGTAAAGGGAAGGGTTTGGAGAATTCAAACGCAATTGGAGACATGGATGTTTTTGTCATGGTTCCGATAGGTGGTGCTATCGTACATACACGTTGATGGAGACTTCAACCCACGAAGGGTAACGGTTCTTGTGAGTCCACGGAGGGCTCCACCCACGAAGGGTCCACGAAGAAGCAACCTTGTCTATCCCACCATGGCCGTCGCCCACGAAGGACTTGCCTCACTAGCGGTAGATCTTCACGAAGTAGGTGATCTCCTTGCCCTTACAAACTCCTTGGTTCAACACCACAATCTTGTCGAAGGCTCCCAAGTGACACCTAGCCAATCTAGGAGACACCACTCTCCAAGAAGTAACAAATGGTGTGTTGATGATGAACTCCTTGCTCTTGTGCTTCAAATGATAGTCTCCCCAACACTCAACTCTCTCTCACAGGATTTGGATTTGGTGGAAAGAAGATTTGAGTGGAAAGCAACTTGGGGAAGGCTAGAGAACAAGATTCATATGGTAGGAATGGAATATCTTGGCCTCAACACAAGGGTAGGTGGTTCTCTCTCAGAAAATGTGTATTGGAAGTGTAGGTTCGTCTGATGGCTCTCTCCATGAATGAAGAGTGGGTGGAGGGGTATATATAGACTCCACACAAAATCTAACCGTTACACACAACTTACCAATATCGGTGGGACCGAATTGAGAAACTCGGTCGGACCGATTCAAAAAATCTAGTGACCGTTAGGATTTTCGGTGGGACCGACATGCAACTCGGTAGGACCAATATGGTTAGGGTTAGGGCATAACGTAATCTTGGTGAGACCGATTACATAAACTCGGTGGGACCGATTTTGGTAATAAGCTAACCAGAGAGTTGGTCAGGTAAACTCGGTGGGACCGATTCGCTCATTTCGGTGAGACCGAAATGTTACAAAAGGGAAACAGAGAGTTTACATTGCAATCTCGGTGGGACCGAAACGTTACGAAGGGAAACAGAGAGATTACAATCCCATCTCGGTGAGACCGGGATCCCTATCAGTGAGGCCGATTTGCCTAGGGCTTGTGGCAGTGGCTATGACATCTGAACTCGGTGGCGCCAGATAGAAAGAATCGATGGGGCCGAGTTTGACTTGTGGTTTAGGTCATATGTGGATGTGAGAAAGTAGTTGAGGGTTTTGGAGCATATCACTAAGCACTTTGAGCAAGCAAGCCATTAAGCAACACCTCATCCCTCCTTGATAGTATTGGCTTTTCCTATAGACTCAATGTGATATTGGATCACTAAAATATAAAATGTAGAGTCTTGAGCTTTGAGCTTGAGCCAATCCTTTTATCCTTAGTATTTTGAGGGGTCCACTTTCCTCATCTATGCCATGCCATTCATTGAGCTTTTCCTGAAATATCATCTTGGAATAATGTTAGCTCAATGAGCTATATGTTGTTAGGAATTACCAAAACCACCCAGGGATAGTTGCACTTTCAATTCCCCCCTTTTTGGTAGTTGATGACAACATATAGACCAAAGCTTCGACAAATGATAATAAGATTGAAAATCATTGTCGCTTTGAGAAGTATGTGAAAAGCAAGAGCTCCCCCTAAATTTGTGCATAGTTTAAGATTTTCTTTGGACTGCAAATGCACAAAGAATTAGGCTCATGGGTTACTCTTCCATGTCACATACATCTTGGTGGAGCGCTCAAAATGATAACAATAGAATACATGCACTCATCACCAAGCAAAGTGAATGATCATATAGAGATAAAAGGATAATGTCATCCAAGAAGCATTAATGTAGCATATGATCAAACACATGATCATCCAAGTATCACACAGACAGAAAGTATCTCAATCAAGCAAATAAAGTTTAACCACCAAAGCAAGAGAGAATAAAAAGCAACGCTCTCTCTCGAAGCCTATGATCTATACATTTTTCTCCCCCTTTGGCAACAAGTTACCAAAAAGTTCATAGAAAATGCATAGCACTAAACCATCTCTCAGGCTTGATCTTCAGGTGGTGGTGTAGACAGAATGCCAAGGACGAAGGCATCAGTTGATGTAGATGGAGCCGATGCAGTAGGTGCTGGAGCTGGTGGCACAAGGCTGGTAGTGCGAGATGAAGTGGCTCGTGTCATCACTTTGGCACTCTGGTGACCTCGAGCTCTAGGCACTCTGGCAAATGCCTTAGTGGTTGCCTTGCCCTTCCTCTCCTCGCATATCATCCTGAAGTTGCTCAACAACAGATCGGATCTATGTTACCTTCACATCCATGTCATAGAACTTCGCTCCATGATCCTCTCCGTGCTCTCCCGGTTTTGAGTCAAGGTGGCCAGCCCCTTCTCAATCCTCGAGTGGATGCAATCAAGTAGCCAAGTTGATCCTGTTTGCTCTTCAAGAAGTAATCTTGAGATGCCTCTTCCGTTGTTGGCATCTTGGCAGCCTTCTCAGTCCTTTCCTTCTCCTTCTTCGCTTGAGCTTGCAGTAAGATGGTTCATCTTCATTCATAACCACTTGGTTGTCCTCAAAGTCTGGATAGATAGGCATGTGCTCCTTGTCCAACAAGTATGTGCCAGTGCCCATCTTGGAGTTAATCAGCTCCTGGATCTATGGGGCATACCCACAACTTCTCTTTTGGTCAGCAGCTGTCCTCTTGATAGTTTCAACTATAAGACTCATGACCTTGAACTTTTGTGGCACATCAAATAAGTGTAGCAGATTTATTGCATGGCCTCTGATCATGTTGTGATCACCTGACTTGGGCAAGAGAGTGTGCCTGAGGATCCAGTTAATGGTTGGCAGTCCTGACATAAGGTAATGTACTGATCCAAACTTGTGTGATTCTATAGCAGCATCTGGGATCTCCTTGTACATATGTGCCATAGTGTTGTGATCCATCTTTTCTTGGCATAGAAATCCAAGTCATCCTCTTCCTCCTTAGGTGCATTGATCAGATTAGCCCATTTTTCAATTGAGGATTAGTACGTAGTACCTTCAGACATCCATACTATCCTGCCATCTGGATAGAAGTGTGTTGTGGAGTAGAATTGCATTATTAGCTCATCATTCCACTTTGTGAGCTTCTCCCCAACAAAGTCTGCCACTCCACAAGCACTGAAGCTGTCATACACACCAGGATAGTGTTCTTCATTCTCCTTAATGTATTCCCAGTTGACCCATCTCATGTCACACACTATTGGCTTCTTGTCCAGCAGGATTGTCTCATAGAAGTCCTGATGTTCCTTTGTGTGGAACCTGTAGTCTACAGCAGTTCTCCTTCTAGCGGCATATGGATCTGACTCTCTCCATAGCCTTAATCCCGAGTCCTTCCTGATCTTCATGTTCTCAGCTACAGGATGGGCATCATTATGTTCTGGAATTTTAGGCTTCAATTTTCTCAAAACATGTGTCTCATCATCTTCTTCTTCAAAGAATAGCTTTGCACCGGGCCTTGTTCTTCTCAAAGAAATTGGAATGTTCCTGGTACTCCTCTTGGGTGCAGTCTTGGGTTTGGAGGCAGCCTTGGGTGCTACTTTGGGCTTTGATGAAGCAGCCCCCGACTTAATGGCATCAGCCATAAGCTTCTGAGCTTTGGGTGCTGGTGTAGCATCCTCTTCTTCTTCCTCCTCTTCCATCATGGAAGGCTTTCCAATTACTCTGGCCGTGGTCTTTTTGACCCTTTCCTTCCTCTTCTTCCCTTCTGCAGCAGCCTCTTTGGGTTCAACTTCCAAAGATGCTTGAGTGGAGGTTCTGGCTTTAGAGATGGGCTGTCTTCCTGCTGGCCTTTTGGTCTTCAGACCTGTCTTAGTTGCTGCAGCTGAGCCATATTCTTTCTTGAGCACTTTCTTCTTGGGAGTGGCCTCATTCTCAACTACCACATAGTCTTCATCCTCAGATTCTGAGTTTTCTTCTTTCTGGCCCTGGTGGCAGCTTTGGGTAGGTTGCTTGGGGTGCTCCTGCTGCCCTCATCATAGCTGCTAGAGGGACTAGTGCCCTCACTCATGTGAACCTGCTCCTCTTCCCCTGCTCGCTGTCACTTTGATCGGACATATTGCAATCACCGACAATGACCACTGTGAGTAGATATAGATGATATAGAGTGGATGAGCATCACAAAATTCAGAGGTTTTTGCAAAAGAATTAGTCAAAAACTTAGTTTTAGTTTTCCACAGAAAGCATTTCAGATCTACCGATTTGTAAACTCGGTGATACCGAAGCAGCTTTTGGAACCTAAACTAGTGAACTCGGTCAGACCGAGTCACAGTTGATAACCGAGACTGCTAGGGTTTCACAAAGTCCTGAACTCGGTCACACCGATTTGCAATTCTCGGTCAGGCCGAGAGTTACATGTGCAGTGGTCTTAGCCAAATCGGTGGTACCGAGTTCCACAACTCGGTTGGTCCGAGATGGTTTCGGCGGAAACCTAACCCTAAATTTTCAATTCATCTCTAATCTACGGAGTGTTTTGACTAGATAGGATAGTTTCAATCGTGGCAAGATTCATGGCGAACACAATGTGCTAGGAATCAGATAAGGATAGCACAGTGATCAAGTTCATACCCTAGTTCGGCGATGAACTCGCCACTGGCTGGCAACGACGGGATGATTCCGTTGACGGCGGCGGAGACCAGCGGCGAGGAGGCAAGCGGCGAGGAGGACGATCCAGAGACCACCGGAGGCAGAGCGGGCTGAGCGGGCGAAAGAGTTCGGAGAAAATTTCCAAAATTTTGCCCGTGGGTATATATAGCCCGACCCTGTCGGTGTGACCGAGTGGAACAACTCGGTGGCACCGAGATGCATAACTGCAAGCAGTTACAGCAACTCGGTGTGACCAAAAAGTTCAAATCAGTTGCACCGAGATTGAAAACCTAGATCGACTTAGTGATCTCGGTATGACCGAAATGGATGTATCGGTCAGATTGAATCGCACAAAGGAGTTTTGGAAGTTTAAGTCTATGACAAATCGGGGACTCCGAGTGCTCCTCACACAGAGTGGTTCGAATCTGACTTGATCAAATTTTGTGATGTAGCATGAATAGAGTTTGAGACGAGATAAGCATAGATAGCTAGAGAAGGTTCTTAGGCATTCTTGTCCATCCACTTGGCAAAAGAAAAAGAAAACAATCAATCAAAATAACAAGTGGATGTCCTCGAATGAGTAAAATATGCAACCAACATGCTCACAAAATAAAATGGCAAATGAAATATGTGTCAAAGCATGCACAACCAATTCTAGCATCTATCAAGCAATTGGCAATGACTAGGTCATCTATATATGAGCATATTGACTTAGGAGTCAAATGAGAACATTTGATCATAGGTCATACTCATCGTTTAAGCTCAAGTGAGGTTACCACTTTTACATAATGCATTGTTGTGTTCACACCATTAGAGTTGCTTTAGCTCAATTCTTAGAGTAAAGCTCCCCCTACATGTGAGATACCCCTTAGAGGGATAAACTAACCTTGGGTTTTGTCGATGATGACTTCATGTAGGTGTTGAAGATGTGGATGCTCAATGTTGATGTAGATCATTTGGAGCAATCCTTTGGAGTGAGTTGCACTTTCAATACCTACACGGGTTAGTCCCACAAGGAACAAACAAGGATATCCATAGACATAGAGTGATGCACACAGAAGATAATGTCTATGAGAGCATTAGGTTACCTTGTCCCTTGTCTTACCAACAAGAGGGTTTGTGACTCCTTAAACTAGTGCAAGATGTGGAAGTTGATTGCACTTGTCCTTGCCAAAATGATATGAGCAAAATATGTTGGCGGAGTCACCCTCAAGAACTCTCTAGTTCTTCTTCTTCGGGATCCACATCATCTTGATGGGAATCCTCGGAGTTGTAGTCGCATTTTGATGAAGTGGAACTTGATGTAGTCTTGGGAACCCACTAGACCAAGGCCTTAGGAGCTTCTTCAAATGCATCAATTTCTTCTTGAAGCTTGTCTTTGCCTTTTTGCTTGTGGTATTGTGGTGGAAGATCATCTTGAGCTTGTGTCCCTTGGAAAGAAGTAGGATCATACTTCTCTTGTTGGGGAACAAACTTCGTCTTGGGGTATTGATCTTCTTCCCACTCAACTCCATTGGCATTGAACTTTCGTTCAAAACCAACACCTTGATTCTTCCGGTGCCTTCCTTGCTTGCCTACAATTTCCTAAAATTGCTTACTCCCGGCAAGGCTATTGTAAACACCTTTCTCTATGATTCCCTTCAATAAGCTATTTTCTTGTTCAAGTGTAACTTGGCTAAGAGAATCATTAGTGGAATCAAGAGAACTACTAGAAGCAACAACATTGGATTTAGCATGATTATTGTTACTTCTAGAGGAAGAATCCTTCTTGTTCTTGTTACTAGACTTGACTTGAGGCATGTAAGTAGATAAGAGCAAACGCTTGGCAATGTAAGAATAACTTTTCTTGCGAAGATCATCATTGATTGCCTTTAAGAACTCATGCTCTTGCTCAAGGTTGAGCTTTTCAAAGCGTAACTTCTCATGAGTCCTTAAAAGTTCTCGATGATCTCCTAAG
Organism: Aegilops bicornis; assembly: GCA_021605145.1. Classification (NCBI taxonomy): domain Eukaryota; kingdom Viridiplantae; phylum Streptophyta; class Magnoliopsida; order Poales; family Poaceae; genus Aegilops; species Aegilops bicornis. Next base: position 295,485,167 of record CM038674.1, read on the forward strand.
ATAGTTTCATGATCTAACTTAAGAGTGTTTAGTTCTTTAGTTAGAAGCTCAATCTTCTCCTTATCATTGTCATTTGTTTTATCTTGATTAGCATGATTAATTGACGTTTCATCATAGCATTCATCACTAGAGTTGTCAACAAGTAAATCATCATCACCTAACAAGTCATCTTCATCACTATTGAAATCAACATACTCGGGATGTGTTACCTTTGGACCTTCGGCCATGAAGCATCTTCCAATTCCTTCATTTGGTGAATCAAATATGCCGTAGGAGTTGGTTGACACAAGTGCTAGACCGGCAACACCTTCATCTTGAGTATATTCGGAGTCGGAGTGATAGCTTCTCTCAGAGTGATTTTCGGAGTCGGAGCCGGATACCCATTCACCAACATGAGCTTGATGTCTTCGTTTTGTGTAGCTCCTTGATGACTTGTCCTTCCTTTCCAAATCCTTGCTTCTCTGCGAGGGTCTTCATTCATAACAATCATCTCTACTCCTTCTTTCTCTTGGTGGTGATTCTTCTCTTCTACTTCTTCTTTTAAGAGAATCTTCTCTTCTTTTGTAGGGTGCCGTACACTCATTGGAATAGTGTCTTGGTCTTCCACAATTGTAGCAATTACGCTCTCGACTAGAAGATCTTTTGTCATTGTAGGACCTTGACTTGGAGCTTCTCTCTTTGCTTCTACTCTTGTAGAATTTGTTGAAGTTCTTCACCATTAAGCTCAATTCTTCATTGAAGGTTTGTTTCTCACTTGATGATGTGGGGGCTTCACATGAGGCTTTGTAAGCACCACTTGATTTGTTGTGAAGTTCCTCCTTATCCTTGAGTGACATCTCACGAGCAACAATTCTTCCAATGACTTCCGTTGGCTTGAGATCTTTGTAATTGGGCATCATTTGGATCAATGTGCACACGGTATCATATTTTCCATCCAAGGCTCTTAGGATCTTCTTGATGATGAATCTGTCGGTCATCTCTTCACTTCCTAAGACGACAATCTCATTTGTGATAAGGGCAAGCCTAGAGTACATTTCAGCGACACCTTCACCATGCTTCATTTTGAACTTGTCAAGTTGACTTTGAAGCACATCCAACTTGGATTCCTTGACGGAGTCGGTACCTTCATGCATATCAATCAAAGTATCCCAAAATTCTTTTGCATTCTCAAGGCAGCTGATTTTGTTGAATTCTTCGGGGCACAATCTGTTGAAGAGGATATCACAAGCTTGAGCATTGTATTGCATCATCTTCAACTCTTCCGCGCTAGCTTCACGGTTCGGTTCTCTCCCATCAAAGAATTCACCTTGCAAGCCAATACACACAATAGCCCAAACGGCGGGGTTATGTCCAAGAATATGCATTTCCATCTTATGCTTCCAACTAGCGAAATTAGTACCATCAAAGTAAGGACGTCTACGTGATAATTTCCTTCGCTAGACGCCATACTCTCCTAGGTTGTGAAACCAAGGCTATGACCACCAAAAGCTATGGAAATCAAAGCAAATGGACACCAAAGCTCTGATACCACTTGTAGGATCAGAAGTATGTCTAGAGGGGGTGATTAGACTACTTGACCAAATAAAAACTTATCCTTTTCCCAATTTTAGTCTTTGGCAGATTTTAGCTATCTTAGCACAAGTCAAGCAATCTTAAGACAATTCAAGCAAGCATGCAAAGAGTATATGAGCAGCGGAAAGTAAAGCATGCAACTTGCAAGAATGTAAAGGGAAGGGTTTGGAGAATTGAAACGCAATTGGAAACACGGATGTTTTTGTCGTGGTTCCGATAGGTGGTGCTATCGTACATCCACGTTGATGGAGACTTCAACCCACGAAGGGTAACGGTTGCGCGAGTCCACGGAGGGCTCCACCCACGAAGGGTCCATGAAGAAGCAAACTTGTCTATCCCACCATGGCCGTCGCCCACGAAGGACTTGCCTCACTAACGGTAGATCTTCACGAAGTAGGCAATCTCCTTGCCCTTACAAACTCCTTGGTTCAACTCCACAATCTTGTCGGAGGCTCCCAAGTGACATCTAGCCAATCTAGGAGACACCACTCTCCAAGAAGTAACAAATGGTGTGTTGACGATGAACTCCTTGCTCTTGTGCTTAAAATGATAGTCTCCCCAACACTCAATTCTCTCTTGCAGGATTTGGTTTTGGTGGAAAGAAGATTTGAGTGGAAAGCAACTTGGGGAAGGCTAGAGATCAAGATTCATATGGTAGGAATGGAATATCTTGGCCTCAACACAAGGGTAGGTGGTTCTCTCTCAGAAAATGTGTATTGGAAGTGTAGGTTCGTTCTGATGGCTCTCTCCACGAATAAAGAGTGAGTGGAGGGGTATATATAGCCTCCACACAAAATCTAACCGTTACACACAACTTACCAATATCGGTGGGACCGAATTGAGAAACTCGGTCGGACCGATTCGGCAAATCTAGTGACTGCTAGGATTTTCGGTGGGACCGACATGCAACTCGGTAGGACCGATATGGTTAGGGTTAGGGCATAACGTAATCTCGGTAAGACCGATTACAGAAACTCGGTGGGACCGATTTTGGTAATAAGCTAACCAGAGAGTTGGTCAGGTAAACTCGGTGGGACCGATTCGCTCATTTCGGTGAGATCGAAATGTTACAAAAAGGAAACAGAGAGTTTACATTGCAATCTCGGTGGGACCGATCGCTCATCTCGGTGGGACCGAAACGCTATTTAAGGGAAACAGAGTGATTACAATGCCATCTCGGTGAGACCGAGATCCCTATCGGTGAGACCGATTTGCCTAGGGTTTGTGGCAAGGGCTATGACATCCGAACTCGTGGCGCCGGATAGAAAGAATCAGTAAATGGGTTTGGCTTGTGGTTTAGGTCATATGTGGATGTGAGAAAGTAGTTGAGGGTTTTGGAGCATATCAGTAAGCACTTTGAGCAAGCAAGCCATTAAGCAACACCTCATCCTCCTTGATAGTATTGACTTTTTCTATAGATTCAATGTGATCTTGGATCACTAAAATATAAAATGTAGAGTCTTGAGCTTTGAGCTTGAGCCAATCCTTTTATCCTTAGTATTTTGAGGTCCACTTTCCTCATCCATGCCATGCCATTCATTGAGCTTTTCCTGAAATATTAAACTTGGAATAATGTTAGCACAATGAGCTATATGTTGTTAGGAATTACCAAAACCACCCAGGGATAGTTGCACTTTCACTAAAAGTGCAACTATCCCTAGGTGGTTTTGGTAATTCATAACAACATATAGCTCATTGAGCTAATGCTATTCCAATACTATTGTTTTAGGAAAGCTCAATGAATGACATGGCATGGATGATGAAAGTGGATCCCTCAAAATACTAAGGAGAAAGGATTGGCTCAAGCTCAAAAGCTCAAGACTCTTCATTTTACATTTTAGTGATCCAAGATCACATTGAGTCTATAGGAAAAGCCAATACTAACGGTCACTAGTTTTATTAAATCGGTCCGACCGAGTTTAACGATTCGGTCCCACCGAGTTTGGTAAATTGTGTGTAACGGTTAGATTTTGTGTGGAGGCTATATATACCCCTCCACCTCCTCTTCATTCATGGAGAGAGCCATCGAACGAACCTACACTTCCAACTTACCATTTCTCGAGAGAGAACCACCTACTCATGTGTTGAGGCCAAGATATTCCATTCCTACCATATGAATCTTGATCTCTAGCCGTCCCCAAGTTGCTTTCCACTCAAACCCTCTTTCCACCAGATCCAAATCCTATGAGAGAGAGAGTTGAGTGTTGGGGAGACTATCATTTGAAGCACAAGAGCAAGGAGTTCATCATCAATGCACCATTTGTTACTTCTTGGAGAGTGGTGTCTCCTATATTGGCTAGGTGTCACTTGGGAGCCTCCGACAAGATTGTGGAGTTGAACCAAGGAGTTTGTAAGGGCAAGGAGATCGCCTACTTCGTGAAGATCTACCGCTAGTGAGGCAAGTCCTTCGTGGGCGACGGCCATGGTGGGATAGACAAGGTTGCTTCTTCGTGGACCCTTCGTGGGTGGAGCCCTCCGTGGACTCGAGCAGCCGTTACCCTTCGTGGGTTGAAGTCTACACTAACGTGGATGTACGATAGCACCACCTATCGGAACCATGCCAAAAACATCCGTGTCTCCAATTGCGTTTGAATCCTCCAAACCCTTCCCTTTACTTTCTTGCAAGTTGCATGCTTTAATTTCCGCTGCCTATACACTCTTTGCATGCTTGCTTGAATTGTGTGATGATTGCTTGACTTGTCCTAAAATAGCTAAAATCTGCCAAACTCTAAAATTGGGAAAAGGTTAAGTTTTTATTGGTCAAGTAGTTTAATCACCCCCCTCTAGACATACTTCAATGTCCTACAAGTGGTATCAGAGCTTTGGTCTCCATTTTCTTTGATTTCCATAGATTTTGGTGGTCATAGCCTTGGTTTCACAACCTAGGAGAGTATGGCGTCTAGCGAGGGAAATTATCACCGTAGAGGTCCTTACTTTGATGGTACTAATTTTGGTAGTTGGAAGCATAAGATGAAAATGCATATTCTTGGACATAACCCCACCGTTTGGGCAATTATTTGTATTGGCTTGCAAGGTGAATTCTTCGATGGGAGAGAACCAAACCGTGAAGCTAATGCGGAAGAATTGAAGATGCTTCAATACAACGCTCAAGCATGTGACATCATCTTCAATGGATTGTGCCCCAAAAAGTTCAACAAAATCAGCCGTCTTGAGAATGCAAAGGAAATTTGGGATACTTTGATTGATATGCATGAAGGTACCGAGTCCGTCAAGGAATCCAAGTTGGATGTGCTCCAAAGTCAGCTTGACAAGTTCAAAATGAAGGATGGTGAAGGTGTCGCTGAAATGTACTCTAGGCTTGCTCTTATCACAAATGAGATTGCCGGCTTAGGGAGTGAAGAGATGACCGACAAATTCATCATCAAGAAAATCCTAAGAGCATTGGATGGAAAGTATGATACCGTGTGCACATTGATCCAAATGATGCCAAACTACAAAGATCTCAAGCCAACGAAAGTTATTGGAAGGATTGTTGCTCATGAGATGTCACTCAAGGATAAGGAGGAACTTCACAACAAGTCAAGTGGTGCTTACAAAGCCTCAAGTGAAGCCCCACATCATGAAGTGAGAAACCAACATTCAATGAAGAATTGAGCTTAATGGTGAAGAACTTCAACAAATTCTACAAAAGTAGAAGCAAAGAAAGAAGCTCCAAGTCAAGGTCTTACAATGACAAGAGATCTTCTAGTCGAGAGCGCAATTGCTACAATTGTGGGAGACCCGGACACTACTCCAATGAGTGTACGACACCCTACAAAAGAAGAGAAGATTCTCCAAGAAGAAGGAGCAAAAAAGAAGAATCACCACTAAGAGAGAGGAGGAGTAGAGATGATCGTTACGAACGAAGACCCTCACGGAGAAGTAAGGATTCAGAAAGAAAGGACAAGTCATCAAGGAGCTACACAAAACGAAGACATCAAGCTCATTTTGGTGAATGGGTTTCCGGCTCCGACTCCGACAATCACTCCGAGAGAAGCTATCACTCTGACTCCGAATATACTCAAGATGAAGGTGTTGCCGGTCTAGCACTTGTGTCAACCAACTCCTACGACATATTTAACTCACCAAATGAAGGTGTTGGAAGATGCTTCATGGCCAAAGGTCCAAAGGTAACACATCCCGAGTATGTTGATTTTAATAGTGATGAAGATGACTTGCTTGTGGATGATGATTTACTTGTTGACAACTCTAGTGATGAATACTATGATGAAACGTCAATTAATCATGCTAATCAAATGAATGACAATGATAAGGAGAAAATTGATCTTCTAACTAAAGAACTAAACACTCTTAAGTTGGCTCATGAAACTATCTTCGAAGATCATCGAGAACTTTTAAGGGCTCATGAGAAGTTACGCTTTGAAAAGCTCAATCTTGAGCAAGAGCATGAGTTCTTAAAGGCAATCAATGATGATCTCCGCAAGAAAAGTTCTTCTTACATTGCCAATTGTTTACTCTTATCTACTTACATGCCTCAAGTCAAGTCTAGTAGCAAGTACAAGAAAGATACTTCCTCTAGTAGTAACAATAATAATGTCAAATCCAATGTTGTTGCTTCTAGTAGTTCTCTTGATTCAACTAATGATTCTCTTAGCCAAGTTACACTTGAGCAAGTAAATAGTTTATTGAAGGGAATTATAGAGAAAGGTGTTTACAAGAGCCTTGCCGGGAGTAATGAATTCGAGGAAATTGTACGCAAGCAAGGAAGGCACCGGAAGAATCAAGGTGTTGGTTTTGAATGAAAGTTCAACGCCAATGGAGTTGAGTGGGAAGAAGATCAATACCCCAAGACAAAGTTTGTTCCTCAACAAGAGAAGTATGATCCTACTTCCTTCTAGGGGACACAAGCTCAAGATGATCTTCCACCACAAGACCACAAGAACAAAGGCAAGGACAAGCTTCAAGAAGAGATTGATGCACTTGAAGAAGCACCTAAAGCCTTGTTCAAGTGGGTCCCCAAGACTACGTCAAGTTCTACTTCATCAAGTACAACTACAACTCCAAGGATTCCCATCAAGATGATGTGGATCCCAAGAAGAAGAACTAGAGAGTTCTTGAGGGTGACTCCGCCAACATTCTTCACTCATATCATTTTGGCAAGAACAAGTGCAATCAACTTTCACATCTTGCACTAGTTCAAGGAGTCACAAACCCTCATGTTGGTAAGGCAAGGGACAAGGTAACCTAATGTTTTCATGGACATCATCTTGTGTGTGCATCACTCTATGTATATGGATATTCTTGTTTGTTCCTTGTGGGACTAACCCATGTAGGCAAGTTGAAAGTGCAACTCACTCCAAAGGATTGCTCCAAATGATCTACATCAACATTGAGCATCTACATCTTCAACACCTACATGAAGTCATCATCGACAAAACTCAAGGTTAGTTCATCCCTCTAAGGGGGGATCTCACATCTAGGGGGAGCTTAACCCTAAGAATTGAGTCAAAGCAACTCTAATGGTGTGAACACATTAATGCATTATGCAAAAGTGGTAACCCCACCTGAGCTTAAACGATGAGTATGACTTATGATCAAATGTTCTCATTTGACTCCTAAGTCAATATACTCATATATAGATGACCTAGTCATCGCCAATTGCTTGATAGATGCTAAAATTGGTTGTGCATGCTTTGCCACATATTTCAATTGCCATCTTATTGTGTGAGCATGTTGGTGCATATTTTACTCATTCAAGGACATCCACTTGTTGTTTTGTTTGTTTGGATTATTTTCTTTGTGCCAAGTGGATGGACAAGAATGCATAAGAACCTTCTTTAGCTATCTATGCTTTTCTCGTCTCAAACTCTATTCATGCTACATCACAAAATTTGATCAAGTCAGATTCGAACCACTCGTGTGAGGAGCACTTGAGTCCCCGATTCGTCATAGACTTAAACTTCCAAAACCTCTTAGTGATTCTCGGTCTGATCGATCCTTCCATTTCGGTCCTACCGAGATCATCAAGTTGATCTGAGTTTTCAATCTCGGTGCAACCGATTTGAACTTTTCGGTGCAACCGATTTGCTCAGAATCGAACACAAGATTGCATCTCGGTGCCACCGAGTCGCTCCACTCGGTCACACCGGCTGTGGTCGAGCTATATATATAGCCACGGGCAAAATTATGGAAATTTCTCAAACCCTTCGCCTGCAACAGCTCGCTCTGCCATCGTGGTCTCCGGATAAATGCGCCAAATGCTTGACAGCCTCCACATCCTTGGTCTCCGCCGCGTCAGCGGATTTCGTCCCGCCGTTGCGCCGTAGCAAGTCCACCACCAAGTTAGGGTATGGACTTAATCTTTGTGCTATCCACGCCCCGATTCCTCGCACATTGTTTTCATATTGATTCTTGCCACGATTGAAACTCTTCTATCCAGCCAAAGTAGTTCATAGATTAGATGTGATTCAAATTTTTAGGGTTAGGTTTCACGAAACCATCTCGGACCCACCGAGTTGAAAAACTCGGTCTCACCGATTTGGCTTATGCCATTGCACTAGTGACTCTCGGTCTGACCGAGAATTACTAATCGGTGCAACCGATTTGAGGATTCTGTGAAACCCTAACAGTCTCGATACCACCAAACTGAAACTCGGTCCAACCGAGATCATCAGTTTAGATTCCAAAACTGCTTCGGTATCACCGAGTTTGAAAATCGGTGGATCCGAAATGCTTTCTGTGGAAAACTAAGACTGAACTTTTGAGTCATTCTTTTGCAAAAACCTCTGCATTTTGTGATGGTCATCTTTTCTATCTCATCTATAACTCTTCAAAGGGTCAGCAGTCAGCTTTTGTAGTATGTCTGATCAAAGTGACAGCCAGAACAGGTCAGAAGAGCAGATGGACTTGAGTTACAGGGCACTAGTCCCTCAACTTCAGATGAAGGGAGCAGAAGTACTCCTAGCAATTTGCCTAAGGCTGCAACTAGGCAAAGGAGGAAAAGAACTTCAGATTCAGAGGATGAAGATTACAAAGCTGAGGAAGATGAGGCTACTTCCAAGAAAAAGGTGCTCAAGAAGGAATATGGCTCAGCAAAGAATACAAAGCCAGGCATGAAGACCAAAAGGCCTACAGGAAGACAACCAATATCCAAGGCCAGAGCATCAACTCAACTGCCTAAAAGGCCTGATCCCAAAGAGCCAGCTGCTGAAGGAAAGAAGAGGAAGGAAAGGGTCAAGAAGACCATGGCCAAAAAATTTGGTCAACCTTCCATGATGGACGAGGAAGAGCTTGCTGCACCAGCTCCAAAGGCAGCTAAGCTTATGGGAGATGCAATCAGATCAGGGGGTGCAACATCCAAGCCCAAGGAAACACCCAAAGATGCCTCCAAGGCCAAGCAAGTTCCAAAGACGAATACTAGGAGTATTCCAGCTGCCGAGAAGAACAAGGCCCCAGTGCCCAATGTTCCTGAAGATTCAGAAGAAGAAGGACATGTTCTAAGAAAGCTCAAGCCCAAGATACCAGACAACATTGATGCCCATCCTGTGGCTGAGGACATGAGAATCAGGAAGGATTCAGGGCTGAGACTATGGAGAATGGAAGATCCATATGCTTCAAGAAGAAGAACTGTTGTTGACTACAGGTTCCACAGAAAGGAACAACATGACTTCTATGAAACAATTCTGTTGGACAAGAAGCCCATAGTCTGTGACATGAGGTGGGTTGACTGGAAATTCATCAAGGAAAATGAACAACACTATCCTGGAGTACAAGATAGCTTTGTTGCTTGTGGAGTTGCAGATTTTGTTGGACAAAAGTTCACCAACTGGAATGATGAGCTTATCATGCAGTTCTACTCCACATCACACTTTTACCCAGATGGAAGAATAGTTTGGATGTCTGAAGGTACAAGGTACCAGTCCACTATTGAAGAATGGGCAAGTCTGATCAATGCCCCCAAGGAGAAAGAGGATGACCTAGACATTTATGCAAAGAACAAGTTGGGTCACAATTCAATGGCTCACATGTACAAGGAAATTCCAGACAAGGCATTAGAGACTCACAAGTTTGGATCAGTTCACTTTCTGCTGTCAGGATTGCCAACCATAAATTGGATTCTGAGGCACACTTTGTTGTCCAAGTCTGGTGACCATAACATGATCAGAGGGCATGCCATCAACATGTTGCATGTGTTTGATGTGCCACAGAAGTTCAAAGTCATGAGCCTGATCATTGAAACAATCAAGAGGACTGCAGCAGATCAGAAGAGGAGCTGTGGATATGCACCTCAGATTCAAGAATTGATAAACTCAAAGATGGGAACAGGAAAATATCAGTTGGATAAGGAACACTTTCCACTTTATCCAGACTTTGAGGACAATGAGGTTGTCATGAATGAAGATGATCCACAATCAGTTCTAGCTCAGGAGAAGAAGGAGAAGGCAAAGAGGGAGAAGGCTGCCAAGATGCCAATTCAAGAGGAGGCATCTAAATATTTCTTGAAAACCAAACAGGAGCAGCTTGGTTACTTGATAGCATCATCTCTGAGGATTGAGAAGGGGTTGGCCACCCTAACTCAAAACCAGGAGAGCCTGGAAAGAATCATGGAACAAAAATTCTATGATCTAGATGTCAAGGTAATCGAGATTCGGGCCAGCAGGAGCAGCTGCAGGATGACATGCAGCAGAGGAAGGGCAAGACTACCACCAATGTGTTTGCCAGAGTGCCCAGAGCCCAGAGGTTAGTTGTAGTGCTAGTGACAGACACTAGAGCAACAACTTCAAAGATGCCCACCGCCTCACAGCCTCGTGCAACCAGCTCCAAAGACCAACTCCTCCAGCTCCATCCACTTCAATCAAGCCTTCATCCAAGGAGCCATCTCTACACCACCACCGTAAGATCAAGCCCGAGAGTCGATCTAGCACTATGCATTTTCTATGAACTTTTGGTAACTTGTTGCCAAAGGGGGAGAAAAATGTATAGATCATAGGCTTCGAGAGAGAGAGAGAGTGTTGCTCTTGTTCTCTCTTGCTTTATTTGGTGGTTTTTCAATCTTTGTTTGCTTTTGGTTGAGATACTATGCTTGTGAGACATTGATGATCATGTGTTTGATCATAAGCTACACTTATGCATGCTTGATATTATCCTATCTATCTTATGTGATCACTCACTATGCTTGGTGGTGAGTGCATGTATTCATTGTTTATTATTTTGAGCGCTCCACCAAGATGTATGTGACATGGAAGAGTAACCCATGACCCTAATTCAATGTGCATTTGCAGTGCAAAGCAAATCTAAAACTATGCACAAATTTAGGGGGAGCTCTTGCTTATCACATACTTCTCAAAGCGACGATGTTATTTAAATTTTATTATCATTTGTCGAAGCTTTGATCTATATGTTGTCATCAATTACCAAAAAGGGGGAGATTGAAAGTGCAACTATCCCTAAGTGGTTTTGGTAATTCATAACAACATATAGCTCATTGAGCTAATGCTATTCCAAGACTATTGTTTTAGGAAAGCTCAATGAATGACATGGCATGGATGATGAAAGTGGATCCCTCAAAATACTAAGGACAAAGGATTGGCTCAAGCTCAAAAGCTCAAGACTCTTCATTTTACATTTTAGTGATCCAAGATCACATTGAGTCTATAGGAAAAGCCAATACTATCAAGAAGGGATGAGGTGTTGCTTAATGAGCCTCTTGCTTCATGTGCTTAGTGATATGCTCCAAAACCCTCAACTACTTTCCCAATTCCACAAATGACCTAAACCTAAAGCCAAAATCGGTCACACCGATTCTTTCTATCCGGCGCCACCGATTCCAAAAGTCATAGCCACTGCCACAAACCCTAAGCAAATCGGTCTTACCGATAGGGATCTCGGTCTCACTGAGATGGGGTTGCAATCTCTCTATTTCCTTCAGAACGTTTCGGTCTAACCGAAGTGAGCGATCGGTCCCACGGAGATTGCAATGTAAACTCTCTGTTTCCTTTTTGTAACATTTCGGTCTCACCGAAAAGAGCAAATCTGTCCCACCGAGTTTACCTAACCAACTCTCTGGAAAGCTTATTACCAAATCGGTATCACCGAGTTTGTGTAATCGGTCTCACCGAGATTGCGTTATGCCCTAACCCTAACCGAATCAGCCTCACCGAGATGCATGTCATCCCCAATCAAAATCACTAACGGTCACTAGGTTTACTAAATCGGTCCGACCGAGTTTAACGATTCGGTCCCACCAAGTTTGGTAAATTGTGTGTAACTGTTAGATTTTGTGTGGAGGCTATATATACCCCTCCACCTCATCTTCATTCGTGGAGAGAGCCATCAGAACGAACCTACACTTCCAACTTACCATTTCTGACAGAGAACCACCTACTCATGTGTTGAGGCCAACATATTCCATTCCTACCATATGAATCTTGATCTCTAGCCTTCCCCAAGTTGCTTTCCACTCAAACCCTCTTTCCACCAGATCCAAATCCTATGAGAGAGAGTTGAGTGTTGGGGAGACTATCATTTGAGGGACAAGAGCAAGGAGTTCATCATCAACACACCATTTGTTACTTCTTGGAGAGTGGTGTCTCCTAGATTGGCTAGGTGTCACTTGGGAGCCTCCGACAAGATTGTGGAGTTGAACCAAGGAGTTTGTAAGGGCAAGGAGATTGCCTACTTCGTGAAGATCTACCGCTAGTGAGGCAAGTTCTTCATGGGCGACGGCCATGGTGGGATAGACAAGGTTGCTTCTTCGTGGACCCTTCGTGGGTGGAGCCCTCCGTGGACTCACGCAGCCATTACCCTTCGTGGGTTGAAGTCTCCATCAACATGGATGTACGATAGCACCACCTATCGGAACCACGCCAAAAACATCCGAGTCTCCAATTGCATTTGAATCCTCCAAACCCTTCCCTTTACTTTCTTGCAAGTTGCATGCTTTAATTTCCGCTGCCTATACACTCTTTGCATGCTTGCTTGAATTGTGTGATGATTGCTTGACTTGTCCTAAAATAGCTAAAATCTGCCAAACTCTAAAATTGGGAAAAGGTTAAGTTTTTATTGGTCAAGTAGTCTAATCACCCCCCTTCTAGACATACTTCAAGGTCCTACAGTTAGTGCTATGGCTGTGAACGTTGTGGAAGGCGCAGAATGGCCGGCTGCTCTTGGATGACTCAGGCTGGTCGCGGCCGCACTTCGTGTCTGGCTCCGCCGCGAGTACAACCACTCCCTTACGCTTCACGTCCTTGGCCTTGGCTTTCTTGTCCTCCAGGTCGGCAGCTGAGAACTCGAGAAGGGAAAGGCACCCTTCCTCAGCCCTTGCGCACTTGGTCTCCAGGTTGAACAACTCCAAGGACATGCACAACTCCTCGTGGATGGCGAGCTCCTCCTTCATCTTGACATCACGGACGCCATCAGAAAACACAGAGATGATGGCCTCATCCGTAACCTTGGGGATCTTGAGGCGAACGCTGTTGAAGCACTGGATGTACTTCTGGAGGGTCTCCCCTGGATACTGCTTGACATGGCGCAGGTCACCTGCTACTGGAGGGCGGTCACGAGTGCCCTGGAAGTTGGCGAGGAAGCGTTCGCGCATCTCATTTCAGGAGGAGATGGAGCCTGGAGGCAGGTTAAGGAGCCACGAGCGGGCACCATCCTTGAGAGCCATGGGAAACCAGTTCGCCATGACTTCTTCCGTTGGCCGCCTCGATGCTCAGCTCATAGAGCTACAGGAACTCTGCGGGGTTGGGGGTGCCGTCGTAGCATGGAGGCAGATCTGGCTTGAACTTGCCTGACCATGCGACGCCACGCAGCTCAGGAGTGAAGGCGCGGCAGCCTGCAGTGGCCACCAAGACTCTTTGCTGATGCAGAGCCTACCCTTGATGTCCGCGCACCGCCATCGCAAGCGGCGCACGGCCTTGTCGTAGTGGTGCCGGGAGCACAGGAGTGTTTTCTTGCGGACGAGGAACTTCTTCGCAGCTTCCTTCTTCGCGCGCGGGCGCCCGACACGACGGGTCGCGCCGGGGGCCGCACGCCTTGGCGCCAGGACGCCGTCTTGGTGCAGAGGTGTTGGAGGTGGCGCTCCATGAGCCACGTCGCCCGCAGCTGGCGGAGGGCGAGGCAGCGAGAGGGATGGCGTAGGGGAGCCCCCTGCGGAGCTGACGAGCTCGGCGATGCGGTCCAGCCAGTCCTTGTAGAGGTCATCGACGGGGTGGTAGCGCAGGAGTTCGCGTGCCATGAGCAACATGTCCTGCGCGTCCGTGGGAGCGCGACGAGCGTGAGACGACGAGCCGGCCGGGGTCAGCGACGGAGTGGTGGTGCGGCCATCCCACCGCACCGAGGGGTGCAGCAAGGACGCTTGCTGCTTGTTCCCCGCCGGGCCAGTGATGGAGTTGGCGGCAGGCAACGGATAACGACGGGGAGGCCCGCCGACAGGAGCCGTGAGAACGACACGGGCAGCGAGGGCGGCCCGACGCTCAGCGCGAGCTCGGCGAGCGTCCGCCATCGATGCGACGAAGCGACAGGACGCGGATCAACGGATGGAAAGCTTCAGCACACCCCTACCTGGTGCACCAAATGTTGGATTTCGGGTTCCGGCAAAACCCTTGAGGTTCGAACACTGGGGTGCGCACGAAGATTTCCCCCTACCAAATCATGCCCTCAACCTCGCTGCGATCTCAAAGCCTAGCTCGACGAACTCGCAACACAAGGGACAGAAGATTTATACTGGTTCGGGCGACCGTTGTGGTGTAATACCCTACTCCACTGTGGTGTGGCGGATTGCCTCTTGGGCTGAGGATGAACAGTACAAGGGGAAGAACAGCCTCCTGAGGAGAGGTGTTCTTGTGCTTGGTGGGTGTATGGTCGAGGGAGAGCTTCCTTCTCCTTCCTATGGTGGTGGCTAGTCCTATTTATAGAGGCCCTGGTCCTCTTCCCAAATATTGAGCGGGAAGGGATCCCACAACGGCCAAATTCGAAGGGAGACAACTAGTACAAGTCATCCTGACTAAAGGTGGTCTTCGCCTTCCAAAGGTTCTGGTGGTGACGCCGTCTTGGGCTCCACGGTGACCTCCGTCCTGCCGTCCTGCTGGTCTTGATCTCGTTGCACCGATATGGAAACCTTTGCCTGATGCCTCGCTACTCCTCACCTGTGCTTTCCTCCTTAGCACCAAAGAGGAAATGAGGACACTGTGCGCGCTGGCACCCGCCTGGCCTTGGTCGTCACGGCTGACGTCGTAGGAACCTCGTGAGGTTCACCTTGCCTTGATCTCTCCGCCCCTCACGAGCCAGCCTAGTGAGGCTACTCCCGAGGAGGTCTTGTGTCGTCCGCCTCATGAGGCTTGGCCCCTCGCGAGGGTCTTGAGTGCTTGTCGGTGAAGATGGGCCGTACTGGGCCTCGAGTGGAGCCACGCTGCGGGCCGCAGGCAAGCAAGTCTGGGGACCCCCGTTCCCAGAACGTCGACATCTGTAACTGACCTTATGTAACCCTAGATCCCTCCGGTGTCTATATAAACCGGAGGGCTAGGTCTGTAGAGGCCAATACTCATAACCATAGTCATACATGCTAGGATTCTAGGGTTTTAGCCATTACGATCTCGTGGTAGATCAACTGTTGTAAACACCCATATTCATCAAGATCAATCAAGCAGGAAGTAGGGTATTACCTCCATAGACAGGGCCCGAACCTGGGTAAACATTGCGTCCCCTGTCTCCTGTTACCATCGACCTTAGACGCACAGTTTGGGACCCCCTACCCGAGAGCCGCCGGTTTTGACACCGACAAGGTGGACACGCCACGTTTGATTAATGCTCCACCTCAATATGTGTCAATGCCTCCTGGTCATTGTTCTAACCCTTTGGACAATATGATTGCTGCGGCAACGCGATTGGTTGCTCTACCAGTTGAAGGCGAGTTTCCCATAGCGATAGAGACACGGAGAGCCAGAGAGCTTCTTCAGACAGCTGTGGCTTAACAGGCGGCTTATTCTTATAGTCGTGAGCGGAATCACTCAACCCCTCGTCCAAGCCGAAGTTATAGCAGGCACATTGACTCACCAGCAGTTTCAAGCAGTGAACAGCGCCGTAACCAGCTTCATGGGCATGACCCGACGCGTGGTGGTGCCAACACTCAGACTTTGGTGGATCAAGGCAGAGCGCGTCGGGAGGCCGAGCTGGCGGCTCAGCAAGCGGCTCATCAACATTCTCCGGTCCGTCAGCTTCAGTGGAGGCAGGTGTGACCTCTACAACCTTGGGTGTGCCATGTTTAATGCCGGCTCTGCGTAACGAGCGTTTGCCCAAGGATTTCAAGGGTCCTCGTAAGGTGCCTAACTACACAGCAGATCAACCCCCTGAAGCTTGGGTTGAAAGCTATGAGATGGCAATGGAGATGCTGGATGTTGGCGACGCTGCATGCTCTAATTTTTTCACCATGATGTTGGATAGGACGGCTCGTACTTGGTTGAAAGGGCTACATGCCAACTCTATTGGATCATGGGCCGAGTTAAAAGCCCAGTTTATCCAGAATTTTAAAGACACGTGCAAGCAGCCTATGTCAATCGTGGATTTGGACTCCTGTGTCCAAGGTGATGGCGAGTCAACAACCCATTGGGTACGTCGGGTCTCAGCCATCCTACACTAATCAGATGGTATCAATGCTAGTTCAGCAGTCCTGATGTTGGAGAAGAATTGCCGTTTTATGCCTCTTAAGTAGAATCTGGGGCGGCTTAAACGCCACTGCAACGACATGGGGGAACTAATGCCGGCTCTCGTCAAGTATGCCAACTCTGATAGTACCAAGGTCACCGAGTCTGATCATGAAAGGGCGGGTAAGGGAAAGAAGAGCAGCAACATGAAAGGGCAACAACATAATCCGGCAAGTCAGGGTGGCAATGGTAAGGGCAAAGCTGATGGTAATTTGGATTTTGTGGCCAACACCAATACGCAGAATAATAATCAGCGCTGCAGGGGAAGGCCGCCCCCTTGGTTTGGAGGGCCAAAATTCAATCTTGAGGCGATGATGAATCAGCCCTGCCCGACGCATGGTACGCGGGAAAAGCCGGCTACACACCTCTAGAAGGATTGCATCATTATGAAGGAGTATCGAAATTCCAATTTTTCCAGAACAATCATGGGCCTGATGGCGGCTCAGGATCCGGCTCTCACGGTCCTGGTTATGGTGGTGGCGGTTCTAATTCCGGTTTCCAGGGCCAAGGCAACCAAGGTGGTTTTAATCAACAGTCTGGTCAAGGGAATGAGCAACAACAGTCTGTTTATCACAGTTATCCACAACAGTTGAATAGTGGACAGTACCTCATTTTCACCACGAGTTTATGCAAGCGGGATCAGAAGCTCCACAAAAGGGCAGTGAACGAAGTTGAGCCGGCGATTCCCCATTACTTGTGATGGTCTGAACACCCTATTCTCTGGGGTCGTGATGATCACCCGCCCCGGGTTGATAATCCGGGCCATTTGGCTCTCGTGGTGGCACCTCAGGTCGGAGGGTACAGGTTTACTAAGGTACTCATGGATGGGGGCAGCAGCATCAATATTCTGTATTATGAAACTTTTCATCGCATGAGCTTGACTGACAAAGACCTTAAGTCGTCAAACACTGTTTTTCACGACGCGGTGCCCGGTAAGTCCGTGTATCTAGTGGGCAAAATATCTTTGGAAGTTGCCTTTGGAGATGATCATGATTCCATAATTGAGACATTGACTTTTGAGGTGGTTAAAATCAAGAGCCCTTATCATGCTCTGTTTGGGTGGCCGGCTTATGCTAAGTTCATGGCAAGGCCTTGTTATGTTTATTTGCAGCTTAAAATGCCGGGTCACAAGGGCACCATCACAGTGCATGGAAGCCAGAAGATAGCCTTGGAGTGTGGAGAAGGCGATGCTGCTTATGATGAGTCTGTCTGTGCAATAGAAGAATTGATTTTTTACAAGGATAATGTTGACCCGACAGATATGACATCTTGAAGAAGCCAACCACAGAGCATGACCCCTGTTGAAATTTAAGTCGGCAGATGACACTAAGCTGGTTGACTGCGCTCCTGGCGATTCATCCAAGCAGTTCAGCATCAGTGCTAATCTGGATCAGAAATAGGAAAGCGCGCTCATCGAGTTTATTCATGAGAACTGGGACATCTTTGCATGGAAACCTTTAGACGTGCCAGGTGTACCGAGGGAACTTGGTGAGCACACTCTCAATATTGATCCAAAGTTTAAACCGATCAAGCAATTCCTTCGCCATTTCAATGAAGAGAGGCGCAAGGCCATCGGTGAAGAAGTGGCCCGACTTTTGGCGGCTGGGTTTATTATTGGAGTTTTTCATCCTGAGTGGTTGGCTAACCCGATGCTGGTATTTAAAGAAAAATGGTACTTGGCGTATGTGTGTGGATTACACGGACTTAAACAAGGCATGTCCGGCTGATCCCTTTGCTCTCCCCCGTATTTATCAGATCATTGATGCTACGACGAGTTGTGAGCGTTTGAGATTTTTGGATGCTTATTCTGGTTATCATCAGATCAAGATGGCAGTTAAGGACCAGGAGAAGACAACCTTCATCACTCCCTTTGGAGCCTTCTGTTATGTGTCTATGCCTTTTGGGCTCAAGAGTGCCCAGGCGACTTACCACTGGTGTGTGCAAAATTGCCTTCATAATCAGATTGGGCGCAATGTTCATGCTTATGTGGTTAATATTGTGGTGAAATCTAGGAAGAAGGAAACTTTGATAGATTATTTGAAAGAAACCTTTGACAATATCCGGGTCTACAAGATGATGCTTAACCCGGCCAAGTGTGTCTTTGGTGTGCCAGCCGACAAGCTTTTGGGCTTTCTGGTTTCTGAACGAGGTATTGAAGCTAACCTGGAGAAAATAAAGGCGATCACTTCCCTGGCTAAACCGGCATGTATCAATGATTTCAGCGTCTGGCGGGTCGTATTGCGGCCTTAAGCCGGTTCATAAGCCAGTTGGGTGAAAAGGCTATCCCTCTTTACCAGATGATGAAGAAGACAGATCACTTTGTCTGGCGTGATGCTGCTGATCAGGCGTTTGAGGCCTTGAAGAAACAGTTGGCTGAGCCGCCGGTTCTTGCTGCTGCCATTGATAAAGAGCCTTTGTTGTTATATGTGGCTTCCAACAGCCGAGATGTCAACATGGCAATTGTGGTGGAAAGGAAGGAGTCAGGCAAGGAATATCCAATTCAATGGCCGGTTTACTACATCAGTGAGGTGCTCATTGGGTCCAAGCAGAGGTATCCGCATTGGCAGAAGCTTGTATATAGGGTGTTCATGGCTAGTCGAAAGATCAAGCAATATTTTCTGGGTCATCCCATCACTGTGGTTAGTTCTGCTCCTTTAGGGGATATTATTCAAAACAGAGAAGCCACTGGTCCGGTAGCCAAGTGGGCCATTGAGCTTGGGCCCCATGGTTTGAAGTATATGCCTCGCACAACCATCAAGTCTCAAACACTTGTGGATTTCATCAATGATTGGACGGAGCTGCAGATGCCTGAGGAGAAGCCGGATAGCACATATTGGACTATTCACTTCGATGGATCCATGCAGTTGGAAGGCTCGGGGGCTGGAGTTATCTTGACTTCCCCCCGAGGTGATAAATTTTGTTATGTTTTAAGGTTGATGTTCCCTTGTACTAATAATGCAGGTGAGTATGAGGCTTTGCTCCATGGTCTTCAGATGGGTAAGGAGATGAACTTAAGCCGGGTGAGGTGTTTTGGTGACTCTGATTTGGTAGCTCAACAAGTTTCAAGAACTTGGGATTCTAAGGATCCACTCATGGCGGCTTATCACTGAGAGGTTAATGCTATTTCTGGTCACTTCAAGGGCTATCAAGTGGATCATGTTGATCGAAGGAAAAACGAGGCAGCTAATGCTTTAAGCCAGTTGGGATCCCAGCGTAAGCCGGTGCCGCCCAATATTTTCCTTGATATTCTGCATAATCCTTCAGTCAAAATGCCTACAGAGGAAGATCTTTCTATTCCCGACCCATAGGCACAGCTGGTGGCGGCTCTTCATGCTATTCCTGATTGGACAGTTCCATATTTGGCGTATATGACCGGAGGCGAGTTACCTGAAGATGAAACTTTGGCCAGGCAGGTAACCCGGTGGTCTAAGTCAATGACTATTGTCAATGGAGAGTTGCATCGTCGCAGTGTTACAGGGGCGTTTCAACGTTGTGTTTCTCCTGAAGAAGGTCGTGAGATCCTACGAGAGATTCATGAAGGGGATTGTGGTCATCATGCCAGTTCTAAGTCTCTCGTGGCCAAGGCTTTTCGTCATGGATTTTATTGGCTGACGGCTCATGCTGATGCAGAGGATTTGGTCAGTAAGTGTGATGGTTGTCAGAAATTTTCCAGACGAGCTCATGTGCTGGCTCAAGAATTGAGGATGATTCCAATTGCTTGGCCATTTGCAGTCCGGGGGCTTGATATGGTTGGGCCACTCAAAAGGTCCAAGGATAAAAAGACCCACCTTTTGGTGGCGGTTGACAAATTCACAAAGTGGGTTGAAGCAGAGCCGGTTAGTAAGTGTGACGCGGCAACAACGGTTCAATTCATCAAAAAGGTGATTTTTCCGTTTTGGTTTTCTCCATAGAATTATAATTGATAATGGCACTAATCTGTCCAAGGGTGCTATGAAAGAGTTTTGTCAACGAGAGCATATTCGACTTGATGTATCATCAGTGGCTCACCCCCAGTCCAATGATCAAGCTGAGAGAGCCAATCAAGAAATCTTGAGAGGCATCAAGCCCCAGATTATGGTCCCTTTGCAGAGTACGCCGGGTTTTTGGGTGGTGGAATTACCCTCAGTGTTATGGAGTATCAATACCACCCCCAACAGATCTACGGGTTACACGCCTTTCTTCATGGTCTACGGAGCAGAGGCGGTTCTCCCTAGTGACATCTGTCACGATTCGCCCTGTGTGGCGGCTTATGTTGAAGCTGATAATGGAAAAGCACATCAGGATCCTATCGACCTGTTGGATGAGGAGCGTGACCTTGCGGCGGCTTGTTCAGCGATTTACCAGCAGGATCTGCGCCATTACCACAGCCGTCGGGTTAAAACCAGGACCTTTCAAGAAGGCGATTTGGTGCTCCGGCTTATCCAGGATCAAACTGATATGCACAAGCTATCCCCACCTTGGGAAGGGCCCTTTGTGGTCAGCAAAAATTTGAACAACGGGTCATACTACCTTGTCGACGTTCGAGGCCACAAGGACTCACGCACGTCGTAGGAGGAGACCCACCGGCCGTGGAATATTGCTCATCTTGGGCCTTACTACACCTGAGCCACCAGCTCTTGCGATGTACATATTTTGACAATGTATATATTATGATGAATATAATAAAGCCAGCATCCCTGATAATTCAGGGCCTCTGTCGTTTCATTTCTGAGAATAATGAGTCTTCACTTGGGGGCTTCATGCTCATTGAACGTAGCTATGACTACCCTCTTGATCCGGCTTGTACGCCATAATTACCAAATACTTGGGGGCTTCCTGCTCATTGAGCATAGCTATGACTACCCTATTAATCCAGCTTGTACGCCTGGAATGAAATATTACTTGGGGGCTCTTTGTTAAATGGACAAGAGCTTTGACGACCCTTGTAGTAGGCTTGGAAGCCAGGTGTATTCACCTAAAAATCCGGGTTATCCTGCCTTTTTAAGTCTGCCACTCTGCCCAGGTAATCCTGGAATGACTCGCCGTACTCTTGACAGTCATTCTTATACCGACCCTGAATTTGTCAAAGTTAAAATGGCGATTGGTCATGTGAGGCATGGCTTACAAGGTTGAATGAAGGTTTAACTCAGTGGCTGTGCGGCCCTTGAAAAGCACTTGACTTGAAGGCTTGGCAGCCTGTGAAAGACTTGCTTTTTGATTTGCATTTGATTTGAACATTTTGTGAGATTCATCTCTTATGACATGTTAATACATGGTTGAAAACCAATGAGGGCTATGTTGCCTTATGGTTCATATATGAGTCTATCCGGCATTTGTTAACACGACATGGTCTTGGACTTTAAGTCGCCAGTGTATGATGATTTTATGTGCTTAGAGCGCTGTGCTCTAAGTCTCTAAGTTTTGGGATATTACCCGTTGCTGCATGCGGTGTTGTAAGCCAGCGGTATGAATCAATTGAGCAGGGCAATGTTTATGATGTTGTTACCCGTTGCTGCATGCGGTGTTGTAAGCCAGCGGTATGAATCAATTATGCGGTGTTGTAAGCCAGCGGTATAAATCAATTAGCGGTTTACTCTGCTAATCCCACAGGCCAGTTAGATGTGGTGAAGGTTCATGATGCTGCTTTGAACGAGGAAGGCTTGTTCTTCCTTGAGAGCATGGTCACCTATGCAGGCAATGTTTATGTGATCACTCCTGGAGGAACTTCATCCAAGATCTTTTGGACCAGAGGCCACTGGTATGTGGAGCAGATAATAGAGATTGAGGACGACTACACTGCATCTCTTGTTGAGTTTGCCGGTAAACTGCTGCTTGTAAAAGAGGGATCCGAAACCATTCAAGTTTTTCAGCATCAATGTCAAGCGGAAGGTACTTGAACCAATCAAAAGTCTCGGCAGTAGTGCGCTATTCCTAAGTCGTGGCAACTGCAAGGTAGTTGATGCAGATAAGCTTCCTTCCATCAAGCTCAACAACATCTACGACACTTTATCGACTGTACACAGGATTGATAGGATATATGCCTGGTGTGACCTCAGCGATGGCAAGAAAAAATTTCATCACCGTCCCCCAGGTTCCTGGAGATTGTCCTGGAGCTGAAAGTGGTACCATATATGAAGGCCCTTTGAGCCTTGCTCAGGTGCTTCTCACTCCCTATCCATATGTTAAAGCTCCAGTAGATCGGTTCCACCAAACCTAACCCGTAGACCTTCAGTATTTTACGACATGCTCGACCTCAAATGTCATGCTGCTACCTCCATGAAAAGGACTTGACTGCAGAATGCCAAGCTGCTGGATTGGCTCTCAATCTTTGGGTTGTAACCCTTACTGCACAGGTATGATAAGCCGGCAGTGTGAGCAAATATCACATGTATGATATTTTGTTATGATTATATAAGGTTGTGATTAACCCGACCCTAGTTATGGACTGTTGTAGTCACCAGTGGTTTTTATATGGGATATTGTGACCCGCCCTAGGGTAAACCGCCAGGGCACTTGTGATCTGTTTTGTCTGCAGGGAAAATGATAAATCTGATTTGCATAATTGATGATATCATAAGCATAAGTGGCAGATCTTCAACTGGTGGACCAGCAGTGTTATGCAAAACAAAACATGCACGATGGCACGACAGGTCATAGTTTAACTAGCCTATTACATGGCTCCCTGAGCCCAAATGGTTAAGTGTTTTGAGAATCGTCCTGCGGATCAGCTCTCCTGGTCTTGGCAGTTTGAGGCTTCCGGGTCATCCCGCACCTGTTCTTCTTCTCCCTACACCGTCTGGAAGTCAGGCGATGACCAATTGATGCCAGTCAAGGCTTGGAATTCAGCTTCATCATCGATAAGCTCAGGCGGATCAATTTCAGGGGCAAAAGTGTGCTTACAGATTGGAGGGATAAGATCTGTAATTTTGTAAGCCGGCGTGGGCATTTTCTAGTTCTCCGCAGTATAAGCCGCCTGATATTTGGTCAGATTTGTTTCTTCAACAAGCAGGCTCGCCAAGGGACGCATCTCCTTCACACACGTAGCGAAATCTTTCTTGTCAAAAGCAGACCCGTCCTCTTTGAAACTAGGGCAGCCAGTGGCTAGCTCGGCCGGGTCTAATTCTGACTACCATGCCTTTACCCGGCTTAAAGCCATAATGGCACCGGCTCTAGCAGCCGACCGTTTGTTTTCTTCATTACGGGCAGGCAAAACAGTAAGTTGGCATAAAACGTTGCTGAGAAGAGATGGAGCTTGATTGCTTGGGGAGATGGTGGCTATGGTACGCTGAGCTCTGGTGTATAGTTGTTCTACTAATGTATAAACCGCCTTGAGCTTTATCAGTATCTCCTTCCCAAGATTGCTGCTTCTTGGACCTGCATGGCATATGATGATTAAGTCACCTGACGGTTTATAACATGGAAGGTGGAAAGTTATTATGATATAACAGGTCTTACCAAAGATAGCAAAAGTCATTTGATTGATATGCTGCTTCAAGCCACTAAGTTCTATGGTGACCTCTTATAATGACGCCTCAACCTTTTCAGCTCTCTTGATTAGGGAAGCCTTCTCTTCAGTCCAGGCAGCTTTCTCAGTATCAAAATCAGTTTTGAGTTATTCATTTTCATCCAAGCTAAACTTGAACTTGGAGTCAGCCTTCCGGGTTTCAGATTCTTGTGCTTCAAGACGGGTTTTTAAATTAGTCAGCTGAGACTGAAATTGACTGGATGCTTCCTGAAAAGAGCAGGTTCAAACGAGTATGCACAGTTATAAGGCAGTATATTTTGATAAGTCCCAAGCCCTTTGCAAGCAATGGCACTTGGCACTTGGGGGCTAATGCGTGCAGAAAGTTTCTTTATACCACACTATATATTGCTAAGTCCCAAGCCCTTTGCAAGCAATAGCACTTGGCACTTGGGGGCTAATGCATGCGTAGTTTTCTTTTAATAATACAATGGCAGATGACTCTGGTTCATATTTTTTTCCAAAGTTCACATGGTTTGCATGAGTGACTAAAAATTTGTTATGTGATAATAATAAGTCCCGTTTTAATCATATGGATTCAACCGTCCCTTGGGGGATACAAGTGCAAAATTGATTATTGGAAGACCCGGCTTATCTTGATAAGTTTAAGCCGGCCCTTGGGGGCTACAGGTTTTGATTTAGATGCATAAGTTACAGGCTATCTGGCAAGTCTACAACATATTATATTCTATCATATTCAGTAGACTTGGGGTCTAATGGAATATAGATTATGAAAAAGCTAAGAATTGATACCTCATGCTTCTGATGCATGTGCTTGACCATGTCAATCTCCAGATCACGGTTGCTGTGTATTTGATTCAGATAGCCGGAGAGGATTTCACTCATACTCAGATGAGAATAGCTGGCCATGTCAAATTTGACCTTGCGCCTTTCAACCAATTCTTCCTTGGCATTATGCTTTGCTAGAGCAATAGGGTTCCCCCGCTCTTGGAAACCAGTGCCAGTAATCAGAACCTCCTCAGTGTCTGGTTCAAAAGGCTTGACTGGTATTGGCGGTTCAGTGCCCAAGTGGTCAGCAACTATATGATCAGCAGAGGTAGCATGATTTTCTGGTGGCGGGTCATCGACAATTTCCTCCGATTGTTGCACGGAGGCCTCAGAGATGGGTGCTTGCTTTTCCGGTTCATAAGTCTTGGGATCCTCTTGGCTTGTTCATCTTAGCCTTCTTGCTAGGTTTTGCTTTCCCACTACAAGAGGATTAAAAAAGTCAGTATGAGTTTAGAGATGTTGAAAAGATCAGATAAAGTTGGTACCCAGGAGCAGTCTTGAAAGCCAGAAGCAGAGTCTGAGATGAATCGTCGGACGAAGAGTGAGAGTTTCCATGATAAAATTGAATCAAGAGGACTAAGCATTTGATAAATAAAATCTTCCTGAGATTAAATAAGAGTTGGAATTTTTTGGAAGTACCTCATTCCGGCTCTTGCGTGGGGCTTGCGTGTTGGGCAAGCCGGAGGAAAGTTCTTCACCTCCACTGGTCCGGGTTCTGCGCCGGTTCTCGTGTTTTTGTTGCTTCGAAATAGAGTTGGGATCCAGGTGAGCTAATTAAAGAGTTAGAAAATCTTACTTTCTGGATCACTCGTCGAATTTCCTGCCTTGGCAAGGGCTCTGAGTCCGAGGAAATAATAGTTACCTCGTCATCACCCGCCTGGCTAGTTTCCGCGTCATCCTGATAGCAATCAGTGTCAATAAGATGGATGAAAAAAGAGCCAAGAGAATCAAGGTCTACCTCCGACTCATCATCATCTTCATCCAAATTGAACAGATTAGAAGCAGTGGATTTCTTCTTGTTCTTCTTGACGGCTTTGGTCTTAGCCCTGACTCTCTTGGCAGCTTTTTCATCATACTTTTTATCCCAAAAGGCCGATAGCCCGCAACAAATTACAATAAAGATTGGGAATTTCTAGGTTCTATGAATAATGAGGTCAAGTATATAAACTGGACAGACTTACATCTGGTTCCTTGTTGAGTGTGCAGAAGGGATTTAGCCCCACTTAGCTGCAGCTCTCCAAACTTTCATTCAGAAGAGTCTTGGTCATCTCATTAATAGCTTTATCAGTCAAACGTGTGGAACTGTAGCGCAGTGGGTCTTTGGTGTCACAAGTATATGTACACATTAAGCCGGACCGGCGGCTTAAAGGTATGATCTGCCAAGCTACCCAGCAACAAACTAGATCAACCCTGGTCAATCCATTGCCCAATAGCGCTATAACCTTTGAGAAGGTAGGTGCAAGTTAGCTCGTTCAGTAGTGGTAAGCTAGTCAGGGAGAGGATGTTTCGGATTGAGTCGTTGGTCATGAAAGCCGGGCATGGGGTTCTCATCAGCAGGAGATGTATCCTTGCAGTAGAACCGGGTTTTATTCCAATCCTTGGGATGGCTTGGAAGTTTGGCGTAAGGAAAAATGGCGTCTCTGCGTCGTTGAATTGAGATCCCTCCGAGCTCCTAACTGGGCCCATCAGTGAATTCATTTTGGCGATTCAAGTAAAAATAGTCTCTAAAGAGTTCAACACTTGGTTTGTCTTGAGATATACTTCACAGAAGACTTGAAAATCGCAGATATTTGACACGGAATTGGGGTCAATGTCTTGAGGATGAAGTTGAAAAAAGTGCAGAACGTCACGAAAGAATTTTGACCCGGGCGGTGAGAAGCCCCGGTTCATATGATCAGTGAATATAATCACTGCACCATCCTATGGTTGAGGTCTGACTTTGTTTGGTTTTGGAATACGCCACTGCATGATGTTTTTTTGCTGGTAAGAATCCAATTTTGACGTATTCCTGGAGCATTGCCTCAGTACCAATGGATGGGACCCAATCACATGATGTGACCGTCTTAGTCATGGTTGGATGCACAGCCTACACAAGGCGGTTCAAGATGTTATTAAACCGGCTGATATCTGGCGACTTACAAATTATTGTTTAATTTGCTGGACAAGGCTAATGGTTATGGAGATACAGTGCAAAGTATGCAGTTGTTAAAGCTAGAAGGATATTACAGAAGTTATTGACTATAAGGTAAATGATGGCGGCTTAAACGGGGCCTAATGATATATAATGGGTACGGTATGTCATAAGCTGCCATGACAATGTTGGTGCTTCGGATTGGTCAAAAGAAAAATTTACTAAAGTGGTGGACAAACAGATTTCACAAGTTCAAGCTATTTTTTGGATCTATGGCAATTCAGAAAAGCAGTAAAATTCTAGCCTAAAGTGGCGGCAGTGGAAAAGTATGGGTGCTCTGATGAGATCTTCTGTGAAGAGATGTTATTCTAATGATAAAAGCAAGTGCTAAACTACTTCCGCACAAGGTTCGTAGCTTGTCCAGATTAATATCCACTGGAGTTGAAGAAAAATAGCGAAGAATATCAAGAATGTCGATGAAATACCCGAACCCTAAACGCAGATCTAAGATGGAAGGAACGGAGCACTTACGGAAGATGGGGAGCAGCGGTGGCCCGCCGGAGTTTCTGATCCAACCAGGTCGATGCAGAGGCCTAGTTCGGTGCAACGGTCGAAGTTCGCGGCGGTGGAGCTCGAGCGACAAAAGAGATGCGAGAGGAAGACAAAGGAAGGGGTGAAAATGATAAAGATCTCTGTCCCGATTTATAGGGGGGGTGGATACAAGGCATGCGCGGGAATTGAGGAGGCCAAAATCATCATATGGCTATATGGACGCCTCGGTTTTTGGGAGGCTCATTAAGATAAGTATCAATTAAGATGATTTGGGCTACGTGCGATGTTAATGCGAAATGAGGTCATGGCAGTTTAAGAAAATTCTGTGAGCTGACGTCACAGCGGGTTACAGTAAGGTATATCAGACAAGTGATGCAAGGTTGTGACAAGTCAGGTATTGAAGATAGATGCGAACAAGTTCAAATCAACCTGGGGCCTAATGTTGGGGATATAACTACTGGGTATGAACCGCCCAGGAGGGGCCAGGTCATACCACTGGCGGTTTACCAACAAAGATGGCGGATCATACGAGCCCATTGACGGCCCAAGACCCAGAGGTGACTTAAGGCCCAGGAGGATGAACCTCCATGTACGTATGACTTGTATTGTAAGGCAAGTGTAATTAGTCACCAAGCCGGACACGTTGTGTATGAGCCGGCCGAGACTCCGTGAACCGCCGAGCGTCAACCTGTGTATATAAAGGGACGACCCGGCGGCGGTTTAGGGCAAGAAACAAGAGATCAAAAACTAGGTCAAGCGTATTCGCTCCCTGGTAATCGAAACCCTAGCAATACAATCCCAAACTGGAGTAGGCCTTTACCTTCACCGCAATGGGCCGAACCAGCGTAAACTCTCTATGTCCTTTGTCCCGTTGAACCCCTTTAAGTTAACCTAGTTGCGATGGCTCCACGACTAAGTCCTTCTGCTAGGACATCTGTCGTGACAATTCCATGACAGTAAGCATAGTATGACATCATTAATATGACAAAACAACTGAGAACAGACAAAGATGCAATTGTAACGTTGTGTGGGCAATTCCAGCATGAAACTAGATTACAGATCAAGATCAAAGGAACATCACTCCTCTCTTTTAGACCTTGTAAGGTGCAATGATACGCTAAGATAATTGTGTATAAAATTGAAAAGAGTAATAGACATTGGCTGCAAATCATGCAGTTCAATGCACGAATCAGAGTAAGTAGTAGTTAAAAGGCATGAGGATTAAGGACTTACAACAACGGCTTTGACTGGTGTAGTCATGCCCTTCGTCTTGCTGGTGTGACAGTCCTTGAAGATTTCCACAACATTCCGTTTAGGTACTTTTTGGTCCTTGCGGGCTTTCCTCCGCATTTGGAACAGGTCAATATAGATCTGGTAATATGGCACATGGAAAAGAGTGAAACAACAGCTAATTACAAGAGCCTCGTAGTGTGTAATATAGCTACGAGATCTTGTCGTCTGTTGGAATTTCACTTTCATACGGTTGGCCTCGTTCTTTGAACAGTTCACCTACAAGAAGATAGATTTGTGAGGCACATGTGTAAATAGGAGTTCAACATGTGATCTAATCACATACATATGACGTACCTGATACTTTGGATTAGACTAGTGTTTAACGAGGCCTCTCTAGTCTTCATCCGATATATTTTCCACTGGAGATGTTTGGGCAAGTTCACTGTTAGCCTTGCCTTCAAAGTGAGTTTTCGTCAAGTTATACCGATAATGTCGCAGAGCAGACTTGAAAACATGGGTGCAAGCTTGTCTGGTTGCATCATCTTGGCTATCCAACTTGAACCTCATCTGTTGAAAATTATGGGAGTCTCATTATCAACAACCTAGAAAGTATGGGACAAAGCAAGACGATATTACTAGTTTCCATACATAACCATACTTATAGATAAATGGTCGAGGAAGGTGTTGAACTAGGTTTCGTCTTGGTCATTCCTGTACTGAATCCATGTTGGGAGGTGCTACCTCTTGAGCATGCGTTGGTTTTCCCTTGAAGAGGAAAGGGTGATGCAGCAAAGTAGCGTAAGTATTTCCCTCAGTTTTTGAGAACCAAGGTATCAATCCAGTAGGAGACTACACGTAAATCACCTAGTACCTGCACAAACAATCAAGAACCTTGCAACCAATGCGATAAAGGGGTTGTCAATCCCTTCACGGCCACTTGCAAAAGTGGGATCTGATAAAGATAGTAAGATAAATATTTTTGGTATTTTTGGTTGTATAAATTGGAAAATAAAGATTGCAAAATAAATAGTAAACTAGAATTCTAGATTGGACACTTATATGATGTAAAGTAGACCCGGGGGCCATAGGTTTCACTAGTGGCTTCTCTCAAGATAGCATATATTACGGTGGGTGAACAAATTACTGCCGAGCAATTGATAGAAAAGTTCATAGTTATGATGATATCTAAGGCAATGATCATGAATATAGGCATCACGTCCGTATCAAGTAGACCAAAACGATTCTGCATCTACTACTATTACTCCACACATCGACCGCTATCCAGCATGCATCTAGAGTATTAAGTTCATAAGAACGGAGTAACGCATTAGGCAAGATGACATGATGTAGAGGGATAAACTCAAGCAATATGATATAAACCCCACCTTTTTATCCTTGATGGTAACAATACAATACATGTCGTTTTCCTTTCTGTCACTGGGATCGAGCATCGCAAGATTGAACCCAAAGCTAAGCACTTCTCCCTTTGCAAGAAAGGCAATGTAGTAGGCCAAACTAAACCAATAATTCGAAGATACTTGCAAAGATAT